>OX415254.1:98988328-100232912 GCA_948329865.1 Linaria vulgaris | reverse complement strand
GTGAGGATGGGCAGAAAACTCTTAGCAAGTTGCCAGCTGACATCAAGAAAAGGACCAATAGAGACTTATAGCAGCTGATTTCTGAAGAATATAAATGCTGAAGATGATAGTTATACATACCGGCCCATGTAATTAATAGAAGCTTCCCACTTTACTTGATGTCCAACAATTGTTTTTGAATGTAGAGTTTTCAATAAAAAAAAATGTAACGAACTGATAAGTTGCATTTCACTGATAATAATCAAATAAGAGCTGCCGTATTGAAAATTGTTATGTCTATTTGCTATCTGAATGCATCTTTTTTTTGTTTTTTTTTTTTTGGTTGGGAACAGAAAAAGTCCTTTGGCTGGAAACTGTAAGTTTTTTGTTAAAATTCTTTTGTTAAATGAGTAGCAAAAGAAATATATAGAAAATAAACGCTCTAACTTCATAATATAAATTTAATGAACACCTAATTTTGGAGCTAACCAGTTTATTGCCACTTGCCACACTTAATTTTCAGGGATGATTACATTTAGTCGCTCTAACTAAAAGAAAAATGATGGAATAACTCTTAACTATTTAACGCCCTTGCCCCTTGAATAATCTTACCCCCATCTATTAATCTCTGAGAAGAGACATGACAAACTTTCAGTTAAAAAAGCGCCAACTTATTAATTAGATTTTAATTATACTGCCTGTCACTAATCGTGACTAGGATATGATCTAAGTTTTGTGAGCAGTCACCATCTTAATTGTTACACACTTAACACTTGAATAGGCAACTTCTAAAGAAACATGACTTACTTTTTCATACATGAGATATATTAATAATAATGCACTTGCTATTTCAAAAATAAAATGAAATAAAAAGTGATTAAAAACGAATATCACTTTCAACGGCTGAAATAAGCCTAGAGATTAGCCATATTGAAGAGATGTACATGTACTTTCACATATTGCAATGGTCAAAATTTAAGGGCCCATTAACATTGTGGCCCGCCGCATTTTATGGACATCATATGCATGCTGATATATAATATATATATATATATATATATATATATATATTAATGAATATGCTTTTTAGCATATGGATACCTATATCTAGACCACATAGGGATTGGACATTTTGTTTAGTTATGATTGTTTTTATTAAAGTTTCTATAATATTTTAGAGACATATCTAGGGTTGTGCAAAAAGAATCGGATCGATCGAATCGGGTGAAAATCGATCGAATGATCCGATCCGAGGATCGGATCGAATATTTGATCCGACTTTTGATTTTTGCCTTAGGATCGAACCCCCATTTGATTCGATCCTCGATTCTAGAGGCTGAGAATCGGATCGGATCGAATACTCATCTTATTTTTTAAAAATAAATAAATATATAATAGTATATAATATTATATTTTTATCTATAAAGCTAAGCCTATTAATGCTACTAAGATATTTCTATATATAATGTTAATATTATATTTTTATATATACACATACCTAACATCTTTTTCTTGGTCCATTTGAAGGCCACGTTTCTGTATTTGAGAAACATATACAATTGTAAATTTGTAACACATTTCTCTCACCATATGAAAGTGAATTTTGTAATTCAGTAACTCTGTTTGAATATTGTGGTTGGTCCCATTGATATTAAACTAAATAAGAAAAAAAAGAAAAAAGGATCGAAATCGAATCGAATCGGATCGAAATCGAATGATTTTGGATCGAATCGGATCGTTTTAAATTGATTCGATTTCGATCCTCATTTCTCCATGATCGAAATCGACTTTCAGCCTCGATTCGATCCGATTCGATCCGATCCGATCCAAATGCACACCCCTAGACATATCTTAGAAAAAACGTAAAAGAGAGGGAGCTTATGCGTATTAGTCGCAAAATCCAATGAACATCCTTATAATTGTTTCTTTAGAAAATGGAAACTTTTGGTAGTCATGCAAATGTTAAGATATATACAACATATATTTTATATAATTATTAATTAAACCAAATCTCTAACGGATGTCAATGTGATTATCCCTAACGCAATATATAATTTTGTATATATATGATCTTTATATTCATAAAGATCCATGCAATAGTTTTATGCGGCGCAATAAATGTTAACTTATGGTCCATCAGTAGCGCTACGGACCTAAGCTCATGAAACTTGTCCATCAACATCAAGACCAAAGCTGATAAACATTTTTGCATATTAGAATAAGACCTGAAGAGTGGTAGTTGATGGACATTATATATTCAAAAGAGTAATTCTATTAGATGACCCATAAAAATTCAAAAGAGTAATTCTGTTAGATTACCCCTAAAGAAGAAATTATGCATGATATATTCAGGTTACACGTAAGTAGATTACAAGATAAATTGAGTGCATTCACTATGCTAATCTAAGCTCCTTGACTTTCGATTAATTTTGTCTGGAACACCTGAAGACTCTGACACTTAAAGGTTGACCGGCACGTCGAATGTGAGGAATGTCGGAAGATGTCGAGTGTCTTGATACATCGACTATCTGAACACGTCGAATGTGGTAGTACGTCGAGGGTGGTATGTCGAAAGTAGTATGTCGAAGTTATGTCGTATGTTAACACCCAAAATATACGTATTAAAAATATAGGTTACGGTGGTTCGATTATCGATGATTTACTTTATAACGGCAATATATTTTATAAATGGCAATATACCATTACACGATTTATATTTATAACGTATTACACGATTTATATTCGTATCGATAATATATCCATTAACTCCTCGTATTTTCGCCCTCGGGACACGATAGTGTCAATGCCATGATGTCCCTTAGGGCTAGACACAGCCTAAATATAAGATCCCAGACGTTTGGCATGAACATAAGCAACACAGATCTTAGGTGATTTGGTGATACCCAGAGGAATCGTGATGCTTCATAAGTCTTACAGCATCACGATGGGGCTTACATGGTACCGAGCGTCCGCGCGTGGCATTACGGATCTTGGATGATCTTACGATGCCCCATAGGATCTACGATACCCTACAAGCTACGCGTCGGGATACTACGAGCACAAACCCTCTCCCATTGGGGCATATCCCTCATACCAATGATATCACGATGGGATTTACATGGTACAGAGAGTCCGTGCGTGGCACTACGGATCTTGGATGATTCTACGATATCCTACAAACTACGCATCATGATATATACAACGATCACAAACTCGCTCCCATGGGGCATATCCCCCATATCAATGATATCAGGATGACTTACATAGCAAAAAGTATTTAAATGACCCCACGATGCCGAAGGTATCACCCCTACATAAAGGCTATCGGATGCGATGGGTTACACAAGGCCACGTGATGAAATGCCATATCAGAACACGTGCTCACAAGGAAGAGACCAACTGTCTCAACCAATAGTTGCATGAATAACCACATGTCGATGTATTTTACATGCACAATGACACATGTTTCTAAAATATCCCCTATAAATAGGGAGTTCACCCATAGCTTGGGGACAAGTCTTCTTCAACAAAGAAAAACATAAGATATATTGTTCAAAATCCCATTAGAAAAATGAAGAAGGCTCACGACTGCTACTACTTCTACAAGACCTTTTCTTTTTACCACATCCTTCATCACATAAAAGATCATCATAAGCCCATAAACAAGAATTAATCATCACACTTTCAATACAACACAACAATTACGATAGTTGTACAAATTAATTATTCGAACTACGAGTGGCTTGATTCCCAAATCGTGGAATGCGTAGGCACCTCAAAATTCATTCGAGTCCAACCGCAAATCTATTAAAAATTACTCATTTCCTCGGGCCGGGATCGGCGTACTCGAACTAAATCCGTTAATAGTTATGTCACGATGAAAAAAAAGCGTTAACATCATGTATGGATAGTCGACGTGTAAGTGTGAACAGTAATCCTCTATTAATGACTTGTTCTAAATATTGGGGCGATAATATTTATAGGCTTTGAGATGCAGATCCTTCTCGTGTTTTTCGGGTATGTCGAGTCTGAGGGCATATCGAATGTCCATATTCGACATGTTGGATATGTCGAGTGTAAATACTTGACATGTTAAGAATAATTAAACTTGTTAATTGGGCATGTCATATTAGCCCATATCAATATTAAATTCATGATTAGCCAAGAAAAAAGGCGAGATTGAAGTTAACTGCTAAATAGTTAAAGGCTAATTTACTTGAATTTGGAAGCTAACCATCACAAGCAAAGTGATAAAACAAACCCAAATTTGCCAAAGATAAGGATGGTCATAGGAAGAAACTTTGTTGGAGATGCACTCTTCCCAAGTAGCTGAAAAATAGACAGGTACCAATGCTACTTGTTACACATAATTAATGTCAAATATTAGCAACAAAATTCATACCCCCTTGGATTATTTATAAGCATTTTAGTATAAGAAACTTATAACTAATTAGTTAAATAATTAAACCAGCTCTCTATCTAGGAGGCAGTCAATAACTTATTGTTTATTAATTAATAGCCTAAAATGTTCAACTAATATATATGGGCCAGCACTCTTCATAAATTAGAGCATATATGTATCAATATCACTAAGAAAAACCTGTTGCCAGGCAGTATAGGATATACAGATTTTTTCAGACGCTTAAATGGCTAAATTTAATGAATATTTGATCTAGGCATAAAGTCAAGTTTTCCTTCAAGAGATAAATAAATAAATCATGTACAGTTCCTAGATTCAAATATTTGTTAGAAAGGGTATCCAAAGAGTTAAATGAATTGTTTTTTGAGAGGAAATTGATAATAGAAAAAGTCCTACGTAAATTAGTCAAATATTGCAGCAGATTCACTCTCTTGTCGTCCTCACAATTACTGCGACATATTCTTTTTATAACTATAAGCAAATCTGCCACCCTAGCATTTGGATCCTTTCCATTATTTTTACTTTTTTAGTATCAATTTTAAGAACTAGCACACCGAAGCAAACAACCAAACAAATCCGTTAATTTCTACCTAAAGCCCTAAACTGGTTGTTGATAATGTATTTAATAAACTTGTGTAATTAGTTAGGTATGAGAGTCTGAATCAAACTATGTAACAGATTTTTCTTCTACGTATTATCAATTCAAACTTGATCTACTTACACAGTAAACTATTCAGATTGGCAGTAACATTACAATGAAAAAAAAGAAATGAAATGTGGATTCCCTTTGTCTGCTTATGACTTTTCTCAACATGAAAAACAGGAAAAAAGAAATTAAAAAAAACAAAAGTCAACATTATGCTGCCCAGAATAATCTGCAAATTAAGGTAGACATTGTGCCCATTAACAAAAAAGAAACCTCAAAAGAATAAAGCATCTAACTTTACTTGTAGATAAAGATAAATCATAAAAGTTAAAGAAGAATATGAACAATTCCATTAAACTCAAAGTTTAAATCAAATCTAACTATTGCAACAACTACATTAATTTGGGTCTCAAAGACTCAAACTCTAGATAAGATAAAACAAAAATACACCAAATCGATGCTAATATCATATCATATGCATTTTCTTTCTCTAATTTTTTTCAATCTTCAAACCATCAATTTGTTTTGCTAGCTCAAAGATTCTTGAAGGAACCGCGAAACGAGCCGAAAACGAACGAGAAAGATCGTCTGCATCCGCCCACATTACGCCCTGGTCATCGAAATTCTGCGCATACGAGTATGGATCATAAGTGAACCCCATTGAGTTTGAGCACTTGAACATTCTTTTCTTCTCTTTCTTGAACTTCCTCCACAATTGTATCCATAGAGAACCTTTTGATCTCGTCACCGCAACCTCGTATGACGTGAACCGATCGTAATTTAGGGTAGAGTAGCTTCTAGGCCAGCACACTTGACCACCATGGAATGTTTCTTGATCCATTGTAGAACAAAATCGATAGAGGTTTTTTAGTTGGTGCTTTCTTCTTTTCTAATTAAGTAGAAAGGATTGTAAGTAGTTGGAGTGGTGTATTTATAGTTAGCTAACTGTTTTGATGTGTTTGTTTAGCTATTTGTTTAATGTGTTATAAAAACAAGAATTTGCTCTTTGCTCTACATGATCTACAGCTGAAAGAGTTCATATGGTCAAGCTAGCTTTTGTTGCAAAAAAAATTGCATGGTCCACAAAACACGGGAACCCCATGTGACGAGTTCATGGGTATGTTTGTCATTTTCATCATTGGTCATATTTTTTCTTTGAGGATCTTAAAAGTCACTTGTGAAGGATCAAGTATTGAAATAGTCTATTAAAAGAGAAGAATTACAGAACTAAATAATGTTAAGGGATATTTACATTTACATATATGCTTATTGAGCTATGGTCAAATTACATCACTGTTTGATTTATTAAAAGGAGACCACTTAAAATATGAAAATTGAAGATAAGACCTTTCGAGGTTTTGGATTAAGTTTGGAGGGAGAAAGTCCTCAATTTTTTAGTAATGAAATAAGTAAACTCTATTCGTTGGGTTAGTAGAGAGACTAATGGGGCGGCTCATGATTTAGCGCGCACAGTTGTTGCAAATGTTAATGAGCTACATGATCTATTGTTTGAGGTTATCTAGTTAGTTTCATTAGTGAAGTGCACATATGGTTGTAATCTTGACGTTCTTATGGCAGTTTTGACGCCGGTTTTATGATAAGTCCTCTTTCTCTTCAAAAAAAAAAAAAAAAGATTTTTGTAGCCGTAATTATTATTTCAATATTAGTGTTGTAAATTTACTCGACATTTAAGAACAATACATTTTATGTTGTACGCCTGATCGGTCAAGCATCATTTACATCTATTCTATAAACTAGAAACGCTGGCACGAGGTTTCCATGTAATTTTAAATTCATTTTAATTTGTATTGTGAAGAAAATAGCTTAAAAAGTAAAAATTAAATATATAAAGATCGAGAATTTATATAGAAAGTTTCAAATTTTGGAAAACTAAATTCTCAATCACCATAATTATTGTAGTTAATGATTCTACTTAAATCTTAAGACTAGATTAGAAACTTAATTGTATCAGCACTAAAAATTATAAGGCTAAAATTAAAAATTAAAAGTTTGATGTCATAGTTTGTCTTTCTTTATATAATAGTATAGATGATAGAGGTAGACTATCTTTGTTATTTAGTTTTTTTGCCAAGTTTTTTTTTTTTTTTTTTGGTAAGAAAAAATAATTTATTTCATGAGCACAAGGGGTGCTCAACCCCTTACATTTTCAATGCTACACACCCCCTCAAGATCCAATAAAGTCTAGGCAACCCCTTGGATTTGAGTACCAATTGATAAATAAAAAAGAAAAAGATCGTCTTTTCGCTTTGACCTAGATCCACATACTCACTTTGATTAAGTCGACTACTTTAGTAATATTCACAAAACCACCTTCTAAGATAATTCTATATCTTTCTAACCACATGGAACCATATCACCACAAACCACAAACACTCACATTAATGTTTATTATTGCGTTAAGTAGTTCAAACTTCAAATTGATTGGAATATTATGGAGATACGCGTCTTGGCCTTTTGATTTTCTATAGAAATTGTTAGATGCGTCTTTGGTCCTTATTATATACAACGATATTATTTGTGTATCATCTCACTCTCTATTGCACTTCATTTTAACATTGTTGTATCTTTACCTACATGTGAAGTAAGTCGCTCGATGGACATTAATCAATAACAAATTGTTAATCCACTTAGTTTAAATCCATATCATATGCAACTTATGATGCATGGCTAGCTATTTTAAAGATGTCTTGTATTCGTATTATTAGATACGAATCAAACACTACAAGAAAAAAGGGTCATTCGTGACCGCCCGGGCGGTCGCGAATGACCCATTTCCGGTCGCGGATGGTCATCCGCGACCGCTGGGCGGTCGCGGATGCCCGGTCGCGGATGCCCTCGGTCGTGGACGTCATCCGTGACTGCTCGGCGGTCACGACAGTCATCCGCGACCGCCGAGCGGTCACGGTAGTCATCCGCGACCGCCTGGCGGTCGCGGGCAACACCGTGACCGCTCGGCGGTCGCGGATGACCCCGAGGTCATCCGCGACGGCTCGGCGATCGCGGGCAACACCGCGACCGCCTGGCGGTCACGGATGACCCCGAGGTCATCCGTGACGGCTCGGCGGTCGCGGTGTTTCCCGCGACCGCCTGGCGGTCACGGATGACCCCGGTGTCATCCGCGACGGCTCGGCGGTCGCGGGCAACACCGCGACCGCCGAGCGGTCACGGATGACCCCGGGGTCATCCGCGACGGCTCGGCGGTCGCGGCCACCACCGCGACCGCCTGGCGGTCACGGATGACCCCGGGGTCATCCGCGACGGCTCGGCGGTCACGGATAATATTTAAACCATCCGTGACCGCCGGGCGGTCACGGATAATATTCAAGTCATCCGTGACCGCCCGGCGGTCACGAATGACATTAAACGAAATAAAAAAAATATTCCGGTAAAATACCGGAATAAATATTTGTTTTTTGCGAATATAATGTGTTAAAATACCGGTTTTTTTATATAAACATCATTTAAGAGAATGATTTGTGTTATAAGTAAAGAAAAGAAGAAAATAAAAGAGTTTGTGTTTTGTTTTTTGAAGATATAAAGAAAGATGAGAAGAAAAATTGTTGGTGTTTTGTTTTTTGAAGATATAAGAAAAGGGAAGAAGAAAAATTGTTGATGTTTATGTTTTGGATTGGGAAATGAGGAAAGGAGGAGAAAGTGTTGAGTTTTTTAGAGAAGACAATGTGAGTGTAATGAAAATTAATGGGTGGAATGGTGGGTATATATAGAATTTTAGTGAAAATTTTGAATTTTCAAAAAATTTGAATTTCCCCCCAATTCCAAGGTCTTTCGCGACCGCCGGGCGGTCGCGAAAGACCTTGGAATTAGGGGGAATTTCAAATTTTTTGAAAAATTCAAAATTTTCACCATGAATGTTATTCGTGACCGCCGGGCGGTCACGAATGACGCCCATTCGCGACCGCCCAGCGGTCACGAAAGACCCTTATTCGAAAATCAAATTTTTATTTATGAATATTATTCGTGACCGCTGGGCGGTCACGAATGAGGGTCTTTCGTGACCGCTCAGCGGTCACGAACCTAGGTCGTGACCGCTGGGCGGTCACGAAGTAGGTTTCGTGACCGCCGGGCGGTCACGAAAGACCCTCATTCGTGACCGCCCGGCGGTCACGAATGAGTCTCATTCGAAAGTTTTGATTTTCGTTTGTTTAATTAAGTTGCGATGTTTGTTAAATTGATAAAATACTTACTACTAAGTTATTTAAAAGAGAGTTTATCACAAAATTACACATTACATCTAAAACAACTTAGTGTATATGATGATTAGTTGTAGAACATAAAATATGTTATTCGTTCATAACTCGCCTAAGCACATCAAACTCGCTATTTTAATATGTTAATTACTAATGTTGTACTAATTTATTACTTCAATTCACATGTAGTAATGAGACTTATTGTTAAAAATCATAAACACATCAAGATGAATCCATAAAATTAAATTTTCTTTTATGAATGTTATTCGTGACCGCTGGGCGGTCACGAATGAGGGTCTTTCGTGACCGCCCGGCGGTCACGAACCCTACTTCGTGACCGCCCAGCGGTCACGAACCCTACTTCGTGACCGCCCAGCGGTCACGAACATACTTCGTGACCGCTGGGCGGTCACGAAAGACCCTTATTTGTGACCGCCCAGCGGTCACGAATAAGTTTCATTCAAAAGTTTTGATTTTCGTTTGTTTAATTAAGGTGCGATGTTTGTTAAATTGATAAAATACTTAGTACTAAGTAAATTAAAAGAGAGTTTATCACAAAATTACACATTACATCTAAAACAACTAAGTGTATATGATGATTAGTTGTAGAACATAAAATAGGTTATTCGTTCATAACTCGCCTAATAACATCTAATTCGCTATTTTAATATGTTAATTACTAATGTTGTACTAATTTATTACTTCAATTTACATGTAGTAATGAGACTTATTGTTAAAAATCATAAACACATCAAGATGAATCCATAAAATCAAATTTTCTTTTATGAATATTATTCGTGACCGCTGGGCGGTCACGAATGAGGGTCTTTCGTGACCGCCCAGCGGTCACGAAAGCTAAAGGCTAGTTGGCATTCGCGACCGATGGGCGGTCGCGAATGCCAACGGCTAGTTGACATTCGCGACCGCTGGGCGGTCACGAATGCCAACGGCTAGTTGATATTCGCGACCGCTGGGCGGTCACGAATGCCAACGGCTAGTTGGCATTCGCGACCGCCCGACGGTCACGAACTGCCAGATTTTCATTTATAAATATCATTTCCCTTACTTTTCTAATTCACAACAATCTTCACCATTTCTCTTAAGGTATTCTCGTTTTTTTCATTTAGATGGTCAACTATATTTTTAAATACTAAATATTGGTATGATATGTTAACTTGTTTATTCATTTCTTGATAGATATTGACGTAAACACATCGAGGGTACTCGTAGAGGGCACAAGATTCTTGAAGATCGTTTTTTTACGCTTCAAGAAGTAAGTTGATCAATTTATCACTCTTCAACCTTATCGTGCATGATAATTGTTACATTTTAAATTGTTAATTATTAATTGTTTGTAGTATTAATTGTAATTAATTATTTCCTTTAAAATTTACATCTTAGATAAATAATGGACTATCAAGTAGATAGGAATTGGATGTACGATAGATTCGAGAGCAGTGGTTATTTGCGAGATAGTTTTGTGGTTGGGGTTCGCACATTCATAGAATTTGCTTCGCGACAAGATGGCTATTTAGATCTAGGAGGCGTATTAGGTGCCCGTGCAAAAAATGTAACAATTCAAAGTTTTTTGATCGATACCAAGTCCGTGATCATCTTCATAAGTCGGGATTTACGCCTGGATATTTTGAGTGGGTTTTGCATGGAGAGCAGTTTACCACCACTTCTATGACGTTTATCGACGAACCTCTCGAACCATCACACGCCAATATTCCTGACAGCCCTATTCGTGCTGACGATTCGTTTAGACAGATGGTCGTGGATGCATATGGAGGCCAATTTGATGAGGACGCTGTGCGTAACGAGGATCCGAATCCCGATGCAAGAGATTTCTACGACTTGATGCGTCTAGGTCAGGTGAAGATGCACCCTAAGAAGAGCAAAACCGTCCTGCAGTGGATTGGAGAGTGGGTGAATTACAAAACTATTCACAAGGCGAGTAACATCGTCACAATTTAGATGTCATGCATTGTGAGAAGAACTTTTTCGATAACATCATCAACACAGTATTGGATGACTCTAAGACTAAGGACAACATCAAGTCTAGACATGATTTGAAGATTTGGACTATCCGTGAAGAGCTATTTTTAGAACAAACACGAGGAGGCGCATATGTGAAGCCAAGGGCAACCTATTGTCTCAAGCGGGATGAAAAGGTCAAGGTCTTGAAATGGTTGGGCGATCTGAAATTTCCGGACGGATACGCGTCGAATTTGGGACGATGCGTACAAAAGCAACAACATAGGCTCTTTGGTATGAAGAGTCATGATTGTCACGTCTTCATGCAGAGATTGATCCCCATTGCTTTTCGCGACTTCCTGCCCACCAACATTTGGGAAACATTGGTGGAGATTAGTTTATTCTTCCGGGCAATTTGTGCTTCAGAGGTTTCGGCCACCGATATGAGAAGTCTTGAGGAATCCATTATAGTCACGATGTGCAAGCTTGAGAGGATATTCCCTCCTTCCTTCTTCGATTCTATGGAGCATTTGGCCATACACCTACCATACGAGGCTAAAGTAGGCGGCCCGGTTCACTACAGATGGATGTATCCATTCGAGAGGTACACAATGTTTAATGAGTTTAATTCGCTACTGTTATTCTATATGTTATTGACTTTTCGGTATTCCCAGGCGTATGTTTGATTTTAAAAAGTCAGTGATGAACAAAGCAAGGGTAGAAGGATGCATAGCGAATTCCTACCTCCTTTCAGAGCTATCCAATATGTGTGCACAATATCTAGGTATCTCCGCGAGTACTAGATATAACCGTCTCAATAGGAACGAGACTTTTGAGAGTTCAGAGTGGGATGATGAGCTGATGTTATTTCGAAAGAAAGGGAAGGCCCTTGGGCCACTAAACAAGAAGAGGCGGTTGTCGTCCGAAGAGTTGGAGCAAATTGAACTGTACACGCTTCTTAATTGTGAAGAGCTGGATGGATGGGTCGAGTAAGTCAATATTCTTTATTTTACGTGCAAACGCTCTTTATTAAGGATAACTTGTATGTATCACGTATTTCTAACTTATTTTGTGTGTAACTCACAGGTTGTTTATTGAGGAGGAGTGTAATGGACTTACTCCCATGGAGGTACAAAAGAAGAGAAACTGCGAGTACGTGGCATGGTTCAAGCAGACCTACTCGAGTGGCAAGTACATGACAGACGATCGTGTTAAGCCGTTGCTCGCAGGTCCTCTCAACTCAGTGTTGTACTATGAAGGGTACATTGTGAATGGGTTCCGATTTCACACAGATATGCGTTTGGGCCCTAAGAAGAGTGATTGTAGTGGGGTTTATGTGGAGGGGGACATGGGAGGATCCCACGCCACCAACTTCTATGGGACATTGAACGAAATCATAGAGGTGGAATATTGGGGGCACATAAGACCGCTATACATTGTATTCTTCAAGTGTAGGTGGTATGATATTAGAGCTCGAGGGACTCGTGTTCACGAGACGTACAAACTCGTTGATATTAACCCACGATGGTCTCTCACAACCAACGAGCCTTTTATTTTTGCCAATCAGGCCCGACAGTCGTACTACGCCCCGTATCCACAACTTACGAATGGTCGACCAGGTCAAAATGGATGGATGGCTGTATCTACTATACCGGCTAGGCACGTGATCGACATGTCGTCACTAAGTGATTCCAGCGACACAGAAACAGAAATAGGGATGCCAACGGAAGTGTTCCAAGAGAACGCATCTGTAGGAATTAATATGTTCGTAGACTTTAGCGCATTTGATATGGATATACAATTGGGGTGGGCAAATGAGTTTGAGATCGTCGAAGATGTACAAGATAGAGGAGAAAAAGAAGCTGAAGAGGAAGACGAAGAAAGTGAAAACGTGGAGCTAACTAGTGATACTGAATAGTTCAAGTGTTTTGTAATAATTTAAAACATTACTTTGTGACGCACTTTAATTGTAACGATTTGGTAGTGTTGTAAAAGACATTACAATAATGAAAAATTAACAGTCAAACATTACAATAATGAAAATTTAACAGTCCAACATTACAATAATGAAAATTAAACAATCCAACATTACAAGAATGAAAATTTAACAGTACAACATTACAATAATGAAAATTTAACAGTCCAACATTACAATAATGAAAATACAACTAATCATCATCCGAACTATCATCCAACCCACATCCATTCCCGTCATCATCCTCCCCATCATCCTCCCCATCATCCTCCTCATCATCCTCACCACTCCCAACACCATCCTCAACACCCAGTTCCACATAATCGTCAGTCTGCAACGACGCCATAATATCATCGACATCGACGTCATCATCGTCATCAGAGTACTCCTCGATATACGCAGGCCTATCGGAAGAACTGGGAGCAAATGGATCTGGCCTACGATGCGGCATACGAACCGGTGGAATCACAGCTCCGTTCCTACGTGCATGCCCCATGAATATAGAATCTGATATCGGTGGAAGGTCCACGTTCACCTTCTCATTAAGCAAGCATCTCCATAGCTCCATAGTGGCTTTCATATCAGTCATCCTTTGATCACTGCGATAGATAGTGCGGTCATTCTGTGTTTGTAATTCGTCGATGCAGGCCTGTGAATAATCTTCTTGTTTCCTGTATTTAATGATGAACGCCTCCGGGCGTGCATCCCTCGGCAAGCCTTTCGCCTTCCCCTTCTTCACAGGACCAAATGCCTCGGTCCAACAGTCGGGATCGAACACCGGGAGCTTAGCTGGGCGGGGATATCTTTCCCTCACTAGTTCCATGTACTTTTTCTGCATTAACATTTGAAAGAATCAATACTTATATTGGAATAAATAATTTAAAAGGAGTATGCGGTTGAAATAACTTACATATTGCGCTTTCGCCACAGCATCTACCCAAGTCCGCCGAGCTGGAACTCCTGTGTTACCGCCCGTCCCCTTCACCCGCTGCGTGTGACCACGTCTATAGGCCTCATCATATCGAATAGGGTCTTTTCGTGTTCGGTCCTCCTCAGCCTACACATTTCAAGAAAGAGTACGTCAAAATTGGCTTACGCATATATTAAGATTACTTAATTACACCCATATTGTTAATTTTCATAATTCATACCAGCAAACGTCTGAGCTCCTCTAGGTCGCGGGATCCACCAAAAAAAGTGGGAGGTGCCTTCACCCCCTCAATTGGCTCCTCGCCTCCTCTCCTGTTTTTCTTAGACTTATGCGACAGCTCTTGATGATCCTCAGTGGCCCAATGCTTAATCGCCGCCGCCTCTAACCCGTCGTGCATCCAAGTTTTGTCTTTTCCGGCCCATTTCGGATCCACAACCCTCTCAAAGTATTGTTTCTTCGTGTTGTAAATCAAATTCTTATAACACAACTTCGCCTTCGTTTCGTAGGCCCGTTGTACTGCGTGTTTTTCTCTCTCACGAACACCATATATTTTCTGCCAAGTAATAAATTTCGATTTATGAATATATTAAATTAAATAATATGATATAGTTGTGAAATAATTCCTCACCGTAAATTTAACAAACATTTTGCCTCGCACAGTTTTGGGCATCGTCAAGTAGGTAGGCCAGAACTCCTTCATGAACAGTCTGATCAACTCCGTGATCGTAGTCGCAACCTCGTTGCTAGAGGGGTTCATAAACAGGCCACGAGGACACAATTTAATGATCTGCATTTGTTTCGGGTCATTGGGTTGTTGTGCACCTTTGGAGGTGCCTCTTCTTGGGCGCTGTTGCGTGACATTGAATACTCCCGATGCTGGAGTATCACTCGGCCTCTCGCTCGGGCCAGCTCCGGTGGAACCAGCGGAAGATGGTGCTCTAGCCCTAGATCCAGATGCAGTCGGTGCGGCATCGGGCATGGCATCGGCATCAAAAGAAAGTCGGCGCTGTAGTAAAGGCGTCAACGATGTAGACGCGTTGGGGATTGCGGCATCGCAACTACGACCGCCACGTGTGATAACTATACGAGGTCCAAGACTACCTCGCCCACTAGCAGTAGGGGGAACATCGGGAACATCAGGAACATCCGCATCATCAGGAACATCAGAAACATTTGAACATTGTTGACCACTGCCAACCCGACGACGACGACTGCCTGCCATATCGAATATATGCTAGAAAACTACGAGAAATTATCTAAGTTAGATGATTCAAAGAGATTCTCTAAAATTCAGTCGTTACTAAGTTATAAAGATTCCTTAAAGATCATTTGTACTAAGTTACAAAGAACCCCTAAAGATTATTTGTTCTAATATATAAAGATTTTGTAAAGGCATTATTTCTAAGTTATAAAGTTCCATAAAGGCGTTATTTCTACAAAAAAAACATTAACCAATAATTTGACATGCATTTAAACTAATAGTTTAACATTAAATTACCGCGACGAATAATAATACATTAAATTAAGTAAACTAACAATTTAATATTAAATAAAGATTCTCTAAAGGCATCATTTCTAAGTTATAAAGTTCCCTAAAGATCATTTGTACTAAGTTATAAAGAACCCCTAAAGATTATTTGTTCTAATATATAAAGATTCTCTAAAGGCATTATTTCTAAGTTATAAATTCCCTAAAGATCATTTGTACTAAAAAACATTAACCAATAATTTGACATGCATTTAAACTAATAGTTTAACATTAAATTACCGCGACGAATAATAATACATTAAATTACCTAAACTAACAATTTAATATTAAATAAAGATTCTCTAAAGGCATCATTTCTAAGTTATAAAGTTCTCTAAAGATCATTTGTACTAAGTTATAAAGAACCCCTAAAGATTATTTGTTCTAATATATAAAGATTCTCTAAAGGCATTATTTCTAAGTTATAAATTCCCTAAAGATCATTTGTACTAAAAAATATTAACCAATAATTAGACATGCATTTAAACTAATAGTTTAACATTAAATTACCGCGACGGATAATAATACATTAAATTACCTAAACTAACAATTTAATATTAAATAAAGATTCTCTAAAGGCATCATTTCTAAGTTTTAAAGAACCCCTAAAGATTACTTGTTCTAATATATAAAGATTCTCTAAAGGCACTATTCCTAAATTATAAAAATTTCCTAAAGGCATTATTTCTAAGTTTGACATTAATAAAAATAAACTTATAATTAAACAATTAAAACTATTACTAAAACATTAAATATAAAACATAATTAAAAAACATAATTAAAAAACTAGAAAGATAAATATTTAAAAGAGAGAGAGGAGAGAACTTACAAATGTGAGGAATGAGAGAGGAGGAGGGGGGTTTATATAGAAAACCCCCCTCCCATCCGCGACCGCCGGGCGGTCGCGGATGCCACTCATCCGCGATCGCCCAGCGGTCGCGGATGCCAGTAGGCGGGAATTTTCCCGCCTAGTGGCGTCCGCGACCGCCCAGCGGTCGCGGACGAGTGGCATCCGCGACCGCCCGGCGGTGGCGGACGCCACTTGGCGGGCCATAGGCGGGAAGATTCCCGCCTATGGATTCCCGTGACCGCTGGGCGGTCACGGTATTGTTTACCGCGACCGCTCGGCGGTCACGGTGGCATCCGCGACCGCCGGGCGGTCACGGATGCTCGCGACCGCCCGGCGGTCACGAGCCGGCGGTCACGAATGACCCCGGATTCTTGTAGTGAAACGAGGATAAATCAAATGCAACTTGTTGAATACGCAACATGGCGTATCCTACAAATTAATAATTAAAAATAATAATATTTATCGAATACACTTTCATGAGAAATAACAATAGATGTATATGTTCTCTAGCTAGCTAACTCTCCACATTCATATTCAATACTCAACAGAACCGGTTGGAAAAGGAAATGAAATTTTGAAGGTGCACCCATCTTTCTTTAAATAGATTTTTGCTTTAAATTTTGATGAATATTGTTAACAAGATAAAAATCCACGTGCTTAGAATATACTATAATTCGATTACTAAAATTACCGGATATATTATTTATACACGTAACCACACAATACCCGTATCATATGGCGAAGACCCCGAGTCCCCCAAAATACAAGAGCACCCCCTGCACCCTCCGATGTCGGAAAGCTATCGAAGAATTCATCCCGAGGGCTTGGATACTAAAACATTACTTCACGAAGACAAAGCAAAGCCCTCGGAAACATGCTCAATTTACGACCAAGGCAAAAACACCTATCGAAGTACACTTCAGAAGAAGGCATCCCAAAGATAACCCGTTATCGGAACTACCACAATATCGGATGAGCATTCCCTACTACTTATCCAACGTTTCCGATAGGTACCGCCCATCGAAGAGAAGAAAACCAAGGAGCCAATTCATCAGAGCACATTGAAGCTATCGGAGAGGATAATTCATCCTAATCAGCGCCCCGTCAGCAGATATATCAAACAGATAAAACCTATCTCTTCGCACATGCATAATGACACCTGTGAACACATGCACAGTGACATTTGTCCCTAAAAAACTTCTATAAAAGGTAGAGATAAGAAATCATACAAAAGGAGGAGAGGCTCCCAAGGAGGGCGTGCTCCCAATGGAACTCATGTTCTCTATAAAACTAAAAAAGGCTTCAGGGGAGAAGAAAGCTCTTTTCTTTCTGAAGGCTTCACAAAGGTCTACTCTTTCAACAGATAAAATCAACACAATCAATAAAATCGACATACTCCAAATAATCAACACCAAGAACAAGAACTACGAGTGGCTTGATTCCCAATCGAGGGATACGTAGGCACCTCAGAAAATATCCGAGTCCAGCCCCAAATCAATAAAAACCAACAATCCCCTCGGGTCAGGATTGGCGTTCCAACCCAAAAATAATAACTCGTTAAATAGAGAATAATATCCAAACCCGTTAACAAAGTGGCGTCGTCTGTGGGAACGTCATCGAATCCTTGAGCAAAGCCCGAAGAGATCGCCGCCAAGATCAAAACGGAAAGCAAGTACTCCTGCCACGGGGCGATACGCTCTGAAGGTAAGTTTTTATTTCTCCAAACTCGCGTGATTCGATTCCAATCTTGGATATCTCCTTAAAAATCTTAGGGTTTTCTAATTGCTATATAAGTATGCATGCGAAGTCTATAGAAGACCTGTAAAGGAAAGAGAATAAATGGTTCAGTGGCCTCGTAGAGGTTTTTCGGGGGCGCTTACCTAGAGAACCTTTATTCGTGCCCCCTTCTCGAAGGCTTTTTGGAAAAAAGTCTGTATAACTAAAGTAACCAGGATATGAATAATCTAACCAGAATTATTCTTTAAAAGTATGTGAGAATATTCAATAAACTCCAAGCACCTATATATACTTAGGAATCTTTCCTCGGATGACCGAATTAAGTTTGAGCTGTCCAAGCTATGTTATAACTACGATTACGTGTTGGGGGATACCTCTATTTAGAGAAAATGTATCTCCAAAGTTTGCACTGCGAACAGGCACGTTATGCTAAGTAATTTGTTTGGCCAGTAAGGATGAGATACTATCTCATCTCTTTAAACTCAATCTTAAATTCTACAATTAAAGGAAAGGACCCAAGTATTCATAACGTGCTGAAAAGTTGCGATGGCTATTAACACGGAAAAAATAAGTTTCATTTCAATAAAAATAAAGTACAATTGTGCTTAACGATAATAAAAAGCCTCTAAGGTGGGGGGGGGGGGGGGGGTAGAGAACTCGTAGAGGTGGGGGTTGGCCCAGTTGCGGGAGCGAGAATCGGAACGCTTGTAGGAGGGGGAGTACCAGAAGGACCAGCATGGACCCCTGTATCAGGAGAAGTACGAGTAGTAGGCAGAGGGACCACGGCAGTTAAGGGAACCCGACTCGGGGCAACAGAGGAAGGAGGAAGCTGAGAACTACTCTTTACAAAGAGATCATAAGCTTGTTCTAGCGTAGGCTTCTCCATCTCCGCTATATTTATCAGGCGCGGATCTACATTGGGAGATATCTTCATGCGCACTTGCCCGAAGCATTGAAGGAACCCCCACATTACATGTCCGACCAGGTATCCGTGATTTTTACGGACATATAGTTGCTTGACTCGGGTAGTGGCCTCCTCTTGGGCTTGCTTCACTGCAGCAGTCATCTTCTGTTGCATCTCCTCGGAGGTGGTGCCCCCCGAAACCGGAGCTTTTGACAGCTCCTCATTAAGAGTGTCCACCTGACCAAGCGCTTGGTACAAGTTGCGCTCCAATTCCTTCTGTTTCGCCTCCCATGCAATCTTCCCTTCCTCAAGGGAGGTAACCTTTTCTTTCAAAACCATCCCCGAGGCCTCCATCTCCGATACGTAAGATTGGAGCCGCTTGTTTTCCTCCCTCAGCTCTTGGTTCTGCTGTGTGATTTTAGCCCACGCTTCGTGATACTTCCCCATCTTCTCTCGGAGATCCTTATTCTCTTTCTCTGTCTTTCGAGACCTTTCTTCAGCTTCGTTCGTCAACTTCTGCAACTTCTCAACCTCGAGTAATAGAAAAGGAAGCATTTTAGGCGCCTAGAAAGCAAAATAGATGGATAAAGATCCCAACAATGGGTCCTATAGAAATTAGATAAGTAGAAATTAGATCTTACCAGCATAGCCATCCAATTCGTGCAAGTTTGGACAAACTGCCACCCCCCCCCCCCCCCCCCCGACGGTAGAAAGTTGGCAGCCGATAAGTATCGGGTGACTGTATCGAGAGCCACCTTAGCCTTTTCTGAGTTAGGCTCTTGTCCCGAGGCTGGAACACTCGAGGACGAAGGTCCCCCTACAGGTACTCCCCCCGATATGGGTACTTGAGTAACCACGGGACTGTCCGATTGAATAGCAGCAAACGGACTCGGAGTAGGATGTCCCGAAAAAGAAGGAACTGTAGCCATCAGCTCCTCCAATAAGGCCATCGGATCATCGGAAATTGAAGGAACGTAAGGATCCGAGGGAAAAGATCCTCCTTCAAAATTAAATAAATTGTTACCCCCTGCGAATCAAAAACTTCTCGAGTAAGCAAACTACTCCCTAAAGAAAAACTAAGAGAAGAAAGGATTAATCTTGAGAAGCTTACCCAAATCTGGAGCATCCTCCTGAGATACTCCTTCGTTCTCGGCAGAAAGGGCATGTCCTTTGTCTGTCAAAAACAGAGTTTCGTATAAGTAAGTATGCAAGTATCTCAATATTACTTAAAACTAAGAAGAGATAAGTACATTTGGGAGGGGTTGCCAGTAGCATCTCCAGTGAATCCCCTGATGCCTCCGAGGGGGAAGATATGTTGACAACACCTGGGAGGGTAAGGGCAACCCCCCTATCCCTACCTCCTCATCCCCTTCTCCCAGTGAGAAAGCCCCCACGAGGACCGTACCCGCATAAGTTACGCATAACTCCGTTTCTTCCGGGGTATCAGACGTTCCGGTGGATGATCGGGATATGGCTGTCGAAGTTGTTAAACGAGTCCTCGCCTGCTCGGCATCACCCTCCGCAGCCCCGGAGACTTCTCCCTCTCCCACCGTCGACTTCCCTTCCTGAATCCCCATCTCCTCGTTACCACCCGAGCCACTGGCTCCTTCCACCATGTACGGTCGTAAGAAGTCCACTGCAAAAACGCCTAAAGGTTAGATAAACCAGAAGAAATACCTATAAAGAATGACATATAGGTATAGTAACTTACCGAAAGTGTTGAAGTATTTCTCGGGGATGGCCAGAGGAGTCTTGATTTTGTCTATCGGGGCGATATGTCGCAAGCCCGCGGTCCGATAGAGACGAGCAAAATCCTTTGAATCCACCAAAGGCTTTGCAGAAAACATCGGTGTGTCGTCCATCACCCTCTCTGGAAAGTTGGGCACCCTCCAGGTAAGTGGCATGTCCCATTTCCCCTCGGTAGGGTTGATGAAGAAAAACTTGTTCTTCCATGTGCTGTGAGAGCTGACGTTTCCCTCGGAGATACGGTCATCTTTGTCCCGATGACTGAAACAGTAGAAAGGAGCCCCCCCTAGAGACACAAAAAACCTATCCCTCGTACACTCAATTCCCCTCACCATACACCAGAAAACAAACAACGCAAGGACCGTAAAAGAGTTGGGGGTGAGTTGACTGGGGCATACGTTGCAGTATTTGAAAATTTCGCAGTAAAAAGGCGGGAAGAAGGAACGCAATCCCGCCTTTACCTGGGAGTAATACACTGTTAAGTGCTTCGATGGAGGAGAATTACCCCTTTGATCGGCAAACGGAACCGTCACCTCCACGTTCCGGCCAGAAGCACTGTATTCGATGAACAACTTTCGAATTTCGTCCTCCTCCGCAGTGCTAACTGTCGCTTCGACCTTCTGGGTAGCTTGAGGAGCACCACCCTTATCAGCATTTTTCTTTGACTTTTTCGTCTTCCTAGCACTGCCACTACCACCGGCCCCCATCACCGTCGCCGCGCTTCTCTTTCGAGAAGACGGAAGAACGGCTCATGTCTCCACACCAGTGCCAGAAGTGGCAGACACCAAGTTGGTTGTAGATTGAGACGCCATTAGAGAGATCTTGGTAAGATTAGAAAGCTTTTTTGCAGAGAGAGAGGTTAAGCGGGAGAATTTTTTTGCTTAAAATTGCAAGTGAAAGTAGAGATTAGAAGAGAAGTGTTTATAAACCCTAGGCCCAATAAATGCATTCATTACCCACTAACCCCATTACACCCCACGATTGGAAATCGTGCCTAGTGGGTTATAAACCGCCACGCCTCTTCGATTAGGGTAACGGTCTGAATACCTAGACCCACGTACTGAATGTGGCCTTAAACCACCATTAATTGCATTTAATCGCAATTAATTAAATGCCACGACATTAATTATAATTAATTCCCCGGTATTAATCCCACGAGGGAATATTTCAAAGGCATCGGAAACCTCTCGCCTCGGAGAAGACAATCACAATAATCTCCTCGAAAGCAAGGCCAAAGAACTTGGGAGACATGTGTTAAACAGACATAAACGTTAATGACGAATGTCTACGACACCCCAGAAGAGTTCTACGATACTCTCCCAAGGGTTCTCAAATCCTGGATGCGATTTGAATTCCTCTCAAAGATATACGGTGCCTTATGGAACATTTCTGATAACTCTACGGTACTTTAAAAGGGGTTAAGGCAGCCCCTACGATGCCTATAAGGACACTAAGATGTTCTGATACTACGTATGATACTCTAAAAAGCCCGAAATCGGTGCTTTCAACGACTCCGATGACAGAGGCCGCGATACTCGAACCATCGTAACTTTAGACCTTTTAAGTTTCTAGTGCAGTCAACTGCCCTAGAAACTGGGGGGGTTTGTTAACAGGATAAAAATCCACGTGCTTAGAATATACTATAATTCGATTACTAAAATTACCGGATATATTTATACACGTAACCACACAATACCCGTATCATACGGCGAAGACCCCGAGTCTCCCAAAATACAAGAGCACCCCATGCACCCTCCGATGTCGGAAAGCTATCGGAGAATTCATCCTGAGGGCTTGGATACTAAAACATTACTTCACGAAGACAAAGCAAAGCCCTCGGAAACATGCCCAATTTATGACCAAGGCAAAAACACCTATTGAAGTACACTTCAGAAGAAGGCATCCCAAAGATAACCCGCTATCGGAACTACCACAGTATCGGACGAGCATTCCCTACTACTTATCCAACGTTTCCGATAGCTACCGCCCATCGGAGAGAAGAAAACCAAGGAGCCAATTCATCAGAGCACATTGAAGCTATCGGAGAGGATAATTCATCCTAATCAGCGCCCCGTCAACAGATATATCAAACAGATAAAACCTATCTCTTCGCACATGCATAAATTCACCTGTGAACACATGCACAGTGACACTTGTCCCTAAAAAACTTCTATAAAAGGTAGAGATAAGAAATCATACAAAAGGAGGAGAGGCTCCCAAGGAGGGCGCGCTCCCAAGGGAACTCATGTTCTCTATAAAACTAAAAAAAGGCTTCAGGGGAGAAGAAAGCTCTTTTCTTTCTGAAGGCTTCACAAAGGTCTACTCTTTCAACAGATAAAATCAACGCAATCAATAAAATCGACATACTCCAAATAATCAACACCAAGAACAAGAACTACGAGTGGCTTGATTCCCAATCGGGGGATACGTAGGAAAATATCCGAGTCCAGCCCCAAATCAATAAAAACCAACAATCCCCTTGGGTCAGGATTGGCGTTTCAACCCAAAAATAATAACTCGTTAAATAGGGAATAATATCCAAACCCGTTAACAAATATGCTTATATCTTTGAAAGATGTTTGAAACTGAATACGTATTATGATAATAAGATACTACAAAATTGGATTAGATATTATTATGTTACATATTTACTTAAATTATATATAAGGTTTTTGACACAACACCTTTATGAATGTGAAGAGGCACATTATTACTGTTAACGGGTTTGGAATTATTCCCTATTTAACGGAAGATATTTATATTGGGTCGGAACGCCCTGTCCGTGATTCAGAAACAAATAGCTGGAAAATAATTAGAATTACAAGAAAGTTTTCCTTCCTTTATTCACTGAACTTTTCCTCCTCTTTTAGTAGTAAGTTGTACTAAGTTAGACTTAGTTATGTCTCTTCTGTTGATCCGCTCCCTTTATATAGACATAGATAAGGGCAGGTGTCATTGTGCATGTGCTTTAGTAAAGACAGGTGTCGTTTCACTAATACATGTGTACAAATTAGGATAAGATTTATCTCTTGATCTACTGGATGCTGACTAGACCCGATTTTGTGCTTTCTGATGGCTTCGAAGATCTCCAATGAATGATTATTTTGGGGACGTTATTCTTCTGAGGGCTAGGATTTTGTTGACACGTAATAAGAATGCTCGTATGAAAATAAGGACTGCGGTTTATGCCTTCCGAGGGGCTTTATCTCCCTTTTTTGACTCGGGTTTATTCTTCAATGACTGGGGTGATCTCCGAGAACGTAGTGTAATAGCGTAACATAATCTTTGATAGTATAATGTGATCTTCGTGGGCTGGATTTAATCTCCGAGGGCATTCCTTCTTCTCCGAGGGCTGTATTTAATCTCCGAGGGTTGTATTTGCTTTGTTTGACATGAGACGTGTCCATCTAAGTTCTCGGAATATATTTATTAGACACTCTGTTCTTCATCTCTGGTTCTTTCTCTGAGAATGAGTCTTCGGATGATGGTCCGAGGGCAATTTTATTTGAGGAACATGCTCCGAGGGCAGTTTATATTGAGGAGTGTTCAGCAAGGAAGTTTTCTTGTAAGTTCATGGGACTCGGGGTCCGTTGTGGTCCCTCTTGGCGCATTGGTGGATATCGGAGTCGCGCGGATCCATCGGGGTTTGCTCTTTTTCCGATGCCGTGTTGATATCTGTTTTTTACTCACCCTTTGACTTTCCAAGGGACGCTTATGTTCCTCCTCGTGTGCTCTTCTATGCCTTTATTAGGTCAGTGACCGAGGAGTAGGGCAACATCCGAGGGGGTCTCCTTATTAGGAGTGGGTACATCTCATCGGAAGTACTCGTGACAACTGTATTGTCCATTTATTAATTTCCCGATTAGGATTAACCTTCTTCTTTTCCTTTTATTTATTTTTATGGTTAACACTAGCCCCCCCAAATTTTGATCGCCTTCGTAGAGGCGAGAGAAATTTTAATCATCATCCTCGGTGAGGCGAGGGGTTAGTTCCTGTTTTGGTCTTCCCTATATTATTTTTTTTTTATATTTTTCCGAGGGAATATGCATTAATTTCAAAAACGGATTATATAGAACTTACCTTATTGCCCCTGGGGGTACTGCCCTCACACACGCAGAGGTTTCGGAGCATGGGTTGCAAATAGCCGTTGGTGGGCTTCAAACTTCAAAATATCTGACCGTTGGTAACGGTTTGATATGTAACGGCGTGGCTGGCGGACGCGGGGCATACATGGAGCTTTAAATATGCTCCACGTATGGAAATTTTGTGACCGTTTGTTCTTTACACTCCTATAAATAGGAGAACTATTCATTCTCTTCTTCATTCTCACCAATCTCTCTTTTATCAAGTCATACGAGCAAAGAGCTTCCCTTTTCTCCCCTCTTTTTATTTCAACTTTCAGTAAATTCGCAAACTCTCTATCTCTTTTCTTTTTCGGAAAAAACTTCTCCTTTACCACTGCACTGATGGCTTCTTCCACCAACACTGATCCCATTGCCGCCGCTACCTCCTCTGAAGTCACTGCTCCGATTGACTCTTCTGCAAATGTGAGGAGTATTCCGTTGGGGGTAGTTACTCGTAAGCGCAAAGGAGAGATTGCTACTTCTTCTGAGGGCGGCGCTACTTCTTCTAAGAAAGCTAGGGTTCCCAAACCAAAGAAGGCGCCTCTTCGGACTTTTGCTAAAGTGGAGAGAGTTCCGAGTATTGCTACTCGTGAACAGGTGCTAGATTTGTTCACTTCAACAGGGGCTTTCCAAAAGAACATGGTGTTCCAAATTCCGACTAGGGACGAGAGGGCATGTTATCCTCCTCCAGGTATGTTGACAGTCTATTTTGCTCAAGTAAAATAGGGGTGGCGTTCCTTCATGTCCCCTTTCTTTTGTGAGGTTTTTAAAACTTGCAATATCAGTCCGAGTCAAATGGTTCCGAATGGGTTTGCTACCCTCTGCATTTATGTTTTTTGGTGTCAATTGAATGGGTTGGAGTGTAGGGTAGATCACTTTCTTTCAATCTTTGATGTGGGGGTGTCACCCGGGGGGTATCCCTTTTATAATGTTCGTTATCGGGACAACTCGGGGGATTCCACGAAGGGGATCCTGGGGGCGGCAATTACTTCACATAGTGTTTGGAAAAATAGGTATTGTTTTGTAAGGCCCGCACAAGGTGAATGGGATATGCCCTTTTATTGGAGAGAGGGCACAACTCCAGTGCATACATTGGACCCGGAGGTAGTTTTATCTCCCGTGATTTCTCAACATAAGTTGATGGAGTCGGAGGATTTTACAATGTTGTTTGAGACGTCCGGTCTTCATCATGTGGTGTTTACCGATGATGCGGTGGAGAAGCCTTTGTCCCTGTCTTCCGAGGCCAGAAATCTTTTTCGTAAGTTCTTTATTCTCCTCCTTTATTCCTTTTCTGCGTATAATGGTAAATTGTACTTATGTATCCTGACTTTGGGGTGGTACAGAGGAGGTTATGGCTAATTATTACTCGTCGGGTCCGAGTGATCCTACTCCGAGTGGTGTTTCCGATGCGCCAGAGGAGGGGGATCACGAAGAAGAGGAAGTCAATGCTCCCGAGGGCGGGCAAACAGCTCTAGAGGTTGGGGGGGGGGTTCACGAGGACCACTCTCCTCTGTGTATAGATATGACAGGGGTTATCAGAAGTGCGGTTCCATTGCGCCAGGTAGCTCATTCTTCTTGGGATTTGGCTTTGGTGCCCGTTTCCAGGTCCGAGACGGGAGATCTACCCGTTTCTGGATCCAACATAGGAAATTCTCTGAGGGCATCTGAAGAAGGGGTGTTTCCGAGGGCGACTGAGGAAGAATCTATTCAGAAGACTACAGAAGTGGTTGATTTATCTTCCGATGACCCTTCCCCTGCTTCTACTGAGCCTACGTCCTCGGAGGTTCCTGAATCTGTTTCTCGTGGTGAGTTCTCCTGAGTTTCTAAGGGAATTTCTCATGTCTTCACTGTAGATCTTATTCATGTGCTAACGCTTTCCTTCTTGATATAGTGGTTGTGGATAAAGGCAAGGCTCCAATGGTGGAAGAGCCATCTTTATACGGTAAGTGTTCATTACCCGTCCTCTTTTATTAATAATTTTTTCTAGTTTCATTCTCTTTCTTACCAGCAGTGATTACCTTTTGTAGAGGAAGATTTTTTGGCCCAGTTTAGCGTTCCCGAGCATGAGGCCTCACGAGGGGGTTCCGAGGATACTCAAGGGGAATTTGATCCTTCTTCCGAGGACAGAGATGTGAATGAGGGGATTTTGAATTCACTGTTGGGGTAGACTGGCCCATCCGTAGCAGTTGGCGGTTCTCGGGCTGTGTTTACAAACTCGGAAGTGATGACTCTAGTGCCCAGAACTACTCCTTTGGGAAGCCGTATTCCAGCATCTTCCGCTGTTCCAGTGACTCTTTCTCCGAGAGGTCACACCTTCCAGGCCCCCATTCCTCCTAGTGGACCTGAGGGGCAATTCTCGTCTCGGACAGTGGGGGAAGCTTATCAGGACATTCTCCAGTTTTTTGCTTCCTCTAGTTCAACACCCGCCGAGGGGTACCAGTTTCTGTATACCAGTCTTAACTGGTTGGGGCTCATGGTAAGTTTCTCCATACTAGTCCTCTGGGGTTATATGATGTATCTGTGTTAACGTTTTTCTTATTGATTTCTCCGCAGATTGGAAAGACTCGGGAGGCGGTCACTGCCGTGGAAGAACGTGGTCGGAAGGACATAGAGGAGGTGGAAGTACTCCGAGCGCAATTGGCACCTCTCTTGGTCCGGGACAAAGAGAGTCAGACGAGGGAGGATGTTCTTCTTACTAAAATCTCTGATTACGAGTTCATTCTTCAAGAGGCCGAGAAGGCTAAAGAGGGTCTTCATCACCAATTGAACGCTGCAGAGTCTGCCTACAAGAATATGGAGGCATCCGAGAAGGCTGCAACAGCTAAGATAGCTCTTCTGGAGAAGGAAAGAGAAGAGTCTGAGAGGGTTTTCACTGCTCGTATCGCTGCTCTTGGGAAGGCAGTGGCAGAAGGTGGTGAGAGGGAAAGGAGTCTTCAGGAGACACTGGGTCAAGTCACCGATAGGGCTGAGTCAGCCGAGGGAAAGTTGGTAAACTTTCTTTCTCTCGAGGATGTGCAGGCTAAAGTTGATGCAGTAGTTCAATTTGCTCAACAAGAAATCTCAAGGCAGCACTCAGGAGTCTCCGAGACGCCTTCTCACGAGCTCTTGACAGGCCACCTTTTGTGGGGTTACTTGGAGTGTGCCAGACTGGCCAAGTCTTTGCTAAGGCCGAACATTGACTTTTCAAAGTCTTTTGACCTTCGCAAGTTGAAGAAGCCAACTTCAGATGGCTGCCATTACTTTGTGGGAAGATTTGGGGGCTTGTTATCCCCTCGGGATTCTCCCGCACCTTCTCTGATGCGTTCTGCCAGTAGTCCGAGTCCGAGGGCTAGCGGTTCCGGGGGGTATTTTCTTCGATTTCTCGCCTTGCTCCGCTGGGTACTTCCGCCGAGGAGACGACTCCTTCACACCTTTCTACCACGAGGGCATAGTCCTTTCTTTGTAATTTTTCATTTCTTGTTTTAAATAAATGTTCTTTGTAGTTACCACCCTTTCCGAGGGCTCTTCGGCTTCTTAAATAAATAAATATTTTTCCCATTTTTTACCTCTCGACCTTTTGTTTTTATTGTTAAAACTTTAATTAAGGAGGATAATGATAAACCATATAAGATTGCTGACTAAGCTTATCTCCTAAGTAGGAGGTGTTGCTTTGCATGGTTAAGTAAGGTACGTGTCACTTTTAATTAAGAAATTTTTTTGACACGTGTCCCTTACTTTATGCAATATGAATCTAATCCTCTTCTTTTAATCACGAAATAAAGAGTATATATGTATTTAGGCTATATACTAACCTTATGATCATAACTTTATAATCATAACTAGTCTTTGATCTTCTTTCAAGTTTGTCAATAACTGTGAGCACGAGGATAATACTTACCCGAAAAGATGATGCCCCCTTACTATAGAAGAAGTGGTTCAGTTTCATCTTGTGGTTCCTCTCGGGACACCGCTCGGAGTCCTTCTAGACCATCAAGGGTTCCTCCTATTTATCGTGAAAATTCCTCTCCGAGGGATAATTTATCCGAAAACCAGGCGACACTTGGTGTTAGTTCCTCTTTGGGAGTAGCTCGTAGGCTTTCATCTACAAATTCACGTAGAGTCAATCATATCAGGGAGATATTCATGGGCAGGGAGCCATACCCTTTGGCAGATGAGTCTTCGGAATTTGATTTGATTCCTCTTAATCCGTCCAGATTGATAGGTAGGGGACGTGTAGGATCCACTACGAGTACAGAGTGCGAGAACTCGGTAAGATCTCTTTTTGCCGGTTATAACCTGAATTTCGAAGAATATGACGTAATAGTGCCTTCCTCAAGCCAGAGAGCTTATGCGCCTCCCTCGGGTTATCTAACTGTTTACAACGAGCAAATGCATTGTGGGTTACGGACGTTTTTCCACCCCTTTTCTAAATACTCTCTCGGTACTGGCAGGTATGTCCGAGTCAGTTAACACCAAATTCATATAGTCATTTGGTGGGATATGTCCTGCGTTGTGAGCTTTTAAATCTTCCAATGTCTCCTTATCGGGTGGGAACAATATTTGCCCTTCGACCTTGTTCAGAGGGGACTCCCTTTTTTAGCCTGACCTATCGGGACAAGGAAAATATCTTCACTCGTGTATCCAATATCCACTCTTGTAGAGGGGATTGGAGGCGGAGATTTTTCTTTGTCCGTCCGAGAGGTCAATCAGCTAGATCATGGGGGTGGCCATCCGATGGGGTCTGGGATATATTGCTCCCAACATCGAAACACAAGGCCAGGTGAGGGAGGTATTGCTTCACTCGGGACTTTTTCTAGTTCCTATGACAAGTCTGGGCTGCTGGATGTCCCCGAGGCCATGATTTTAGCGGGTTTGCAAGAGGGGGTGGAGGGGTGTACCCCTACTTCTCATCCTCTTCACAGTAACTTTTATTTTCGTAAGTTTTACTGATCACCCTTCACCTATTTAACTTGTAAATTCTCTGGGTGTCCTCGGACTGTTTACCTACCGATGTTTTTTACAGGCGCAGAGATGGGAGCGTTTTCCCTCGGGTCTTCTGATGATGTTTTTCTGGGGCGGGCCTTGCATGGGAGTCCCGGACCGTTGGAAGTTGGTGGTTCTGATTCGCTCGTAGAGGAAGTGATAGTTGATATTTCTTCGGAGGAGGGATTAGAGGCATCGCCTATAGCAGCCCCCCCAGTAAACTTTATAACTCCCCTCGGAGAGCCAGATCTGATAGCGGTTTCCTCCCAAATAGACTCCCACATAACTCCAGTGGTGTCACAACCTTTTCCCCGCAACTCTGCCGTGGTGAATGTGTTAGAGGAGTATCTTCTCTCCCCTAATATGGAGGACTTGTCGCCCTTTGAGGGTGTACCTGATCGTGTTCCCGCACCGCCACCCGAGGGGAATCCCTCCTTAGGGAGACCTTTTCCCCTTGAGGATAGTCAGGATGTTTCTCCTCTCGGATCAGCTGTGGGGTTTTGTCGAAACTTTCTCAGTGGTTTATTGAACGTGACGGATTGCGGGATGATGAAAACTCTTCCGATATCCGTTCTTCAGGACTTAGCTTGTAAAGACCTGTGTGAGGTATTTTATTTATTTTATCTATTCTATTTACTACTAACCTGTCACCAATGTCTGATGGAGTCTGCTTTGTTTTTCGGTCAGATTTATATGGTGCTGGATGCCCTCGGATCTGGCAGAAGTTCTTCTTCGGATCCTGGTTTGGTATATCATCGTCGGGACGAATTAGAGCAAGGTCTCTTAGAGGCTCAAACGGAGATAGCTCAATTGAAGGAAGTTCATGAGTCCACCCAGGAAATCCACAACAATGTGTTGCAATCCGAGAGGGATAAAGCGTGGGACTTAGAGCGCCGACTGGTGCTAGAAAGAGCTCGTGTATTGAATTTAGAGAGGAGAATAGGAGAGTTGCATGACCAAATGAGGTCCTCGGAAGAGCAATTGACGCGGGCCCTGAAGGAGAGAGATGCCCTAAATCAGCAAATACTAGGGGCTACTCGTACCCAAGCAGTGGCATTGGTTATGGCCCGCGTTCAAGCAGTGTTGGAAGTGGTGGGTCCATCTAGCTTTCGTGAGTCTCTTCAAGATGAGATGCGTGATTTGGTCCATATAGGCTATCAATTGTGTCGAGATGCTGTACAGTCTTTGCCAGAGTTTCCCCCAGGCTTGCTAATTCCGACACTTAACATCCGTCAAGTTTTCGAGGAGTTTCCCTCTTCCCCTATTAGGGATCCCTCAGCTCCGACTGTGTTTGTTGATGATCCCGTTTCCCTTTCCGAGGAGCAGCGCCGACGACTTATTCGAGAAGGAAAGCACCCTATGGGAGGGGTTTAACTCGTGGAGGGATATTATGCAGTTTAGTTCATAGTACGAGGGGCTTTTTTGTTGGGTTGCTTAAGATGACTCATATGTAGAGTTATCCTTTTGTCAAGCAACTCTATTTTCTTTTGTAATAAAACCCTTTAGATATGAATAACTTTTCTTATTCAAGCATGACTATTACATTGAGCATAATACTTTTTAAGGTTGATTGAGTTCCAGGTATTACGAAGCACTACTTCCTCGGAGTCAGCAAGACGATAGGTTGTCGGCCCTACAATTTCCGCTATCTTATAGGGTCCTTCCCATCGTGGATCTAGTTTGCCTACATTCTTGGAGGCCCCTACTCGTTTCATCACTAGATCTCCAACTTGAAAGGTTCAGGGCTTTACCTTGGCATTGTAATATCGCGACATCCGAGCCTTGTACTCTTCCACTCGGAGGGCTACTCGGGCTCTCTTCTCCTCGAGCAAATCAAGGGTGAGGGCCAGATTCGAGCTGTTGGTTACTTCCTGGTATTCCTTAACTCGCCAACTTTCTATTGAGACCTCCGAAGGCAGGACAGCTTCACATCCGTAGGATAGACTGAAAGGAGTTTCGCCTGTAGCGGTGCTTGGCGTGGTCCGATAGGCCCATAGTATACCGGGTATTTCCTCAACCCACTTGGCTTTATGCCAATCAAGTCGGGCTTTCATGTTTTTCAAAAGGGTCATGTTGGTCCTTTCAACTTGACCGTTTGCTTGAGGGTATCCCACCGAAGCAAAACGGTGTTTTATTTCCCAATGATCGCACCATTTTTGTAACCCTTGGTCCGTAAATTACAGACCATTGTCGCTTACCAAGCTCCGAGGGACACCAAAGCGACAGATGATATTTCTCCAGAGAAAATTGATAACAGCGCCTGCGGTTATCCTAGCCAGGGGTTCCGCTTCCACCCACTTGGTGAAATAGTCAATAGCTACCAGTAGAAATTTCTTTTGACCGGAATCAGGAATGAGAGGTCCAAGTATGTCAATGCCCCATTTGGAGAACGGGCAAAGATTAAGATGGGATTCCCACAGGGCCGCGGGTTGATGAATCCGAGGGGCGTAAGCTTGGCACGGTTTACACTTTTCGGCATGGCTTTTACTGTCTTTAGACATCGTGGGCCAGTAGTAGCCTTGCCGAATCAAGCATCCGACCATGCTTTCGCCGCTAGTATGGCTCCCGCATGTCCCCTCGTGAGTTTCCGCTAAAGCCAGTTGGGCTTCTTCTTCATTAAGGCATCGAGCATGAGGACACGAGTACGTCCTTCGAAAAAGTATTCCATCTTTAAGGAAATACCGAATGGTTTTTCTGAACATCATCCGCTGGATATTCTTATCCGAGGAGTATCCCTCAGGATCCTGTAAATAGGCCTTGATAGGAGTCACCCAGCTGGATGAGGGATCTGAGATGGCATTTACCTCTTTGCTTTCCTTTTTTTCAGACTCGTTAACATGAAGTAGGGTAATCCTCCGAGTGTGTACGGTGGCTGTTTGAGTGGCCATTTTGGATGAGGCATCCACCTCTTGGTTTTATTTTCGGGGAATCTGAACTATATCATATTCCTCGAACCACTCGGACCTGTGACGGACCACTCGGAGGTACTCTTGCATTCTTTCTTCTTTGGCTTCGTAGGATCCTTTGACTTGCTGGACAATCAACTGAGAATCACTATGGAGGAGTATTCTTTTCATTCCTCCTTCCTTTGCTAGCCTCATACCGATAAGGAGAGCTTCATACTCAGCTTCATTATTAGAGAGGGGATAATCTATTCTGATTGCAAAATGAAGCCTTTCATCCTCCCCTTCTTGTTTTACAAAAACTATTCCCCCCCCCCCCCCCCCCCCATGTGTGCTCACCGAGGACCCATCTACGTATGCGTACCACAATGGTTCTTTCCCCTCGGATCCGATGCCCGTGAGTTCCATTACGAAGTCCGCCAGGACTTACGCCTTGATGGAGGGTCTCGGAGCATAAGAAATGTCATACTCGGTGAGTTCCACGGCCCATTTTATTAACCTCCCCGATGATTCGGGTTTATTAAGAATGGTCCTTAGGGGGTACTTCGTTAGCGTTGTAATTGGATGGGAAAGGAAGTAGGGGCGCAGCTTGCGGGCCGTAGTAACCAATGCTAGGACGAGTTTTTCAGTTAGGGTATACCTGGTCTCAGCTCCGAGGAGGGTTTTGCTGACATAATATACCGGACGATGTTCTCCATCTTGCTCCTTGACCAACACGGCACTAATAGCCTCTTCTCCGACCGATAAATATAGAAATAGCTCCTCCTGAGGTAAAGGTTTTACCAGCAAGGGTGGTTGCAACATGTACTGTTTCATTTCTCCGAGGGCTTCCTCGCACTGGGGGGTCCATTGAAATTCTTTGACATTTCGAAGTATTTTGAAGAAGGGAAGCCCTTTCTCCGCTGACTTGGAGACGAAACGACTCAGTGATGCCATTCTACCAGTCAGATTTTGAACGTCTTTTACTGTCTTCGGGGTAGGTAACCCCATGATAGCCTCTGCTTTCTCGGGTTTTACTTCTATTCCCTTCTCCGTAACCATAAACCCCAAAAATTTACCTCCTCGGATGCCAAAAGAACATTTCCTAGGGTTAACTTTCATGCCAAAGTTATCCATAATGACCAATGCTTTTCGTAAGTCTTCGGGATGCTCCTCAGCAGTGTTACTTTTGACTACCGTGTCGTCCACATAAACTTCCACTGATTTTCCAATAAGTCCTGCGAACATAAGACTTACTAACCTTTGGTAGGTAGCGCCAGCGTTTTTTAGCCCGAAGGGCATGACTAGGTAACAAAATGTGCATGAATCCGTAATGAAGCTGGTTTTATCCTGATCTACCGCCGCCATTGGGATTTGATTGTATCCCTGGTCTCCACCTAAGGTTGACAATAGTGCACATCCAGCGGTTGAATCAACTAACTGATCTATGCTCGGTAAAGGATAACAGTCCTTCGGACATGCTTCATTAAGATTAGTAAAGTCCACGGACATCCGCCATCTCCTTCCATGCTTGGGGACTAATACGACATTAGCTAACCACTCGGGATAGATAACTTCTCGAATTTGCTTCAAGTTAAGAAGGCGTTGTATTTCCGAGCGAATAATTTTATTACGCTCGGGTCCCATTTTCCTTTTCTTTTGTTGAACAGGTTTAGCTCCGGGCTTTACATTAAGAAAATCCTGGCATACCTTGTTGCTAATTCTCCCGGGTGGTCCTCCTTCCCATGCAAAGAGATGGTGGAATTGCTTGAGGAGGGAAATCAGTTGAGCCTCTATTGTTGATGTCATGTGAGTACCCATTTTGATCACCTTCTCAGGGCTTCCTTCCACCAACTCTACCATCTTTAATTCTTCCACATGTTGAACTCGTGTTTCTTCGGTTTTGCGCTTTTTATTGTTTCCGAGGGAAGGCTCGTCCTCTTCCGAGGGGATGGCATTCATGCAACATTCTCTGGCTTTAGATTGACTTCCTCGGACCTCTCCAATTCCCGAGGGGGTAGGGAATTTCACCTTAAGATGCAAGGTGGAAGGGATAGCTTCAAAGGCTCGAATGGATGGTCTCCCACAAATGGCATTATATGTCCTTGAAGAAGCCTCCACTACCCAGAATTTGATGGGCTCCGTTCTCCGAAGGGCTCCCTTTCCCCATGACATTGGAAGAGTCACAATTCCGAGGGTGTGATACGTTTCCCCAGAGAATCCTACCAAGGGAACTTCAGCGGTTTCCAATTTTTCTTGCTTTAACCCCATAACAAGGTAAGTAGGTAAAAAGAGTACATCCACAGAGCTGCATGTGTCTATTAGGATCCGTTGGGTTTCATACCCGTAGACAACGGCTGAAATAACTAACGGGTCTTCGTGGGGGTATATTATACCTGTGAGGTCTGCGGGTCCAAAGGTAATGTTAGGCAGCTTTGACTCTTGGACCGAGCAAACTGGGAATCCTTGCTCTACTCGTCTGGCTTCTTTCAAGTATTTCTTCTTTTTACTTTGGGGTGTCATTGAAATTTCACCTCCTTCAATCATGTTGATGGTTCGTCCTGACGGAGGATTGTTTTTATATGAGTCAGGTGGAGGAGGCAAGCTCCGGTACCCCATGGTTTGTTCTCGGGAGTTTTGCCGATGGTCTTTGGTTCTCTCTTGGGGTCGTGGTCGTCCAACTATCCTTTCCCGTGACCTCCGACTGAGGGTCCTTTCTCGTGACCTCCGACCGGGCGTCCTTTCCTCTTCTTCTTCCTCTTCTTCTCTTCGTGACCTCTTCCATACGTTTGTCTTGGGCTCCCCGAGATTATTTTCCTTGAGGTAATTCTTCAAGTATCCTATTTCTAGAAGACGAAGCACTTCCCTACGAAGGGTGGTACATTCTTCAGTGGTGTGTCCGTAGGTTTTATGGTATTTGCAGTATTTCCCTGTATCCTTATCTCGGTTAGGAAATTTAGCCGGTACGGGCCAGTGAAATTCAATATTACCTCTCATTATATTGAGCACTTCCGGGGGAGTGATAGTCATAGGAGGTAAGGGCACGGTTCGGAGAAATTTCTTAACCACCCCGCCCTCGTCTTTACGCGGAGGAGGTTTTCCCTCTTTACCCTTTTCCTTAGTCTTTGCTTCTCTTTCTGCGCGCTCTAGGTGCTCGTTATCCTCCTGCTCCATTTGCTTCTTCGTTCCTTCCGCCTCTTCCATCAAAATGTAGACCTCTGCTTTTTGCATAAGTTCATTCATGTCCGTGACACGATTACCCATAAGGTATCTGAAGAAATCTCCCGTTCGAAGTCCTTGAGTCAATATGTCCGCCATGATGGTCGGACTAATGTTGGGAACATCTAATGCTTCATCCGTGAAACGCTTTATATACCCTCGTAGGGGTTCATCCTTTTTTCTGTTTAACGGTGAATAGATGTGTGGCGGACTTGGGGTACCTTCGATTACAAGCAAACTGTCGTACAAACAAATGAGCTAATCGGTCAAAGCTCGTAATGAAACTAGGTGGAAGATGAGTAAACCACGCCTGAGCCCGTCCTCCGAGGGTGACAGGAAACACGCGGCATAACACATGGTCAGGAGCAGAAGATAAGTCCATTCCGACCAGATATTGATGGATATGGTCTTGTGGATCCCTCCCATCAGCTTCTCCAGTATATAGTGGGATGTTGATGGGTCGCATCCCCGGGGGGATAGAGGCTAAAGCAATTTCGGGTATAAAATGAGAGGTCTTGAATGTGGGATCCTCCTCGGGGGCCATGGTTTTCTTGAGATCACCCAATTCTTTTCGTAAGTCGTCCATCATTCCCCACAAGGAATGTTCAACATCTCCTTGGTACTCCGAGGGGTGGAGAATTTCCCCGCGACCCCTTTCTGGGGTCCTTTCAGAATAAACATACCTTCGGGGCATTTGTCGGGGTTCTTGATGCCAAGGGATTGAGTTTGAGTTCCGCACCGCCTGAGGGGTATCCCTCTCCGGCGGGAAATTTCTGTCCTCGGGGGATATCGAGGACATGTTTCCGAGAGGTTCCCTCCTCCGGGGTGCCCATGTGGCATCTACAAGTCTTTCATAGACAGACCGGGGAATATTAATAAAATCTCTCGTACCTGATTCATAGTTGGACAAAGTTTCTTCCGAGTCGCTGTAATGGATTGAAAGGTTTTCACTTTCGAAGAGATCATCCATCCCAGCCGATGTTTGCTGAATTCTCTCGAAGACAGATATTATGGCATTCCCACAGACGGCGCCACTTTGTTAACGGGTTTGGAATTATTCCCTATTTAATGGAAGATATTTATATTGGGTCGGAACGCCCTGTCCGTGATTCAGAAACAATCGCAGGTGGAAATAGCTGGAAAATAATTAGAATTACAAGAAAGTTTTCCTTCATTTATTCACTAAACTTTTCCTCCTATTTTAGTAGTAAGTTGTACTAAGTTAGACTTAGTTATCTCTCTTCTGTTGATCCGCTCCCTTTATATAGACTTAGATAAGGGCAGGTGTCATTGTGCATGTGCTTTAGTAAAGACAGGTGTCGTTTCACTAATACATGTGTACAAATTAGGATAAGATTTATCTCTTGATCTACTGGATGCTGACTAGACATGATTTTGTGCTTTCTGATGGCTTCGAGGATCTCCAATGAATGATTATTTTGGGGACGTTATTCTTCTGAGGGCTAGGCTTTTGTTGACACGTAATAAGAATGCTCGTATGAAAATAAGGAATGCGGTTTATGCCTTCCGAGGGGCTTTATCTCCCTTTTTTGACTCGGGTTTATTCTTCAATGACTGGGGTGATCTCCGAGAACGTAGTGTAATAGCGTAACATAATCTTTGATAGTATAATGTGATCTTCGTGGGCTGGATTTAATCTCTGAGGGCATTCCTTCTTCTCCGAGGGCTGTATTTAATCTCCGAGAGCTGTATTTGCTCTGTTTGACATGAGACGTGTCCGTCTAAGTTCTCGGAATATATTTATTAGACACTCTGTTCTTAATCTCTGGTTTTTTCTCTGAGAATGAGTCTTCGGATGATGGTCCGAGGGCAATTTTATTTGAGGAACATGCTCCGAGGGCAGTTTATATTGAGGAGTGTTCAGCAAGGAAGTTTTCTTGTAAGTTCATGGGACTCGGGGTCCGTTGTGGTCCCTCTTGGCGCATTGGTGGATATCGGAGTCGCGCGGATCCATCGGGGTTTGCTCTTTTTCCGATGCCGCGTTGATATCTGTTTTTTACTCACCATTTGACTTTCCAAGGGACGCTTATGTTCATCCTCGTGTGCTCTTCTATGCCTTTATTAGGTCAGTGACCGAGGAGTAAGGCAACATCCGAGGGGGTCTCCTTATTAGGAGTGGGTACATCTCATCGAAAGTACTCGTGACAACTGTATTGTCCATTTATTAATTTCCCGATTAGGATTAACCTTCTTCTTTTCCTTTTATTTATTTTTATGGTTAACAATTACCTTTTTGTAATTTTAAAATGGTGCAAAATACTTCCCTAACGTAAGAAGGTGCAGTTCAATTGCCAAGATTTAAAAATAAGACAAAATTTCTTTTTACCATTTTTCGTTTATTTTGTTTAATTTTAAGATTACATGGAACTGTGAAGCTAATCTACTTTAGCTTTTAAAATTATATGGGGTTAATGTTAATGGCCTACTTTTTTTTATAATTATTAATGAGCCTATTTCATATATTATGTGGAGTAATTTGTCATTTGTTCATCTATTAAATTAAAAATTTAACGTATCTTAGATGTATAGTAGGTTCTAATTTTTTATTTTTAAAAAAAACGTGTGTTTATATCCTTATTTTATCGGATATATATCTCGATATTCTTACTCGCGCGCAACTTAGTATGGAACACAAAGAAAATAATTAGTATATACCAGTCGTGTATATATGTGTATATATCCGATCGACAAGTATAGCAATAAATGTGTTGTATATAATGGTTCTAAAACCATGTCGGATCAGTAATTTAATTTTCAAAAATTTGTACTTTTAGATTAATGTAACAAACACCAAACTAATAGAACAAAGAGATTGAACGTGTTTGTCCAGTCATCTCGATCCAACTTTTTGATAGTTATGAATAGACAAATAGTATCACACCACTTCAAAATGATCATTCCATTATTTTCTTGTGTCATGTTCTCAGAGTTCAAAGCATTTCTTTGATTTAAAGTTTCTTGCGTTTGAAGCGTTCCAACCTCATTAGTTGATGTAGCTTGAGAACATTAATGCAGAACTTGTTGCATTGAGATAATTCATGAACAAAATAGTCCGTTTCTTGCATCACCTTAAACCAAAATTTTAATCAAATTTTGAATCATAATTCATATGCTATGGTTATGGCTTGAACAAATCTACTCGTTTTACGTGCTGACCAAAATAGACTGGTTATTCCTATAAAAAAACATGGACCGATAATTAACAATATTACTTTTTGGAAATAGTGAACACCACTCTTCGATTGGGTTGACCCCGATTACGGCATCTTATAGTTACGCCTAGGCTGATAGTGGAGGCTAATGTTTTGGAGCACCTCAAGCGTTGCTCGTTCGATTGCTTTCCATCTCTTTTCCCTTTTGCCCTTGTTTGTTAACATATATATATATATATATATATATATATATATATATATAAAAAAAAAAAAAAAAAACGGGAACACAAATCTTCATTTCTTATGATCCAGGATAAAATGATTTCTTATATTTTTATGATGTTACTATATTTGCAAGATAGGAAGTTAATTCTATTAATCAAATATTATAGCATCAACAATATTAAGTGCACTTTCTACTTAATGGGGAGGGAGCTCAGCAGCTATGTCGCTTTTCAGGATTTGAGATGGATACACCCTTTCTAAATGTTTCTTCAAATAGTACCGAACCATTTCTACCTTCGACTCTGTGAAAACGAAACACAAGAGTATTTAACGTAGTCACTACAACAGTAAGATTTGCAAATTTCCCAAAAACACGCATAAGATATTCCCCGAACATTGCGAAAATATTTGATACATACATCAAAACCAAAACTTTGATTCATGATTAAGAAAACCCAAACAAGTAAGAAAACCTCGGATGACTAACAAAAGAACAAAAACAGAAACGTACTTCTGGCTAATAAGACGTCTCCATTCTTTTTCTTTTTGGATTTTTCCATGCACAGAGTAACAACAAAACGGCACAAAGACTACTCCCACTTGACAAATGGTAGCGGCCACCCATCACCCCCATAATCTCACTATCTTAACAGGCACACACCTCAAAACTATGGTACCAATAAATGACAATATTTCCCATTTTTAGGGATGGGAAAATTCTGCTGAAGGGATAAGTTTTGCATGCAAAAATACACAAAGAGCTTTTCCAAAAGCAACACCTTCCAATGAATCAATCCCCAAGTTTTTTTAACAAATCATATCCCCATCTTTTTTCTCTTCTATCCTTATCATTGTTTCTCTTCCTATATAATCCAACAGATTCTCCATTTCCAGAATATAAACTACTCCATTCTATCAAGTATCTTAAGGGCAAATATTTTCCTAAAGAAAAAAGATGTGCTACCATGTTGCATATTGGCAAACTAGGTACAACTCGTCCAGCCGTGGGGAACAGTTGGTCGTACCATTGGCAGCAACCACCGAAGAGGCGGCAAGAGAGCGACCAATGGTTAATACAGGTGGTGGAAGTGGCGGCACTAAAAGGGTCTGTCTGTGTTCACCCACCAGCCATGCAGGTTCATTCAGGTGTAGGCAGCACCGTGGAGAATATCAGTGGGTTAGTCATCTTGGACATAAGACGAGTTAGTCTGTACATTTACATTGGTGCTCGGTATATATATGAGAAGAAAAGTTCATTTTTCCTGTGGATACTATTAAATTACTGCCAAAGTGCCAATAATATGCCCATGTACTGATGTACCAAAATTATGTGGATTCATAAACTAGGACAGAGAAAATTCCTCATTGATTGTGGAAGGGAATCAACTCTAAATTAGAAGGATTGTCTCTATTCTTGTTTAACTAAATGCACAGCGGTAAATCTTACTGATATTTCCACGAGCAATAGAAAACAGGCAAGAATTTCAAAATATTACGCAACAAAAGTAGCACGTAGTACAGAACCTTTTGTATGAATGTATGATCATATATTTCTCACCCCAGGTAATGGTGGTAGAATATAAATAGAAAGGTTATGCAATACAGGAAGGACGCGATATAAAACATTTTGTGCCAGTGCTTTTAACCGACCACATCATGATACTAGTAAATATATACACAATGAAGACGCGTGCTTTGGCCACTGACTGGTAGGATGCCACAAACAACTGCACCTCCCACCTCATTTCAGAATCCGGTTAAATATTCCATATTATACCACGAATGAGAAAAGAAACCCAGTATATACTCAGACCTGCAAGAGAGAAAAAGCCACGGAAAATTTCATTTTACTCGTCAAGGAAGCACAAACAACATTATAGCACAGAGGGGACTGAAATAAAATTAGTTGACAGAAACAGGTGAAAAAAACCATTGCATGTCATTTTCCACCTTGGCTCACCGCTCAAGGACTGGAAGTGTGGAGCGAACACAGGCTTCGCAACATACTGAGAAATGCACTATTTTTTCGTCTTGTGGGTTTTTTTTAAAAGAAAAAGAAATTATGATGTTAAGAGACGCTCTCACAACACTCCTCGGATCAGTTGGGAATTAACGCTCACCTCTGGGCAGCAATTTTGATGAGCGATTGTCTGATTGCGTGTATCTACAATCATTTCGCATGATATTTTTGCCTGCAGAAGTCCATATAGAGGATGAAATTAGCTAAATCGTGTTATACTTAACAAAATCACGAACGAGCAGGTTAATATAGTTCCACAGACTATTAACGCTCTCTTGAAGCTTTCAGTAATCAAAATCCATTACACAAACCAAAATTATTTATGCCACAAAACAAAATAAAACAATATCCTTGGTTCAAGCTTGCATCTTGAAAACCATACCTAAGGATTGACAATAACCTAAACAAACAACTTCATTGCAACTCGTTCGGATAGCACCTAATATACCTCCTACATTGGGGGTTATCCAAGCTGACAAGCTTCCGGTCCATTTTCTAAGCCTATTGTAATACATGGTCTGTTGAATCCATATGGTTGGTAATACAATCCACCTCGTCCCGTTTTAATTAGGGCAAAATAGAGTATGTCACGAAAGATACAGCACACTATAATTCCTAGTTATTCTAATAATCCTTTTTCGACTATCCAAACCATAGCAACTTCAAACTACGCCAGTAGTTTAGCAGATGGAGTTAATGTACACAAGCGATATATCTAAATGATGAAAGTAAATTGGGAACTCAAATGCACCAATTTAAGACATTACGCGCTACACTTGCACAGCCTTCGAGCTAAGACATTTCTCGAAAAAGCTCACAGAGCGATGGCTTAACACGTAAACCACGCCATTACCTTGATAGGCAAATCAAAGAAAAACAACCCGAGCTTCCCCTTAATCTCCGACACAGTTGAAAACGGAACCTTCCCTTTCGCCAAATCCTCAAGCAAATAAATCGCATCACTCAACACCTCCACACCATCCAGCTGCACCGTCGCGTCGACATAAGAATAACCACGCGCCCTAATCCGCCCGCCCTTCGAGGTCGCAAACCCCAAATCCCTCCCCCTGTAACCAATCGCTACATTCAGCGAATCGTAATCCACCGAATAGAAATCTCGGTTCGAAACCCTAACCGAGGTCTGTAGAGTCAAATCGAGCGAGATTACCGGCCGCGTGTGGAAGCGGAGGTGATCGAGCCGGATGCGAGCGACGGAGATGTGAGGATCCGACGGCCATAGGAGGTAGCCTGCGGCGGCGATGAGGAGGAGAGAGATCGGGAAGAAGATTAGTTTGACGTCGCACGGTTGACGGAAGCGGCGGGGGCGGCGGGGGAGAGGGTAAGGGGGTAAAACGATGACGTATTGTGGTGGTGGCGATTGTGGGAGCTGATTTTGGGGTTCGGAGAGGAGTGGCTGGTGGTACGACGACGTATTGGGGTGTTTGGTGGCAGTCATGGCTGTGTATGTATGTATGTATATGTGTATGTATATTTTGTTTCTTTTGTATGTGTATGTGTACGGATGTTATTGAGGAAGATGAAGTGGATGTGAGTAGGTTCTCTACTGTTTCTTCGCTGCAGTTCTCTTCGGTTTGACCTTAAGTCGTGTAGGTTGATGTGCTCATCTATATTTTATTAAGACTTCATGTAATTTTTTATTCGGTGGAAATAATCATTGTGTATAATTTATTATTATTGAATAGTAGGTATTGTTTAGTTAACTTACAAGTTATCATTCAAGTTGTTTTTCACTTAGCACGCCAATATTATATTATAAAATACTACATGAGTTTGAATGATACGATTGTGAGTAAATAAACACAAAGAAAGATCAATAAACTTTTATCTTCCATTACAATAAATAATTTGCAAAATCAATGTTACACATGAGCTGAATGGCATTACACTCCCAAAAGTTTCTATACATGCATCACTAAAATAAATAAACTCAAATCTATTTCACAACACTAGTGACAATTATTTCAAAATATATATGGCAAGGAAGCGACACCAAGAAAACTCACATGGGGAAAGAAAAAATCTTGCTTTTTACCCGACGTTATTTCTGTTTCGCGATCGGGCGATGGATCTCAAATCGCTATACATGTCCGAGCAAGCAAGAGAGAAATCAGAGAGGGCACGAAAGAGTTCAGGCAAATGGCTTTTGAGGCTCATAAGTGTCTTCTCTCTAACTTGGACGCATTGCCTACCATAGGCTTCCTCGTCTTCGTCCAACTTTTGTTTTGCAGCTTCAACCTTAAACTGTTGTTCAGCAACGAGATTATCCTCCTGCGCCCTATCTGGATCCATTTCATCAGGTGGTGTTCTCTTCTGCATATACTTGTTGTACCAATTCTCAAAATCTCGGGTCTTTCTCATAAGATCTTTCCTAGATTCCGTGCATCTGTTTCTATAATCCAACTCCTCTTTCTGATATTGCCAAATTGTCTTAATTATGGCAGCAAAATTGTTAATGGTAGCTTTCGCAGGCTCGTCCGGGAGCTTTTCGAGGTTGTCATTCCACGCATGGAGCAGAATTAGTATAGGTGGGTTTTGAGGTCTTCCAGGTGATGAAACTTTTTCCTTCCAGTTTGTATCAATAGGAATGAGATTTAGTTTCAGCCAACTGTTGAGGGATTTGACGTATTCTTTTTGATTGTTCATGAGATCGCTGAAGTTTGTGTGCCACTCTTGGACGACTCCACCTAACTGGCGTGTGCGTTCGTGGTGGTGGTCAGATGTTTCCTTTGGTGATTGAGAGATGTCGAGTAACCTCAGAGCTTGAACAATCTTGGATTGGCTCTCGTGGTGAGTTCTGATAGTCTCCCACATTGTTGCCATGCTGTGCATCGTTTAAAAAGTTTAGGTATCAGGATTTCCTTTTCAAGAGTTACCAACAACGCTAGAAGGTCAATGAAATATCCAAATTCAAATTCCCTAAAGAAGTACATAACAACTCACCCATCAACAAGGGCGACAAGCTTTGGATACAGTTGACCATCACGCAGACTGTTAATTTCAGAGACAGTGGAGTCCATTGACTGCATATCAACTATGTATCTTGTGTGCAAATGGCTAACAGCAGCTTTCATTCTCTCTAATGCATCTGTGTTTGTACCACGTTTCTTCAACTTGTTCAATGAAGTCACCTTTTTTTGATACTCCAGTTTCATCTGCTCACCTGCCTGATGAACACCATATTCTACATATAAATGATCTCTTAAGCATACTGTTCCTCAAAAGATAAAACGCATGTGATCATCTGGTATCATATCCTCAAAATTGTACTTTTATTTTGTCCAAAAGTAATCACTGCTTGTTCATTTTTGGAAAACCAGTTCACGATTAGGAGAAATTGGTAAAATGTCTGGTCTTTTATTAGCTTAACAAAACTAGACATGGATTTAATATCCCCCCAAGGGTGAAATCTAAGACACGTCACCAATAGATGCGGAAAAAATGAGTTTAATTACTACCTCATTTGTATCCAGAGGACAAAACAAGCATTTCAGACTAGCTTTTCATAAATCTAGATTAACATCAAAAGTAACTAAAGTTATATTAACAGAAGATCTACCAACAGAAAACTCAGTATATAATACCAATAGATTTTGTACCACAATGCAGTACTATGATTTTGGTAATAAGCTTTCAGGGTTTACAGACATGATAAATCTTTGTACTTTTCACTAAAAAGAAAGTCTCAGTCGCAGCTTAGCAAGTATTTCCAGATAAGAGAAGATGATTGTATAAATTCATTTATTGAAGTAAAATTATTTTTCTTGATTTAGCATCAGAATTAATTAAGGCCTTCATCTATTCATGAAGTTAACCACATCAGCCCCGAGTCTCAAATCCAGCTAAAAGATTCCTTAAAAAGGTGCTATTTAAAGAAAACAAACTGATATGCAAAGAAAAAGGTTAAAAGCACAAGAAGCTTCAACAACATTGCTCGCTCGCATGCTCCTACAATACTCACTATGGCAGTTATTGAACTTCAAACAACTAAACCTATATCGGAATGCCTATACACCACAACATAACCAAACTAAATAATGTGGCTAGACACTTATGAAAAGTAATAATAGGCAAACAGATAAATGAACTACTAAACTTTCTTGGATAAAAATGTAATAACTTCAATAGAAGCATGGTCTTCCTACCTTGACTTCATCATAAAGCTTTTTTTCCCATGCCAGCATCTTGTCCAACACTGTTGCATGAGTTTCATGCTCTTCTGAGTCAAAGTCATCGACTCCTTCATCAGGATTAGCCAAACCTCTAAAAGATCGATTCCACGTGATGACACGCATTACTCTTTCCGAATGATTAATGTGTCCTGCAAAACAAAGATGCACAACGCTTGACATCAGCCTGAAGAACATCTACGTATATCGTAAAAGTAAACGCAGGTTGGAAAGCTTCACAAATAAATTATCCTAGCCTAGCAAGGTTAATAAATCTATGTTCTTGTAGAAAAATAACTTATCACAAGATGCAGCTGTTAGATATCAAACAACAGTTCCCGCAGTTCATATCATTAAGTGTAACCATTCCACACCTCTTTTATCCGCAAAATTCGAGTGATAATGCAAGCGTGTCGCCTCAAGCATCCTAGAAACATCGTGAGCACTCTCCGAAGCCTTAAGAAAACAATCATCAAGCTCAACAAATATCTGCACCAAGTTCACATTACTCCCTCCACCACTCTTCTTCTTCCCCTCCGCCTGAACCACCACTTGCTTCACTCTCTTCACAGGCTTACTCGGCGCCACCGCAGCCTCAGGCGGCGGCGGCGGCACCATAGGCGGCACCTCACTCACCCTCTCCACCACCTCTGGCACCGGTACCGGCAGCGGCACCGGCACCTCCTCCACCTTCTTCTCACTCCTCATATCCATTCCCCTCCTATTAGCCCTCTCGTTAAGCATCTCCCGCTCCATTTCCTCCCTATGCACCCGGCTCTCGTCCACCTCCGCCAGCATCGGTCCCGGCACATTCTCCATCGAAAAGAAATAATCCCATGAACTCCCCTTATTCTCCGGCATTGGCGGCGGCGCCGCCGCCACCGGCGCCGGAGCAGCACGCTTCAACAAAACCTCACTTTCGACCACCGCCTCGCTCTTCCTACTACTCTGACTACGTCGTTTCAAGGAGAAATCACTCTCGGTCTCCATCTCCTCCTCCTCCTCGGTCTCCTCCTCGATCGGATCGGCTTGCAAGTGGTGTTGATTCGGGCGGGGGATGGCGTATTCAGGCATGGTGGCGGCGCGTTGGAGAGGGGCGGAGTTCGTGAAGGAAGGGGGTAAGGGAGGGGGAGGTGGTATGAAATTCTCGTAGATAGGAGGGGGGTGGGGCGGGGTGGCTCCGCCGCTGCCGCTGCCGCCTCCGGCGGCGGAGGCGGCGGCGGAGGTGGAGAGGTAAATCGCCTCGCCCTGAGCGAAGTCGCTGAGGGCGAGGCCGGTATTTTTGAGCGACATGGCGTGGGCGGAGTGCGCCGCCGCGAATTTGTTACGCGCCGTGACGGCGCGTTCCATGAACTGCTTCCGTTCACGGCATCGATTGACGGTCTCTTCGTTCTCGATTTTGGATTGTGCGCAGCCCATTAAAATTAGGGCTTGCAATTGAATTGGGGATTTAGTTAGTCAGCTCAATTTTGGTTGAATAGTAGTAGTTGAAGTGAGGAGGAAGAGAAGTGTATTGTTATGTGAGAGAGGAAATGTAAAACGACGGTGTCTTTTGGGGGAGCATCGGGGCTGCCTTTAAATGTGGTGCAGCCAGCCGCCACAATAATTTAATATTTTTTACAACTAAGCCCCTGATGACTTATCATCTCCTAAAATCATGCACATACTTTATCAGTTTATCTTATACTTCAATTAAATTAGATAAATTAGCATATATCGATTAATATTTAATATTTCTTATTTTAAAATTCTTTTTTTAACATTTCCACTTATATATAATCTAAACCACCCTTTTAACGGACTTAATTTTGATTTTAGTTTTCTTAGAAAACTTCTTAGTTAACACCTGTGGCATAAAATAATTAATAAACACCTTAGCAAAATCTATGATTGGGGCCCAGAATTTTTTAATTTCTTTTCCTGTAACCAAGGCATAAAATAAAATATCATTTTTTTGAAGCATTTTATCTTTGAGATTAGACCTCATCTTTTTGAAGCATTATAATTAGTAGTATGCAAAAAAAAAATCACTTTACAAATTATCTTTTAGAACCAGCACTTATAAATTACACTAAGAAGATTTTAATTTCAGACACTTCATCTAGTTAATAACATTACAAAAAACGTGAGTTAAGAGAGCAAACTAAATATATACTTCGTAACTTTCTTTATATTAATATATATATATATATTCAAAAGAATTGGTGAAAAGAATATAAAATTATTAAACACTCTTATAGTTTCATTGAGCTAAATCTTTATGACCTAACCAAATCTATGATGCATGAATAATTTTTTCTAACCATTTTGAAAAGATAAATAAAAACCCCAGAGATAAATATTCATTGTTTAGAATATATATATATATATATATATATATATATATATTAAAATTGAATCTAAATTATTTTTTTGATATGGGTGAATCTAAATAAATTAAATTATGAGAAGAAATCTAATTTTGCAATTAGGATAAATAATTTTGTTGAAAGCTTTTGACTGCAGCAAATATTCATTAAGGAGAATTATGCACAAAGTTTTAGTTTAAAAAAATTAATTTCAAAGGTTTAGTTTAAAAAAGTTAATTTAAAAGTGTTCCTGTTAAGAAATTTCATATGATTTCATTTTTTTTTTTCATAAAAGAGATAATTTTGTGGAGGGCTTGATTGTAGGACATGATAAGACTGGGGGCCTAAAATGAAGGAAATTTAAAATTTTGGGGAGTTAACTGCTGTGCAGTTAACGGGAGCCCCGATGCTCCCGTCTTTTGGGGGTTGAAAATTGGCGTGATTGATTTGGAATATATTATGTGAAAAATAAATTTGTTATAAATACGTCTAGAGATTTATTTAATTAAAGCGTGATTAGCGATTGATTATTGATGATGGCTAGGATTTTCGGACAAGAGGAGTCAGAGTGAGTCATAAATGGAGTGTGCGCCGCCAAACTGCCCAACTAGGACGAGGTTATGTTATGCCATTATGGACACAAAATTATTAATTCTCAACTAATAAATTAAATTAGACTCGATGTAAGGACAATCTTGAATGTTGCATGAAATAATTATTTGATTACTATTTGAATTGATTTAGTGAGGCGAACCAAATGCATCCTTGTCACAAAATGTTTAAGATTTGGTTGGTTGAATTAGTTGAATCTTGGCCAATATCAACTTAAAAAAATGCAATGTGATTGTTAGAAAGCAATGTCGAAGTTGGATGCTGAAATGATTACATGGTTATATAAGTAAGTATAACCATTGAATTGATCATTTGAATTTTTAATAATAAAAGAGTCGTGATAGTAGATTTTACTCGGAACATATGTCTATAAAATACTTAGTTAGAGGTTACAACAACTTTAATAAGCTAAAACCAACAAACTTAGCTACAATTACAACACGAGGTTACTAGTTTAATTTTTCGTACCGTGGCTTTGTCTTGGTTTTATACTTTTTACACACATCCGCCATGAAACGACATGTTAATTTCAAAGCAAACACACCACTCAGTTAAACACTTTTTAATTATAATTTAACATGTCATTTACTTAATTGTGGGAATAGGATCTGTGAACTACTTACATAGTTTATTTACACCGCTTCACGACAATCATCAATTATAAGAGAACTGCTTAATCATTAATCATGTTAACCCTATCCATCTCTTTTGGCGTCCTTCCACAAGGGAAACATATTACAATTACGCGGATCCCCTTCACAAGGTTTTATGATCCCTTTATGAGGATTTACGATACCGCACGTACAAGGTTCAACGATCTATCTACCAAGATCCATGATGCGTTACAAGGTTCTATGAACCCCCCCCCCCCCCTCCCCCAAACGAGAGGATCTGCATGCTTTTATGACGCGTCACCCGATACACATGTTCAAGATATATTACAAACAGTTGCGATAAGGCAATATAACAATTACGATGATCGTTTATCGATTATCATAAGAAACAAATACGATGGCCCGTTATTATATTGCTCAGTAGAAATACCTATCGTAAAGTACGCACAACTATTATAGCATGTGACTAAAATCACTATCATCAGAATCACTCGCCACGTATATGTGTGAGCTGTCAAAATTGTACCTTCGTGTCATTAATTCAAGAAAGCTAATAGCTGAATAATCTTTGTTTAGTCGCATGATAGTCATTTGTCAATAGATAAAAAAAATATAACCATGTGTAAAGGGTTATTACATATAAAGATCCCTCGTCCCATAGCAAGACATCATATGGGGGATTGAAAATTACAATCTACTGTATTGTATACTTTTCATCATAATAAAATTCCTCATTATGTTCTCTCTGTTCTAAAATACGAATGGGCATTTTCGAAACAAATATATTAATACTATCTTTCTTTCAGACGATAAAAGATACGTGTTAACAAATCCAAAATAATGTCCCAGTTCACGAAGTATATTCACAGAATTACCCTTTATATTAATTTTTTTTCTTCAAAATAATATTTAGAAATGATACTATCCTACTTCTAATATGAGTTAATCGTTGAAATGTAAGCAATATAATGTCACGAATCAAACAAATTCGGTTAAAAATAATATATATCACTCGATTGAACATGACAATCAAACAAGATAACCATGAATCGTTTTAATATAGTCTGTCCAACATGCTATACTCTAATTCCCCTAATCTAGCTAATCCGAGATTTCAGACACACCAGAGAAATCGAATAAAATTGATGTTATAAGATCAAATCTGAAAAAGACTCGCAATATTATCTTTAATTATGATGAGCATATATGTGACAAGAAAAGTATGGGAAGACAACACATTTTGTAAACCATAGGGAAAAAGCTTTTGAATTCAACACTTTGTCACACTTAAAAAGTAGCCTAATAATTTAGATGCTTTTGTGGAGTTGGAACTTGGAAGCATAAGAGCTAGCTGTATTCGATTTCTCAATATCTATATGTGGAAATAGAAAATGGCAAAATTTATGCGTGAATACCGCAAGCATTAACATTTCCAGTTAAAACCCAAAGTAATTAAAGTACTGAACAATGGAATATTAGTTAATGGTGGTCTACTTTAAAACCCATTCCCGTATTTGATGCCGAAATAAAGCAACCTTTTTAGCCGACCATACCGTAACCAGAGGTTTGCACGTGACGCTTGCTTGAAGCCAATTCTTGTTGTATAGTAAAGGATTTCAGATTTGCAAATTCTGTTGTTTTTTTGGCTAAACCATTTGCATTAAACATGGATCGGATCACCTTAATATTTATGTTACATTTTGTGCCACTAGACTTATCATGAAATTGTGATGAGGACTAGGACATTTAGATCACTTCAATTGTAAGATAGTTTATGTTACTTTGTGCGCCACTCCATATGTCATTCAGACGACTACATGTACGTCGTGAACATGGTTACATTGTGGGTGAGTGGGTTATTGACACACAAAAACTCATAAAACACACTTAATATGACACTTTATGTGTGATTTAGGGGGTGTTTGCAAGAGCTTTTAAAAGGAGCTTATGGGCTTTAAGTCACTGAGAAGCATTTATTTAGTATTTGCAATTCATGCTTTTGCTTCTCCTTCTCTTAAAAAAAGTCAAAAATAAGCAGAAGCCCAGAAGCATGTCATGAGGTGCTTTCATAAACTGCTTCTACTTATATATTCCTTAAATTTCTCTTAATATCTTATTTAAGTCTTAATTAATGAGAAAAAAATTCTCATAATTTCTCTCTTTCCTCATTTATGTGAATTCTCTATAATTTTAAATTGTGGTGTTTTAATTAATAATAAAAATTAATTAAAGAAAAAGTAATAACGAAAAAGAATACAAAGAAATTCATAAAAGAAAAAAAATTATTTAACAACAACATATTTATATTAACAACTTTCAAATTGAGTTATACTTTCTAAAAATAAATGCTTACATAAAATAAATTGTGAAATTTAGTGTAATAAGCGTATTAATTCAATTATATTATTTTATTTTTAAATATAACCATAATTGTGCATGTGTGGGTGAAACATTAATATTATGGATACTTTAAATATAGGTAAATAAATTTTATTACATCTTGATCAATATTCAAAAACTGCATTTCACTAACTATTGCAAACACCACAAAACAATTTTAACTGTTTTAAGTAATTTTTAAAAATACATTTGCAAACACTCACTGCTTTAAGTCAAACGCCGCTTTAAGTAACTTTAAGTAAAAATTATGAAGAAGTAGCTTTCATAAGCTCTTGCAAACACCCCCTTAATTGTAATGATGACACATGTGTCAAAAATCATAACACACACATATATATATATATATATATACACGTTGAAGGGTTATATAGTACAAATGAAAACTCATAAAGTTCATATCACAAAATTAGTAGGTTAACAAAAGTCAAAAAGTATTGGGCTCTCTCTTAATTTGGAATTTTGGCAAAAAAACCTTCATGTACCTCACTTCTCGGTCGGCCCCCTCTTTAGTCCTCTGCGTATATCTCTATTTCTTGTTGTTAAATATTGCCGTAAGTGATATAAATTACATTAGCTCGAACTCTAGGAAGGTTCGGTTTAGATATTTTTAACTATGAAGGTTGTATGCGGGAATGCGTTTGAACAAAAGATACAACTTTAAAAAGGAGAGGCAAAAACTCGTGTTATATTGCCTCATCGACAAAATCATGTCCTCTATCATACTCTAGCACATATTAGTATATTACACAGCCCTTTATATTCAAAATCCTTGTCTTTTTTAGTCAAATCACAATGTGCAAGACAGATCAATGTGTATTTGACAAGGATGCAAGAATCAGAAACTAACAAAAAGTAACCTTAAGAACTTAAATTGCAAATATATATTGTGCATGAGGATTGCAACAATATTAATATTTCCTAGAGTAAATATATTTAGTACACAATAAAATCAAGTAATCATGGATGAACCTATATCAACATACTGATATAGTATACAGATACAAGCAAGTATCATGCATCAACCTATATTGCAGAACTATAATCCTAACAGTAATTTCTTCTAATGACGAGCATCTAAATATCCTATAAGACAATCGAAGTAGAATCACGACTACAAATAAAAGAATGAATGTAAGCAATCTTCACTTTCCTCTGAGAGCCGCAAGCCTAGCGACAAAGTCATCATAATCAGGCAACTTCGGATGCGCACGAGCATTGTCATTCAACATATCAGGTTGACAGGACAAAGAGCGAACATGTGTTTTAGGACTCTCGGGTGGATTTTTAATATCATCTGGGAAAGATGAAGCTCTAGCCGGAACCTCTCTCCCCCTATTTCTTGTGGCTTTGCTTGGCTCTATAGGGTAATGCTTGGGAGGCGGCTTAACGGGTATATCTGGTTGTCCCCTTTCACCCTTCCCGTTTTTCGTACTATAGTGCTGTAAAAGTTTGTCCATCGTTTTTTCTTCTTCATCCGGTTCACCACGTCCCCCCCAATCAAAGAATCTCAAGATTCTTTGACCCTGTGCCGCTTTTTCTTTATTTATATCTTTCGGTTTCTGAACCTCATTGTCACTTGCGTTCTCTTGACCCGGTGGAGGTTTGAGATTTCTCCTTCTAACGGATTTTGGCACGGGCTTTGCTTGAGTTGGTTCCTTGACTTCCAAATCTTCGCTATCTGACAAATTGCTCTTCGGTTTATTAACAACATCAGGTTTAGTATAAGGAGCAGGAATGGATCTGTACTTCTGCGGCTTGTCGTCGTACTCTTCTTCTTTTGGATAACTTTTTATAGAAGGTCGTCTCTCAGTTTTTACGACAGTATCCACTTGAATGTCCTTGACAGGGAGGCCTGTTTCCTCATGTTTTCTAGTCGGTACATCTACAGTTTTAGTAGATCCCTTTCGTTCATATGGAGCTTCGTTATGCAGCTTATTTTCCAGGGCTTTTGAATTCCATTCTAGTCCAGATTCTAATGCTATTTCTTGCAACAACTTAAGCTTCAAATCTTTTGAAGGGTGTCCAGACTTCAAATTTTCCACAAACTGATAAAACAACCACAGAATTTCGACTGAGCAATGCAAGAAAATATAATTGAAAATGAACTAAATGTACAAAATCAAGGTAGAATGGATACCTGTTTACTGGTATAAGAATCCAGGGAATTCCCATATTTTTCGGAAAATATAGTTCTCAGCTCCCGCAGCTCTGGGAGATCAGCAAATCTCGATGCTGCAAACATTAAAGATGCTACGGCTTCCCTGCATTCTTCAGGACATTCGCTGCGGAACAAAGAACGAAGCTTCAGAAGAAATGATAATAAAGAAAAATTATTACATCCTTCAAGGCTCAAGCTCTAATCTTTGTAACTGACGACCGGTATGATGTATGATAAGTTGAATCAGAGTACGTTCAATGATCTAAACGCATATAGACTCTGGGGGGTTCTCTACTTTGACGAAACGGACCATTAGAAAATTGTCTATGTTAGTTACAACGTGTCTATTGTGGTGCACTTGCAGGGTAAAGGAACATAGTGATGAGGGTGACGAAAACTAATTACTCTGTACTTGAGATTTAGCAGGCATGCATACCTCTGTTTATTCATGGCAGAAATATGGGTCGAGATATCTGCGCAATATTGCTCGATGAACTCGTAAGATTTAGATCTATTCAGCTCAACAAGGAGTCCTTCAGCCTGTTTTACAAAGGTGAAATGAGTTATTATAGATCAGGTAATGATATCAAATAGTTTCAAAAGTTCAGAAAATCATCAAACTAAACTAGTTCAATGAAAGTAGATAACAAAGATGTAGCATGAGATTCTCTTCACAATACAAATTCAATGAGGTCAAATTTAGAAGAAAAATGAAAAGGGTCATATATCTAGATTCAGGAATTTTAGTAGCTGCCGGAATTGAAAAGCTTAGCAGAGAAAATTATAAAAACAGAAAAATAAGAAAAAACAAAGAGTCATGAAAAAATAATTATTCAATCTTAATAATTTCCAAAACCCATGCTTTAAATTTTTAACAGATCACCAAAAGTTGGGTTCTATCTACACCATTTACTTTTTCTGCTTTGAGCCTTTGACTGGAAACTTAAACATTAAAATCAATGCTCTTATAAACTTATAAGCCCCTCTCATATTCCATTATGCCTTGTGGTCAATTCCCAAACTTAATAAAGCATTTAATTCACGAAGAACATTAACACAATCCCAAAAAACATCATTAATCAAATCCCAAAAATCCCTCTCATTTATTTTTACCAAATCGTTAAAACTTCCAAAAAAAAAAAAAAAAAAAAAAACCTTTGTTCTCGCTCCCTCTAAGTTCTTGATCTTCTTCTTCCAAAAGAATACAATACATGACGGGGATTCAAGAACCAAATATATGAATGACAATATAAATATAAAATCATAAATTCTTGAATATGATTGAAAATAAAATAAAATTATAAAAATAATTACCCTGCCATATGCATTAATATCCAATCCATTTCTGAGCAGATCAGAAACATCATTCCTCAAATACTTCAGCATTGCATTTCTCTTCTTCCGAATCATCTCCACTCGGCTCTTTATCATCCTAATATCAGATTTACTATTCCAACAAAATAAAAAATAAAAAATCAAGAACACATTTTTAATCAAACCCAAAATTACAAAAAACACCACAAATCAATAAATCACAGCTGCTCTCACCATTTGGTATGAAACTTGCTTTTCAACAACCCGTCGAACATTTTTCTCTTTCTGGGTACTTTTCTTTTTCTTTTTTCCTTTTTACACCAACAAAAAAATTACAAATCCCTCTTCTTCAATAGCAATATATATCAATCAAGATCAAATTTTTATTATTCAAAAAGATACGCCAAGAATAACCCACATTGAATTTTCAACAATCGAGCTGAAAAAGGAAAGAATTTGATTCGAAAATTTTAAAAAGGTGAAAATGGGAAAGGTTTATGCTTTATAGAGAAAGGAATTAAATTTGATTAAATTAATAAAAGGGTTATCAAATCGATTGGAGTTATAGAGATAACTGGAGAAGATTTATTACATCTATTATATATATGGGGAGATATTATACGTATAATTTTGTGTATGTATAGGTGGAGAGAGAGAATCTGAAACACGTAGGGTGATTAATAAGTTTTGCTGTGACGTGGAGATAACAGATCTATAACGGATAACTGTTTATTGACGAAAATGGGCTTTGTGATGTGGGACGGTGAGCTAATGGGGGAGGGGTAATTTGGGGAATTTGAGAAGATTGTGCGAAAATTGCGGGGTCCACGAGAGTGATGAGTGTGTGGGAGTGAAAAACGCGGGAGATAAAAAGAGAAAATAAACACATTTTGGTAATTTTATAAATTATATATATATATATATATATATTCTACCAGCTTGATTGAAAAAAAATTATTGTAACAATTGAAATGGAAAATACAGCTAGGTTATATTTTAGAGTGATTATAGGCTGTAATTTTTTTTTTTCAGGTTCTTGGATAAATTCGTGGCCACAAGAAAGAATAAAATATTGGAAGAAGAGGTCTTTTGTCAAAGAATTTCGGACACATAAGGAGAACATTATCTAATTTGAAATCTTTTTATTATTCCGGCATGCATGCATTCCTTGTTTTGAGGTGATAAGTATAAGAAATATTTGTTCTTCGTGTGTCGTCCGCTCGTTATTGTCATGATAGACAAATCAATAAAACAATTAAATACTATAAAAATTATATAAAATCGTGTTGTTATTATCAACTATCAAGGAATACTAAGTAAGCGGTTCGGAATCGGACCTCACGATGTAACATATTGAATGGTTCTACACGTACATTATGTTAAACTTTTCCTTTGAACGAGCACATCATTTCATTAGTCCAAGAATTATGGAGTACTTGTTCGGCACGAAGAAACACCTCTTTACTTTAAATTTGATAAATACAAAAAACTAGAAATTTGTTGCCATGTTTTTTTAAATCCCAAATGTTGTCTTTATAATCATTCTAGTCCTTAAACATTTTATCACACCAATATTCTAGAATTATGTAGTGGAGTTGGACTTTGGTATGATAACCACGTATAAAGAGGTATATTATTTAGCTATGTAATTGTCATTTGACTCATCAAAATAATGAAAATCCTGAATTAGTCGAGCACGGATAAATAATTTCTCTATTGTACCGAGTAAACAAAACTCTAGGCGCAGTAAATTTCAATGAGTGTTTTTTTAATCATTCAAATAATTTGTTAAAAAAATTGTAATTAGAACAAACATCAAGGATTATAAATATAATAGTGAACATTTTTATAAAGGTTTATACTCTTAATTTTTATTTTGAGACAAGTTTATGTGAGATGGTCAACTAACACGAGTCAAACCCCTGAATTTCAGAAATAAAATGGTCTTTTTGCGAATATTTCAAATAGATAATGTAGTGGACGTGGTAGTGGGTTGAAGAATTACGGCAGAATAGGTAAAATTCGATTTCGGGTATATGGATAGGGACATGACCCGAAAGGTACGTGAACACTAAAACCGGGCCGGATTTTGTGGGTTTAATTAATACGACGACGTGTTTGAGCCAATTGGCGCAGCCACGTTAGCTTGGCTCAGAAGAAAAGCGAGTCAACCAGCCCAGTGAAAAAGGACCGGCTGCTTGCTTCATAGGACACAGCTGGCAAATCCTCCTATGTCAGATGAGCTGTCACCTTATTTTATTCATTTCATTATTAACTTTTTTCTTTTTAGTTTTCTTTTAATATTATATTTTATACTTGAAACCGCAGTACTAGATTCGATTCTTGAATAAATTATGGTAATTAAAATAAGCATTGGTAATTTTAATGGATTCGGCCGCGGTATCCCAACTAGGAAGCTATTTATATATCTAACGTGAGAATGGCTTTGTTACTCTTTTAGCCTATACTATTGATATATAACTGGGATAATTTGGTGATTGTATCTCACATCGAGTGTTTTAAAAGGCGTTTTGTGTTCTCAAATGCAAGACGTAAGTCTAGAGGCACAAATCATTAGCTTTTGGGTTTCTTACATTTAATATTTATAAGAGAATATTTGTTACTCCGAGTATTCATGTATTAGTTTAATATTTTTTAAGTGCAATATAAATAAACTTTTTTTGTCGCTAAACAAAATGAGTAGCAAAACCTCCATTCAACCAAGGAGTGGGAGTCAATAGATCGCCATTTTGCGACCTGCGAACAAAAGGTGGCTGCCTTTTTTGAGAAAACTCTTTCCTTTTAGTTGGAGGGAAACCTTACCCTGAACATGACGGGGGAATAAGATATTCGAAGAGGGATTAACATCTACTTCTCCGACATGTACCGCTTCGACTCAAATAAAGATAGATTCAATTAATCTTAGGGCGGTCTTTGAATGTGCCGAAAATCCTCGAAGTAAGATATGGCGTTAAATCCAGAGATACATTGAAAGCTAAAAGGGCGGGGGACGCCTTATCCCCCCTTTGTAAACAAAATCAGGGTGAAAGCGATTTTGTGACTTTCTTTTCTAATTTGAATTTGCATACTTTTTGGTCAAAAAGTAGAGTTTTAGATTTTAGTATTTTACCTTTAGAACTTTAATTATATATTTTTCGTCATTGATTGGAAAAGTAATTCTCTTTTCTTAGCCTTGTATGACTACGCGTTGTTTTTTTTTTCCCAAGACATAAAAAGCGCGTCTAAGGCATTCGCCTTGTGCCCTTGACTATAAGCGGGGTTTTGCTTCAAAGCGAGTCTTATAGCAAGCCTTATAACAGGAAGATGATCCTCTATCCCACAGTTTGTCCCACTTTTGTATCTCAATTTCTCTTAATAGTTAACATAACATTTAATAAATTCTAAGAGCAAATTACTTTTTAGGTCCTTTAATTTCGACTATGTTTGCCTTTTGCCCTTTAACTTTTCGAGCTCCACTTTTGTCCTATAATTCTTATATTTTTTTACCAAATATGCCCGTTGGGTTATTTCTCAGGCCTATTTACTGTTTAGCTGACGTGGACGCCACTGGACCGACATGTGGCGCCACGTAATTAATTTTTTTTTTATTATTTGTGACTAGACTTACCAGTGAAATGTCCAAAATACCCCCGCCCCCAAAAAAAATTCACAGTCGTTAGATCCTCGCCGGCACCGAAGGTATGTGAAGCGAAATACGATTCCGGCAACGGAGTGTTCACCGATACCGGATAATCCGCGAGTATATCCGAAATCACGCCGCTGTAATCCGCCATGAAAACCAAAAAATTCATCACATAGCGTGTTAACGGATGAACGCCGCTGCCGGCGGTGGATTTTGAGTTATCCTTCTGAATCGCCGCCTCGAATTGGCTAAGCATCGCCCTCACCGCCTCGCCGAGCTTCACCATCCCCGCCACAGCCTCAGATCTGACGGCTGAGAGCGATTCGGAGGAGAAAATCGATTCGATCTCCGGCGGTTTGGGTTGTGATGAAGAAGAAGATGGTGGCGGTGGCGGTAGGGGTGGGTTAGGGAGGTGGTTGTGGTTGGAAGGTGGGTTTGATTGTGGTCCTCGATTGCGACGACGGTGGTGATTCGTGGTGGTGGAGGCAGCGGCGACGGTGATTCGTGGTGGCGGCGGCGCCGGTGTGGAGGTGATCTGTGTGTATATATACATATATATATATATATATATATATATATATATATATATATATGTGAGTGTATATATATATATCTATATGTGTGTACATATGTGTGTGTATATCTATCTGTGTATATATATATGTGTGTATATATATATATATATATATATATGTGATGAAGAAGATAAGCGGTGGTATTTTTGGACATTTCACATTTAAGTCCAGTTAAAAAAATACATAAATGATGTGGCGCCACGTGTCGGTACAGTGGCGTCCACGTCAGCGTCCACGTCAGCTAAACAGTAACCGGGCCTAAGAAATAACCCAACGGGCATATTTGGTAAAAAATATAAGAATTATAGGGCAAAAGTGGAGCCCGAAAAGTTAAAGGACAAAAGGCAAACATAGTCGAAATTAAAGGGCAGAAAAAGTAATTTGCTCAAATTCTAATTAACCTTTTTTCACTTTTAATGGTAACATCCTCTCTCCTCCCTCTCACGTCCGCCACTCTTTATGGCTTTTTTTATTTTTATATGGTCTCTCTTATATCTATTTACACTCCTTAATTATAGCAATTAGTAATCCACCATATCTATCTTTCTCTCTAACACCAAATCATTTTATCAATTAAATATTAGGTACAACTCACACCCTTAATTATAAATGTATCCATAATTTTAATTAAAAAAATATTTAAGTAATGCAACATGAGCCTCTTGTTAAGAAAATTCAATATGTTATTAGTTTTTTTATAATGTATATAACTTTCTAATTAATAATTTACGTCTTCAAATGCATATGTTAATTTGTACCTAATGAAAGTTAAGTTAGAATTAAAAATCATTTTTATATAGATAAAACAAGAAAAAATATATTTGCATATGTACATATGTTGAACGAAGCAAAAAACAAAAACAATATGCATAATTTATGCATTATCTTCATGGCCACGGTGCAAAAGTTGGTTAATTTTTTTTTAAAGAATATGAGTTGTACACCATAATATATATTTAATTGAGATTAAATCTCATTTCTGCTAAGATTAATAAGAAGATTTCAAAATAAAAGTTTAATATTGTATGCCCTTAATTAGTGTTAATTTAGGTTGGACTAAATGAAAACAAAATATTTGCTCTAATTATTTTTATTTTAAGTTTTAATCTTAAATAGAAAATATATATTTGGGCAATTCTAATTATCTATCGGGAAGAATTTATAGAATAATCAAACAATAATTTATCATTTTATTGAGATAATTAATTTTAAGGAAAGAGAAAAAGATTAAGTGTTGAAACTCTTAATTACTATTTCTATTTTATTAGAATTTAGTTTTTAAAAATTCATGAATACTTATGATGTTTGAATGAAATTAATAATGAAGAAGGTGGAGAGAAAGAGGGAGGAGAGAGAGACAAGAACTAAGAGGAAGGAGAGATAAGAGTATTTTTGATTTAGTAAATTTTATTAAGTTAATTAGTAGTGGGACACAAAGTGGGATAGAGTATATATTGAAGCCTAGCACGTGAATCTTGAGGCGTTTTAGGCGGATTTTTCTTCAAAGTCAGCCTCAAACAAACTTTTTAAAACACTGTTAATATCTGCAAGATTTAAAAATATAAGTAACATTGACCCTTTTTTTTTGTTTGTTATACATCGTTTTGTGACTTGGGAAATAAAAAGTCGTGTTGGCGTTTCTTTTATGCAAGAAAAAGGGGGAGGGTGGACTCGGATTTAGGGACTTGAGGGCGTTCAATCTTGCTCTTTTAGCGAAACAAGCGTGGAGAATTTTGAGTGATCCAACTAGCTTGGTGAGTAGAATTTTTAAGGCGAAGTACTTTCCAACTTCCGAGCTCTGTGACGCACGTTTGGGGCATGCGCCTTCTTTCTCGTGGCGATGCATATGGGATGCTATTCCGGTGTTGAAGCGAGGGTTGAGGTGGCATGTTGGTAACGGCGCAGTAGTTTCGGTGTGGCACGATCCGTGGGTGCCACGTCCAAGAACTTTCAGGCAATTACTCCTGTGAATCCTGATGAACCGTTCCTTTTGGTGAGGGATTTGATCGACGCCAACACTGGATGGTGGGATATTCAATTGTTGCGCGCCTACTTGTGGGAGGTGGACGTGGAGGCGATCCTGAAAATTCCGCTCGGGGATCAAGGTAATGAAGATCGACAAATTTGGCACTACGAAAAGAATGGCTTGTTCTCGGTTAGAAGTGCATATCATGTCATTATGGAGGGTAGATTGGCGGGGAACTCCGAGGGAACGTCGAACTCTGAGCCGCATGCCGTGTGGTCGAAGCTTTGGAAGACTGAATGTGCAAACAAAATTAAGATTTTCTTATGGCGTTGCTGTTTGGATATCTTACCTACACGTTGGAAGCTTGCGAGGAGGAGAATATGTGTTGACACGCCGTGCGTGTGTTGTGGGGAGAGTGTTGAAACGTTATGCCATTGTCTTTTTGAATGCCCTTTGGCCCGACAAGTTTGGGCATTAGCAAACGTTCCGATGAGTTTATGGATGAAGGATGGGGAGTCGTTTGGTGACTGGTTGGTCCGAATCCTAAAGGCTGCGACGACAAGGGATGTTAGCTTACTTGGGACTATTTGTTGGACGATATGGGGGAATAGAAATAGTGTGCTTGCGGGAGAAAAGGAATGGCGGCCGGACGAGATGTCAATGTTTGCACAAACGTATGTGTCAACATGGTGGCAACATAACGGGAAATTGAGTCGAGGGGCGTTGAAACAAGGTGGGGAGGAGTGGAGTCCGCCGGTTGGAGATATCATTAAAATAAATTTCGATGGTGGATGAAGGGGAAATTGGGCTCGGATTAGTTGCACATGATACTAAGGGAGTGTTGATTGCTTGGAGACAAAGGCGTTTAGTTTCTCTTATGGATCCCACAGGTATCGAAGCGTTGGCGGCATTGTATGCCGTTCGCTGGGCCGAGGAGAGAGGGTGGGCGAGCGTGCTGTTTGAGGGCGATTGTCTAGGTATCGTTCACGCCATTGCATTTGGCACGAATGAGGATATACGAGTGGTGAGCATCCTTGATGATATTAGGCGCGTTATTGGACGTCGTGTGGGGTTTTATTTTAAATGGGTTCGACGCGAGTCTAATGCCGTTGCTCACGCATTGGCAAGAAACGCAGTTGAAGATGCCGACGGGTTTGAAGAGAATTAAGGAGCTTTTGATTATTTGTGATCTTAGTGTTTTTTGGTCTTGATAGTATCTGTAGATTGGTATCCTGGCAATTTTGGGGTACTGTTTTTTTTCCAGTAATAAAAGGTCTTGAGTTTTTAAAAAAAAAAAAAAAGGTTTAATGAGAAATCCATTTCCGTAGATAGTAAAAATCTCGTTCAAAATAAATTAGCACAAATTCCAGGATATTATCCAAAAATGTTAAATATTTATAACTAGGTAATTCTAGTGTAGAATCCAAATGTATAATCGCGGATAATTTTTTTGATAAGATCATGTTGAATCGCATTCCAGCTCCACTACCACTAGAAAGAATTTTGCTCTATTATGCTTTAGGTGATAAAGTAAAATTAATGATTGCTAACCGTCCTTTAATAGAAATGATTTGCTAAGAATCGGTGCTTAATTTAAATTTGGCCCCACTCACTATATACCATATATTTGTTTAATACGAAAGGTAAATGACTGATAAATAGCTGGATTCGACATTAAGTTGACTTGAAAAGAACATTATAAAGACTTTAGTTGAAGAAGTAGAATATGCCAGAGGGAAAAGATAATATTTTTATTAACAATGACTAAAAGGATTATTTTCCTTTCAATTATTTTCGAGGTTAACGTTTTGTCACGTTCGGAAATGCATGGAATGGGTGAAGTTTATGGCGTGAAATGGAATTGTTGTTGAAAATATACCCACAGATCACGTGACAGACCACCTTAAAGTTCACTACATCAACACTGTTGTTGCATCATTGAGGATTAGTTTGCAACAGAAAAGTACCAACAGACAGCCACAACTGGCGGTGGTTAAGTGAACTGGAATTATGAGTTGATGATCTCAACTGTTATTTTAATATCTTCACGCAAATGTGGAACCCTCACACCAGATCATATAGTCTACGACACCATGTAACTTGTACATGGATGTGGTTTACTCATGCGCTTGTACGAATACGACAATACAATACGATACATTATATGTAACGACATAGTATTTTTCTTAAATGATCGATATAGTAATATATTTGTTGATGTTCTTTTTAAGCACAATAAATTGGGCTTATTTTTTTTCTAAATAATTTTAGTTTATTTTCCAATTTTTTTTATGTACAATAATGAGGGGCATAAATTTGCATTCAACAAAATCCAATAATTTTCAAAATATCACAATTGGTGTTCGGGTAATTTCCCAAACACAATGATTTTTTTTTCTCGCTTTACTCCCTACTTCAAATATAGTTCACGTGGTTTTATGGTACACCTAATATGAATTATTCACTTTAGTAATCGATGTTACAGTCCATGTTCTTCTTTTGTAAAACCAATGATGGTGTTTAATTATGGAAGGCTAGTTTCTCTCAAAAACGAAAAGCCAGTTTCTCTTTAGGTAGCTAGATTGATAAATCAAATCCTCAAAAGCAGAAAGTTAGACTAATCATTGTTAGAATTTGACTTTAGAAACATTTACCTCAAAGAGGACTTGCTTATGATGAGTGATGTGGAGGAAGAAAAATTTAGTGACAAGCCAACTTTAGTCTAACAAATAAAATCACTTTTTTTTAAAAGAAATAGTAACGATCATCATAAACTACGTTCTTGTAATATAACTGCTACCGTAAAAAATTCTAACTTGTGATTTGCGGCTCCTTTCATCTTCTATCCAAGCAATTCATTACATTTTCAAAAACTACATAATTTATTCCAACAATGAGATTTATCTCTGAGGTAATTGAAAATTTCATGGGCAAATTGTTTTATCAGCGCATAAATGTAACAATAGAAAGCTGATGTGAAGAGACTTTTATCAGCTTCTGGGACAAGTACAAGAATCTAGGCTTTATATGCAAAAATCAGGTCTTTGAAGAAACGAAGAAACTCTGACATGATACAGTAGTTCTTCTGACTTATGACAGTGTACAACGTGATAATAAAAATGGGAGCATCTGATAGAGGTGAGTACCACAAGCACTGGCCCACGTGGGGCCCACCTGTTCTGTGGGTGCAGAAGGCAATATAAGTGGGTACATATTAGACAAATCCGATAAAAATAGTATAACAAAACACCATATTTCTTACGTCACATCCAATTTACAGTTTAACAAAAAAATGTTCAAAATATTACAATCGTTTCTAAAGCTAAAACCTACATAAATCACTTAATTGGTCGTTGAAAAAACTCCTCACTGAGCAACTACTATTGCTATGTTCCTCGTTCCACCAAAAAAACCAGCAAAAAGTTTTGACAAACCAAGAACTTTCTGTGAAGGAAATGTGTCCTAAGAAATCCCGTAAATTCAAAAGATTCTGTTATAGAATATGTAAAGATATGCATATTACTGAACTCCAAATATATCTTGAATTTATATCAGGACTAGTGTATCCGTGACCGCTGCTTTTGCCTTCTGAAAGAAATATATAATGACAGTTATTATAGATTAAGAGAAAGTACTAATAAGTATATGTAGTAATTAATTTTCTGACATTAGATGTACTAATCCAGAGATCAAGAGTCTTGAGAGCTTTGCCGGATGCATGTACTTCACGAGCAAGTTCCACTCCCTCGGACAAATTATTTACTCGTCCGCTGACCAAGAGAGCAGCTGCTGCATTTAGCACCTATAAATGTGCAGAAGCTTCCCATGTGAATTTTCATGACAAGTACGACAGTTCTATCGCTCAATGCTTGTGTTGGCCTACTTTCAGCAAAAGAAAGAAAAAAGAGTAACAAAAATACCAAGGCATCAGCAATAGCCCCCTTTTCTCCTGCCAGTACACGCCTGAGTACGTCCGCATTGTAGTCTGGACCTCCACCTCGTAGATCTTCCAGACCGCAGCGAGGGATTCCGAAGTCCACTAACAAATCACAGATTCAGATTAAAACGTTTTACAGTTTGTTATCTTGCAAGATTTTGTTAAACTATAATCTCCTACCTGTTTAATGCCTAAGAAACTGGGCAATAAGACCACAGAGCAGAAAAGAAGTAAGCAGAAACTTTAGAAAGCTAAAAACTCTAAACTCAACAATAATAACCTGCACTTTACTTCAAAGCAGTTTAAACTTTAATGCGAAAGTGAGAAAGAACAAAGGCAGAGGAGAGATTCTTACAAGGATCAAAGGAGAACTTTTCTATCTTATCTGGAGTGACATCAAGGACTAGTCCAGGACCTGTTAAATTTAACTACAGCTAAGTAAAATTCCGCACAATATAAGAGCATACAGTATAGATAATTCGTGAGCAGAATAATTGCAAAAGATCCATACTCCACTCAACTGTAGAAAAGTTCTATCATCAGAAAAGAATAGCTGACCTAGGGGACTCATCTCATCCAGTCCAACAGAGTGAACAATTAATGCTCTTTTCATGCCAAACCTCTGAACGGCTTTTGCCATTTTGTGGACCTGTCAAAAATATGCAAATTTGTGTCACGTTAAATGATACATGGATTTTCTGTCATTATATTTTGCTCAAATAATGGCTTCTTTTCCCAAAAAAAATAATTAAATGCATCAAGAATTTCATTTTTCCTACTCGCATAAATAAAATCCTATAGCAAAACTTTACAAATTAAACTCACTAGATCTTCTGTATAGACACCAACGACAGCAAAAGGAACTCTTGCTGGATTCAATATGGGGCCTAAGATATTGAACACAGTTTTTACTTTAAGCTTCTTCCTGATAGGCCTAACAATCTGCATTGCTGGATGATAGACAGGAGACATCATGAAGCCGATACCCGCTTCATTTACACACCTTGCGACTCCCTGAATACAATAAAGACATACACACGAAACAATATACATCAAAATTTCTAGTTATTGTACTTTCACAAGTTCTTTCTGCTGGTTTTTATTTTAATAATGGGCTAAGAAATATCCAGCCAATCGGGATTGGTTTATGAATTTCTTATGGAGTCATATTGAGTTTGTCTGCCAGGTGCTGAATAAAAAAGTCTTAAGAAACTCCAAAAAACTCACCGAGAAAGGTCCATAATTTGTCTAATGGTAATGCATATTCTCTCCCAAAAACAAACAATTGTATTTATTTCTAGTTTATAATGTCTATTCTTGCATCCGCAGATGCCTAAGAATGGGGGGAAAGGGTTGAGTAACTCGTCTGTAGCTCCAAAGCCTCTAGTACATGTCTCAATTCCCATTTAACTCTCCTGATATTTCCTGTTTCCTAGTGATAATGTGTTCAATTACACATCTTTACACATCAGAAAGAACAGTTGTGAATCTTTTACTTCATTGTAAGAGATTCTAAATATAAAAGTGCACACCTCTGGTTCCAAGTTAATTGCAACCCCCAATGCCTCGAGAACATCTGCACTTCCACAAGCAGATGAACTAGATCGGCTACCTTGCTGCGACATTATAGTCAATTCCAACATCATCAAACAAATATTCAAACTAAAACTTAACAGCAACCCCTAATTATTGCAGATGGGAAATATTCACCTTGGCAACTTTTGCACCACAAGCTGCAGCAAGAATGGAAGCCCCAGTAGAGATGTTGACTGTATTTGCACCATCACCACCGGTCCCAACAATGTCAACTGCGCCATGCAGCCCTTCCACTTTTGTACAGTGCTTTATCATAGCCCTTGCTAGCCCAACAATCTATTTGATGTAGTTGTCAGTATTTATTTCACAGGACAGACCACATGGACTTGCCTTTCATACCAGGACATATTACTGTGTTCTTATTGTTTTCTCAAAAACTTGATTATGCAACTCTGGCGTACATTGGGCACGAAATTTATCGCTTTCGGGCAAACAGCTCAATAGTAAGGTACTTCAAAAATTAGAAAAGTATGTTTTCCCACTTAAAAGACATTTTATGCATAGTTATGCACCACCTTCTTTTACAAAAAAGGTTGAGTCCCCACATAGAAGTACAGTTTATGAAAATTTCATTTATATCAACTATTTATCTATAACTAGTATCAAACACGACAAGAAATGTCTAAATACTACATCTTTTAAAGATAAAAGTACCAGTCAGACATAAACATTCACAAATTAGGAAATTCAACCATAACAATGCTGGTTGATAGGATAAGATCATTTTGACAACAAAAATGGGTCACATAGACACCTGAAAGTATTCAAGCAATATTACATACGAAAGCTATTGCAAATTGAACTTTTATCTTGAACATATAACGCAAAGAAACAATTAAAGAGAGCACTTACTTCTTCATAAGATTCTCCTTTAGCACTCAACAGCACCAAAAATGCGCTAATCAAAGCTTCATCAGCACCATCCAACAGGAAATTAAGAGAGGCCTCAGCTTCAGCTTCTGATAAATCCACCCCGCGTATCAAAGATTCTATCAACTAACAACAATAAATAAGAAAAAAAACATACCTTTTATTTGGGACAAAAATCTATTTCAAAAATCAGGCCAAAACCCCAAGTACTCCAAATAAAATTTCATTAAAGGAATACCACATATCTACCTGACTGAAAGAATACACATGGTACTTGATATTGGACAGAACCTGGAGGTTTTAATATTATTAAAGAGGGAGGGAAAATTTGAATCTTTAGCTTATTTTGTGAAGTAATAAAACAAGGGTGGCTAAGAAGAGAAACCCTGATTCGAAGGTGGAGGAGGACAAAGGGGGATCAGGTGTAAAGCAGCCATTTTGCAATGAGAAGTAAACGCTGGTGGCAATTTGCAGATGTCCTATGCCCCAAGGCTGCTCCTTAAGACCTAAATTATGTGGAGCTTAGGCCTGTAATTTGGGGCGTATGCCCAGAGCTCAAAAGCTACGCAACATGCTATTGGGCTTACGCAGGAAACAAAGGTATGTTTTACCTACTTGATCATGATTTTCATTGTAATTCTTTTGATTGGGCAACACAGGCCTTCTCAACCTTAGAAATTAGATTTGAGATAAATGTGATGAAAGTTTGAAAGGTGTTGGATAGTAGAGCTAGTCCCCCAAAGTAACTTTCAGTTTCACATTTTGTAGACGGTGAATCTTTTGCAAAGTTATTTGCAGTAACTTTCCCCTATCGAATTAATCTTTGCGAACAGATAAACCTAGATTTCGAATAGAAGACGGGAACCAGTTCTTTTTGACAAGGATGCCCTAAAAGTGTGGCATAATCATCACATCCCAATCTTCCAAAGGTCTACACTACACAAGTGCACTTTGTAAACAAGTTGAAAGAGGGGCCAAAAACAATCCTCAACTATTCATCCAGAAACGAAATAAGCTTATCTCGGTAATCTGACTTTTCACAATCTAAAGCAGCAGGCTGGACGGACGCAATAAGCTTAATATCCTCAGGCTGTTGACACTTAAGAGTAATACAATACATTTACCTAACCTAAAAGCTTATCGACGGCTTGAATGCAGGAGATCAGTTATCGGACCAACCAAACACACCTCTCTGTCGTAATATATCACTGGCTCGTGTTAATGTGGTTCAGTATCATAAGCTAACTATGTTGTCAACTGAAAGTGTAACCAAGCACACCCTCCGCTAATTAGACGAATCTGTCGTATACGTTAAACTCCGATGTTCGCTCTTCCCCTGTATCTGTATCCAAATTCCACACTACTTACTAACCTATTCTAAGCACAGAAAAGAACTAAAACTAAAACTAAAACTAACATTTGAAAACTGGAATGAATGATAATTAAACTAAGAGAAGAGAAAATGCGAAACTCACAATGGGGAAATCGAAAGACGAGCGGATCTTCTCCTCATCGTGCGCCATACAACAGGACACAATCCATGACCTACAGCCGCCACGTGTTGACTTGAGAGCACGAGTTGTTGTATTGCAAAAATCAATAGAGAATGATTTCGACGATGAGGCCATTGATGGTGGTGGTGGTACTGGCACGGCAGGTGAGGGAGGACGGGATAAGGATACGAACGCCATGTGCGGCGGCGCGTGAGAGAAACGTATCAGCATTCAGCAGTAATAGTTGTGAATGTATCCAAATCCAATGAAGTCATCAGATCCGAATTACAAGTCAGACGGCATTTGGAGTTGTTTGTGGTGGGTCCGGTTACCGGGTCGGCACAGCTGTTGTTGTTGGGCAAATTTTCTAATGGGCTTGTCGGCCCAACTTGTATGTGGAGAGACTGTCATTTCATTTGCCCTGTCAATGAAAATCTCAGTTTATTATATTTTTGTGACACGACGACAAAACTGTTGATTTGGCACTTATAACCCGTAATAAAAGTGTGACCTTCAGTATGAGTTGGATCATTTGAAGTTGGGACAAATATTTTTGTGTTATACTAGGAAGCACTACTTGACCTTCAGTAAAAAACAACTATATATCACTTGTTTGTACTTCATAAACAATAAATTTTATTTCCGATCAAATTGTACGTAGTAGTAAGTACAACTGCACAAATGTACAATCGAGAAATTATAAGGTACAACTGTACAAATGTACAATCGAAAAATTATAAGGTACATACAAATGATCAATAGATTAAACACATGCATAACAATGCACACTAATTTGAAAGTTATTCATTATATGCAGGAATATTTATCACACGAGACATCGCTCAAAAGGAATATTGAGTGTATGTTCCATTATAATAGAAAGTTGAGCTTTTGGACGTGTGCTGAGTCCATAAAGCTCCTCCATGCACACATCTCCAAGCTTCATGCCATCAACCAATTTCCAATCAAATCCAAGCAACAAATTCGCCAGCATTGGTCGAACGAGCTTAAGTCCGAGGTTATACCCAGGGCACCTTCTTCGACCTGAACCAAAAGGCAAAAATGCATTTTACATCATCCCCCAATATATCGACCTCTTTCGTTAAAAACCTCTCTGGAATAAATTCCTCGGCATTTCCCCACAATTTAGGGTCCCTCCCTATGCTCCACGTACTGACAAGGACTATAGTACCTTTCGATGTGTCGTAGCCCGCTATGTTGTAGTCCTTAGTGGCATAATGTGGGGGCTAAAAGTGTACCAAGTGGGTGTAATTTGAAAGTCTCCATGATAATAGCGTCCACATAAGGTAATTGAAAGAAGTCGTCTTCTTTCACCCATCTCTTTCTTCCGATTACCCTGTTTAGCTCATCTTTTGCCTTTTCAATTACGCGTCGTTGTTTACGAAGTTCATGGATTGCCCATTCAATTGTAGTGGCAGAGGTGTCCGTGCCGCCAGCCAGTAGATCCTATGGATTGCAACAAAAAGTATCAATTTATGAACTAATATAATGTATATTCATTATAACAACAAAATGAAGCACATATATATTTTTTTTGGACGAATTATTAAAAATGCCCTTATCTTTATTTTTTTCAAAAAGTTAAAATGTCCTTTTTTTCAGGCCTTGCCAAAATGCCCCATATGTTTCAATTTTTTTAGTTAAAAATGCCATTGACCCTTATTTGGGCCAAAATTGCCTACGTGATGGTACCGTCAATGCCACGTCAATAAGTTGCTCCGCCACGTCATATTTTCAACCAAAAACTGTTTTTTACACAAACCCTTGCAATTTTAGATATTGTATTTGTACCCTAAAATAAATTGCACTTTGCACCCCCAAAAGATATATATATATATAAATAATAATAATAATAAAGATATATATGTATATATAAATAATAATAATAATAAAGATACATATGTATATACAAATAATAATAATAAATATATAATAAATAATAATAATAAACATATATATAACTATTTATAAAATAATAAATATTTTAATAATATATAAAAAATAAAAACAAAAAACATGCAATTAAAAAAAATCATCATCTTCATCACACACCGTAACCTCCCCCCTCCCCTCCCAACCCCTGCCGGCCGTCACCACCACCTGCCCACCTCGTGCCGCCTCCACCCCCGCCATCGTCATCATCTTCATCATACAAATCTCCGACGGGTTACAGTGTGCTCGATTTCAGGCGAAAGAGCTCGATTTCCAGCGAGATCCATTTTCAACGAGTTCGATTTCCAGCGATTTCCATTGATTACCGGCAATTTACATCTATTTTCGGCGAGATCCGGCAACTTCCAGCGATTTCAATTTCCAGCGAGGTGAGAGGGGGGGGGGGGGGGGTCCTGGGTACGGGAAGGGGATGAACTATTTTAACTTTTTTATATATATGTTTATTATATTTACAAATTTTTTTATATATATATATATGCTTTTATTTTTACAAATAATTATATATATTTATTATTATTCATATATTTGTTTATTATTTTTACAAATAGTTATATATATTTATATCTTTATTATTATTACTTATTTATATATGTTTATTATTTTTACAAAGAGTTATATATATATATATGTTTATTATTATTATTATATATTTATTATTTTTACAAAATAATTATATGTTTTTTAATATATATATGTTTATTAAGAAGATGAAATTTTCTTTTCTTTTTTTAATTTTTTAATTATATTTATATGTATATATATCTTTATTATTATTATTATTATTTATATATATGTTTATATATATATTGGGGTGCAAAGTGCAATTTATTATGGGCTAAAAATACAATATTAAAATTAGAAGAGTTCGTTTAAAAAACATTTTTTAGTTGAAAAATATGACGTGGCAGAGCAACTTATTGACGTAGCATTGACTGTACCACCACGTAGGCAATTTTGGTCTGAATAAGGGCCGATGACATTTTTGATAACTTTTTTTAAACATATTGGCATTTTGGCAAAGTTAAAAAAAATCGCATTTTAACTTTTTGAAAAAAATAAGGGGCATTTTTAATAATTCGTCATTTTTTTCTTCTTCTTAAACTTAGAGTACTAGTTAAAAGACACACACATGGTAGTGATTTTCTTTGGTACGAGACTTGGTAGTGATTAGAAGTAGAGACATCACATGGATTAATCCCTTGATGCAATCTCTTGTTAGCTTAACTTCAAGATCAGGATCCTCAACCAGTTCCAACAACGCGTCCACCACGTCTTTTGTATCCAAGCCTTTCTGTCCTACCCTTCTAGCTTGGTGATTATCAATGACGATGTTGTGAAACTTGTCAAATTTGTTGGGCAAAGCTTTCATTCTCTTGACATATCCCTGTAAATCAAGGAAAGCAAGCCAAGGTATCCAGTCCCCAATATTGAATGCGCCGTTAAGCAAAAACCACTCGTCCAACATCTCTTGCAACTCATCCACTTTTACCACACAATTATCGTGTTCAGATTCACTAAAGTATTTGTTGCTTAGCATCATCGTACTATTAGTGGAGAGAGTGTAACGTAGAAGATGGTCTCGCTACTGGAAAGGCTTACCCGAGAGGGAAATTATACAGGAGAGAGACTTTTGCCTCTCATCAATACGAATAAGCTCGAAAAAATCAAGTCTTTTTGCATTGAACACCTCCGTGAAGTAGATTTTGCGAGCTTATCGCCAATATGGTCCGAAAGGGGCCCAAGTCATGTCCAAGTAATTGTAGCCCGTGTATTTACCGGCAGCAAATGCGGGTCTAGAAGCGAAAATCGTGTCGTGGGTTCGTAGAAACTATTTGTCCATTTCAGGTGATGATGCTACTACAACTGGAGCTTGGCCAAATTTGAGTTGCATTAGTTCTCCATATTTTTGTGATAGAAGGTGAAAGGATCGATGAGGGGTTGGGCCGATGAGGTTTAGGTTGCCGATTATCTGCCATGGTTTTGGGCCCGGTGGGGGTTTTCGTCGACTGGCCGCGTGTGATTTGTGGATTATTTTTTAGACGATTGCGAATGCAGTGATGTATACTAAAGGCCAATAATGCCCAGAAGTACTCCATTGAAAGTGTAAAAGTGTTGGATGAGAAAAAGTTATAGCAAAGAAACTGGTGGTGGGCTAATAATGTGTACGTATAGTTGAAGCTTTTATCTTAATTAACTTGTGAATCTCATGAAGTCAATGGCTGAAAATTTAAAATATCAAAAATGAAAGTGACACATGCAATCTTCTGTTATATTTGAAGGCAAATGACGAATCTTTAATTTGAAGAGACACCTCTATTTTTATTTTTCATGTTTAGCTGGAATCTTTAAGTAGTAGGCTAATTATTTAATAGCCAACTTCATAATAATCACGAAAATTTAGACAATTCTTTCGCTATCAAATTATACTTGGCCCGTGAGCTTCATTCCACAATATGAAATTAAAAGCCCCTTGTAATATGTGTATTTTCCGTGTTGGGCCTGCAACGAGCTAGGCCCAGGTTTTACTTATGTCGCGGATCATTTTCGACATATATATCGAATATCATCCCCGATACGACACAATTTACGTGTTCATCACGTGAGTGGTCCCCGTATCCCGTGGCCAATAAATACCCATTTTCCGGTAATCAAGGTAAGATATAATTATTCTCATTTACTGTACGCCGATATCGAGCCCTCCTCGACATACAATTCGATATCAGACTCGATATATATCTCCGATATATATCACTTGTACCATCTCCGATATATCCAGGAGATCCTTCTCGACATGGAAGATTCGATGTCCACTATAAGAAAATACGTTTTTGGTAACAAAATATTGGTAACAAATGTTAATTTTGTTACAAAACAGTGGATAATTGTAACGAAACTTGAGTTTCGTTACCAGAAGTTGCACTTTTGTAACAAAGTTTTATTTTAGTTATAAAAAAGTCTATTTTCATTACAAAAGTTAAGTATTTGTAACTAGTAAAATGATTTGTTACTAAAAGTAAAGAGTATTGTTACGAGAGACATCCACCTTTCGTAACCAGTCGAGAATTTTGTTACCAAAATCAAACTTGGTTACCAAAAATGTCTATCTTTCGTAACTAATCGAGAGTTTTGTTACCCAATTCAAACTTAGTTACCATACACTTCCACCTTTCGTAACCAGTCGAAAGTTTTGTTACCAAATTCAAACTTTGTTACTATAGTACTGTTTAGTTACATTTTTCCCCTAAACTTAATTTATTTACTAAAAGGAATAGCTCTTTGCATATTGTAACAATTAACTAACCAATAAACTCATGTAGTAAGTTGATACAAAATAAATTTCGGTCAACTATAAACTATTATAGCCAAGAATATAAGGTTGGACTAAGAAATGTGAAAATTGAGGTATTTAAATTGAGAAGAGATAAGTAATAAATATATGTGAATTATATATTGACGATCGAGACTTCCGTGCGTACTTGCTAGAAAAAGAGGAAATAAGATTCAAAACGTCAATCCTGATTTATGCATAAGAAGAAGACTATTGCAACTCGTGCATAAGCTTGATCACTCGAGTTCATGTCTTTGATTATTCAATAGAGTTAACACTCTAGGAGGTGGAATTGCTTACAAAGCTGAACACCACATTTTAAAAAAATTAGATATGATGCATATATATGAATTTGAAGAATAAGGTTGTTGCAGATTTCAGTTTACACAAGCACCCCTATTTACTTATAAGAGGCGATATGATAGAATCTTTTAAGATAATAGGCAACTCAAAGCACGCTTATGGTCTAGGTTGCTCTCCAAGCAGTTTTTTTATGTATGTATTTTTCTTTTTGTTGAAGTATGTTATATTTTTTCGTTATAGTATGTTGGGTTGATAAACAATGATAGCTTCAGTGGCAAATATATGTTAATGTAGGATTCTAATTGATGTTGGATAAGAGCTGGGGGAATAAAAGGTATGGCAATCAATGTCAATCTAGGAATAAGTACAACCTCAAGTTATTAGTGTTCAAGTCATACTCAAGTAATGATTCATATGAAGTTGCTTGATATATCTATGGTTACAATTGTTGTTTACACAAGTGCATTTGTTTAGCATATTGATGGAACTTGGGAGTTATATATCATAACCCCCCCTTTTTTTGGAAATCTTGATATCAGCTCAAACAAGTGGAAGTTTACTAAATCATCGTATTGAAAATTTCTCCTTCACAATTTCACGTCTTCATTTTTAGTCATTGGTTCTCATTTTGGGTAAGTGATGAACATTCTTTACTTGAGCTGTTGAGCAGTCTGTGGCTTGTGAAATCATATTCCTTCAACTTTATTCTCTGAGTCAAAATGTGATTATAATCTTTAAGTGGAATGACTCCATTATCTGGTAAATGTTTTAATAATATAAAGATCAAGTGTTCATGTAACTGATATACCTCAGGGCTGTGATAGACTCTCACCAAAACTAAACTAAACAGTGTTATGGAATTAGGATTGTTGTACCAGCCAAGGTAGTAAAGCTTAGTGATCTAGAGCTATTGCTTACCTGAATTGCTTTAACATTTTCGCACATACTCAGGAATCGAAGTTCCAATTTTCTTCTCCTAAATACTAGGTTTCTCTTATGTAAATTCTTAAAAACTCTTTTCACATGTTTCTGGACATTCATAAAAATATCATTGGATGAATCTAGAAAATGCATTTATGTTAAGTTCGCACATTTGGAAATTGTAGCATGTCGGTGTTTATAAGAAACTTTAGAAAAAATGATCCATGCACATAATGATATTTGACAAAACTAGCTTTACTTTATGGTGATAGATTAAGGCACAAATTCATCGAAGAAATTGTAATTAGTCATGCCAAAGCTTTGCGGTAATACAAGGGCATGCATGGTGTTTGCAACTTCATAACTAATGCGTTTTACCGTATACCACGTCGCTTTAGTTGAAGTATTGGTTGATAAACTATAGAGAAACTTTACATGGGGTGTCCTTTTTTCTCGAGCATTTGAACTTAGATTTATCAATTTATGCCACTTTTTATTTGGTTTAATGATAAATTATGTGTTAGTTTTTTTTTTAATGGGATGATATGTTTAAGTGGTTGTGTTTGGCAGGGTTTTAATTAAATATTCATGTCTTGGCTGTATTTATTCAATTAAGTATTTATATAAAGTTATTTTGTTTTGGTTTGACTGCAGTTTTTGGAAACAACTACATCACATGGAGCAAGCTTCATGAATGTTCAAAGAGTTGGCACTTGGGAGTATTTTGATGTTATCTACCTCTTGGATTAATTAAAATATTGTTGTGAAGTAGCATTTTAAAGTTAGCACTCAAGTTCGTTTTGTTTTAGGGTACTATGATTTTATCCAAAGACTATGGTATGAACTACATTTGTTTATATTTTGTGTAGTTCGGGATGGATCAGTCTCATGTAATAAACGGTATTCTTTGCTATATAATTATTGTGTCATTTATATGAGTCATAAATCGTAATCAATTTATGTTTTTTAATTCTTGCAATAAATGTATAGTAACAAATTTATTTTATTAAAATCAAATTAAAACTTGAATTATATTATTTTTTAGTAACAAAAGTATTTTTAGTAAAAAAAGAAATTGTTTTTACAACCAAATATTGGTAATCGAAAGCACTTTGGTAACAAACTCGATACCTTTTTCCTAACAAATTATTAGTTACGAATATGAAAGACTGGTAACAAAAAAGCAATTTGTTACCAAAATAATGGTAACGAACACAAATTTTTTGTTACTAGAATCTTTCGTAACGGGGTTTAAAACACTAAATTTTTGTAACAAAATATTTGTTACCATTTGATTTGGTAACAAAAAACGATACATTTCGTAACAATTTTTTTCGTTACTGAAAACGTGTTTTCTTGTAGTGGTCGTCCCCGACATAATCCTCGACGTCATCTTCGATATATTCCCGACATCTAGCCTTGCATCCGACGTCTGTTCGAGGTGTTCCGGATCAAGCCTATTTGAGACTAGCATAGTTAGAGTATACCTAGTTAACAGTATACTCGTTGTAATACTCTTGTAATCGACCCATTTATATATATACGAGATATTGTCAAACTAATGGCGCCGTCTATGGAAAAATCAAGTTCCCGGACGAGGACATCAAGATGCAAAGAAGGATGACCCGCTCGTAGTCTATTAGACCAGTGGTTGACAATTCGATGGCAGAAAGTGTACTCCCACCGCCTATTCCTGCTCTAGAATCGATCGTGGGCCAAAATGAACCTGAGCATCCCCAAGCACCGAGGGAGCCAACTCCAGCACCCACAGTTTTGGCACCAGAGATCATGGAGCAAATCAACGCTATTGTCCAGACAACACTTAATGCAGCCTTGGAAACACTACTACCACGCTTGAACAATATTGGAGTGGATGACGCACCACCGCGACCACAAAAATCCAGGACTAGGGGAGCCGGATCGGGGCGCAAAGCTGATGAACATGAAGACACTGGAGATTCTGGGAGAGATGTGCGCCACCCAAGAACCCGTGGGGTTGAGGGTCGAGACCGAGAGACGTAGAGAAGGAACATTGCTAAGAGAATGGAGCAATTGGACCGCGAAAAGGTAGAAGTAGGACGAAGGCTATGGCAGAGGGCCGCAGTTTGACACCCTTTTCGGATGAGATAGAATCGGAGGTGCCGGAAAAGGGAGATAAGATCCCCGCAATCAAATCTTATGATGGGAAAAGTGATCCAGGTGATCATCTCCACTCTGTAGACGGTGCCTTGAACTTGCATAGGTTTTCGCACAACATCAAGGCAAAGATTTTGGCCACAACTCTAACCGGAGCAGCTTTGGATTGGTTTACCAGATTGGAAGCGCGGTCTATAACAAGTTATGATCAAATGAGATAGAAATTTGAGAGTCAATTCTCTAGTAAAAAAAGGATGAGGATCAGCATGCATCATTTGAATGCTATGCAACATAGAAATAAAGAGAATTTGTGGGATTTTATCAAGAGGTTTAACGATGAACTGCTCAAAGTAGATGAGTCGAGTGGAGAACAGGTTGTTCTGATCTCATGCTACATCGCATAAGAGGGTTGTCTCCCAACTGATCAAGATTAAGTCGCCAACGATAGATCAGATTAACACGTTAGAATATGACATCATTTACGAGGACAACATGATGGCAACCAAGCAAAGCCCCTATCCAAGCAGACCATCAGGAAAAGAGCTATACAGGGACATGTCCCCAAGAAGATATACTCCACTGAACAGAGGAATATTGCAAGTATTCGTCGTTGCACAGAAGAACAGATGGCTCAATGCGCCTATGAAGATGAGGGAGAACAAAGGAATGAAGTTCTCTAGGAAGTACTGCGAATATCACCGCCAAATGGAACACCCACTTTCACACCACTAACAGAGGAAGCACCATCTCCATTCCTTGCCAACACGGCAGCCTCCTGATCACAATGCTCCTTAATCTTTTGCATACGAGCGCGGATTCCAGACACGCGGTTTCTAGCCATATCTTTTAAAACAAAGTAATAAGGGCGCAAGTAAGCCGAAAGTTGAAGACTCTGCACAAAGAGCGAATGAATCAATAAAAAAGAGAAACAAATATCAAAGGTCATAATGAAAAGCATAACGAAAAACATGTCAAAATTTATGTCGGGTATCCCTGACGTACTCACATGAAGAAGGAATCGATACGCTATAAGACAAATAAACTCTTCTCTCTCCAAACATGCTATTATTTATAGGAGAACACCTATGAACAGGCATTGAATGCCAGATATATCGAACTTCAAATTCGACGTATATGTCGAAGGAAACTCGATATAATACGCAATTACCTAGAAGACAGGAATTCAAATGAGAACCTATGGAAGTTTGCCAATTTCATTGGGGGGTCCACCGATAGTTCTTCTAAACACAATGAAATTCCCGCATCAGAGCTCCGTCATTTGAACTGGCGGGACGAGGGGTACAGGTAATTCAAAAACTCATAATTAATTTACAAATTATTGTCCTCAGATGATAATTCTCAAATTAGGGGACTACATGATATGAATATTTCCCGTATTGGGCCTGCAACGGGCTAGACCCAGGTTTTACTTATGTCGGGGATCATTCCCGATATATATATATATATATATATATATATATATATATATATATATATATATATATGATATGATATGATATGGTACAGCTCACGTGTTTATCACGTGAGTGGTCCCCGTATCCCGATGCCTATTAATACTCGCTTTCCGGTAATCAAGGTAAGATATAATTATCTGCATTTACTGTACACCGATATCGATCCCTCCCCGACATATAGTTCAATATCAGACCCATCTCCGATATATCCAGGAGATCCTTCTCGACATGGAAGATTCGATGTCTTTCCCGGCATAATCCTTAACATCATCTCCGATATATCCCGGACATCTGGCCTTGTATCCGACGTCAGTTCGAGGTGTTCCGGACCAAGCCTATTTGAGACTAACATAGTTAGAGTAGGCCTAGTTAACATTATACTCGTTATAATACTATTGTAACCGACCCATTTATATATATACGAGATATTGTCAAACTACCTTAAATACACGATTCAAATCAGAACCATTGATGAAAAGTCTATATTCAATACTCAGATACTGGAAGGTGATCTATCTCTGTTGGAATACTTTATAAAATATAATTGCTGTTATATATATATTTATGGCCGGTTAACTCCTCATTATAATGTATGAATATGTATTTAACACCATCCTTGTAGAGTCAGTTTACACCGGCCTATATATATAGCCATGCACGATTGGCTTTGTGTAAATAAGACCGTGAGATAAGGGGAAAAAAGGAACATAAACAATAAAAATAATGCTATATAAGAATATATATATATATATATATATATATATTTGTTGTTATAGGATACATACTTATACCGACAATAAAACAATGTTGTGTGAGCTTCTGTCTTATTTCTAATATATGCAATTAGGAATTTATATTTTTATTGTTGATTCTTATTATTACTCGTTCAAGGCAATGTTCATCCGAGGGTGATGATGAAAAAATTAATATTACTTTATTTATATTTTAATATTTTATTTTATTTGTGAATTGTGAAACATAGGAACACCAATCTTTTGCGAAAAAGCAAATCAAAGCAATTAGCAAATCAACAAAGAATATATTGGGCTTTGGACTTTTGACATGCTTAAAACATATCATGAATTAAGTTTTTATTCAACATCGGGCTTCTGTTGAGGGCTTTTAGACCATCAAAGCGAAATGGCCCAGTTAAATCCTGAAAACGAGAATAATTATCTTATTTGCTTATTAACAACTAGCTAGTGATAATGATTTATTGAAAATTACAAATACACCATATTGCAATACATTTTATTTATCATAACGCAAACTCATATATAATTTACACGATAAACCATTAGATAATCATAGCTTCACTCTTACTTCTAACCGCAACCCTCTCTTCTTCTTACCATATTATTGACTAAAAAACACAAAGGAAGATACAGAAATTAGCAAGGTCATCAAGGATTAATAGCTTGATGATGATTACCTAACTCCAATTTAATATTTTTATCATCATCATCATCATGATTAATAATCTCATCATCCTTATCGCTAAGATTCTGGATCATCTTGTCCTGGCTTTGTTTAATAGCACCATAGAAGTAGGAACAAAATCCCCATAGAGAAAGGAAAAGTGAAACACCCTTTTCTGCCTTGAAGCTTTCATGGAACACAATAACACCTAAAATTTCAGTTAGCGGAAGTGTGACTGTTATCATAATCCCCGAAAGAAGAGCTGAAGAATAATATATAACTCCAATTACGCCCAAGAAGAAAGTCTGCCATATTATTGGACTAAAACATAGCACCAAATAATATTTTGTCTCTCCGAGTTCATATGCCTTTGCTTCTCTTGGTATTGCCTACATAAAGAAAAGAAATAATATAATACTGAATTTAGTAATCATAATGAATGAAACAAGACATCATTATTAAAGTTAGGATAACATCATATCTTTGTAGATTTTTATGTTAGGTTTAAGCTTAATATTTCGACTAAAACAATTTTTAGACGAATATTATACTGAAAAATTTAGGAGGTTGGATTTGTAAAACGATGTATTGAGCAAGGGCCCGTTTGATGAGTTACTAATTAGGCTAAGTTTTTCCCTATTCCTATATGTTAGATCTATCAAATATTTTCGTTTACATCTCTTACAAGTTACAACACGTTTTCGTGTGACTGATATTGATTGCACATCTTCCAAGTTTACCTAGTACATTATACAACAGATTGACAGAAGATCAGTATCATCACATTAATAATTTGTTGATGATAAGATTTTAAATTGAAGATGATCATGCTTCGCTAAAAGAGTGTATCTAAAGTATTTTGGATACTTCTTTAAAGTACTGCTTTTGAATTTTGATCCAGGTTGGGGAGGCAACATGAAGATACTATAGATTTGATTTTTCAACGATCCTTTATTTTGATGAATAAGATACTTAGAATTTTCAATGATCTGGAACTTTATAGTACCATTTTATTTATTTAATAAAGCTGCTTATGATTTGATTGCCTACAGAAAACAACAAAACCTAAAAGACACTTTACAAGCAAGTGACAGGTGGTCCAATTACAACAAAACTTCGTGCTATAGTCCTTATCGTATTTGCACCCAAGTGACCAAGTTCAAGTATTATTAAGGTTGTACGGATACAAATACTAATATTAATTTTCACCAAATACGAATACATAGATATATTTTTTTTTTAAATTTACAAGATACGATACATATGAGATACGTTAAATATTTAATATTAATAATTATATATAAGAATATAATTTAAATAAAAATATAAAATAATATTATATCTAATTACTTGCAAAGTCATTAGTCACATACTATTATGAAGTATATTAAAGCTTTGTGTGTTGTTTTTATTTTGATTTAAAATAGAGAGTTTTCACGATTTTATATTTAATTTTTTGAAAAGATATTGCAATTTGATTCTTATCGGGCCTTTTCTAATTTAAGAAAACTACCACACCACTCTTAATTATAAATTGCTTGATAAGTATCAAATACTTCTTAGATATGCTTCACAACGTATTCAATACATGTATCCATTATTTTTAATTATTTTTAATGCAAGATACGCCACATACCGTATCCGAAAAGTATCCAGAGAGTATTGATATTCGATACATATCCGACATTGATCAGCCATTTTTTTTAATATCCTAGCATCATAATTAACGAGACACCATGCATGTGATCCAAATTCTTCCTTAATAATTACTAAAATTAATTCTTTATACATAAACCATTTTATTCAGGTCATGTGCTTTTTGAAGTGATAATTAATAATATGCAGCCCGCCGAAAAAAGTTTTGTTAAAATTTGGACGCATTACGACATGCCACATGCCGTGAATCAATATGTACCTTCACGTATGCATTATTTATTTACACCCATCACATTCGAATAATATTCTAGTAGTGTAATATGCTATATATATATATATATAAGCAAACATATAAATATATATAGTACCATGAATAGGCCCAGAATATAACTGGCCTATGATTTTGTAAAGTTTCAGTCAACATATTAATTTGGTAAAACACCATAATATAGATCAAGTACTAAAAGAGTTCCTCATGAATTAATTGTGTATCTAGGAAATATAATCTGTAATTAATTTTGTTGTATATATTCAATATTGTGTATCTAGGAAATTGTGGCCTACATACAGTATACAATAGTACAGTATGGACAACAGGTACATGAATATCACATAAAAAAGAAAAAATCTCGAATAGGACGTGAACAAAAACTTTATTATTAACCAGTGTCATGTCGTGTCTTACCGGATGGTATATATGACGTATGACTCCGTTTGATTATATATTAACCCGTGCAAGAAAAAAGGTAACATATTTAGGTAACTTTCTAGCTACTTTAGTCCAGTTATATAGCATACCCATGCTATTAAGAAAATGTCACTGAGGCCTGATATGTTCACGAACATAAGAAAATTACATTTTAATTTTCTAAATACTTATTAGATATATACGTTGTAAATTTAACTCTGAGACTAAATGACTAATAATTTGACCTGTTTTCTTTATTTAGACCCCACCAATTTGAAGTCCTAAGACCAAAGAAAAATCACGACCATAACAACAATAGAAACACCTGGAATATCCATAAAAATAATAACAATATAATAATTAAATACGTACAAAAAAGAATTTGTAACAAAGTTAAACATAAATCTCACCTGGAAATCACCGTTGATGAGCATGCCGACGGTACACACACCCGTAGCGAAAAAGCACAACACCATCTGTATCTGCAACACCAGCGAATACGTTAAAGGCTGCAATTGCTCCGCCTTCTTATACGTCAGCTGTACCAGCGGTTGTATAAACCCGTAAAGCGCCGCCCCACCAATCGTCATAAAAAACCCCAACATGTACTCCCTCTGCGTCTCCCCTTTCGGCTTGTCCCCATTCGCGTGTATCCCCAACACTACTGCCCCGATCACTAGCAAAACGACCGCGTTTACCGAGTATGGAGTGAACTTTTGCTTCACAATGAGAAATGCGAAAGACGACGTGAAAATAAGTTGCGTCGCGAGTATGAGGGCGGAAGTGGACACGGGGAGTTTTTGGACCCCCGACCCGTATAAAAAGTTGTCTAGACCTACTAAAACCCCGATGCCAGCAGCAGCTGCGAGTACTATGGGTTTTAGCCAAAAGTTTTTGGCGCTGTTGTTATTGTTATTATTTGGGACGCTTTTGGAAAAGCGTCGCGAATAGTTAAAGAGAAAGGGGATTAATAGAATCGGCCAACCCCCGGTTTGTAGCCAGCACGCGATCCATATTCGTTTACCGCCCCGGATGAAGTAGAGGCGCATCATTAGGGGTCCGGTGCAGTTGCCGACCCCTAGCATAATGCAATTGAGGATCAAACAAATTCTTTTTGTGACATTGTTTGTAGTTGGAACGACGTCGTTCATGGTGAAAAAACAGTGGATATACTAGTGATGATAGGTGTTGGAATTAGTGAATGATGGGAGAGGTGTGTACGATGTATCCAATTATTGGAGTTCACTTATGTCAGTGTATGTAGTGATTGTGATAATGTGTTTGCCACTAATGGGCTTAATATATATAGTTACATTTTTGAGATTATACTGTGCATGGCAAAGTTGTCATTAAAGGAGCAAAATTTTAGATGCTTACGAGTAGGCTTACGTACTACTATCCGCACGTGTCGTTGCTAGCGTGTGGGTACAGGAAGAGAAGTTCATCTATTGTACAACATGATGTGGAGTTAATTAATGTCATGAGCGATTATTGTTTTATGTTGCTTTGTGTTTTACAATGCATACAAAATAAATATTGGTGAAAATAAAGAGAAGTATATGTACGTGAAGTATTATATATATATATATATGTTTTACAAAGCATAGCAATTAGCAATAGTATATAGTAATATGGCCTCATTGCCAAATTATTAATATTTCCTCCAATAATATGATTGTCCTATCATTATGTAATATGAAAGCTATAGTGTAATTAAAACTATCTTAAGCATTTGGGTCTGACATAGATATTTATATATTGATATTGCTGATATTCTTAAGTATATGATTACCACTAATCTTAATCGAGGCTTACCGGTTCTAAATTCTAAGTAAGAAATTAATACTTATATGCTTAATTAAGTTAAGGCCTCTAAACAAATATCAACATATATAAAAGAAAAAACCTTACTCTTTCCAATGAATTACACGCTGATCTTTATAGTTTTGAATACGATTCTTCTTGCACTTAATTATTTAGACAGCATGTAATACTAGCTTAGGGAATTGACTCATAATAGAGCATGCTCGTAACAATTTGCTAACTCAAAACATGTTAGATAACGATAGTCTTACAAATGGACCAATTGGTCCCCAGTTATAAAGAGAAATAACACCAACCAACAGAGATGTTATAAATGAAAATCGCGTCCATGATACTTTTTGAACTTCAAGGGACAACCGTACATCGCGACTAGTTGGCTATATTGAAATTGAATTTCTGTGGTTAAAGTAGACAATTCTTATCTTTATATTGAGTAATCATACCGTTGGTTCATTTTAATTTGGTTGATCCAAACATTTAGTCCTATCTCCCAATATTTGCTCTGAGTTCAAAGTTCAAACCTTTTCGTTTAATTAGCTTGTTTAGCCCATATCTTATTTTTTTGATAAGTGTTAAAAGTGCTTGTGTCTTGAATGTGGCTCCTATTCTTTATGAAATAGGGAGAACAAAAGTGAGTTTGTGTAAAGAGAGAAAAACAAGAGAGGCAATTTGTAAATCCCGATACGAATGCTGTGCTTATTACTTTGCTCCATATGGTTTCAAAATTAGCAATGTCTCCCCCATATATTGATAATACCATTGTCAACTGTTCATTATGGACATATGTCCATATTTTTACTCGTGAGATTAGTTTGGGGGTATTCAACAAACGTCTGGGAGCATATAGCTAATTTTAAAATTTAATGGGCAAAGCGAGAAACATAGTATACGATAGGAGGTGATTTACCCTTTTTTTATTGGTAGGTTTCTTCGTCCTCCCTTCACTTAGTTTTTTCTTTAAATCAGTAAAAGAAGATTTTATTCAAGAGAATAAACATTACAAAAATTGGGTACAACAAGTACACAAACTCCAAAATGCTTAAAGAAGACACTCATGAATTGAGTTGGTCCACACGCCATACGAATATTTAAAACCTTTAAACTTAGCATTAAACCATATCCAAGATCTAATTTTGATGAGTTGACAATTTTCGTTGTATCTACCATCACCCCTTTGAAAACAACCTCATTTCTCAATTTTCAAATAGACCACACAACAAAGAACCACAAAGCTTTCATTTCTTTGAATTTTCCAGCGTCTCTAAGGCTATAGTGTTGCATCAAATGATCCTTCAAGTTGTCAGGGTAGACCGTATTAATATTAAAAGCTCGTCCAGACTCTGAAAGCAATGTGGCATGACAAAAACAAATGAGACCCCGTCTCCTCCTCCTCACAACAAAGCGGGCATAAGGTGTTATTTGTGTCAAGGTTGGTGCCATTGCGAAAGAGGTTATCTCTGGTCGGGATACGTGATTGGACGACTTTCCATGCAAACAAACTGATTCTAGGAGGAACTGACTTAGTTAGGGCTTAATAGGTGAAACTTTAGATTTGGTGTTGCATAAGAAAGGAGTGGGAAACAAAAGATAGGATTTTTGAGCTAAACAAAATGAGCAATGCGTACACCCAACATATACAATTCAACTATACGAGGGGGGAGTGTAATATCATTGATAATTTAGACACTTTTGTTTTGATTTATAAATAATGGGTATTAAAATGTATCTTAGACAAATAACATGTGAATTTAAATGTTACAGGAGAAATATGTAGTATATGTATAGAAGTAAGCTTGACTTATGTTGTTGATTCATGTGTATAGATTGAGGTAGCCCCGTAGTGCGTTGTGTCAAGGGTCATTCATCGCGTGTTGTTGACGATAATATATTAAATTGACCCCTGAACTAGGATCTTTAATTGGGGATAGTACTTTTCTTGAGGGTTCCTCTGTTGAGTAATGATCGGTAAATGTGTTGACCTATTTGATCCCTAATTGCATTTAGCGTTGTCAGTCGAGTAGATCGTATGACCTGATCCCTGTAGGTTGTACAACTCATTGGTAAGGTACGCCACTCTCAACATGTTAAGAGTCATTGCATGTATCCTCCACCCTTGATGTGGCTGGATACAAAGCTGTGATCTTGGATATTGACCATTATGTACTCTATGATTTGGAGGCGTAGGATTTACATTATTTATAGGGGAAGAATATAGTGAATTAAATACCTGATTTCTTAGACTTTTGCACAATCTTTGTGGCAATGTTATTTGTTTTAGTGCCATTTCATTGTTTTTGCAGTTTGAGTCGAGTCAGAGCAAAACGATGCTTAGTTAGAGGATTTCAACACTTTTTAGTAACAAAGGTGAATATAGCTACATCGCTACCAACTGCGCTACTAAAAAATCACAAAATAGAATGCAGGGCAAGATAGCAGTGGACGCGGAAGCACACCACAGAGGAAACAGAGAGCAGCGGGATGGGCAGAGCGATGAAGTTTGATCGTGCATGTGGCGCGCGATCATCCTGATCACGCGTGTCCAAATTTGAGTCAGAGCTTCTACATGCAATATTTAACCTAATGTGCCTATAAAAAGTATTAAAATAGGTGACGTTCAGCAGCTAGGGCACACACGATGAACTCTCAAAAAAATTAAACCAATTCTCATAGCAAAAGAACACCAAAAAGAGAGTTAGAGATCATTCTAGGGTTAGAGAAGGGCATACACACCACTGTTCGTAGCGTCACAATTATAGTTGAAGGAGACATGTGAACTGAAGGAAGCAACAATCAAATTAGAAGAAAGCAACAAGGAGACTGAGAGTTTAATCTTTTCTTTTCCTTACTTGAATAATCTATGATGAATTGCTGTGATTTGAACATGACTATGAGTGGTTAATCCTCGCTGTATCTGAGGGAGGATGTAGTTGGTCTCATATGGAAGCACCTTGAACCTATGTTTTGATTATGTTTATTGATGAATTTGTTTTGTTGGATATTATTTGTTGCTTATGCTACTTGGTTTATTTGATGCATTCGTTTCTTTGACTGCAAAGTAGTGACACTAAATAACATGATATTACGTTGAATTATGAATATAGGATTGTTAACGCAACACTAACATAGTAGATCAGGAAAATAAATATGTAGACCTCGATCATTAGCATCTTCGTGGAATCTATATTGTTGTTGGTAACTCTAATTCACTTCTAAAACACTGTATGGATCATATGACATGGTGAACTTCTGGTGAGGGAAAAATGCTTAACGACATGACATCATTAGGGATTAGAAGGTTATTTAGTACATTAAAGAGTGACTAATTTGCTACATCAACACGGAAACAAAACAACCATCAATAAATAGCGTCTTGCATAGGATTCATTGATATTTTTGTCTATGAAATACACGCGTCCGAGATCAATGAAATCCATCTCTTAGATACCTTTTACCAAATCTGATTCACAACCTTAGATAGAAATTAATTAATCAAATCTCATTCTAATTAGTTAGGTAGTTTAGTCTTAGTTCTCTAGAAACATCTCCAACCGCCATTTCTAATATTCAACCTCCACCAATAATCACAGATTTTAAATTAAAATCTATGGGAGAACTTGAAAAGTTCTTAGAGGATAAATTTAAGGGATAAAAACATCAAACCCCCTAAACTGTATACGTTTTTGCGACTTGCCTCTTAAACAAAATTTATCATCACTTTCCCCCTAAACTATGCACTTTTGTGCGATTTTCCCCCTTGGTGCATTTTTGGCCATTTTTGGTCATTTTTCGGCCGGAATATTTCCCCATACCCGACTCATATGTGTTGTACTAGATGTATTTTAGTTGTTGATGACAAAAAGTAAGGAAAAAAACACCTCGAACGGGGAGTATTTCGACCAAAAATGGTCGGGAATGTGATTTGCCCCTTCAGTATATTTCGACCATCTTTTGCAGGAATATTCCCCCTACCTGACTTATATGTGTTGTACTAGATGTAGTTTAGATGTTGATGACAAAAAGTAGGGAAAAAAACACCTCGAACGGGGAGTATTTTGACCAAAAATGCACTGAGGGGGCAAATCGCACAAAAGTGCATAGTTTAGGGGAGAAAGTGATGATAAAATTTGTTTAAGGGGCAAGTCGCAAAAACGTGTATAGTTCAGGGGGTTTGATGCTTTTATCCCTAAATTTAATGATATGAAACTTAATACTCTCAATGATGAATTGGATAAAAATACCGATTATAAAACAGTTATCAATGATCAAATTTATAAACTTGGGAAGTGGGCAGATAGGCTTACCCATAGATTATATTATTATAGAAGACCTTCTCTTCTGGATACATTGCATGAAGAACGAGGATTTGTTGATAATAATTCTTATAATGGTAAGAGTATTTATGAATAAAATATTGATAAACAAATCTAAGATGTGGTTCATTGTATGTTGATGTATTCTACTATCTGTAAACATAATAATAATTCGGACAGTAGCAGGATTTACTAGTCAATTAAAAGGCTGATGGGATAATTATCTATCTGAAACTGATAAGGAAACTATCCTTAATACGGTCAAAATAGAGAATCATAATACGTATGAAAATGCAGGTTATAATTTAATTGTCAATATTATTGTACATTTTACTGGAAGATATTCAGACAATAATGAGACTATGAGAACTCTTTTGCAAAATCTAAGGTGTAAAACATTTACAGATTTTAGATGGTATAAAGATGCACTTTTAAATATGGTTATGGAATTACCAGAGTGTAATAACTCTCATTGGAAATCTAAATTCATAGATGGTCTCCCTAGCATATTTGCGGAGAGAGTCAGGAAAAATCTAAGGAAGGATCATATTTCTATTCCTTATGAGAACTTTACCTATGATAAATTAATTGGAACTTGTATTCAAGAAGGATTAGCTCCATGTAATAAAATAAAACTTAATCAACAAACTAAAAGACGGAATCTAATTGAAAGAAAACAATTAGGCCAATTTTTTTAACTCAATTTGGTGTTGATATGCCATATAGGAAGCGTAAGCTTTCTAAGAAGACAATTGAAAAACATTGTGAAAGGAAATTTCAATGAGATTTCCAAAAGAAAGAAAACAAAAAACTTATAGTCTGTAAAAAATGTGGAAACATTGGCCATTTTACGCGTACTTGTTGGGTCAAGAAAAAGCTTAATAGTCTTGACATTGATGAAGGATTGAAGGATTATTTGTCAAAATTATTACTTAATTCTGACTCTCAGCATACCTCAGATGAGGAATATAGTATAGATGATAGTTCTGATGAAATTCCGAATATCAATAAAGAATTAGAACAAGAATCAATGACTTCTGGATCAGACGATATTGTGATTCCTGTCCTCTCAGCTTACCTTGTGAAAAAAAATCCTACAAATAATGATGAGTTTTATAAACTATTGGCTCAATTTCAAGATAATTGAATAATATTTTAACTGATAATAATTTGCTAGAGCTTTTAAAGAAAATTAAAGATTTGGAATTACAGTCTAAATTGATAGATTAACTTGATTTAGGAAATACTCCTAGTACTTCTACGAAAGAGACGGACCTGTCTGAATTTTCTCCAGGACCATACTCCATGAAGGAAGTTTATAAACTTCTTAAAGAAAGGAAAACAGGAAATATGTCTGCCTCGGTTGCTGATTTGCAACTAGAGATTAATAATCTAAAAAATGAGATCAAAAATCTCAAAAAAGATACTACTACTCTTGATATAAGAGTATCAAAACTAGAAGATAATACTTCTTCTCATTTCCACAATACAATTATTGATAACTCGCAAAATCATTTGGAAGATGATAATTTCTTGTCCGCTAATCTCAAAAATGGTATACCAATGTCACTCTTCTAATATATAATCATTTTACAAAGACTTTTGATGCACTTATTGATAGTGGAGCAGATCTGAATGTTATCAGAGAAGGTTTAATTCCTACTCGATATTTCCAAAAGACAACTAGTTGTTTGTCTCATGCGGGAGGAAAAAGATTACATATTGAATTTAAATTACCTAAAGCATATATTTGTCCTAAAAAAACTTGTATTCCTACGAGTTTCTTACTTGCTAAAGATATTTCTAACCAGATGGTTTTAGGAACTCCTGTCATTACAAAAATATTTCCAATTGGAGTTTCAAGAGCCGGAATTGTTGGTATTTACGAGGGAAGTGGGATTCTTTTAAAATTCAAAGAAAAACCTCACACCACACTCTTGCATGAAATGTTTGATTCTTTATTCTATAAAGAAAGACAATTGAATTTTTTAAAACAGGAAATTACAAGTTTTAACATCGATAAAATGTTAAGTAACCCAAAATTACAAAATAAAATCCAAGAATTAATGAATGATCTGTCTATTACTATATGTAATGACCACCCTAATGCCTTTTGGGACCGCAAGAAACATATTGTTTCCTTTCCTTAAGAAGAAGTATTTGATGAATCTCAAATTAAAACCAAGGCTCGACCTTGCCAGATGAATGAGGAACATCTGGAATTATGTAAAAACGAAATTGCCTCCTTATTACAAAAGAATTTAATAGGCCCTTCTAACTCGCCTTGGTCTTGTACGACTTTTTATGGTAATAAACATTCAGAACAAGAAAAGGGTGTCCTTAGGTTAGTAATAAACTATAAACCGCTTAATAAAGCTTTAAAATGGATTAGGCACCCTATCCCAAACAAAAAAGATACAACTGATCGATATAAGACAATTTTTAATGTGCCAATCGAATATTATGAATGGCATGTTATGCCATTTGGTTTGAAAAATGCTCCATCAGAATTTCAACAAATTATGAATGATATTTATACCCCTTATAGTGAATTTATCATTGTTTATATTGATGATATTTTGGTCTTTTCTAAAACCATTGAAATGCATTTTAAGCATCTTCAAAATAACATATAAGAATAAAAAATGGGTTAGTCATATCTAAACCAAAAATGTCTATGTTTCAATTTAAAATTAGATTTCTATGGCATTATATTGAAAAAGGCAGAATCATACCAATCAATCAAAGCATTGATTTTGTTGATAAATATTCAGATGAAATTATTGATAAAACCCAATTACAAAGGTTTTTAGGAAGCCTTACTTATATTTCTCCTTACTAGAAAAATCTTACAGAAGCTACAACTATTTTATATGACATGCTAAAAAAAAAACTATCTCCTTGGACAGAACACCATACTAATGATGTCCTAAGAATTAAAGAAATAGTGAAAACTCTCACCTGTCTAATGATAAGTAATCCTAAATGGAAGAAAATTGTGGATATTGATAGCTTAGAGATTGGGTTTGGTGGCATATTAAAACAACTCAATCCTGAAACAAAACAAGAAATGCTTGTTAATTTTCGTTCAGGAAAATGGAATGATCGTGAGAAAAATTATTCTACAGTTGCAAAAGAAATCTTAGCAATTGTTAAATGTGTTTTCAAATTTCAAGATGATTTATATAATCAACATTTTATAATACACACAAATTGTAAATCTGCTATATATATGTTTCATAAAGATTTTAAACATGATATTTTAAAACAAATGTTTGGTAGATGGCAAGCGCATTTAGCTCCCTTTGATTTTGATATTATTTATAAAAAAAGAGAAGATAATAGCCTTCCAGAATTCTTAACCAAAGAATATTTATTATGAATCTTCCTACAAATTATTGCAAAAAATTGTCCCTTTTTATAAAATTACATATAGAATTTTTAGATTTTCTACAAATCCATACCTTTGAAGAATTAGGACTTAGTTATGAAGATAGACGCCAAGATGTAATACGTGCCCAAAAGATTATACTAAAAAGTCATTAAAGACAAGTACGATTATTTCTTGTCTAAACCATTTGTTTCATGAACGCATGGATGCAGGGCATGGGCTCTACTTCATCCTCTTATAGGGGAGGACGAGGAAAAGGCAAAAGTCCATAATATATGGCCAAAATCGGTAAACAAAGGCTTATAGCCGCCGATCTTTCTCATAATAAAGAATTCCAAGAATTTATAATGAGAAATTATAAATCTCCTTTTGTGTTCTTGTAAAATGAGAGATTTTACAGGATCTTGTGCGTTGTAGGAGTGTTTCATAAAACATTCGAGATTTATAGGTCCCTGTAATAAAGCAAGATGTATCAAGCTTTCTGCGAATAATTGTCCAGGGCTCATTTTCCCATTTTAAATCAGAATCATCTATGAGAAGAATAACTTCTTAGTTTGTGTTATTAATAAATCCAGTATGGATGTCCTCATCAGTGGCAACTTATTAACAACTTCTTGAGTATTACTCGAATTTTGCTGCTTTTTGAAAGCAAGAAATTCTTGGAATTCTTTATTATGAGAAAGATTGGCGACTATAAGCCTTTGTTACCGATTTTGGCCAAATATTCTGGAATTTTGCCTTTTCCTCGTCCTCCCTTATTAGAGGAAGAAGTAGAGCCCCTGCTCTGCATCCCTGCGTTCATGAAACAAATGGTCTGGACAAGAAATAATCGTGCTTGTCTTTCATGCCTTTTTATTATGATCTTTTGGGCACGTATTACATCTTGGCGTCTATCTTCATAACTAAGTCCTAATTCTTCAAAGGTATGGATTTGTAGGAATTCTAAAAATTCTTTATTTAATTTGACAAAAAGGGACAATTTTTTGCAATAATTTGTAGGAAGATTCATAATAAATATTCTCTGGTTAAGAAATCTGGAAGGCTATTATCTTCTCCTTTTTTATATATAATATCAAAATCAAAGGGAGCTAAATGCGCTTGGCATCTAGCAAACATTTGTTTTAAAATATCATGTTTAAAATCTTTATGAAACATATATCTAGCAGATTTACAATCTGTGTGTATTATAAAATGTTGATTATATAAATCATCTTGAAATTTGAAAATACATTTAACAATTGCCAAGATTTCTTTTGCAACTGTAGAATAATTTTTCTGATTATCATTCCATTTTCCTGAATGAAAACGAACAAGCATTTCTTGTTTTATTTTAGGATTGAGTTGTTTTAATATGCCACCAAACCCAATCTCTGAACTATCAGTATCCACAATTTTCTTCCATTTAGGATTACTTATCATTAGACAGGGGAGAGTTTTCACTATTTCCTTAATTCTTAGGACAACATTAGTATGGTGTTCTGTTCAAGGAAATAATTTCTTTTTTAGCTTGTCATATAAAATAGCTGTATCTTCTGTAAGATTTTTCCAGTAATGAGAAATATAATTAAGGCTTCCTAAAAACCTTTGTAATTGGGTTTTATCAATAATTTCATCTGAAAATCTATCAGCAAAATCAATGCTTTGACATATTGGTATGATTCTGCCTTTTTCAATATAATGCCCTAGAAATCTAATTTTAGATCGAAATAGAGACATTTTTAGTTTAGATATGACTAACCCATTTTTCATTATTATATGTTTAAAATTTTGAAGATGCTTAAAATGCATTTCAATGGTTTTAGAAAAGACCAATCATCAATTAAACAATGATAAATTCATTGTAAGGGGTAAAAATATCATTCATAATTTGTTGAAATTATGATGGAGCATTTTTCAAACCAACGAGCATAATATGCCATTCATAATGTTCGATTGGCACATTAAAAGCTGTCTTATATCGATCAGCTGTATCGATCTGGATTTGCCAGTATCCTGATTTTAAATCGAATTTTAAAAATATAATAGAATTATATACCCTGTCTAATAGATCTTTTTTGTTTGGGATATGATGCCTAATCCATTTTAAAGCTTTATTAAGCGGTTTATAGTTTATTACTAACCTAGGGACACCCCTTTCCTGTAATTTTGTAATTTTGGGTTACTTAACATTTTATCGATGTTTAAACAAGTAATTTCGTGTTTTAAAAAATTCAATTGTCTTTCTTTTATAGAATAAAGAATCAAACATTTCATGTAAGAGTTTGGTGTGAGGGTTTTCTTTAAATTTTAAAAGAATCTCACTTCCCTCGTAAATACCAATAATTCTGGCTCTTGAAACTCTAATTTGAAATATTTTTGTAATGAAAGGAGTTCCTAAAACCATCTTTAGCAAGTAAGAAACTCGTAGGAATGCAAGTTTTTGGAACACAAATATATGCTTTAGATAATTTAAATTCAATATGTAATCTTTTTCCTCCTGCATGAGACAAAAAATTAGTTATCTTTTGGAAATATCGAGTAGGAATTAAACCTTCTCTGATAACATTCAGATCTGCCCCACTATTAATAAGTGCATCAAAAGTCTTTGTAAAATAATTATCTATTAGAAGAGTGACTTTGGTATACCATTTTTGAGATTTTACTATTTCAAGAGTGGACAACAAATTATCATCTTCCGAATGATTTTGCGAGTTATCAATAATTGTATTGTGGAAATGAGAAGAAATATTTTCTTCTAGTTTTGATACTCTTATATCAAGAGTGGTAGTATTATTTTTGAGATTTTTGATCTCATTTTTAAGATTATTAATCTCTAGTTGCAATTTAGCATCCGAGGCTGGCATATTTTATGTTTTCCTTTCTTTAAGAAGTTTATAAACTTCTTTCATTGAGTACGGTCCTGGAGAAAATTCAGACATGTCCGTCTCTTTTGTAGAAGTACTGGGAGTGTTTCCCAAATCAAGTTGTTCTATCAATTTAGACCGTAGATCCACATCTTTAATTTTCTTTAAAAGTTTCAGCAAATTATTATCAGTTAAAATATTTATACAATTATATTGAAATTGAGCCAATAATTTATAAAACTCATCATTATTTGTAGAATTTTTATTTTCACAAGGTAAATCGTGAGGACAGGAATCACAATATCGTCTGATCCAGAAGTCATTGATTCTTATTCTAATTCTTTATTGATATTCTGAATTTCATCAGAACTATCTATACTATAATCCTCATCTGAGGTATGCTCAGAGTCAGGATTAAATAATAATTTTGACAAATAATCCTTCAATCCTTCATCAATGTCAAGACTATTAAACTTTTTCTTGACCCAACAAGTACGCGCAAAATGGCCAATTTTTCCACATTTTTTACAGACTATAAGTTTTTTCTTTTCTTTCTTTTGGAAATCGCATTGAGATTTCCTTTCACAATGTTTTTCAATTGTCTTCTTAGGAAGCGTACAGTACCATCTCGTTTATGAAAAACTTTATTGACCTTAGTGGTCTTATTATCTGGCGTATCAACACCAAATTGATCACAAAATTGGCCTAATTGTTTTCTTTCAATTAGATTCCATCTTTTAGCTTGTTGATTAAGCTTTGTTTCATTACACAGAGCTAATCCTTCTTGAATACAAGTTCCAATTAATTTACCATAGGTAAAATCCTCATAAGGAATAGAAGTATGATCCTTCCTTAGATTTTTCCTGACTCTCTCCGCAAATAAGCTAGGAGACCATCTATAAATTTATATTTCCAATGAGAGCTATTACACTCTGGTAATTCCATAACCCTATTTAAAAAGGTATCTTTATACCATCTAAAATTTGTAAGTGTTTTACACCTTAGATTTTGCAAAAGAATTCTCATAGCCTCATTATTGTATGAATATCTTCTAGTAAAATGTTCAATAGTATTGACAATTAAATTATAAACTGCATTTTCATAAGTATTATGATTCTCTATTTTGACCGTATTAAGGATAGTTTCCTTATCAGTTTCAGATAGATAATTATTCCACCAGCCTTTTAATTGATCAGTAAATCTTGCTACTATCATTTTAGCAACAACTTTGTCCGAATTATTATTCTGTTTACAGATAGTAGAATACATCAACATACGCTGAACCACATCATAGATTTGTTTATCAGTATTTCCATCAATATTCTATTCATAAAAACTCTTACCATTATAAGAATTATTATCAACAAATTCTCGTTTTTCATGCAATGTATCCATAGGAGAAGGTCTCCTATAATAATATAATCTCTGGGTAGGCTTATCTGCCCACTTCCCAAGTTTATAAATTTAATCATTGATTAGTAATTTTTATCCAATTCATCATTGAAAGTATTAAGTTTCATAACTTTAAATTTATCCTCTAAGAACTTTTCAAGCTCTCCCATAGATTTTAATTTAAAATATGTGATTATTGGTGGAGGTTGAATATTAGGGGAAATAATATGACTATTTTTTAAAGTATTATTTTGCGGTTTGGCTGTACTTATTGTATGAATGGTGTTTAAAACCATTCCGACTATATTATAATGAGAAGTAATGTGTTCTCCCATAATAGTGAGAAACAAATTCGTATAATTCTGCTGTTTTATAATATTGTTAATATGCTGAAGGGTAACTGGTAAAATATCATTTTCTAGTAATTTCTCGAAAGCAAGGAAATTTAATTTCTAAATTTGAAAAGATTGTTGAGGCGCATAAACCCCTTTTACAACTTTGCCGTCTAAAAGTTTATAATTTCTTTCTAAGACAAAAATATAATTATCAACATAAGTATGAATCAACCATGGAACAAAAATATATTTTTTATTCTGTTGTTCGTAGAATAGATAGAATTCCTTTTGTATTATCGTTTGCTCTTTCGGAGGGAAAGTATTAACAAATCATTTCTTAAATACTTTCCATCTGAGTATGAGAAATTTCCTTACCCGTACTGACCCACGGGAAAAGTTTTCGTGGGAAACTTTCCCATCACAATCCCTTCACGAGGGACTGCCAAAGATGGGATTCCCTCCAGTCTAGGGTGGGTACTCCAGTCTGATTCCCCCGGGAGGAGGGAATCCCTCCATTTTCCAGAATTATAATTACCTGCGGATTGTAGGTTTAGTTGAAATATAAAAAAATAAATACAATGTTAGCTTTTGTTGCTATTGTCATTGCTCAAGTGGGCCCATATGCATCCTTCTTTCAAGCATAGAAGTGGAGACATGAAAGTTGAAGATGGTTTGTGGTTGAATTTTGATTGGTTGTGATTGTGAACTTGTAATATGATGAATAGATTATTGATGTGTTCATTGATTTGATGATTTGAACAACTTTTTATTGCTAGTTATTTGAATTGTGATATTTGTAATTGTTAGACAATTTGTGAATTGCGACTTATGATTTGTGAGCCGCGAAGGTTTTTTTTTGTGATTTGTCAGTTATCACTTGTGACTTGTGGTAGCGAATTGCGATTGTAATTTGTGAATGTGGTTCGAGATGATATTGAATTGTGATTCGTGTTTACAGTCGGTACTCGTTATTAATGTCAAAAATAAGACATTCGGGTAAAAAAGTGGAAAAAATCACACTTTTTTGTGATATTTATAATTTGGAAAATGGAGGGATTCTCGCGAGAATCCCTCCAATTTCTGGTCTCCTGAAGTGTCCACTTTGAAATTGGAAAATAGCGGGATTGAGGGATCCCTCGCCGAGGGATCCCACGAGGGATCCCTTCAACTGGAGGGACGGAAATGTGAGTGAGTTTTTGAATCCTACGATGTGGGATCCCATCCCTTCCCCACCCCTATATTAGAGTGTTAAATTCCCCTTTTATTTCTTGCCTGGCTGGAGATCCAGGACTAAAATCAATTTTTGAGCTAAAATCCATTAAATAGAGAAACTCATTTTGGAAGCAGTAATATCTGCATCTTTCATGTGATGAATATTATCATATATACCATGAACAATATTATCTTTGGTTATAGATAAATTGTTCACTTTTTCGGCTTTTGTATCCCTGATTTGGGATGTAGAAGCTCGTGAAGGAGTTTCTACTCTATAATCCAGAGGACAAATATAATGATAAGATCTCAAGGATCCAGTCCTTGACAATCTGTTATTTTCTTTTTTCAAACTGTATTTGGACAGTTCCCATGTTTGTAAAACATTTAACAATTTACTTTGCATTTGTGGCTGTTGTGAAGGGACATCTTTGTTTATAATCCAATTTTCTGAAAATTGGATTTCATCCCATTTCATTGTTCTTCTTGTTGTTATTCTAGATTTTTCAAAATTGATTTCTATTAAAATAGTTTCATTTAAAGGTTTATCAACCCGTCTACACTGAGGATTTTTATATATATATATATATAACTTCCGTACCTGGTAGATAGTTATAACCATGAGTTTTAATATTTAATATTAAAGCATCAAGTATATTTACATCATATAATGAAAGTTGCAACTTTGGATAGACATCAAAACATACTGGTCCATGCGCTAGACTTGATATATGATACCCATCAGAGATTTTTTTCAATCAAGATTTCTACCATCTCTTAAAGCTGCTATAAAACTTTCTGGTAAACCTTCAAGAGTTAAGGGTTTAAAAGCGATTTGTATTAAACCAATATGAAGAAATTTAAATTTATAAAAAAAATCTATATGAAGAAATATCCTTCTCACTTAAAAGCTTTATTATCATTTCTTCGTTATTTAAAGAGATGGACTCCTCAGTTGTTTTAACAACTTGTTTTAAACCAAGTTTTTCAAAAATCCCCAATTTATAAATAATTTTGGGTTCAATCCTTGGGATTGTCCATTTATTAAGTGATTTAAGATTTTCAGGTAAATCAATTTCTGTATTTATACTGTTTTGAACGCTATCTGTTCCACCAAGAAAATTCATGGTAACACAAAATGTTATGTAATGAATTGTTTCCACCTTTATATGTTCTGGTGCACTGGGTCGAATAGTGTTCTATATGACGAACATTTGGTTCTGATCTAACTAGTACATATAATATAGTGATAGTTAAACGTACTAGGTTTTTAATTACTCAAACTAAGAGTTCAATTATATATATATATATATATATCAAGATTTTATTAATTAAGACATATAGTGGTAAGATATATAGTGGGACTTGGCAACTCAGGATAGCTAAAGCAATCACTGTCGAGCTCAAGGCAAAATCCAACAGCATAGCACAAATCGAGTGAAAGTTTTTTTATTGTAACGAGTAGAAGGCACAAGAAAAACTTATTCATGTTGTAGTTGTACAGTTAACTGCTTACGAAGAGGCTTACGCACTATCGGCAAGTACATCGCTATTTTGTAGGTACGAGCTAGAAACCAGCACTACGTACTTATTTAACTATCTCATATTTTGTTCAATTAACTAAAAAATACAGAACAAAGATATTAAACTTTGGCATAGTAATGGGTGGAAATGTCTTGATGAGGCGCAGACTATATATGTTACAAAATAACTTAATGTATATACAACATATCTCTTTTCTTCTTAATCTATCCAAAATATATGCCCTTCAAAAAGAATTTGAAGCGTACTAAGTCCTTTTATTTCAATAAATTTATGCTTTTGATATATATGTGGATATGACTTTCTCTTCCAAAACCTTGAAAACCATAGAAAAAATATCTACTTTATATAATAAATATATATCTGGATACGATTTTCTCTTCCAGTCACTTGAAACCATACGAAATGCAATTTAATTTTTATATATATAATAGCTTCCTGAAATATCTCATTTTTCCTCTTCTTCTTTTTTTTTTCTTCGGTTATTCGGGAATAGAACCGAGCCTAGTAACAGTTCAATGTAAGTATTTTTTATTTTTTATTTTTTTTAAAAAAATTGTTTGGACAGTTAATGAGTATATATATATTCGTGGGAATGACCTCATTATTTGCACATACTAAAGCATAGAAGTCTTGACAGATATAATATGTAGGAATTAGGAGACTTACTACAAAAATGAGGCGGTTTTTGAGACCGTCGGTTAGCAACCGCAACGTGGTTGTTGGACATTTGAGACCGCCCAACAACTGCGGTACTGTTCCAAGTGTTGCAGTTGTTGGACATTTGAGACCGCCCAGCAACAGCGTTGCGCTCCCAAGTCAATTGGGACCGCATTGCGATCTCAGTTGTGATCCCAACTCCATTGGGACCGTGTCGTGGTCACAATTTATGTTTCAATTTCAGCAACCGCGAGACAGTTGCAATTGAGACTATCCGTTGGATTTTGAGACTGCGTGGCGGTTGCAATTGCAGTTATTTGTGACCGACGCGCTGTTACAAATAATGTTTATATTTCAAAGTGACGTGTTTTCGAAGATTTGAGGTACCACGTTGTTAGTGCAGTTGATTACTATTTTAATAATAGTAAAAACAATCATAATTTCAATGTCTCATTACAAATCCGAGCTTTATATATGTGCGACAAGCCGTTATGAAGATTCTCACGATTTCAAACGACAAGGATCATATACATATATATATATATATATATATCATGCCTAGATACATATAGATATAAACGTAAACGTAATGTGTAAGATGATCTATTAATTAAACTGATTAATGATATTTATACTTTAATTTGTGTAGGAAATTATAATAACAAATTAACAAGGTGTGTATGATAAGGAGGTGTAGATAGAACATAAAATAAGTTCAACGCTAATAACTAGCTCGATCACATTCAATATACTATTCATACATCAATTACTTGTTTTGTTGCCATTTATTAGTTCATTTCACATGTCGTATTGATGTTTGTTGCTAAAAATTACAAACGCATTGAGATAGTTCCATAAAATAGCGATTTTGAAGTATGAATATTATTTGAGACCGCATGGCGGTCACAAATAGTAGGTCATGAGGCAATATCGCCCAGGCCCGGATAGTAGGGGTATTTGAGGATATTGTTACTCGAGTTTTTGTGTTCGAAACGCCATTCTCGAGTTTGAGGAAATGAGGCACAATATTTTTATTAAGGACTTTGAGTAGAGTACAAGGGGTCATGTGGAGTACACAAGTTAGAGCTAAAAAAATGCAATAAATTCTAAGTACAAGTAGAGTGTATGACAATGGAGAATATTGCTGTTTTCGTGTGGAGAGGATTAGTGCTTGAGTTGGAGCTTGTCATCCTCTTTGTTGAGAAATGGGGACTATTTATAGTGTAAGTTCAAGGATCTTTGGCCAATGAGGGCCGGTCTTGTCACTTTTGCTGGTGCCCAATGGTGTGGGAGTCTTCTGTGTCAATGGTCTTCGGGGATAGTCTGAGCCAATGCATGTAGTCCGGTCTGCACCAATTAATAGTCAGCTCCAATGATATTTGTTGCTTTCTGCCCCAATGAATGAGTTGGATCAATGGGGGGATGGTATTTCCTCGTTATTAGGGCAGTCGTGACGTTGGGAGAGTTAGACCAATGAGGGATGGTCTTTCTTCGTTAATAGGGTAGTCGTGACATTTGTGAGAGTTGGACTAATAGGAGACGGTCTTTCCTCGTTATTAGGGTAGTTGTGACGTTGGGAGTGGTGATGACAAATAGTGCGTCTTTTAAGGTAAGTTGGAGGTCGTGGTCGATTTGGTACGTCCTTACGGGTCGTCTTGTTGATCATAAGTTGATTATGGTGGGTCTTTGACCTTGCTTTTTCTTTACTCGTGTCCCTAATGTTGGTTATATGCTCATGTTTTCTAAATTTTGGCTAAGTGTTGGTGACGGCTCCTCGGGCGCCTCGTGGGGTGTCAATTGCACCAATGACGATCATTCTTTCGACTAGGGGTCTCAAGTCATTTTGTCATGGATACCCTGATCTTAGAGAGGTCTGAGGTCGTTGGGGAGGGGGGTGTAACGTGTTCAAGCCTTTGTGGCCTCACCCCATCCCATCTAAGAGGCATTGGCCGGGTCTGGGGTACCTTTCTCCGAGTGTTTAGACAAAGTACCCTTGGTGGGTGTTTTCGGGTCGTGACTCGGGGGTACCGTCTCCAGAGTTTGTGCCGTCCATCTATATCCTGGAGGATGAGGGTCGTGGCAGTTGCATTCTTTCCCATAATACCGTGGGATTTTTTTGTAGGGTATCCGCTTTTTCGCCCCTCTCCGAGGGTGGGGCAGATTATGCATCATTATGAGTCCACCCAGTTTCAAGTGTATTTTGTAGAAATCACTTGGAACTCATTAAATGAGTCTGTGATGTCGAGTTTTTTCTGAAGATGTGGTCCATCTTGCCCCACGTGGCGCTGAGTTGGCCACGCGTCAAGGGTGTCGTTTGAGCTACTCCGCCTATAAATTGAGGAAACTCATAGTTATTTGTCTTCATTCACCCGAGTCTTCTTTTTTTTTTTCCCTCTCTTTTCTCTCTCTTTGGTACTTTGAATTTTTGTTAGCGATCTGATGGCTTCTGTGAGCAGTTCCGACGAGGAAGCGTCCAGAATGGTGCGACGATGGGTGGTGTCTGATGTGGCAGTGGGTGGCACTGTGGTGTCGCCTTCTGCTGAGGAAGCGTTGTGACGCCGTCACGTTGGTTCTGGTTCAGCGAAAACTTCCGCCAAAAGGACAAAAAATGTGATGGCGGCGGTGGCGCCACCTAGGGTTTTGGCTGGTGGTGTACAAAGATCAATGACATATCTGGACGAGATCGAGGCTGAATTTTCCAAGTATGGGTCGAGTCCTGATGGTCTGGAGCTTGCGGTACCTCGAGGTCATAAGAAGGCGACTTCTCCTCACTCCGGCTATTACACCGCTTATTTCGTGCAGATCAAGGCGGAGCTGGGATCTTTCCTCCCTGTTTTCTATCGGGAGGTCTTCAAGGCCTGCATGCTCTGCCCGAGTCCGCTTTCTCCTAACAGATGGTCGACTTTGGCGGTGTTTGCCTTCGTTTGTGCAGCTTACTCACACCCCTATAAGGTGGACAGGTTCCTCGGGGCCTTTGATTTGGTGAGCTCGTCAGCATACAAGCCTTTATACACTTTCACCATGCGAAAGTCGACGAAGAGGATTCTTCACGACCTCCAGAGTTCTCATAGTAGCTCGAATGGGAAGTTTTTCTTTGTTTGACCCACAGCCTAGGGCCTTCTGGATGATGTTCCGAGGGAGTGGAATCTCGACCCCCGAATTCCAGCAGAACTGGACCATGAAAAGGCCAGGGAAGAGTTGACGGATGAGAGGTTCTTTGATAAAGGCTTTAGCTGGAACACGATGTCCCAGGTCAGCATTTTTTTGACCCTTTATGAGAAGTGTGGCCTGGACAACATACAGGCTTCAGAGTCTTCCGTGGGGAATCATCGTCCCTAGATTAGTAAGTATTTTTGAGGTTTTTGGTAGATATTTCTTCTTCGGGTTTTTCTTCCTTTTTTGAGTCAGAATTTTGATCTTATAGAGACTATCACGGAGACGCTGAAATGTGATGCTCCTTCTCCTCGCCCTTCCAAGAAGAGGAAGAAGGTCATTTCTCATAAGCCTTGGAGGGCAGGGGGTCAGCTACTTCGGCGGCATCAGCTAACGAACCTTCTGGAGAGAAGAGCGCTTCGGCAAAGGCCCCCTCTCGTACAAGCTAGTCGAGTGAAAAAAGAGATCGAACTGGTCGAGAGAAAGAGGCATAGGGAGCAGGCCGAGGTCTCCTCCAAAGGTAAGGTGATCTTGGTTCAGGATTCTGATGACGAGGGTCCTGTTCTGGCGCATGTGGGAGATAGTCCCACCGCCTCTCATCTTTCCCCGGTTGCGCAAACGGGTTCTGGTGCAGCCGAAGACTAGTTCTCGTTGCACTATTCTTCAGCCATGCGGCTTGACATTGGTGGTACCCCCCAGGTCAGCCTTCGACTCCCCAACGCCAAGCGCGGGAACATAGTCGGTGGCAGAGAAGTCTTATTTTCCCCTTCCCCAACGTCATGGAGTTGGGCTCTCGGACTTTCAGGTAGCTCCTGCTGCGGAAGTCGGGACTTGGGGGTCAGGTTACCTTTCCTCTGGTGCAATCGCTTTTGAGGAGTGCGGCGAGCCTAGAAGCTCAAACTCTGGGTCTTTCCGACGAGTTGGCTCATCTTGGCTCTTTTCCGACCCCCTCTCTGCTAGATGCCCAGAAGTTGGGCTTGGTTGTGCAACTGTGCGCGACCTTGGTAAGTGATGTTGTTGTAAGTATGTTTACTTTTTGATCTCGAGTTTCTTCGACTGACACTTGTTTTTCTTGGGAGGCCCCCGTTGGAATGAGAGGTCTATCTCAGTTCTACGAGGAGGCAGCCGGAGAGAGGGATGCTCTGAGGGATCGACTTTGGTCGGGAGGGAGGCTGAGTTGGTCGGAAAGCTCGAGGACTCTGAGAAGCTGGTGACATCGTTCAAGGGGGTTGTGGAGAAGACCATAATGGAGAGAGACAAACGTCTGGCTGCTCAAGAGAAGAAGATAAGGGAGCGGCTGGCCCCCTGCTTTGAAGGTCACCTCCATTGGGGTTTCCGAGCTTGTTGACAGTTCGGCTTTGTGAAGAACTTCTTCTACTCCGATGTTGACCCCCAGAGGCTGTTTACAAGCCGAATGTTTCGCTCTGTGAAGCCAAAAGATACTTTGAACCTCCTTACCGATCGTGGTTCGGCGGCTCGAAGTTCTCTTACTCCTTCTATGATGACAGGCCCAGTCACACCCCTCAAGCATAGATAGCTGTAGGGACCCTTGTGGCCGTGTCTCCCTTAGTTTGTTTAGTTGTTTTTTTTTTCGTTTCTTGGTGTTGTACTGGGTCATCCCTTCCCAGTTTTCTTGATTATGAAAGGAATTTTTGAAGTTTACCGTATACTCTGTCGTGTTTTTTTTTTCAGCCTTTCGAGTGGGCTTTTCCTTTCCTTATTCACAGGAGGAACTCTTCCCAATTTTGTTTAACTATTCCGCGCTCACCACAACCATAGGGTTTTTGAGTTTGTGGCAAGGGATCACGATCGTCGAGGCTCGTGGTTACCATGGGACCATTTTGCGTGACTTGTTCTAGGGTAACCCATTTTGTGGAGAGGTCGATCGAGCCTTCCCCTAATGGGCCTCAGAGCATCGCAGTGGATACCAGACGTTAGCTCCGACGAGGGATTTATACTTAGGAAAATTTCCAAAACTTTCAAGTAGCCCTTGTGGTCGTGGTAGGCGTCTTCTGATGGGGGTGGTCGGGCGTCAAAGACTGACGGGGTAGTCGTGGATTTGAATTGGCCCCCCTTTTCATTTCCCAACTACCCAATTGGGAAGAGGTGCCTTATTTATTGTGAAGAGACGTGGAGAATTAGTGCGCCGGTCTAGCTCTCCTATGGCGATGTCTGACATGCTAGGGTTACAGTGATTTGGCGAAGGTGGCAGTTCGTTTGGGTCGTGAGTGGGGAGCTGAAAGGTTCCACCTTTTGAACCGAGGGCATGGAAGCGAAATGACTCATATATGAACTGTCTTTTCTCGCCTATATAAAAATAGACACCTTCGTCCTTCTTCTTCATCACTTCAAAACCCTATTGCTATGTAAAAAATACTTCTTTCTTTTATCCCTTTTTATAACCATGGTTTCTCAAGACACCAGTGTTTTTTCCAGTGATGAAGAGTCTCGTGACTCCCCTATTTCTTGTCCTCCCCTGCAGTGGGGCAGCGCCTCCGCTTCTCGTCGAAATCGGTGGAGAAGGGCTGCACGTTCTGCTTCTACCCGTTCTGACTCGCGGTGGCGGGAGCGAGGTGGTGATGCCGCTGTTCCACACATGACGGCGACAGATCGTATTACTACAATTTGCAACCATCGGGATTCTTACCAAAACGCGGACGAGAGTGCTATTTTTTGGAGTGAGCATATAGACCCGAAGCGCATGACAGATAGACTTTGGGTTGGTTCCACCCTTTTCGTGATGAACATGGTGAAGATTGGCTCTTTTCTAGTAGAGTATAACATCCCCCTTGAACAGTTCCATATCATCATTCCCTCGGAGATGCATAGGGCTTTCGACCCTCCCGAGGGTTACATGATGGTATACGCAGAGCAAGTGGGTTGTGGACTTCGTTAGTTTTTTCCATCCGGTGGTGAGGAATATTTTTGAGTTCTGACAAATTTGTCAAAGCCAACTGACTCTGGCTTCCTACCGCCAACTGGTGGGGTTTATCCTCTGCTGCCATTTGTTAAACCTCCTTTGCACCCCTGCGATCGTGGCGGGGGCGTTTATCTTTGGGTCACCGCGGTTGGTTCGCCCTACTTTTCCCTCTCGGTGCGGGATAACGGTCCTGCGAGCAACGGTGATTGGCGTCGTCGACTCTTTGGGAAGGTGTGCCCCAAAGTTTGGGGGGTTGGGTTATGTTTACCCCTCCCCGTTGGTGGCTTTAGAGGCTGCTTCCTACTTGGAGGAGAGAGGCCTCTTCAACGGCCTCTACGACGTATCATAGATGCTGAGCAATCTCATGATCTTGCTTCTGGTCGGTCTGCAAGACGGGCTGGTGGATGAGCGTCCTGACTCGCTAACCCTTCGACAACACTCAGAGTTCTGTAAGTGCCTTTAAAGTTTTTTTTTGTTTTTTGTAAAAAAAATTCAAATGTTCCTCGAAACCCTTTATCCCAGTATATAGAGTGTACTCTCATTTTTTATTTTTTACTAACTCATCATGATGTTGGTTTGTAGGTGCAGAGATAGCATCTCATGCTCCTCGACCCTTTAAAGGTGACGTGCTAGCATTATCCGGCAAATGCTCGGACTTGTCTGGGTCGGAAGATCGGGGCGTAACCGCCTCCTTGGAGGCTGCTAAGCACTCAGGGTCTCTAGACAACAAGTACTGCTGCAAGGCTCCGGGAAGCCCATCTGCTGCTAATGCGGATGTCGTGATGGTGGAGGCTGATGAGGGGGTTAGCTTCAAAGGTATGCCTCAACCTATGGACCCCGTGATGGCTAAACATTTTGCCTATCATTTTATGCCTCCATTTGGTACGAAGCTTAACTTTGGGCCTTTGCCAATATCGTCGTTTAATCTGACAGACAAGGCGCATGCCGTTGGTGGTCTCTCGAAGAAGAGAGAGGCAGTCGAGATGTAGGCGCGTCTTCCTTGAGGAAGGATAAGGGAAAAGGGGTGATCGACCCCTTCTCGGCCATAAAGGACTACCGCCCCGAGTCTCCCCCTAAGAAGAGCAAGTTTAAGCTCACCCTGGAGGAGGAAGAATTTCTTTGTACTTCTACGGTGCCTCGATTTTTACTGAGGGATACCTGGACCCTAACCACTCCAGGTCTTTTGTTAGCGAGATCTTGAATCTTGGGGATCGTGAGATCCTAGGGGGTTATGGTGATGCCACTTTGTGGGAGCGTTTCTGTCAGAGCATCTGAGGTAACGCCCAATTTTTTCCCTTTTTTTTGCTTATGTTTTCTTGTGACAACCCTTGGTCTCTCGATTAATCTTTTGTTTTGCAGCTTACTGTTCTTGGGGATGCGCTAGGCACATATAGGGCCAGCCCTAGTGTCCTAAAAGCTGTGGTGGAGGAGCGTAATGCTCTCCGTGCCTCGCTTAGGCATGCTCGTGAAGAGAATGCTACGTTGGAGGCTACTTTAAAGGAGGTTCGTGGGCGGTGGACAAGTTGAGAGCGTCGTCAGATCGGGACTTGGAGAACTTGAATAGTTGCCTGAAGGAGGTTGTAGCTAAGTCCGATGCTAAGGCTGCAAGGTGGGAGTAGAAGGCTAGAGAAGCCATCCAGACTGCGGAGGAGGTAAACCCGCTCCGGTAGGAATGGGATCGATTAGCCCGTCAACTTGAGGACGCAAGGAGAGAGCTTCAGGTGGGTGTTGCTAGTGCTTGCCTTGACTCAGCCAGGCTGCCCCAGAACCATATACTGGCATCCGAGACGAGGGACCTTATCTAGGTCGGATATGGAATGGTGGCGTCTACCTTTGTTTCTCTCCCCGGCGTTCCCCGAGGGCTGGAAATGCCAAGGCTGGAGTTTTTCTCTACCTCCTCGGGTGCTACCTCATCGAACCCTCATAGGGCACCGTTCGGAGTTTTGATGATGCCTGACCTGACCGAGTTGTCTGCCGAGGAGCATCAGGCCTGTATCAAGGCCGAAATGCGCCCTGAAAGGAGTAGTGTTAGCTAGGTGTTGCCCTTTTTTCTTTTTGTATGCCGCTCTAGGTGTGATTTTCCCGCTTTTCATGGACGTTTTTTTTGTGTTGCCGTTTGTATGGGAGAAATCCCCTCAATTCTCGTTTTTTTTGTTGGACATTTTATACTTGTTAATGAAAGATTACCTTTTGGGCTCTTTGTGAGTCGTAAGACTGAAATTTTTATCGAACATAGTTATTTTATTGCCGATGGTATGTTTGCCTTTCCACGGGTATAACCACTAAGTCATAATATAAGCATACAAACTACGTTAACAAAATTGAGTCACTACAAGGGTCGACTACAGAACGACTTTTAAAGGTAATACTTCCAGAGGCTAAGGCTGTTCCAAGCTCGTGTGAGCTCTTGGCCATTCACATCCTTAAGTAGATATGTTGCAAGCCCGAGGATCTTAGAGATCTGATAGGGGCCTTCCTATTTTGGGTCCAACTTTTCGACGTTCTTGGAGGCCTCTTCCCTTTTAAGGACGAGACTCCGACTTGAAACGAACATGGTCGAACATTGAGTTGTAGTACTTGGCCAACGGGCCTTGTCAAATTCCACATGGGTAGCAGCTCTTATTCGCCTATCTTACAAGAGGTCTAGGGCTAGGGCGAGGTTGGCGCTGTTTTGGACTTCCTCGTATTCTTGGACCCATAGACTTTGTTTTACCACCTCGAAAGCGACTATTGATTCGATACCAAAGACGAGGCTGTAGGGGGTTTCATTCGTTGCAGCTCTTGGGGTAGTACGATAGGCCCACAATACGCCGGGGACTTCTTCGATTGATATTTGTCAAGACGAGCTTTTAACATTTTGAGGAGTGTTTTGTTGGTTACCTCTACTTGGCCGTTTCCTTGGGGGTATCCGACCCCTGTGAAGCGGTGTCTGATTCCCCATTTGTCACCATTTTTCGACGAGGTCATTGTGAAACTGCAACTCGTTGTCGCTCACCCGCTGTTGTGGGACTTTGAATCGAGTCAAGATATTTCTCTAGAGGAAGTTTATCACAACTTGGCTGATGATTTTAGAAAGGAGTTCCGCTTCGACCCACTTGGTGAAGTAGTCGACTACTACTAGCAAGAACTTCTTTTGCCCCCTATCGGGGACCATAGCTCCCACGATGTCAATTCCCCACCGGGCAAACGGATAAGGGACATTGTTGGGTTCCCAAGAGGTGGTAGACTGATGCCTCATGGGGGCGTGCAACTGACATTATTGACATTTTTCGGCATAGTCTTTGTAGTGTACTGTCATGGTCGGCCAGTAGAATCCTTGGCGGTTGATTTTAGTGGCCATGCTTCTTCCACCAGAATGATTGCCACAACATCCATCATGAATTTATTTTAGGATTAATTGCGCTTCTTGTTTGTAGACACATGGGGAGGTCGGGTAGGACCATGACCTTCGTAATAGAACCTCATTTTGTATGTAGAATTGGGTGGTACACTGGTACATGGCATGTTGCTTGGCTTGATCGTGAAGAAGTCGATGATCTCGGTTATCCAGTCCTCTTCGATGGGGGCTATCATATGGATCTCTTCGTATTGACTCTGCGTTTCAGGTCTAGGGTTGAAAAGAAAGTTATCTTCCGACTGTTGATGGCTTGGGCTTGACTGGCCAGCTTGGACAAGGCATCAACATCTTGGTTTTTTGACCTTGGGATCTGCTTGATGGGGAATTCTTGGAACAGGGCCATTTCTGCCATGACTGCTTTCAAGCATTTTTTTTCATGTTTTCCTCGCAAGCCTCGTAGGTCCCATGGATCTGTTGAACCACGAGTTGCGAGTCGCTATGCACCAATATCCTTCGTATTTTTGCCTCGTTGGCTAAGCGCATTCCTAGTAAGAGGGCTTCATATTCAGCCTCGTTATTGGAAACAAGGTACTCCAGACGCACGACGAACTCCAAAATTGTCTTTGGGTTGTCAGGAGCTATTTTCCTGAAGATCATACCAACTCCCCCATGGGTGATAGTGGATGATTCGTCGATGTAGAGGGGCCACAGGGGTTCACGCTCATCCTCTTCAGGTTTTTCATGCATTTTAGCGATGAAATCGGCCAATACTTGAGCCTTGATCGCCGGTTAGGGGGAATAAGTAATGTCAAATTCCCCTAACTCGATAGCCCACTTGATCATTCGTCCAAATACCTTGGGGTTGTTGAGGATAGTCCAGAGAAGGTGTTCGATAAAAACGGTGATCGGATTAGCCAGAAAATAGCCTCTAAGCTTCCGAGCTATGGATACGAGGGCTAACCCGACCTTTTCTATGCGGGAGTATTGGGTCTCGGCGTCGAGGAGGGTTTTGCTAACGGAATGCACATGCAGATGTTCCCTTCCTTCAACTCGAACCAAAACTGAATCTTTTCCCACGGCTAGGTATATGAAGAGCATTTATTTGGGGATGAGTTTTACCAGAAGGGGCGGACGGGACAAATATTCTTTTAGTGCCTTGAAGGCTTATTCGCATTGGTCGGTCCACTGAAACTCCTTTATATTACTGAGAATTTTAAAGAAGGGAAGGCCTTTCTCGGAAGAGCGAGAAATAAACCTGCTTAGTGAGGCCATCATGCCTGTTAGCTTCTGGACGTCTCGCACAGTTTTCGACGACTCCATGCCGAGTATGGCCTCAGCTCTTTCTAGTTTAACCTCGGTCCCCTTCTGGGTGACCATATACCCTAAGAATTTTCCTCCCCGGATATCGAATGAGCATTTCTGAGGGTTAATCTTCATTCCAATTTTTTCCATAATCTCGAAGGCTCTAGCAAGGTCGCGAGCGTGGTCTTCCTCCCGCTGGGTTTTTACGATCATGTCGTCGACGGAGACCTCCACGGTGTCACCGATTTGCCCCTCAAACATGAGGCTGACTAATCTTTGATATGTGGCGTCGGCATTCTTGAGACCGAACGACATGACCAGGTAACAGAAGGTGTCGATATTTGTGATAAAGCTAGTCTTTTCCTGGTCGTGGCTCACCATGTGGATTTTATTGTACCCTTGATCCCCGTCCATCGTGGACAGGAGGGCGCAACTAACGGTGGAATCGACTAACATGTCGATACTCGGTAATGGATAGCAGTCCTTTGGACATGCACTGTTGAGGTCAGTGAAGTCTACGCACATGCGCCACAGACCTCTCGTTTTCGGCACTAGGACCACACTGGCCAACCATTTTGGGTACCTGACTTCACGAATCGGGTGAAGGTCCATGAGATGTTGGACCTTGACCCGGATCACTTTGTTTCGCTCTGGTCCCATGTTCCTCTTTCGCTATTGGACGGCCTTGGTCATAGGGTACACGTTGAGTTCGTGTATGCATATTTCTTGACTGATACGCCCAGGGGGTCCGTCCTTCTAGGAAAAGAGGTGGTGGAACATTTTGAGGGTGGCGATGATGGCTTTCTCTATGTCTTCCCCGACCTGGGTACCAATTTTCACTGTTTTGCCCTCAGCACCTTCCACCAATTCTATCATTTTGAGTTCTTTATTAAGCTAGACTCGGATCTCTTCCGCGCGAGCTTTCTTGTTGGGGGCCGTAGCTCAGACGGGTCGGACACGATTGGCAAGGCGTTCATGTGGCATTAACATCTGAGGGTTTGATCCCCCTTGAGCACTCTTATTTCCGATGGGGTTAGAAATTTAACCTTCAAGTGGAGAGTGGACGGAACCACTTCGAAGGTTCGAAGGGCAGGTCGTCCACATATGGCGTTGTACGTTTGTGAGGGGGCATCCACCACCTAAAATTTTGTGGACTCGGTACGGTGTGTCGCCCCTTCTCCCCATGACATGGGAAGAATTATAATTCCAACTGTTTGGCATTGTTCCCCAGAGAGACCCACGAGGGGTACCTCGATCATCTCCATCTGACTTCGCGAAATTCTTAGACCATGTATGTAGGCATGAAAAGAACATTGACTAAAATTCCCGTGTCTACAAGTACCCTTCTGACTTCGGTCCCCAATATGGTAGCTGTGACCACGAGGGGATCTTTATGGGGGTATATAATTCCCAAGAGATCCTCGGGGCCGAAGGAGATAACCGGTTGGTTAGCTACTTTAGCGACAAAGATTTCCAACTTGTTGTCCACATTCCGGGCTTTTCAAATTTAGTTTTGCCTTTGTTCGAGGGTTATAGATAGTACCCCACCCTCGAACATATTCACGGTGTGACATGTAGGGGCGTTATCACAATACGTACAAGGGGTAGGGGAAGTTGTCCTTGCTCGGCGAGCTCTGACTCGTTGTCTTCTTCGAGTGATCCTAACCTGCAATTCTTCTCCCTGGGTGCTTCCTCGTGCCCTTTCTTTTTCACAGGGTCGCGATCATCGGACGCCATATATTCTTCCAAGTATCCCAGCTTCAGGAGCCTGGCTATCTCCCTATGGAGGTGGACACAGTCGTTTGTCAAATGCCCGTACGTTCAGTGGTACGTGCAGAATTTTCCTGTTTACTTAAGCCTCTGGACATCCCTCGCAGCTCGAGGCCACTTGAGGTAGCGTTCTTCCCCCACGATGGTCATGATTTCCATAGGGGATATTGTCATGCTTGGCAAGGGTACCGAGTCCATTTCCTTCTTGGCCCTTTCCCTCTTGCCTCCTTCTTTGTCTTTGCATTTTTCTTTCTCCTTAGTCGGGGCCCTCATGGTTTCGGCAGCTTCCAAGATCTTGCGCGTTTCCTCCATTTCTATGAAGGATTCTGACTTTTGCAACAGGTCTTCCAAGTTGATGGCACGATTCCTCATGAGGTAATTGGCGAAGTCTCCTGGAAGCAATCCTCGAACGATGATATCGAAGAGCACTCCTGGGTCAAATCGGACCACTTCCTCTACTGCCTGAGAGAATCGTCGCATGTAGTCCCGAAGGGGTTCGTCTGTGTTATGTCGGACGTTGAACATGTGACTGCAAGTCTTTGGAAAGACCTTGTTCCAAGAAAAATGCCTTACAAACATCTAGGTTAGTTGGTCGAAGCTATGGATGGTCCCCGTAGGCACATGAGAAAACCAGGATTGGGCCCTTCCGGTGAGGGCTGTGCGAAAGTTTCGGCACATTGCATAGTCCGGGGCTGACGACAAGTCCATGCATGCTAGGTAATGGCTAATGTGCTCACGAGGACCACGATCAATGCGCTCTCCAGCGTAGCTTGGAAGTCCGGCGGACTTCATGGTCAGGGGGCTCTGAGGTTCGGCGATGACAGGCGTGAACGGCGACCTCTGATAGGTCGAGTTGAGATTGCGGTGGAGTTTCTGCAATTCTCTCTGGATTTGTTCTATCATGCCTCGTAACAGGGCATTGGGTTTTGGCGAGCGCCAGCATCTTTCTACGAGCTCTGGATAATATGGCTCATGGAGGTAGGGCGCATCCCATGCTGCCCCTTGCAGACGGGGCAGCCTGGGGGTTCACCTCCTCATGGTGCACCGACCGAGCTAGCAATGTTCGGTGAGGGTTGTCTCCTTCTTCGTCGTGTAGGGGAAGCTCGGGTGTCGTTCTGCGACAGTCCCTATAATCGAGCCTTAGAAGGTGGGGCCAATTGGCGACATGGGAGGTTTCCCCTCTCCTTAGAGCGTTCCCTGTCCCAACCCCGAGCATATTCCGAGGCTGTGGCTCCTCGCCAGTTGAACCAAGCGAACATGTTGTGATACATGTCTAGGGGCAGCTGCATGTAACCCATGGCAGGTCCCATTCTTGGAGGTACCTGCTGGTGGTCTGGCGGTAGAACAGCTTCTGCTGCAGGTGGTGCTGGGACTTCAAGGGGAGGGACTGGACCATCTGGTCGTGGGACCTCGTCAGGAAGGAGTGGAAGGCTCAACTCCCTCTTTGTTTTACTGTCATGATTCTCCATGGATTCAACTTCGGTGTAGGATCATGAGGACCGTGAGGATACTCCAATTGGTACTCTTCTAGCTCTTTTTGTGGCCATGCAACTTTCCTCAAGCTTTTCTTAGAGAACTTTTAAGGCGTTCCCACAAACGGCTCCATTTGGTGAGGCAATATCGTCCGGGCCCGGATAGTCGGAGTATTTTGAGGATATTGTTACTCAAGTATTTGTGCTTAGAGCGCCATTCTCGAGTTTGAGAAAATGAGGCAAAATATTTTTATTAAGGACTTTGAGTAGAGTACAAGGGGTCATGTGGTGTACACGAGTTAGAGCTAGAAAAATGCGATAAATTTTAAGTACAAATAGAGTGTATGACAATGGAGAATATTGCTATTTTCATGTGGAAATGATTAGTGCTTGAGTTGGAGCTTGTCCTCATCTTTGCTGAGATAGGGGGACTATTTATTGTGTAAGTTCAAGGGTCTCTAGCCAATGAGGGTCGATATTGTGCCTTTGGCGGGTGCCCAATGGTGTGGGAGTCTTCTGCGTGAATGGTCTTTGGGGATAGTCTGAGCTAATGCATGCAGTCCGGTTTGCACCAACGAATAGTCTGCACCAATGATATTTGTTGCTGTCTGTCTCAATGAATGAGTTGGACCAATAGGGGGATGGTCTTTCCTCGTTATTAGGGTAGTCGTGACGTTAGGAGAGTTGGACCAATGGGGGATGGTCTTTCCTCGTTATTAATGTAGTCATGACGTTGTGAGTGGTGATAACAAATAATGCGTCTTTCGAGGTGAGTCGGAGGTCGTGGTCGATTTGGAACATCCTTGCGGGTCGTCTTGTTGATCATGAGTTGATTATGGTGGGCCTTTGACCTTGTCTTGTCTTTACTCGTGTCCCTAATGTTGGTTATGTGCTCTTGTTTCCTCAATTTTGGCTAAGTGTTGGTGACGGCTCCTCGGGCGCCTCGTGGGGTGTCGAATGCTCCGACGGCGGTCATTCTTTCGAACTAAGGGTCTCAGGTAGTTTTGTCGTGGGTACAGGTCGTTGGGGGGAAGGGGTAATGTGTTCAAGCCTTCGTGGCCTCACCCCATTCCGCCTAAGAGGCATTGGCCGGGTCTGGGGGTACCTTTCTCCGAGTGTTTAGACTGAGTATCCTTGGTGGATATTTTCGGATCGTGACTCGGGGGTACCGTCTCCAGAGTTTGGGCCGTCCATCTGTATCCGGGAGGAGGAGGGTCGTGGCCGTTACGTTCCTTGCCGCAAGACCGTGGACAATTTGTTTAGCAGGGTACCCGCTTTTCCGTCCCTCTCCGAGGGTGGGGCAGAATATGCATCATCAGTAGGTATTGAGACCGCATCACGGTCACTAATAGTTGCATTCGAGGCCGCCTTGCGGTCTCAATAACGTTTGTTTGCATTTTTCAAACCTTTAGCAACCGCATTGCGGTAGCCTGCGCCCCAAAAAATTTAAATTTTAGGCGGGTTATGGGTGGAAATTTGAATTTGGACAGAAATTCAAATTTTCACCCCATCTTCTATATATACCACCACTACCCTCTCATTTTTTCAAATCCAAAACAAAAAACACCAACTCTTCTCTTGTTTTCTTTTCCAAATCCAAAACAAAAAAAAACACCAAACACGAAAAAAAAACACCAACTCTTCTTTTCTTTTATTTTCCAAATCCAAAACAAAAAAACATCAACACCAACACCAACTCTTGTCTTTTTTTTCTTTCCAAATCCAAAACAAAAAACTCTTTTCTTCCTTTCTTTTCTACAAACTTTATTTTTCTTCTTCTTTTTCCTTTTCATTTATTTATCTTTCATTTACTTTTTTGTTCATCATTTTTACCTTTCTTCATTTTTGGAATATTTATTCTTTTATTAGTATTTTTATTTCATTTTATTAATTGTTCTTCATTATTTAATTTTATTTGTTCTTGTATATTGCTTTGTTGCTATTATTTATATGTAATTTCTACAAAAAAGCAATAATATTCCGGCAATTTACCGGAACATTATTGAATTTTTTTTTATTTCGTTCGCAAAGTATCAGAAACTGGTCTCAGTTAATATTTATACTATCTGGGACCGCGTTGTTGTCCCAGAGTTCGAATATTTACCGAGACCATGGCACGGTCTCATTTACCCTTTTCGCTATCTGAGATCGCGTCGCGGTTGCAATTGTTCTTCAAGTATCGCGGTCCCAAATATTATCTGGAACCGCATCGCGGTCCCAATAACTCTTGTCGTAGTTGAGGTTATCTGGGACCGCTTCGTGGTCTCGAATGAGAAGTGACCGAGCTCATCCGAAATCGCGCAACAGAGACCTCTTTGCAGTTGCATAAGGCTTTTTGCAACTGCAAAACCTTCATCTCAGACCGTAGTCTCAGATGAGCCCAAATCTTGTAGTGACTAATGTTTGCTTCGTTTAGAAATAATAATAATAATAATAATAATAATAATAATAATAATAATAATAATAATAATAATGTAAGTCGGTGAGCAAAACATCAATCATTATTTTTGTTGCAATCCTGAGACCGCTTGTACTCATTTGGTTCTGCACGGAACTTCTTCGTTTTTATGAGACTTGTTGATGCCTATCCCTCTCTCTATATATATATGTGTATGTTTCAAATTCTAAGTGACAGTATCATAATTCTAAGATGAACAAACTGGTTTTTTGTACATTTTTCTTTGACGTACTCGCAATTTGAGGCCAATTTTCTTGCAGTTTTGGTCTCTTAATCTTGACGTACTTACAAGTTTAGTCATATATTATCTTTAGCGAGTTAAGTTTTGGTCTTTTATCCTTGTCCAGCTTCCCATTTTGTCTTTTTATGTGATTTTATTCATATTATATTTTGCTGGATATATGGAACTTTATTGGGTACATGGGTCAAAAAAATTCACTTCTCTGAAAGAGTACACAAACGTTTTATTTTTATTTTTTCCCAAATAAAACATACAAGTATATTGTTGTGATCAGAATAAAGGCATACTGTATTTTCAACGATAACTGCAACTACTAAAGCTTAAAATTTTCTGAATTTTGTGGAGAAAATCTCAAAATTCCAAACACTTTTTAGTTTTTTGGCAAACCAAATTTACTACAAAAAAAAAAAAAAACTTTTGATTTATGGTTGTGAACTTTAGCTGCCACTTAACCACTTTAGCGAGACTTAAGATTGGGTGAAATTTTATCTTTTAATTTAATATAACTATTGGCCAAAATAATAAAATCAATCAAAATTCAAATGTATTTAGAAGCAACAGAGATATGTGTCAGTCACTCACTTGTTAGTCCACTTACATATAGACTGAAGAGTCGTGTTCACGGGGGACGTATCTGAAATAATTACGATACGAGTAGGCCATGTTTGATTGTGTGGCCACCTTTGTTGAATTTGTTATGACCATTTTCCAGCTTTAACACGTAATTAGTACCACGGCATTGGAATCTAGTGTTGGTTAAACGTTGTTTTCTTCCTAAAAATAAGCGTAAAACTGCAGTATTTCAAGGGTCTGTTGCCATTTATTTCAACAATATGTAGTTAACACTTTATCTTAGAGATAATAAAGACAACTTTACGACCAAATTATGATAACTTTCAGGGAAAAAATAATCCAATTGGATTTGATGTTAGAGTCCCAAATGACGCGAAAAGAATTTGTTATATCGGGGTGAGGCTAATTCACGGGTAATTTAACAGTCGATGGTTATTGTGACTAATTGACCATAGCTTTTAATTTGAAACCATATGTCAGCTTCAACCCAAGTACATGATGGCTCCAATCAACATTACGTTTAATTTGTTTAAAATGTGTGTGAAGTATCGAAAATTACCAATGCTCTATTGCGTTCATGTGACGAAAATGGTGTTGCGAGGTGGTCAATACAGGGAAAAAAATTTGACCCAAAGGAAAAAAAAAAGGATCGAGAAGTGATACAAACTAAATAATTAGTTGTATCGGATTTGTCCACATTCGAGTCGGGACCGAACTCCTAAAGAAGATCAAGAGAGGAAGATAGAACTTTAGATATTTTTATTTATAATCCCCAACTACAAATTTCTACTACATATATAAAGAGAAATTACATAACTTTTACTAATCGCTTAATAATTGCAATTACCCACTAATACACAAATAACTACCTCTAGTTATTATCTAATACATCATATTAATAATACCTAATATATTATAAAAGAGCCGTATCAAGAAGCAAGCCTAGATAAGGACGTTATTTGTAACCTCTACGCAAAACATCTCAAAAAATGAATTACAAAACGAAACAAATAATTATGCGACAATTCAAGCCTTAATTGATGTTGAACCAAACGGTCCAAGTCGATGCTCCGAGGTAGAAGATCACCGTAATACAACAATGTAGTCACCGTGGCCACCGGCTGAGTAGCTACTAATCGTACCGTTGCCACCACAGATTGAACCATCATCAAACCAACACGCTGAAAAATTAAGCAAATTAAAAAACAGTCAAAAATAAATATTGTTATAGCAATAACAAAGTTTTACTAGAATAATATTTTTGACAGAGACATACCATTGGTTGTTAGACTATTAAACTTGAAGAAAATGCCTATATTTTGTGCTTTGAGAGTTTTTTCCAAAGGTTGAGTATTTAGTACAGTACTGACATATTGTTGTTTAGAAACCATTGAACTAGGTGAAGATACCAGTATGAAGACAAGTAATATTAACAAATGGTGGGTGATTTTATTGCAATGCCATTGGTTAACTAGAAAACATTGGGCGTATGGCATCGGGCATATCGACGCCATTTAGCCAATCTCATAACATTGTATGTTAAAGGGAGGCGAAGTAATCAAGACAATATATTTACAATATAGGGGCAAAAATTATCATTACATTGCAGCTTAATTTTCTTATATGCAGTGTGAATGTGTGATGCATATATTTGGTTTTCATTCCGAGCTACTCACAGTCACACTAATAATCGTTTTTGATAATAAAAAAATCACAGTACTTAAAAACGTAGGGTTTTCTTTTTTTGTATATTAATATATATATATATATATATTATAATAGAGAGGGTCCACAAAAGAAAAGTTTTCATCAAATATAATTATACAACGCTTCTCCAAGTACTTTATTGACTTTTAATTTCATTCACTAAGGGGCGTTATAATTTAATACGATATGGAAATAAGGAAAATCTAACGGAAACATAGGAAAAAAATCTTTTCCTCGTATATATGAACAATATTATCAAATCTCATAAGATTTAAAATCTTATCTTCTTTCCTAAAGCGTAGGGGCGACAATTATGCAATTTCAATTTTTTTAAGAAATTCAACCTGATTATGATAGAAACGTCTAATATGTCTGTATATAAAAAAAAAGGTTGAGTCATAGAATTATTTGGTATATTTATTTTGCTAATTTGTTGTATCACATAACAAATATATTGGCACATTAACTAGTTTTTTTCTTCTTCTTTAACTTGATTGAATCTCACTACAAGAAAAAGGGGTCATTACCTACCGCAAATTACCCACCGCAATTCCGTAGTTAGTCATTAGCTACGGAATTTCCGTAGCTAATGCGTATACCTACCGAATTTCCGTAGGTAACAATATTACTGACAACAATTCGGTGGGCAATATTTCTCACGACGGAAATTCCGTCGGTAGTTCGGTAGGTAATTATCGGTAGCTACGGAAAATCCGTAGGCACATATTAGTAGCTACCGAATTTCCGTAGGTAACAATATTACTGACAACAATTCGGTGAGCAATATTTCTCACGACGGAAATTCCGTCGGTAGTTCGGTAGGTAATTATCGGTAGCTACGGAAAATCCGTAGGCACATATTAGTAGCTACCGAATTTCCGTAACCAAACTTTAGGGCATCGATGGGCCACAACCGGTAGGTAATTTTAACGGTAACTGCTATTACCTACGGACTGGCGGTAGGTAATAACAACGGTAACATTTATTAGCAACGGAAAAACGGTAGGTAATATTTCTTACCGTTGACATTAGCTACCGATATTCCGTAGCTAACCTATCTTCCCGTTGACATTACCTACCGAAAGACCGTAGCTAATCATTTGAAAATCCGAGTAAACCCTTTACCCAAACCCTAACAGTACCTACCAAATATCGGTAGCTAATTTATACCCTAACAGTAGCTACCGATAGTCCGTAGCTATTGGCTACATTAGCTACCGAATATCAGTAGCTACTAATATTCAAATGCTTAAATTGTGATTTTTTAACGATTATTTTAAATGTAACTGATTGTTTCTTGTCAATTACATCAATAACAAGTTATAATTAACTAAATAAACATAAAATATGATTTCATTGCACAATCAAATGACAATACTAATGTCGGTTCAAAACAACAATGATACCTAATGTCGTTTGTTTGGCAATAGTATATATATGTATCTATCTCCCAATAGAACGTTAAATAAAGAATGTAACTTCACATCATAAGCAATCATCACATTTCATCGATACATCATTCAACACGTCACAACGATATTTCAATCACATACGCACGAGACATGATTAAGTGTAGAGGTAAAACTAATATATACGTCACACAACAATAGAACAATCGTAATAACAACTCAATTACTATCAAATAAGTTATTTATTACTTATTATTGGTAATATTACTAAACTGAAAACATAAAGAAATCAAAATCACACAAAGAAATATACAAAATAGAAAAAATTGAACATTACCTACGGCAAAACGGTAGCTACTAATATTCAACGGACATTACCTACCAATATTCGGTAGCTACTAATATTCAACAGTTATTAGCTACCGTATGTCGGTAGCTACTAATGTTCAACGAACATTACCTACCGAAAGTCGGTAGCAACTAATATTCATCCTGATAGAACCCAGAAATTTGACAATTAGCTACCGATATTCGGTAGCTAATTTTCGAAAATTTGGGCGGCCATGCGCGGGAAATTTAAATTTTCTGAAAATTCAAAATTTTTGGCCATTACCTACCGATTTTCGGTAGCAAAACGTCGAAAATTTGGGCGGCCAAGAGCGGGAAATTCAAAATTTCCGAAAATTCAAAATTTTCAATCTCATATTATAAATACCCCTCAATTCTTCAATCTACAAAATAATCCAAACACTTCTCCAATCTAAAAACTATTCTTACCATTTCTTTATTTACAATCATCCCAACACTCTCTTCAAATCATCAAAAATCCTCACTTCTCCAATCTTAAAAACTCTTTTTTTTCCTTTATTTCTTCGTTTCTCATTTATCAACACTCTCTTCAAATCTTCACCATGTGTCTCATTTCTCAACACTCTCTTCAAAATATTTCTAGTTTCTCAACAATCTCTTTTTTTCCTTTTTTATTTGACTATCAATATTTATTTCAGACTTTCTTCTTTTATTTAAATGCTTGATAGTGGTAAATTAACAAATCAATATTTATTTTCGTATTTTTGTGAAACAATAAACCAATAAAATTCCGGAAAATTTCCGAATTTTTTTTTAAATCTGTAAATATTATTACCTACCGCAGAACGGTAGCTAATAATATTCATGGCTTTAAAAATTATTAGCTACCAATTTTTGGTAGCTAAAAGTATGAATATTAGTAGCTACCGAAATTCGGTAGGTACTAACATTCATAAAATTTGCTACCGATTTTTGGTAGCTACTAATATTCATACTATTAGCTACCAAGATTCGGTAGGAAATGTGGGTTAAAATTGTCAAGCCAAATTGGCATGTTAGTGACAGAATTGCGGTAGCTAATTCCACAGTAGCTACCGAAACTCGGTAGGTAATTTTCAAAGTTGTGGCGACGGAAGTGCCGACGAATGTTCGGTTACGAGTGGGAGCGACGGAGAATTCGGTAGGGAATGTTATTATTACCTACCGAAATTCGGTAGCGAGTCATTAGCGACGCGATTAGTAGCTACCGAAATTTACCTACGGAATATCGGTAGGTAATGATCATTACCTACCGCATTTGGGTCTTTAGCTACCGAAAATGCGGTAGGTAAAGACCCCTTTTTCTTGTAGTGTCTGTATCATTTATGTTATTTATTTGGTATTTAGTGCAATGCTAAAGATTGTGAGTTTCAGAATTTGTTGTATTAAATTAATATAGTTTAAACTAAAATCATTTAAATTGTAGAGAATATACAAAAGCTAGAGTTTTGGAGAACTTCAGAAATAAAATATTTTAGCAATTTAATTCAATATTTTTTTTGGATTTTAATTTACCATACACGTCAAGGAAATAGAATTAGAATTTTAAAAAGTTCAACTAATTCTAAGTGAAGTTGGACCGGGACTCAGTACTATTTTCTGGAGAGACTGTCGGAGTACACCGAATACGTAACACCAGATGTGCAGCAGAAATAAAAGAAAACACGAGACTTAGTAACTTTTGGCAGATTACTATTAATTAATAACCCGACGTACCTTAGGCAAAAGTTCAATAAAGAACAAAACAAGGTAATCACACAAGATATATAATTACTAAACACGACCAATAAAGAACCAACTTTTACACCTAGTCTAAACTAGAACAACTTCGAAAACTTTGCATTTTAGCTATAAAAAAGAAACGAATCAATTCTCCAACTAAAACACTTCTAAGTCTCGTAACTAAAATGATGTGCAAGCCTTCCTATTTACAGAAAACGTTAGAGTCTTGCATTGCACAGGAAATCGGATCGCCTTCAATCTTCCATCCTTATCTTCTTGATTGATGTCGATCCTCTTGGAGCTAAAGATCCATATCGATCTTGTGTAGCAATCTTCCAATCAGCTGTCTACTTGATATATATCCAAAAGTCACCCACTATTGCTTCTAGTCCAAGTTACACGCTTAGAATCACCGCTTTGGATAGAGTCCACACACTGTAATATTTTGCGACATTAGCAACCGCATAATGCGGTCGCTAATGACCAAAATGTGGTCGATAATGATCATTAGCGACAGGAAGTCGATAGCTAATTTCCGGTCGCTACTAATCTCGTTGCAAATAACTGGCGACGGGCATTCGGTAGCTAATGACCTAGTTTGCTACCACTCGTCTATCGCCAATATTAGTGACCAAAGGTTGGTCGCAACCTCCGTCGCCGCTCCTCTGATTTTAGTGACCAAAAAACGACCGCTAATATATAACTTAGCGACCGAAATGCCGTAACCAATGTACCAATTTGGCTTCCTTTTAAACCTCATGAGCTACCGCGTTGTGGTAGCTAATACTATGAATATTATTAGCTATCGTGTTGTGGTAGCTCATTTTATAAATTAGTAGCTACTGTTGGCCGATAACTAATAATATTTATATAATTAGCTACCGAATCGCGGTAACTAATAATATTTAACGCCTTGAATATTATTAGCTTTTAGCGAGGCGGTAGCTAATAACATTTACGGATTTTTTAAAAACAAATTGAGAATTTTCCAGAAAATTAATTATTTATTGTTTCAACAATATGAAAATCAGTGTTGATTTGTTAATTTAACACTAACAAGCATTTAAACAAAATAAGAAAAATACTTTAACAAAATGATTGCATAATGAAGGTATGGAGTGTTGAAGATATGAAGAAAGTGTTGGGAATATTCTTTTTAGATTTGAGAAATGATAAACTTTTTGAAGATTTGAAGAGAGTGTTGTGTTGATTTTTTGGATTTGATAAATGAAAAAATTTGGAAGATATGAAGAAATAAAGAAATGGTATTAATAGTATTTTAGATTGGAGAAGTGAAGAATTTTTGATGATATGAATAAGTGTTGGGATTATTTTGTAGAAAGAATTGAGGGATATTTATAATATGAATTTGAAAAGTTTGAATTTTTGGAAATTTGAATTTTCAGCACTTGGGCGCCCAAATTTTAGAGGATTTGCGACCGAAAATAGGTAGCTAATTGTCAAAAAATCAGAATATTTTTTGGAATACTGCCAAAATTTATGGGTTCTGCCAGGTTGAAAATATTAGTAGCTATCGAGATTCGGTAGTTAATGACAAAGTAGCGACAGACATGCGGTAGGTAACTTCTGTTGAATATTATTAGCTACCGCTGAGCTGTAGCTAATGTCCGGTGAATATTAGTTTTTGTTTTTGGTAAGCAAAAGGTCAATAAGAAAAAGAGGAGTACAAGGGGTACTCCAACCCCTTACAACAAACAAGTATATCTCGAATCAACATCAAAAGAAAAGAATTACAAGCACATAATAGGATTATTAAACCAGTCAAAAGTCGAGTAACGAAATCTTGGAACTTGAGCTTTTATCCATCTCCATGTCCTCACCATGATTAGTTCCATCACTGTCCGTTGAATATTAGTAGCTACCGCTCAGTCGTTGCTAATGCTAATTTTTTGCTCTTTTGTAGATTTCTTTGTCTGATTTTGATTTCTATATTTTTAGTTTAGTAATATTGGTAATAATAAGTAATAATTAACTGAATTATTAGTAATTGAGTTGTTACTACGATTGATGTATTGTTGTGTGACGTATATATTAGCTTTACCTCTACACTTAACCATGTCTCGTATGTGATTTAAATATCGAAGAAATGTGATGACTCGTTACGATATGAAGTTATGATCTTTATTTAGTGTTTTATTGGGAGATACACACACACACACACACATACACACACACACACACACACACACACACACATATATATATATATATATTGTATTGACAAACAACGACATTATGTATTATTGTTATTATGAACTGACATTAGTAATGTCATTTGATTGTGCAATGAAATCATTATTTTGTGTTTATTTAGTTAATTATTACTTGTTATTAACGTAATTGATAACAAACAACCAATTATATGTAAAATAATCGTCGAAAAATCACAATTTAAGAGCTTGAATATTATTAGCTACCGCGAGACGGTAGCTAATGTCGTCATTAGCTACCTACTTGCGATAGCTACTGTTAGGGTATTGTCATTTGTTACTGTCATTTGGTCGCTACTGTTAGGGTATGGGGTAAAGGGTTTAATCAGATTTTCTCTTTCTTCCAATAGTAAGAATCGTTAGCTACTGCTAGGCGGTAGCTAATGTCAACGGCAAGAAAGGTTAGCTACCGCATGGCGGTAGCTAATGGATGTTATCGTTGAAATAGCGATAGCTAATGAAAGATTTTCCCCTATAATTACACTTTCTCTCCCCATTTTTAGAATTCATTATTCCACTTCCACACTTGTTCTTGGTACGTTTTTTTCTTACTCCTTTCAATTTTATCACTTTTTCCACGAATGTAAGCTTTAAATATTTACTTTAATTTAATGTTATTATTTTTTTCTTGGTTGTAGATTTTATATATATATATATACACATATATATATTAGAGTTTATTATAAAAGGCGACAAGACTAGACAGGCTCAATATAGATACTTGATGATCGGGAGTCTGTGCGCCAACAAGTACGTTTTATACTATGCTAATGATGTAAATTGTTATATATTTATTTGATATATATTGTTTAATTATTAGAACAAATTGCAATTCTTGTTTTTTAACTACTTAGATAAAAAAAATGGCTTATCTCGGCGATAGATCTTGGATGTACGATAGGTTAGATGTCAACGGTTATTTGAAGGAGTGTTTTATTGTTGGGTTGTTCATATATTTTGCTTTTCAACAAACATAATATTTCGATCTAAAAAACAATTTTAGGTGCCCGTGTCTTAAATGCGCAAACACAAAGTGGTTGGATCGAAATACAGTACGTAGTCTCTTGTATAAGTCTGGCTTCACGGGTCAATATTGGATTTGGTTTTCGCACGGTGAGAATTTGGAGCGGGGACCTACATCATAATGAGAAGACTCACATGGCCGACCACCCACTCGTTATACTAGTCTTACACATAGCCATGTTCAATTCAATGACTTAAGAGAAATGGTCGTTGATGCATATGGTGGGCGACATGAACATGAAGCAGTGTGTGACGATGAACCAAATCCTGATGCCAATACATTCTTCAATTTGATGGATCTTGGAATCGCGAAGACACATAGTCGAAAAGAGAAAATTGTACTCCATTGGATTTCAGAGTGTTTGACTACAAAGGTTATGCACAAAGTTAGTAATGCATCAACTAACACTTTCTTAGGAGTGGGTAAAGATGGTATGGGTTCGGAGATTGAGAAGATGTTACCTGATACAGTGCACGGGTTGAATTGGATGTGGATGGGTCTAGGGTTAGGATACACGATAATTGATGTTTGCAAAACTTTTTATTTCTTGTACTATGGCGAGGATGCGGATAGGGAAACGCAGTGAAGAAGCCCAAGGCAAAATATGTGTTTTCTTTGGATCAAAGGAATAAAGTTTTGAAGTGGTTGTCTGCGCTCAAGTTTCCCGATGGATATGCCTCAAACTTGGGAAGATGTGTGCAAAAGTAACAAAGAAGATTGTATGGGATGAAGAGTCATGACTGTCACATCTTCATGCAGTGACTGATCCCGATTGCCTTTCACGGCTTCCTTGAAGATCATGTTTGTGGCCCGTTAGTGGAGATTGGTCATTTTTTCAAGGTTATTTGCGCTTCAGAGGTTTCAGCAAAAGACATGGCACAACTTGAGAAAATCAATAATTGTCACAATGTGTAAGTTGGAACGAAGATTTTCCTCGACATTCTGTCGTACGAGACTAGAGTTTGGGGACTCGTTCACTATAGATGGATGTATCCATTTGAGAGGTACAACTACGGATTTTAATTTCATCTTTGAATTTTGATTACATGTGTTTTGCGCTATTGTTTCATTTCCTAACAATTGTTCTACACAGGCGCGTGTACGATACTAAAAAGTATGTGGGCAACAAAGCCCGTGTCGAAGGCTCGATTGCCAAATCCTACATACTAAAGGAGACTGCCAATTGTGTTCTCATTGTCTGGATGCTTCGGTTACAACAAGATATAACCAACTCACTAGAAACGATGAACTTGGTAGCTCGGAGTGGAATGACGAGCATCCAATATTCCATAAGAAAGGCGCCCTGGTAGGAGCATTGAGCAAGCAACGACAGTTGACCGGTGCAGAATTGGAGCAGATTGAACTTTACATACTTCTTAATTGTCCAGAACTTGACGGTTGGCTTGAGTGAGTAAAATTTCAACATTGTTTAGTACTTACGCTGTTATTTTACCTAATAAAAGATCATATTGTGTTGTTTATTAATTGTATTTTATTTTACAATACACAGGTTGTTCAAACAAGAAGAATGCGTCAATCTAAGTCTCGTGGAGGTCCAAAAGAATAAGAACAAAGAATATATGGCATGGTTCAAACGGGCGACTTTAAGTGGAGATTTCGAGATTCATGCCCATCTAAGACCGTTTATAAGTGGACCAACATGTACAATGAACAAGTACAATGGATAAATTGTGAATGGATTCAGATTCCATACATAGGGTATAAACGGGGCAAGGAATACTGACTGTAGCGGAGTTTATGTGAAGGGGAACATGGGAGGAGGAGACGACACAAACTTTTACGGGGCCCTTAAATATATTATAAAATTTGTGTATTAGGGGGGGCGGGGTTACAACCACTATGCATTGTGCTATTCAAATGCACATGGTATGATATCAACCAAGGGGCTTCAATAGACAAACATACCAACTGGTCGATATTAATCTACGACGCTGTCTCACAACCAACGGACCGTTTATTTTTGCCAATCAAGCACTACAAGCCTACTATACCATGTACCCTTATTAGACACGTCGCAGTGGATGGTAGGCTGTATCCAAAATCCCAGATAGACACATTATTGACATATCCTCAATTGTGGATTATGTCGAAGAGGACCAGCCCGGAATACCGTCAGAAGTGTTACAAAGAACGAATATATAGGGTTGAACGTATATGTAGAGTTGGGCTCATTTCCCATGGAGGTTCCTGGTGAATTTGATTTGGTTAAAGATGTGCGTCAAGTAGTGGTTCGTTCAGACGAGGAGGAAGAAGGTGACTCAGATGAAGAGGAAGATTGTGACGACCGCCCCCATGAGCCACGCTCCGATCCGAGTAGGTTCAGTGGTGGCCAACAATTTTAACCAATCCAGACTAAAGCGCAACTCACAAGAAGGGGTCTCACTTGTTCAAGACCAAAACCATACACGTTTTATGAAATATATTTTGATATATACAGCGGAAGTCTTGGTATTACAAACACTGTTACTATTTTAATGATTATGCGCTAGTGACAAAATATGAATATTCCAAAGTGCACGCTTGAACAATTATTCACTTGATCCATGCTGCCACGTTGATTTTATCCGGAGAATTGGACAGAAGAAACAAGAAATAAGTCTTTAATGACTTAGTGAGATTCATATAAAATAACTAGTAATGCAAGAATTAACTGTGACATACTGGATACATTTCGAGGAGTGATCTTACCGGTAGAAACAGTTCAACTAGACAATTTGATGTAGCAATCATACCGGAATTTTCATAGAATAGTAAATGAACTCGTGCTTAACGATAAACAAATCCAACCTTATGACTTCTAATATTTTACCTTATACCTCCAGACGAGGAGAGACCTTGCAAACAATCAAGAGACATGCTCGAGTACATGTCGATCCAGAACGTGGGTTACAGCCAACTCCTGATTGCAAGCGGCACCTAGATAGATGGGTATCAAGCGAAATTACTTAAACCGACAGTCCTTACTGCCCGACAGTAATTCGACTCAATCCATGGGCCCAACTTCCCAAAGGCGTTCCAATGGGTATAAAAAATAAACATATAAGCTAGTAAACCATATAATATCCATTCCTCCTTGAGCTACATGTCCCGAACATAGTTCGTTGCTCTTTGCACATTCAAGAACTAGAATATGAGATTATAATATTGGAGAATTACCATGATTATGAATCGATATGATAAATAATAAATGATTGGATATGATTTAACGATGAGTAAGAAATCATGTTATGAGATGAGATGCCAAACAGGATTATGATGAATTATAGGTTGTTCGAGGTTTAGAAATGGAATATCACCTTAACTCGTACGGGGAACCTTGATGGCGTTGATTAGTTCGTCAAACATGTAACAAATTTAAATAATATTAATCAACCACAACAAATATTAGTACCTTTTCTTCAATTCTCATGTTGGTGAAATTGTGAACGTTCTTGTTAAGAATGCTAGTTACAATGTAAATCTTAGTAAGTAACACATATGCTTAATTTATGTCATTACACAAAACATGAAAATCATAGATGACGAATTTAAAGAAAAACATATGCTTTAAGTTGAATATTGAATATCTATTGTTTTAACCACCTTATTCATACATCAAATTTATCTTAAACAACCATATGTTCAAACTTATGACTGTGAGTCTTCATGTTAAATTCATTTCGATGACAAGTCACGGTAACAAGTAAAATTTGATTAACTATCCAATTTGAAGCATAATCAATCCTTAAAACATATTACTTATCTAACTCTAAGAAAACTCATCTTTTAAGCCTTTAATCAACCCACAGCTTTTAATACCCTCACATCAAATAATTATCATATGAAGAAAGACATTGAAATGTATAACTTAGTCAATTATTACTTTATTTTATATAGTTAGTTTAAAATGCATATAATTATGTTATAACTTAAATATAAAGATATAAACATGAAAAATTTATCAAAACATGTGATAAGGAAATGTTTATTTTGATAAAAAATCTCATTTGATGGTTAAGTCATGAAGTGGCAAGAATAATCTCGTAAGACTTATGAATATAGTATGTTAAACATGATAAATATACCATTTAAATGTTACAAATAAAATCACAGAAATGTCAAGTCATAATTATAAATCATAATAATTTAATTATAACTAATACTATATCATATTAAATTTAAATGTGTGATAAATACTTGAATTATGATGGTGATTAAACTTATAAATTAAGAAAACAAAGGTTGTGCCAAATAAACTGAAAAATCACCGCAGTTTTAGTTTTACCTTTGATCGGACATCCAAATGAACTTGGTTTTCAAATAATTTTATGGTATATCGCTTTTAGCATCATGAGAGATGTGGAAATCCAAGATTTTGTGAAAATACAAAGGTTTGATATGCTAAATAATTCTTGCAACATAAGAGTTGCTATCAGATTTCTTGACAACAGTTCACGGTTTATGTATTATGACCTTCTATATCATATTATTTGAGAAAGATGTCTTCATATAAAGATAGAAGACACCAAGGAGGGTATGTATCCAAAATTGGTAATAAAATAATGTTTCTATTATTTGATATGATTTTTCTAAGGTGTAGCGGCAAAATCGACATTTTCTACACAGTAAAAGTTATGACATCTTTTTGGGTAGAAAATAACATGATAAAAATTTGGAAAAATTATTTTCCAAACATCAATTGATACATCCACGAGTTCGAGGGAAACGGAATAATGCAAGACTTGCATCTCTGCTACTGCCACTTCCCAACCAAGCATTGGAAGATTAGAAACACAAAAAGGAACAACTCTTATTTCTAGGAACTTTTGCAGAATCATATTATTTGGGTTGTATAAAATGTTGAACAATGGTGAGTATTTATAGGCGAAAATAGTAGTTTAATCGTAACTATTTTTGTCCCACCTTGATTATTTTATAGCAAATCATAAAAAAAATTGAATTTAATCATGCTCTTAAGGATGTCATGGCTTACCTCATCAAAAGATGTCATGGCTTATTTCATCAATTCGTTAATTGCATATCAAGTCTCTCAATTATTTATAATTAAAATTCAAATAGGTATAATTAGATTTTTTGTTACATACATATTTACTTATGTAATTTTTCTAGGTAATTCGATCAACTTTGTTAATATTTGAAATTGAAATATATGTTTTAGGATTAGAGTCCTGTAAATATAATAAAATACTAACTTTTAAGTTCAGGGGCTTTAATGTAAAATTTTCTAAACATTTAGGGTTAAATTTTCAAAAGTTTAAGGAATAAAGTATAAATTTATTTTTAACCTAATTTTTGGGGCGTTACAAAGATGGTGATTCTGACAAGGAGGAAGAAGGCGATTCTGATTCGGATGAAAGTGAAGACTACCCAAGAGTTACAATAATGTATTTTTTTGTTGTGTATTGACATTATTTTTGAGTGAGTTTCTAGCTTTTGAAAGTTCCATCTTTTAATTTTTTGTTGTTATTTTCTAATTTATCATTGTTTTTTAACGATGAACTGGGATTCGATTGCCACACATAATAAAAGCTGCATAAAAAAACTTACCAAATTACATAAAACATGCAAAAACATACATCCAATAGTTCATACTCAAACTACACAAACCACACAACAAACTAAATAAGTTTAACTTAAAATACATAACATAATATCTAAATTAAAGGTACATAAACAGTTCATAAGTTCAAAACACAAATAACATAAATAGAAACAACATTGTTCATAATAAAGTAACATAAACAACAAAATCATGGCCTACCAAGTTCCTCGTCATCGTCCGAAGAGCTGTCCAACCCGAGAGCACTGCATGCGGCCCGTGAACGCTCAACGTCGTCTATGTCATGCCTCAGCATATCGTCTAACGGATTAGGATATTGTGTGCTCGGCGCAAACGGATCTGCAAAATGACGCCTCTAATGTCTCGGAAGAGGATCGACCGGTGGCATGGTCCTACGATATGATGCACGGGCCTCGCACATGAGTCCATGTGGAGGTGGTGGTGGTTGTGTACTTGGCGAGTGTGGAAGGCCTGCGTCAACTCCCGTATATATCGGACTGCATCTCTCCATCTCGATCTGTCTGTCTCCCTCGCCTCCTCGTGCCGGAGACCAACTCCTCCACATATGCCACATCCAATAGGGGATGTGATCTCCAATGATGCCAAAAGTCTCATGAGGTGCATCTGTCGGTAGCCCCTTCTGTTTCCCCTTTTCGGATCTCCAGCCACGGTTCGCCATGCCTCATGGTCGAAAACAACCCAATCATGCTCCTAATCACCATACTTGCGCTGCAACTTCGATATGTAATCTATCTTTTCATATTTCAAGTGATATTAGTAATAAGTTTAGTATAATTTGCAAAATAAAGAACAAGTATTTAGGTGAATTGAAGATTCTTACATAAAGCTTCTCATAGGACGGGTCAAGCTACTTGAGTACAGATGGTCGTCCATCACGCTCCTTCTCAACAGTCTTCACGTGCAAGGCCCCATATAACTCGTCATGTCGCACGGGAGGTCCATCAGGGCGTCGCTTCAAAGGACAAGAATTAATATTAAGTAAGAAAAAACATATCAATTACAATTATTACATTACTAACACCTAAAAGTATATATGTAATATAATAAAACATACCATCCTAACACAGTACTGGTTGTAGCCAATGCATCTTCCAGCATAAGTGCCATCCGCCTTCGGTTTCTTCTCGGGAGACTCTCTTCCTCGCCTATTCTTCTTTGCCTTCTTTGACACTGCCTTCACTTCGTCCTTCGCCCAATGCAACACCGCCTCGGCTTCTAGTTTATCGTTCATCCAAGTCTTTTGGCAGTTTGCCCACTTCGGGTCATCCTTCCTCTTCTCATACTTCTACTTCGCATCATGCATCATCCCCTTATGCCTTTCCATTGACTTGGTCTTAAATGCTTTGTGCGTCTGGCGCCTTTCTGTGTACAAAATCTTATGTGTGTTCTACAAATCAAAATTTTCAGGTTTGATTATTATAGCCTTTTTTAAAACAAAAAATATTCAACATTAGATTTGTGCTTTTTATATATCAAATACTCGCCCTGAAGCTTAGCCAAATTTTATTTTTCACATCTTGATCCAGTTTCGTCCAACATGGTACGAATTTCGTCAACAACTTCTTCGTAATCTTCGTAGTAGTCTTCACAACCCACTGTTGATCGACAAATAGTCCCTTGGGGGTCAATAATAGCGACCTACGCTGTGAGCTATCCTGGTGGAAAAGAGCACACACTGAAATAGAACTATAGCCAAACCAACCGAATTATAGAGGCCATGTCATATTGTTGCTGAAATACAACAGAATGTACAAGAGAAGTGCTTCGAAGGCCCAATAATGAATTTTATTGGGTTGAGACCCAATTCAAGTAATGGGCTGGTGCTAAATTAAATTGGAAGACACTTTTTGAAGACCATGGGCCATGAATTTTGTAGCTATCTTAAAGAGGATAAGTTTTGAGCCAAATAAATATTTTGTACGTCAAAGAAGTCAACACTTCTTGTTTATTATTTCAAGAGTCTTGTTTAGTGTTTCAAAAGTCATTAAGAGTGGTCAAAGGCTTTTTAGTGCTCCTATGTGTTTGATATAAATGTGGGACACTTTAAAGTCATTTTCTAGCCTATAAATAAGTCTTACAAGAGTTGTTAAAAAAAAGCTTTGACAATATTACTAAAATGAATATTTATTTTAAATATTTGGACTCTATTTGAGAGGAATTAAAATATTGGAGAACTTATCAAGATCTTGGGCACGGTCTTGTGGCATTCAACCATACCGAGATTCTTGGCTGATTTTATAGCCAATGGGTCGAGGTTTATCAAGCTCTAAGTAAGATCAAACCGGATTCTCGATCTGGGTAGACCGCTGCTTATTTTATACATTGGGTTCTTAGATCTATATATCTAACGGGTCCAATGTCTTTATCCTTATATTCTTATCATTTGGTATCAGAGCAATCTGGGATTGCTCTGATTTTATTTTGTTTTCCTAAAGAAAAAAAAAATACAAATAAAAGGTCAAAAAAATAAAATCCAAAAGAAAAGAAAAAAAAAAGGTACCAAGAAATAGAGTGGAAAACAAAGGTACCCAAAAAAAAGTATCAAAGAAAATAATCCAAAAAAAAAGCATCAATGCTCCATTCATTCTTCATTATACCAAGGTTCTTGTTTTGTATAAAGTAGTGGGTCGCGGTCATCATACCAAGGTTCATACTTTTCCAAAGCAACGGGTCAAGGTTCGGCTCATTCTTCACCATACCAAGGTTCTTGTTGTGTATCAAGTAGCGGGTCGCGGTCATCATACCACAGTTCCTACTTTTACTAAAGCAACGGGTCGAGGTTCCGCTCATTCTTCACTATACCAAGGTTCTTTTTTTGTATCAAGTAGCGGGTCGCGGTCATCATACCAAAGTTCCTACTTTTACTAAAGCAACAAGTCGAGGTTCCGTCCACACATCATGAAGCATCATGAAGATCGTACCTATATTATTTGTTTTCCATTCATCATAGATTCAGATTCGAGGACGAATCTTTTTAAAAATGGAGAGAGTGATGGAAACGAGCACACGTTGAAATAGAGCTATAGCCAAACCAACCAAATTAAAGAGGTCATGTCATATTGTTGTTGAAATACACTAGAATGTGCAAGAGAAGTGCTAAGAAGGCCCAATAATGAATGCTATTGGGTTGAGACTCAATTCAAGTGATGGGCTGGTGCTAAATTAAATTAGAAGACACTTTTTCAAGACCATGGGCCATGAATTTCGTGGCTAGCTTAAAGAGGATAAGTTTTGAGTCAAATAAACCTTTTGTATATTCAAGAAGTCAACACTTCTTGTTTAGTGTTTCAAGAGGCCCGTTTAGCGTTTCAAGAGTCATTAATAGTGGTCAAATGATTTTTAGTGCTCCTATGTGTTTGACATAAATGTGGGACACTTTAAAGTCAATTTCTAGCCTATAAATAAGTCTTACAAGAGTTGTAAAAAAAAAAAAAAAGCTTTGACAATAATCCGAAAATGAATATTTATTTCACATATTTGGAATCTCTCTTTGAAAAGAATTAAAATATTGAAGAAATTATCAAGATCTTGAGCACGATCTTGTGGCGTTCGACCATACCAAGATTCTTGGTTGATTCTATAACCAATGGGTCGAGGTTTATTAAGCTCAAAGTAAGATCAAACCGGATTCTCGATCTGGGGAGACAGCTGCTTATTTTATACATTGGGTTCTTAGATCTTGATATCTAATGGGTCCAATGTCTCTATCCTTTTCCGTATCATATAATGAGGCACCTGGTCTCCTTTAGTGACTTCTCTCGGAGGTTGTGTCTGACTGGGCCCTACTGGTGGAGTATATAATGGGCCCGCATGATCTATACCGCGTGCCTCTCGTGGAGTAGATGTTGTGCCATCGTGATCCGTACCGCGTGCCTCTAGTGGAGCATAAGATGAAGGTGCTGCATCGGTAGGAGTGAGAGCTCGAGTAGTAGACGAACATATACGTATGAGCCTCAGATCTAATCCACCACTCACGGGGGGGGGGGGGGGGGGGGTCGATATGAGGGTCATCGCGACCCTCGGGGCGTGTTTGATCGTCACACATGTCGAAAATCTAATTCAAAACCTAAGTTAGAATTCTTAAAGGTATAATCGATTCTGTTACAAGGATTTCCTAAATATTTATCGTGTCTAAGTTAGAGTTTCCTTAAGGCATAATTACGGCATCAACAAGATATAAACCAATATACATGATAATTAACATATTAACATGAATCAAGTAAATCATAAAACTTAGTTCAATTCATCAAATAAATCATAAAACTAACAATTTCCTAAATGAATAACATATATAATCAACATTTAATAAAAACTAACACATACATGAAAACTAACAATAATTTTGTAAAGGTTCCTAAAGCATATAATCGACTAAACGAAGTTAAATCTGATTTCTATATATTTAACAAATGTTACCAAATTTAACGATATTGAAATCAAAGCATAATCTAATGAACTTTAACAATTCATAAAGCAATTCATTACCAAAATCCACAAGAACGATATAACGAAATTGCATTCGATTCTTAACACATGATTTGTAACTAATTACAAGGCTGATTCGAATTACATTTGATTCCTAACTAATTATCAAATTTAACGATTCCTAACTCATAATTATACCGATTTGAATTCGTAACATGATTTCAAGATTGATATATATAAATATTCCTAACATGCATATTTCAAGATCGGTATAACTAAATTGGTGTACGATCTTCAAAAAAAAGCTAATAAATGATAAATACAACAAAACTTACAACAATCTGAAGGTGCAACGGCGTGGTGGTGGCTAGCGGCGGTCGACGACGGCGGCGAGAGGGTGGGTGGTGACGGAACCCGCATCAGCAGCGAGGGGTGGGGGTGGGGCGACTGAAATGGGGCGTCGGTGTTATATCTTATGAAGAGGAAGTGCGTTTTTTATACACTGGAAAATGGGCGACAGAATTCCTGTCGATACTGGCTAAAGTAGCGACGGGCTTTCTGTCGTCCCTTCGGCCCAACTGCGGTCTGAAGCAACCCACATGTTAACCTAAATGGGGGCGACAAAAATATTGTCGCTACCCTTGTGTTAGCGGCGAAAACTCTGTCGCCTCTATGAGCTAGCAGCGGACTTGTCGACGAAAAGTTCGTCGCTAGCTTCCTTGGTGAGTGACAGAGTGTCGCCACCTGTGTTAGCGACCGATTTTCCATCGCTACACGCCTTAGCGACATATTTTCGATCGCTAATGAGTGGTGAAGGAAATGGGGTAGGTAATTCGCGGTAGCTAATGCCACGAAATCTTGTAGTGTACAACTTTGTATGTCCAAGTTCGTCCTTATCTTTTGGAAATAAGATAATTTCATGATCTTCTAGGTAAATCATATCTTCACTTGACATCTTTTAAGCTGAATAAAGTAAAAAAAAACATGCTAATTAATAGGTTAGTGAAAAAGACAAAATATATAAATATTATTAAATTTGCAAAAATATATAAGTGCAGAAGATATGGTGTGTTGACGACACTTGTCACAATACCTAGTAAACTTGCGCTTACACTAAATATATGAAATCTATGACTATGATTTTACCAAAAAATATATTATATTGCAAAACACATAGAAAGTAAGGAAAAAACGCATTTTGCATTAACATTTTCTTGAAAAATCTTAATTTTCTCCATTTCCCCTCAATTTATTTCTTTACCCCCATTTTCCATAGAATCATACTGAGCCTAAATTGCAGTTTGATGTCTGTAGATTTCTCACCTTCATCGAGCCTCGGTCCATTCATAATTCACTCTCTATATAACTTCTTATTCAGAAGAGATACGATGGATTTGCTGCCACATAGTTCACATGTATTGGTTATAGTTCTAGTTCATCCAAGGGCAAAACAAGAATTCATTGGAGCACTAAATCAAAATTAATTTGGAGTGTTCAGTCATCGAGTTAAGCTAGTCATGTAGCTACCCCTCACCAATAGTTCTTTAATATTTGAGTTACTTTCAGATTCAATGAGAACGCTTGTTGCAACAGTGATATCTAACGCAGGTGCAACTCTAGTAGTGAGAGCAACATTAGAAGTTATCTCTTCTTCTTCGTCACTCTCAGTTTCATCATCACTCCTAGTGGAGACACAAATGCATTCTTGTTATTTTTAAGTAGGTTCTCGCAGTCTGCTAGGATGTGACCAAAAAGCCATGGCATTCCTTGTATTGGATACATATTCCTTTTCTTTTGACTTCAAGATCATTAGCAGCAGAGTTTTTTTTTTGTTTTTTTTTTATTAAAATCAAAGGTAGATGAACTACGTGAAGGATATTTACCTTTGGTTCTAGATTTTTTTCATCTTCATGGAGTGTTTCGTCAGAAGCGCCATTGATTGTAGAAATTCATTTCCTTGTGCTTTCTGAGGAAAGGATTGAGTCACATAATGAAATGCTAGGCTTTTGGCAACGTTGTCACCCGCTTGTTTCAACTTCATCTCATATGTTGCAAGAGATCCCATATGTATTTTTTAGAGGCATTTTTTGTGTCCTTAGTTTCTTCAAGTGCTTCAACTTTCATTGCAAAACTTTGTTGTAAGGACTAGCTTCACATTGCTCTACTCTTCACCAAGCATAGAGGCTTCAGTTGCAATACGTTGAAATTTTGTATTGTATTCGGCAATGATCTCATAAAAGTGCATTTTCATTTCCTTAAATTGAGTGGTTAGCTGTTGTAACTTTGACATGCTACCTCGTGATATACCTTTCGTGAGCAACGCGTATAATATCCCATGCATCTTTAGCCGATTCACCATTAAGATAATATTATATTGATTCATTTCAACGACACCTAAGATGGTGTTTAACCGAGTAGAATGTTTTTTATCAGCAATTAGTTCTTATTGATTAGACCAAGTTAATTCTTCTTTAACCTTACCAATTGCCTCAACAGGAGTTGACCAACCCCTTAAGATGCCTTTTCAAGCTTTCTAATCTTGTTGCTTAGTAATGTCTTCCAATTAGTTGAAACTCGTAAGCATCGGTGATTTGTGTGTATACAAACCTTCTATTGTCTTTTCCATCCTTGCAAAAAAAAAATCTTTAATTCGAGAATCTCACTAAATCAAACGTTAATGACATGCTCTTGATACCAATTGTTAGATCTTAATGTTGCGCAACAAATAATATAAAATCACAACAAGAACAAAGAAATACACAGAGTCGAATACGATAAAATAATAATCAGCACATAAGACACAATTTGTTAACCAGTTCGTCAATGATTACCTATGGGGCAATCCAAGCCAGAATTTTTACTATGATGATGATGAGCGATGTACGATTACAAATAAGATACAATGTGCCTCACCGATTAAGAATAGAACAACGGATGTTTCGAAAATTAAATAAATTTTTTTATTAAACCAAAAGTGTCAATTATGAGAATTCGTCTATAACGCAACTCGTTTGTTTCTTACCCAAAAAAAGTAGTTTTAAAAATTTGGTGGTTGTATGTTTTCTCCAAGGAAAAGAAAATAAGAATATTTTTTAAACCTTTTACTATAACTATTACATTTTTTTTATCCTTTCAAAATTCAATTTTCTTAAATACTAGAAGCTCGAAATATATGCTGAAATTGAAACTTTGATATGGAACATTGCCAGAGTTTGGCAATTTCGAAACAACCCACGAAAACAACATGAAGTTCATGGCTGACCCAACCCTACATGCACGAGTGATTTAGTAGGCCTGCCCACTCACAAATGAAAGTCACCAAATTTTCCGTTTATCATTTTGTTGTTGAGCTAAATTGGACTTGGCCCAGGTCCTAGATACGGCTTTTAATTGTGTTAATTCAAATAACTGTTAAGTAGCTTTAATGTAATTTGATCGGGTAACTATGTAGAATTTAATAAATTATAAATACTTATCTAAATTAACATGTTTTTTTCTTTCTGAAGATAGGAATTATATTCTAGTAAACAATTATCTTACACATACATGGAATAGGTTTTATCCACATCAGACTTCAGTCAAGGGCTTTAAGCCATCAAAGCGAAATGGCCCAGTTAAATCCTGTAAACGAAGCAATTAATCTCCAATCCAAGTTTATGCGATACACCTACTGTGTATATATGTGCATATATTTGCGTATCAACAGTTAATAATTTATACAAATACACCATATTGCAATATATTTTGTTTCTCATAACACAAACGCATAATTTACACCATCAAACATTCTATAATCATCCCTTCACTCTTACTTCTAACCGTAGCCCTAGCTCTCTTCTTACCATATTATTGACTAAATTTAAAGACAAAAGGAAAAATACGCAAATTAGCAATGTCATTAAGGATTAACAGCTTGATGATGATTACCCAACTCCAATTTGATATTTTGATCACCATCACCTTTAATTATATCATCATCTTTATCCCTAAGATTCTCGACCCCTTTGTCCTGGCTTTGTTTAATAGCACCATAGAAGTAGGAACAAAATCCCCATAGAGAAAGAAAAAGTGACACACCCTTTTCTGCCTTGAAACTTTCATGGTACAAAATGACACCTAAGATTTCAGTCAGTGAAAGTGTGACAGTTATCATAATGCCCGAAAGAAGAGCTGAAGAATAGAATATAACTCCAATTATGCCCAAGAAGGTAGCTTGCCATATTATTAGACTAACGCATAGCACCAAATAATATTTGGTCTCCCCAAGTTCATACGCCTTTGCTTCTGTTGGTACTGCCTACAAAAAGAAAAGAAAAAAGAACTGTATTTAGTAATAGGAACGAGTGAAATGATTCTTTATTTAAGTAATAGCAATAATGCCAAAGCAATAAAAGCTTAAAAATACTCAATAACACGGTTTCCTTATCAAATAAAATCCAAATTATAGCAATTGCATACCTAATATCTCTCTCTAACCTTCCTTTTCTTTCTTTAAAAATCCAAATTTTATATTCGAAAAAGTTCTAATGGAAAATTTGATATTATAATATAATGTTATATTTAATATCGAGCAAGATTTTTAAATACTAATTATTGTTGGCATCGATATTTTTTTTGATCATTCAAGAAAATATTATTTAATGGAGTAAAACGGATATTCTAACCTCGAACAATTTGAGAGTAGCCACTACAATCCCTCGATACAAATAATCGGACTTGAATACCAGTCAATAAATGAGTATACAAAATTTGAGAATTTAGACTTAACCCACAGCCACGATCTGACTTTTATAAAGTCGATATCCAAAACAGTTCTTTCATGATCGTCCCCGAAAAGTTTATTGTTCCTTATCTTCCATATTTCCCACCAAACATAAAACCACAACCCAAGCCCAACTTCTTTCTCAATATTAAACTATTTTTTACGGATTTAGCACTCATTCAAGCTCTATCTAAATTTAAATTTAAACTATCACACTTAAATTAGATTTGTCCATTTTGATTTTTCCTTCTTCTTATGTATACCAAAAGTAAAGATAAAGGACAAATCATTATTTATTCAATAATCGTTATTATATATTCTTATCTTGAATCTTGTGTATACAGTTAAAATTATAGTATTATATTCTTGAAATGTGGAATACTAATCTAATAATATTAATTCTAGAAATTATACTAATCTAATAATATTAATTCTAGGAAGCAGGTGGAAAAGATCTTATCTATTAATCAACTATTCAACTTAGAATTATAAATTGATTTTTTGTTAGATAATACACATATGGAAAAAAGTATTTAATTATGATAAAAGCTTATTTGTGTGTGTATAGTTAGAGAGATTAGATCCAATCAAAAAAAATAAAATAATAAGAGTGATTAGATTATTTATTGCTATAATTAAGAAGTATAATGATAAGAAATGACATAATTAGATATTAAAGAATTTATGATAATGGTATTTCTTAATTATAGGGGGCAAATTAGAGATACTCTAACATTTACTTTGACAACAATAATTATTACTTTGTCAATATCGCTAGCATTTTGTAAAACGATGTATGAACACTAGGCTTTGTCCGCATATGTTAACATCTCATTCTTAAAGTATGGTAGCCTTTAACGGGAAGTCGGCCGGTTCTCCCCGTAGGGTATGCTAATCCCTTAAACATTCTATTTAGTTTCGCTCAGCTAGGGGTTCTTTACTCTTCAAATCTCCGACATAACCTACAGAGTGGGGGACAACGCAAAATCCTTCATGAAGTTGCTCGTGGGAGGTACCCTTGGGAGCGGGGCTCGTGAAAGATGGAAGGAAAGTCCAACCTATCTTTATTTTATTGATTCCCTCTGTCTTTCGTGGCTTTCCTCAAGGAGCTTTTTGACGTTTCCACAAACGACGTCATTTGATGATACTAATCTTTTTGTGTGCTTGATCTTGATGGAGCATATTTAGATTCGGAACGCTTAGCCCGAGCCTTAAGAAAAATGAGGGAAAAATGACTACTACTTGAAATTGTCGTAGTTGGTTTTGTTAGATTACGAGGGTTTACATGGAGGTTATTTCAAGTGATGTTACGAAGGTTTCTCTGAAAGACCCCTTCTCTTGGGTACAAGGTGTCCATTTTATAGGTGGAATAAGTTGCTCGTTATCGTGGGCTTCGCCAATGGGCGCGTGCCAAGTGGAGGTAGGAGTGGGTCATTTTACTTACTTGGTGCATGTATTTTGTGGCTGCTTGAGATGAAGACAAGTGGGGATGGTGTCAGGAGGAGCATGTCTTTTTCTTAGGTGGTTGATTTATGTCATGCTATTTTGTCCTTATCTTCGGTGTTGGATAAGTTTTTTGAGGGTTTTTCCGTCAGCATCGTCGTTATATTCTGGTCAGAAGCAAAGGAATAGGCTTCGTACGTTCATTTTGCCTAGTGGTGCTCGTATCTTTCGTTACAGAAAATATACGAAAAGATGTGCGCTTATTTTCGCGAAAGATGAAAAAATCGCGCATATATCATCAATCACAATAATAATTAATTGATGATATATAAGATTTTAAATTAAAGATCATCACGCTCCACTAGAGTATTTTGCATACTTCCTAAAAGTAATGCTTTTGAATTTTGATCCAAGTAGGGGAGTCATCATGAGAGAATTAATTAGATTTGATTTCAGATGATTCTTTTTTTATTAACAAGAACGAAATTTTATTACTAAGACCGATGTCACATAATAAAATACTTAAGAGTTTGAATGATCTGGAACTATGTAGTATAATTTTATTTATTTAAAGCTGTTTATGATTTGATTGCCTTTAGAAAAGAACAAAACCTAAAAGATGCTGTTCAGAAAGAAAAAAGAACCTAAAAGACAAAATTTACAAGTAAATGGGTGGTCCTTTATCGTATTTGTCTATTTGATGCTGTGGTTCCTCCAGATTGCGACACGTAGCTCTAGATGCTATAGAATTATTTCCTTTATCTTCACATTTGTGTAAAGAGGTTTCCTACCCTATAGTCTTTTCAGCCAACCCACGTTAACATATATTCTATATATTTGTGTTTGTTATAACTTAAAGTGCATTTATATATATACCTGGTTTTGTTTTTTTTTTTTTTTTTTGTTGGAACGAAGTACTTTTTTTTTATAGATGAACGAAGTATTATTATGACATACTAATTAATCGATTAAGTGATATTTAATATATTCTTGTGCTTTTTCGATGTTGTGATAATTTATATCGTATGACGTATTGGATTTATCTTTTTTTGTTTAATAATTGCTGTGATTAGTTATTGTAAGTGAAATGTTGAGTGAATTATAGCCAAGGTTGTATCCAATATTCATTATCCTGAATTCACTCCTCCTTTTTGATAATAATAACTAAAAAATCACCGTTACTAGTTTATTTCGTTTAAATTGCTTCTTTCTTTCCAGAAAAAATGCTTCGTTTAGTTATGTCAATTTTGTTAAGCTATTATACTAATAATATTAAGGGAGAATTACACAAAGTACCCTTTAACTATGGGTAAATTACACAAAGTACCCCTCCTCTTTGGGAAATTACACAAACTACCCTTATGGTCAAAAAAGTTAAAATAATTAAGACAACCTTTCAAATTCAAATCATAGCAGAGACTAAAATTCACAGATAATTTATTTTTTCTTAGAAGAAATTAATTGTTATCAATATTTTTTGTCTTTTAAAACGAGATAAATGAGGTTTAATGCAATAATTTTGACTTGTTTTTTGTTTTTTGTGCAAAATAATTGAAGAGCATGAATTTACATTCTATAGTTTGAAATAAAAAAATTACGAAAAATCTGTCATAAGGGTAGTTTGTGTAATTTCCCAAAGAGGAGGGGTACTTTGTGTAATTTACCCATAGTTGAAGGGTACTTTGTGTAATTCTCCCTAATATTAATGATAAAAAATGAGTAAAAACTTTCTCTAAATAATGCACAAATTGATTTCAAGGACCCCATATATTTGGTGAAGGTAAATATAATTAGCTTAAGGATATTTACAGTCTTTTATGGATTTTCTTTATAAAGTGTCATGGAATATATATAGCACTAGAAATGTAAAACAAATTGCAAAATTTTCATCCCCCAAATTTAAAGAACTTGAAACATGAAATCTGGATACTGAAGTCCTCGTTTTATTTTTTTCTCCTTGAAAAAAATTCAGCATTTCTTATAAAGTTAAGCAAGATTAGGTGAAAGGAAGTCATTTTATTAAATGGAAAAAAATACCTTTACAGATGTCATGTCTAAAGGTGAAAAATGTAGAGATAAAAACTAAAGACTTATATCTGACGTGTCACAATTTGCTGGAACCATGTGCACTGGACATGGTTCCAGCATCAAATATAAAGTGACGAAGTTCAAGTATTATTAACTAGATACCATGCGAATCAAATTTTTCCTTAATAATATATAAATAAATACTTTTTTGTGCCTTTTGAAGAATTGAAGGGATAATAATGATATGCATGGGGCCGAGCAAAGTTTTGTTAAAATTTGGACGCATTACGCTACCTGACGTGATTGGGGAAAAAAAGTTTGGACGCATTACGACATGATTGGGAAAAAATCGATATGTACTTTACGTATACATTATATATTAAACTTACATGCTCCACGGCTCCACCAGAAGGCTCGAATAATATTCGAGTAGTATACTATATGCAAATATATATATATATATATATATATATATATATTCTGGTAACTTTGAAAAGGTAATACATATTCTGGTAACTTTTTAGCTACTTAAAGTTCATTTATTATAATTCTAGCATACCCAAGCTATTAAAAAAAAGTTGCCTGATATGTCTTCATGAAAATAAGAAAAATACATTTTTTATTTGCTAAATACTTATTCGATATATATATATATATATATGTGTGTGTGTGTGTGTGTGTGTGTGTTGTAAATTTTAACTGTGAGACTAGATAACTAATAATTTGGCGTGTTTTCTTTATTTAGATGCACCAATAAAAACACCTGTAATATCCAAAGCATATATATAATAATAACAATAATTCGACAACTAACAAAAAAAAAGTTGTACGTGTAACATAAATCTTACCTGGAAATCACCGTTGATGAGCATGGCGATAGTACACACCCCCGTAGCAAAAATGCACATCACCATTTGTATCTGCAACACCAGCGAATACGTCATGGGCTGCAATTGTTCGGCCTTCGTACACGTCAACTCTACAAGCGGTTGTATGAGCCCGTAAAGCGCCGCCGCACCAATCGTCATAAAAAACCCCAACAAGTACTCCCCCTTCGACTCCCCCTTCGGCTTGTCCCCATTCGCGTGTATCCCCAACACCACCGCCCCGATTGTCAGCAAAACGACCGCGTTTATCGAATACACCGTGAATTTTTGCTTCACAATGAGAAACGCGAAAGACGACGTGAAAATAAGTTGTGTAGCGAGTATGAGGGCGGAAGTGGACACGGGGAGTTTTTGGATCCCCGAGGCGTACAAGAAGTTGTCTAGCCCGGATAAAACCCCGAGGCCAGCAGCAGCTGCGAATACTAGGGGTTTTAGAAAAAAGTTTTTGGCGCTGTGACCGTTGCTGTTATTGTTATTATTTGGGACACCATTGGAAGAGCGTCGCAAATAGTTAAAGAGAATGGGGATTAATAGAATTGGCCAACCGGCGGTTTGTAGCCAGCACGAGAGCCAGATTCTCTTACCGCCGTGGATGAAGTAGAGGCGCATAATTAGGGGTCCGGCGCATTCTCCGATCCCGAGCATAATGCAGCTGAGGACCAAAAAAGACCTTTTTGTGACATTGTTGTTAGGCTGAACGACGTCGTTCATGGTGAAGAAAAAAGTGGAGATAGTGATGATAGGTGTTGGAATTATTGAGTGGTGGGAGAGGTTTATGATGTATCCAGTTATTGGTGTTCACTCATGTCAGTGTATGTTGTGATTGTGATTACGTCTATGATGGGCTTAATATACGGAGCTACCTTTTTTAGGTGAAGAGATATTATAGTGTGCATAGCAAAGTTGTCAATACAATGGAGCAAAATTTAGATGCTTACAAATAGGCTTAGGAACTATACTATCCGCACGTGACGTTGCTGCCGGGTGGGTACGGGAAGAGCAGTATTGTACAGATTGAGCCAGTTTCATACAACAACAGTTCTGTGGACTAGATTTTGTGACCTTTTTCATTTGCTTTGGTTGGTGGCAAATTATACCACATGGATAGGAAGTGGACCCCAATTTACATTCAGCTTTCGTTGACCATTTTTATTTGGCATTGGCTACGGCAGTAGCCCCCCATTTTTTTTCTTAAAAAAAAAGGACCCCTACCTATAAAGAGATATATTTACCGCACATATGGATGCGAATAGGACACATTAATAAAATTAGATGGGTTTATAATTTATATTTAGTTGCTAAATAAAAGGTAGTGGAGGATCTATATAAGTGGGGTTTTTTGAGCATTTTTTACATAACTAATCCTACATTCCTCCTATGATAATGTAAGTACACATCAATCCCCAATTAAATTATCACTTCTGTCATTACCTTACCTCCCCTACATAACTTCTTTTCGGGGTACATAACTTAAGAATAATTTTAGTAATTCAAGTATGTTTTGTTAATTAATATATGCAACCAGTGTTTTCAGAACCGGGCCGAACGTCGATCCAGTAGTCAAACATGTATTATGTAGACCCTGCTATTCAATTCGTGATAAGAGGTCCTAGTTTAAGCCCGATAAGAGTTACGACACACGTTCACTAAAACGTTAGGGCATGAAAAAATAAATATGCAAAAGTTAAATTACAACGCCAAATTTAATAAATATATAATTTTATTAAACTTTAAAGCCAATTTGAAATTGAAATTTTCTAGAGCTATTTTGTAGTAATAAAAAACTTATCTACAATATATTTGTGCTGGTTTGCAATTTGTAGGAGGAAAAGAATAGAATTACAATATATCTAGACTTGATTCCAATTCTAAAAAAAGTATGGGCTGAAATTGCAATTGGCAGAGGCCGTTACGTAATTAATAATTATATTAAGGACTGATATGCAATTCTTTCATCTTCTTCCTTAGGCAGCAACTACATCGCCGCCCTCTCTCTCCTCCAATTTGCAGCAACCACGAACCGCCACCTCCGGCGTGGTCTTTCGTCGCCGTGAAGCGACGATCCTCTTTCGCCGGCAATCTTCGCTCTGGATCTGCAGACGGTTTTTTTTTAAATTCTCGTCGTCTCCTGAAGCTCGGGGCTTTCCAATAGAGGTTGATGGGTGTGATTTAAGATTGGCCCAATACATTGTTATTGGGCCGGCCCACAAGCATATCGAATTGAAATAATTCGATGCGCGCATCGAATCTACAGTCTAATACGTTGTTATTGGGCCGGCCCACGAGCGCATCGAATCGGCAGAATTCGATGCGCACATCGAATAAGTATGATTCGATGCGCCTTTTTATATTGGTTTGTGGGCTCCATGGGACAGCTGCTATATATAGACCGTCCCCTTATATTCCGTGCACGTTTTGGGAAGACAACCACTTCAGCACAGTCAGCATCGAACGACTATTCATTCGCATCGCATCGGGCAAAAATTGCTTATCTCTTGTAATTTAATCTTATAATCTTAATCAGAGTAATTAATTATCTAATAATTTTTTAAAAATTTAATCTTATACCCCACCACCCTACCTTACAACCCCCCACCCCCAACTCTCCGCCCTGCCGCACCCACCACCCCCACTCCATGCACACCACGCACACCACCACCACCCCCACGCACACACCACCCCATCAGCACCACCACCCCCACGCACACACCACCCCACCAGCACCACCACCACCCACATGCACACACCACCCCACCATCCCCACGCACATACCCACCACCCCCACGCACACACCCACCCCCACCCCACGCATGCACCACCCCCACCCTACACACCACCACACATGACCTCCACCATCATCGCCCGACCTCCACCATCATCGCCCGACCTCCACCATCTTTTGGTATTTCGATTTTGATTTTGAAATCAGCACCACCACACACGACCTCCGCCAGCACTCGACTTCGACTTGGGGTTTTGGAGGGGCGGCGGCGACAGGGGTTTTGGAGGGGAAGTTGTTGAGGGTTTTGATTTGGGATTTTAGAGGGGCTACGGAGGGGCGGCGATTGTGTTACTGATTTGGGGTTTTGGAGGGGCGGCGGTGGCAGGGGAGGACCACCGGGGTGGGGTGGAGAAGAATATGATTTTTTTTTAAATTATAAATTAATATTATTAACTTTTAAATTATTTGTTACATAAATATTTAAGAATGATATTTTTTTTTTGTAAAAATCTAAGAATTAATGAATTATTTTTTTTGTTTTTTTTCCACATAGATGCCATGTGTGTAGGTCCTTAATTCAGGTCAAAATTGTCAATGCGGTCAATTGACGCCACGTAAGCTTTTAACGGATAGAAATTTAAAAATGTTGACCGAGGGACCAAAATCGAGTCCGTAAGCCAACTTATGGGACCGAAATCGCGGTTGAGCCAACTTAAGGGACCAAAACGTTAAAAATCCCTTATTTGGGGATTTAGGTATATATATATATATGTGTGTGAGTATATGAGCATATTAGAACTAGTAGCATTATTAGGATTTTAATTTGACTAAAATAAGTTTAGAACTCGAGTAGTTTCTTATTGACGACATCGTGATTCATAGGTAATTTGGAGTAGACGTTGGTTTGTTGCTATCGCTCTCTGCGGTCTAATTCAGATGCGTGTTCCAAAACCATGTTATTTTCACTGAAAATGAGTATGTGCCTTTGTGGGTACTAGTAGTAAATATGTATATATATATATATATATATATATATAAGTGAATACATAGTTAGAAGATATCTTGTTAAGTGATCGTCTGATTGAACTGTTGACTTAGTACGTTTAACGTTACCTGATTATTAGCACTATTGAATAATCCTTGTTTAATGTGAAACTGTTGTTTATTGATTCAAACGTTTGATATATTTATTGTTTCCTACTGTTAAGAACGAGTAACGAGTAACGAGTAACGACTAACTCAATTGTTAAGATCAATTAACATCTGACTGAATTGTTTTGAACGACTGAATGAATTATTTTTGAACAACTGATAATGGATCCACGACTTGGTAAGCATGGCGTACTGCTAGGCAGCAGCGGGCTCGCCAGATGGTCTTCATGCCTCATGGCCTCTCTTCCTTAGACCTACGGGAGTTTCATAGTGTCTAAGTGGGGTAAATGACGAACATGCATGTGTGGTATGTGGAACGATTTCGAGGTAGCTCCTTGAATGGGGGTAATAAGGACTGACCGAACGGAGTTATAGGACGGGTAATGTTCACTTGAGGTTGGAAATTTGTTCTATCTCGATTGATTGTCTGATTGTTTGATTGTGTGACAGTGTGACTGTTTGAGTGATTAATTGACCAATGTGTCTATTTGTTGTTTTTCAATTGTTTTCAAAATAAAAGTGAATGTCATCACTCTGCACACAAATGCACAAACACTACTGAGATTTTTGTCTCACGCATGCATGTTTTCCCCCTTTCTTTAAGCTTTAGAGCATGGAGCGCAAGACTTGGGGGAATGTCAAGAGTTGAGTTTGTTCGGGTAGTTAGTTAGAACTTGGTATTAAGTACTTCATTCTTTTGTACTGTAACACTTGAATTGTCTTGTTTTTGGACAATTGGTATTTTTTAAGTGTTTAACCTTGAAAATCCGGGGCGTTACAACGGTGTTTGGCGAAGAGGAGGTGATTGGTATTGAGGTCATTGCGCGTAATTGGAACAACAACATTTTGGCCCGGTTCCATGGCGATGCACATGACCTTGCGTGTACGACATCTTATTTCGAAGTGGTTTGCGTGTACGCGTAATTGGAACATCAACATTTTGGCTCGGTTCCATGGCGATGCACATGACCTTGCATGTAAGACATCTTATTTCGAAGTGGTTTGCCTGATCGTATTGAGGACCGAATTGATTTTCTTATCACTAGTTTTCTTTTTCCTTTCTTTGTTACGGTACACTACAAGAAAAAGGGGTCATTAGGGACCGCAAATTAGCGACCGCTAAGCGGTCGCTACTCTTCAGCGACCGTATTGGTCAATAGCGACCGCTTAACGGTCGCTATTGAGGTCATTAGGGACCGCAAAATAGCGACCGTTAAGCGGTCCCTAATGACATCAATAGGGACCGCAATATAGCGACCGCTTGACGGTCGCCATACTTTTTGATAATAGGGACCGTCTGGGCGGTCCCTAATGTGGAATAATAGGGACCGCCCAGACGGTCCCTAATTTTTACAATAGGGACCGCCAAGACGGTCCCTAATTTCTACAATAGGGACCGCTTGGCAGTCCCTATTGTTAATTTAGGGACCGCTTGGCAGTCCCTACTAATATTTATACATCAAAATTATGAATTTTTCGATCGTTCGAGGTGACTCGTTGTTCGAGGTGCCGCATAACAATAAGTACAACGACACATTGTATATCCAAACATTATACAAGGAGAACGGGCCGCTTTGAAGATTCTCCTACTATTTTGTACGACGAATGACATAATGACAAATTAATTCGATCTACCTATATACGTATAATTAATGAATACTTGATCTAATGATTATGCCTCATAATTGTATATATGCTAATGTTTGTGTAGTAAATCATAAACACGGATAACAATTACAACTAACTAATGATAATTAATTAGTTGTACATTTGTGAAATATATCTTGAACGTTTATAACTCGATCAATCGCAATTAATCTATTACTTCACAACTAATCTACTATAAGGTTGGTTTTGCAATCATTTATTACTTCAATTTATATATTACAATGAGTTTGGTTGCTTACAATCACAAACACAACAACATCAATAAAAAAAATCGATTTTTTAGTATGAATATTAGTAGGGACCGTTAAGCGGTCCCTAATTTGACAATAGAGACCGTTAAGCGGTCACTAATTTGACATTAGGGGCCGTTAAAATCGAAAATTTTAAATTTTTGGCGGAAGTGAGAGGGAAATTTAAATTTTCATCAAATCAAATCTCAACCGTCGATGAAATCCTAATCTACGGTCATAAGTACCCATCATGTCTTTAACACGGATCGCCAAAAATCGATTTTTAAGTATGAATATTAGTAGGGACCGTTAAGCGGTCCCTAATTTGACAATAGGGACCGTTAAGCGGTCCCTAATTTGACATTAAGGACCGTTAAGCGGTCCCTAATTTGAATTAGGGACCGCTTGGCAGTCCCTATTGTAAAATTAGGGACCGCTTGGCAGTCCCTACTAATATTCATACATCAAAATTATGAATTTTTCGATGGTTCGAGGTGCCGCGTTGTATGTTTAGTTCATAATAACCATTGGAATAGTTAAAATAAAAATAAGTACAACGACACATTGTATATCCAAACATTATACAAGGAGAACGGGCCGCTTTGAAGATTCTCCTACTATTTTGTACGACGAATGACATAATGAAAAATTAATTCGATCTACCTATATACGTATAATTAATGAATACTTGATCTAATGATTATGCCTCATAATCGTATATATGCTAATGTTTGTGTAGTAAATCATAAACACGGATAACAATTACAACTAACTAATGATAATTAATTAGTTGTACATTTGTGAAATATATCTTGAACGTTTATAACTCGATTAATCGCAATTAATCTATTACTTCACAACTAATCTACTATAAGGTTGGTTTTGCAATCATTTATTACTTTAATTTATATATTACAATGAGTTTGGTTGCTTACAATCACAAACACAACAACATCAATCAAAAAAATCGATTTTTTAGTATGAATATTTGTAGGGACCGCTTAATAGGGACCGTTAAGCGGTCACTAATTTGACATTAGGGACCGCTTAACGGTCCCTAAAATCGAAAATTTTAAATTTTTGGCGAAATTTTTTGGCGGAAGTGAGGGGGAAATTTGAATTTTCACCAAATCAAATCTCAACCGTCGATGAAATCCTAATCTACGGTCATAAGTACCCATCATGTCTTTAACACGGATCGCCAAAAATCGATTTTTAAGTATGAATATTAGTAGGGACCACTAAGCGGTCCCTAATTTGACAATAGAGGCCGTTAAGCGGTCCCTAATTTGACATTAGGGACCGTTAAGCGGTCTCTAATTTGAATTAGAGACTGTTTGGCAGTCCCTATTGTAAAATTAGGGACCGTTTGGCAGTCCCTACTAATATTCATACATCAAAATTATTAATTTTTCGATGGTTCGAGGTGCCGCGTTGTATGTTTAGTTCATAATAACCATTGGAATAGTTAAAATAACAATAAGTACAACGACACATTGTATATCCAAACATTATACAAGGAGAACGGGCCGCTTTGAAGATTCTCCTACTATTTTGTACGACGAATGACATAATGAAAAATTAATTCGATCTACCTATATACGTATAATTAATGAATATTTGATCTAATAATTATGCTTCATAATCGTATATATGCTCATGTTTGTGAAGTAAATCATAAACACGGATAACAATTACAACTAACTAATGATAATTAATTAGTTGTACATTTGTGAAATATATCTTTAACGTTTATAACTCGATCAATCGCAATTAATCTATTACATCACAACTAATCTACTATAAGGTTGGTTTTGCAATTATTTATTACTTCAATTTATATATTACAATGAGTTTGGTTGCTTACATTCACAAACACAACAACATCAATCAAAAAAATCGATTTTTTAGTATGAATATTAGTAGGGACCGCTTAATAGGGACCGTTAAGCGGTCACTAATTTGACATTAGGGACCGCTTAACGGTCCCTAAAATCGAAAATTTTAAATTTTTGGCGAAATTTTTTGGCGGAAGTAAGGGGGAAATTTGAATTTTCACCAAATCAAATCTCAACCGTCGATGAAATCCTAATCTACGGTCATAAGTACCCATCATGTCTTTAACACGGATAGCCAAAAATCGATTTTTAAGTATGAATATTAGTAGGGACCGCTAAGCGGTCCCTAATTTGACAATAGGGACCGTTAAGCGGTCCCTAATTTGACATTAGGGACCGTTAAGCGGTCCCTAATTTGAATTAGAGACCGTTTGGCAGTCCCTATTGTAAAATTAGGGACCGTTTGGCAGTCCCTACTAATATTCATACATCAAAATTATTAATTTTTCGATGGTTCGAGGTGCCGCGTTGTATGTTTAGTTCATAATAACCATTGGAATAGTTAAAATAACAATAAGTACAACGACACATTGTATATCCAAACATTATACAAGGAGAACGGGCCGCTTTGAAGATTCTCCTACTATTTTGTACGACGAATGACATAATGAAAAATTAATTCGATCTACCTATATACGTATAATTAATGAATACTTGATCTAATAATTATGCTTCATAATCGTATATATGCTCATGTTTGTGAAGTAAATCATAAACACGGATAACAATTACAACTAACTAATGATAATTAATTAGTTGTACATTTGTGAAATATATCTTTAACGTTTATAACTCGATCAATCGCAATTAATCTATTACTTCACCACTAATCTACTATAAGGTTGGTTTTGCAATTATTTATTACTTCAATTTATATATTACAATGAGTTTGGTTGCTTATATTCACAAACACAACAACATCAATCAAAAAAATCGATTTTTTAGTATGAATATTAGTAGGGACCGCTTAATAGGGACCGTTAAGCGGTCACTAATTTGACATTAGGGACCGCTTAACGGTCCCTAAAATCGAAAATTTTAAATTTTCGGCGAAATTTTTTGGCGAAAGTGAGGGGGAAATTTGAATTTTCACCAAATCAAATCTCAACCGTCGATGAAATCCTAATCTACGGTCATAAGTACCCATCATGTCTTTAACACGGATCGCCAAAAATCGATTTTTAAGTATGAATATTAGTAGGGACCGCTTGGCAGTCCCTATTGTAAAATTAGGGACCGCTTGGCAGTCCCTACTAATATTCATACATCAAAATTATGAATTTTTCGATGGTTCGAGGTGCCGCGTTGTATGTTTAGTTCATAATAACCATTGGAATAGTTAAAATAACAATAAGTACAACGACACATTGTATATCCAAACATTATACAAGGAGAACGGGCCGTTTTGAAGATTCTCCTACCATTTTGTACGACGAATGACATAATGAAAAATTAATTCGATCTACCTATATACGTATAATTAATGAATACTTTATCTAATGATTATGCCTCATAATCGTATATATGCTAATGTTTGTGAAGTAAATCATAAACACGGATAACAATTACAACTAACTAATGATAATTAATTAGTTGTACATTTGTGAAATATATCTTTAACGTTTATAACTCGATCAATCGCAATTAATCTATTACTTCACAACTAATCTACTATATGGTTGGTTTTGCAATCATTTATTACTTCAATTTATATATTACAATGAGTTTGGTTGCTTACAATCATAAACACAACAACATCAATCAAACAAAATCGATTTTTTAGTATGAATATTAGTAGGGACCGTTAAGCGGTCCCTAATTTGAAAATAGGGACCGTTAAGCGGTCACTAAATTGACATTAGGGACCGCTTAACGGTCCCTAAAATCGTAAATTTTAAATTTTTGGCGAAATTTGTTTGCGGAAGTGAGGGGGAAATTTGAATTTTCACCAAATCAAATCTCAACCGTCGATGAAATCCTAATCTACGGTCATAAGTACCCATCATTCTTTAACACGGATCGCCAAAAATCGATTTTAAAGTATGAATATTAGTAGGGACCGCTAAGCGGTCCCTAATTTGACAATAGGGACCGTTAAGCGGTCCCTAATTTGACATTAGGGACCGTTAAGCGGTCCCTAATTTGAATTAGAGACCGTTTGGCAGTCCCTATTGTAAAATTAGGGACCGTTTGGCAGTCCCTACTAATATTCATACATCAAAATTATTAATTTTTCGATGGTTCGAGGTGCCGCGTTGTATGTTTTGTTCATAATAACCATTGGAATAGTTAAAATAACAATAAGTACAACGACACATTGTATATCCAAACATTATACAAGGAGAACGGGCCGCTTTGAAGATTCTCCTACTATTTTGTACGACGAATGACATAATGAAAAATTAATTCGATCTACCTATATACGTATAATTAATGAATACTTGATCTAATGATTATGCCTCATAATCATATATATGCTAACATTTGTGAAGTAAATCATAAACACGGATAACAATTACAACTAACTAATGATAATTAATTAGTTGTACATTTGTGAAATATATCTTGAACGTTTATAATACGATCAATCGCAATTAATCTATTACTTCACAACTAATCTACTATAAGGTTGGTTTTGCAATCATTTATTACTTCAATTTATATATTACAATGAGTTTGGTTGCTTACAATCACAAACACAACAACATCAATCAAAAAAATCGATTTTTTTGTATGAATATTAGTAGGGACCGTTAAGCGGTCCCTAATTTGACAATAGGGACCGTTAAGCGGTCCCTAATTTGACAATAGGGACCGTTAAGCGGTCACTCATTTGACATTAGGGACCGCTTAACGGTCCCTAAAATCGAAAATTTTAAATTTTTGGCGAAATTTTTTTGCGGAAGTGAGGGGGAAATTTGAATTTTCACCAAATCAAATCTCAACCGTCGATGAAATCCTAATCTACGGTCATAAGTACCCCTCATTCTTTAACACGGATCGCCAAAAATCGATTTTTAAGTATGAATATTAGTAGGGACCGTTAAGCGGTCCCTAATTTGACAATAGGGACCGTTAAACGGTCCCTAATTTGAATTAGGGACCGTTTGGCAGTCCCTATTGTAAAATTAGGGACCGTTTGGCAGTCCCTACTAATATTCATACATCAAAATTATTAATTTTTCGATGGTTCGAGGTGCCGCGTTGTATGTTTTGTTCATAATAACCATTGGAATAGTTAAAATAACAATAAGTACAACGACACATTGTATATCCAAACATTATACAAGGAGAACGGGCCGCTTTGAAGATTCTCCTACTATTTTGTACGACGAATGACATAATGAAAAATTAATTCGATCTACCTATATACGTATAATTAATGAATACTTGATCTAATGATTATGCCTCATAATCATATATATGCTAACATTTGTGAAGTAAATCATAAACACGGATAACAATTACAACTAACTAATGATAATTAATTAGTTGTACATTTGTGAAATATATCTTGAACGTTTATAATACGATCAATCGCAATTAATCTATTACTTCACAACTAATCTACTATAAGGTTGGTTTTGCAATCATTTATTACTTCAATTTATATATTACAATGAGTTTGGTTGCTTACAATCACAAACACAACAACATCAATCAAAAAAATCGATTTTTTTTGTATGAATATTAGTAGGGACCGTTAAGCGGTCCCTAATTTGACAATAGGGACCGTTAAGCGGTCCCTAATTTGACAATAGGGACCGTTAAGCGGTCACTCATTTGACATTAGGGACCGCTTAACGGTCCCTAAAATCGAAAATTTTAAATTTTTGGCGAAATTTTTTTGCGGAAGTGAGGGGGAAATTTGAATTTTCACCAAATCAAATCTCAACCGTCGATGAAATCCTAATCTACGGTCATAAGTACCCCTCATTCTTTAACACGGATCGCCAAAAATCGATTTTTAAGTATGAATATTAGTAGGGACCGTTAAGCGGTCCCTAATTTGACAATAGGGACCGTTAAACGGTCCCTAATTTGAATTAGGGACCGTTTGGCAGTCCCTATTGTAAAATTAGGGACCGTTTGGCAGTCCCTACTAATATTTATACATCAAAATTATGAATTTTTCGATGATTCGAGGTGCCGCGTTGTATGTTTAGTTCATAATAACCATTGGAATAGTTAAAATAACAATAAGTACAACGACACATTGTATATCCAAACATTATACAAGGAGAACGGGCCGCTTTGAAGATTCTCCTACTATTTTGTACGACGAATGACATAATGAAAAATTAATTCGATCTACCTATATACGTATAATTAATGAATACTTGATCTAATGATTATGCCTCATAATCATATATATGCTAACATTTGTGAAGTAAATCATAAACACGGATAACAATTACAACTAACTAATGATAATTAATTAGTTGTACATTTGTGAAATATATCTTGAACGTTTATAATACGATCAATCGCAATTAATCTATTACTTCACAACTAATCTACTATAAGGTTGGTTTTGCAATCATTTATTACTTCAATTTATATATTACAATGAGTTTGGTTGCTTACAATCACAAACACAACAACATCAATCAAAAAAATCGATTTTTTTGTATGAATATTAGTAGGGACCGTTAAGCGGTCCCTAATTTGACAATAGGGACCGTTAAGCGGTCCCTAATTTGACAATAGGGACCGTTAAGCGGTCACTCATTTGACATTAGGGACCGCTTAACGGTCCCTAAAATCGAAAATTTTAAATTTTTGGCGAATTTTTTTTGCGGAAGTGAGGGGGAAATTTGAATTTTCACCAAATCAAATCTCAACCGTCGATGAAATCCTAATCTACGGTCATAAGTACCCCTCATTCTTTAACACGGATCGCCAAAAATCGATTTTTAAGTATGAATATTAGTAGGGACCGTTAAGCGGTCCCTAATTTGACAATAGGGACCGTTAAACGGTCCCTAATTTGACAATAGGGACCGTTAAACGGTCCCTAATTTGAATTAGGGACCGTTTGGCAGTCCCTATTGTAAAATTAGGGACCGTTTGGCAGTCCCTACTAATATTCATACATCAAAATTATGAATTTTTCGATGATTCGAGGTGCCGCGTTGTATGTTTAGTTCATAATAACCATTGGAATAGTTAAAATAACAATAAGTACAACGACACATTGTATATCCAAACATTATACAAGGAGAACGGGCCGTTTTGAAGATTCTCCTACCATTTTGTACGACGAATGACATAATGAAAAATTAATTCGATCTACCTATATACGTATAATTAATGAATACTTTATCTAATGATTATGCCTCATAATCGTATATATGCTAATGTTTGTGAAGTAAATCATAAACACAGATAACAATTACAACTAACTAATGATAATTAATTAGTTGTACATTTGTGAAATATATCTTTAACGTTTATAACTCGATCAATCGCAATTAATCTATTACTTCACAACTAATCTACTATATGGTTGGTTTTGCAATCATTTATTACTTCAATTTATATATTACAATGAGTTTGGTTGCTTACAATCACAAACACAACAACATCAATCAAACAAAATCGATTTTTTAGTATGAATATTAGTAGGGACCGTTAAGCGGTCCCTAATTTGAAAATAGGGACCGTTAAGCGGTCACTAAATTGACATTAGGGACCGCTTAACGGTCCCTAAAATCGAAAATTTTAAATTTTTGGCGAAATTTTTTGGCGGAAATGAGCGGGAAATTTGAATTTTCACCAAATCAAATCTCAACCGTCGATGAAATCCTAATCTACGGTCATAAGTACCCATCATGTCTTTAACACGGATCGCCAAAAATCGATTTTTAAGTATGAATATTAGTAGGGACCGTTAAGCGGTCCCTAATTTGACAATAGGGACCGTTAAGCGGTCCATAATTTGAATTAGGGACCGCTTGGCAGTCCCTATTGTAAAATTACAATTTTAGTATGGACCGTTAAGCGGTCCCTGTTTTTGATATTAGGGACCGTCAAACGGTCCCTGTTGTTGGTATTAGGGACCGTTCGACGGTCCCTATTGTAAAATTAGGGACCGTCTAACGGTCCCTATTTTTTTTTCAAAATATAGCAACTGTCGAACGGTCGCTACGTTCTGAAGCACATTAAGGACCGCCCAGACGGTCCCTATTGTAGAAATTAGGGACCGCCTGAGCGGTCCCTATTGTAAAAATTAGGGACCGTCTGGGCGGTCCCTAATGTGCTACATTAGGGACCGCCCAAGCGGTCCCTATTGTAAAAAATTAGGGACCGTCTGGGCGGTCCCTAATGTGCTTCATTAGGGACCGCCCAAGCGGTCCCTATTGTAAAAAATTAGGGACCGTCTGGGCGGTCCCTAATGTTCTACATTAGGGACCGTCCAGACGGTCCCTATTGAGGTCATTAGGGACCGCTTAACGGTCGCTAAATTGCGGTCCCTAATGACCTCAATAGGGACCGCTTAACGGTCGCTATTGGCAAGCGACCGTTGTCAATAGCGACCGCCATATAGCGATCGTTAGGTCCCTAATGACCCCTTTTTTCTTGTAGTGGTACTAGCTTAGTTCGTTTGTTTGTTCTACTTGCGTTCTGATATGACTTAATTAAAATAAAATAAAACAATTAATGTATATAAATGTGAAATTTTAAAAAGATATGTGAATGCATAAAAGAAAGAGGGCCCGTTTGAATGTATTTTCACGCGTTTGGTTTCTTCAATTTTTGGTTTGATTTGTTCAAAGCAGTTTTGAAACACGTGCAGAACAAGACTTTCAATTTTTCCAGCAAAACCTTTCAAAATCTGAACATCCAAAATTGCTTCTTTCAAGAAGTTGGAAGTTTCAAAATTGCTTCTTTCCTTCTTATTTCCCATTATATTTTGTCCTTTTATGTCCGTGTTTGTTCAGTTTTATACTTTACATGATATTTTAATTTATAATATTTAATACACTTCTATTTTGTACTATACTAATTTAATTCATGAAAACATGGAAACATTTCATAGAAATAGATTAAATTAATATCACGAGAACATTTTGAAAGGTTTTTGGGCAATTATTGAATTGAGAACACATAATTGTTTTAAAAATCTAGTCTTTATATTTTAGTCAATATATTATTATGGGTAAAGATTTTCTTCCGGTCATAGCCATCTCTTCTATTATTTAATTTGTAATTCATTTAAAACTATAAATCAAGTTAATTACTAATACTTTTACTACTAAGCTACCGATAATTTATGTGCATACTACAAGAATGAGATAATATTCAATTTCAAGAAGTCAGATAACAAAAGATGAGAAAACAAAGAAAGAATTACTGCTATATAAATATAATCATTACTTGAAATAGTTATGAACCAAAAACAATTCAATTGCTAATCAATTCAAAGATTTGACTAATGTTTTTAAATGAGCAAATTAGATATTAAATTAAAGTTGCTTTGCCAAAAAGAATTGTATTTTTTCTGTATATTTTTTTTTTATTTTCCATATGGTTATATATTAGTTAATCATCAAAAGATCTTTACCTATTATTACCTTATAAAGTATGTTTTCTTTTCTTTAAGGTACTACTAAATTCATCATGCATCTCGTGCATTAATATGCTTGATATGTGTCGTCATCTGCAACTTATTTACAATTTATTGATTTATATAATTACTATACATTTTTCGTATTTGAAAATATAATGTGTTTAAAATAATTATTATATTGTAGATTATTGGACAAGTCGTTTCATGTATTCTCAATCAAGAAATTAAAGGTGATATTTACAGTGTATGTATAAAGAGAGAAGAAGAGATTGCTTATAAAATTTCCAAGATTTTGTTGATTATTATTTATTAGTAGTCATAAGAAAAGACGAGTTGCTTCATTTATTAAAAAAAGGCACATTAGAGAATAATATTATATTGTTTTGTAGTTAGAGATTTTATTTTATATATAATTTTCTTAACACTAGTGCGTGTTACATAAGTTATAAGCTATAAATCTAGTTACATTATTATTCCTTTCATCAAAGAAAAGATAATCATGGATTTATAATCTTCAAATAATATTATCTTAATAACATTATTAATCAACACACAACAATTATTAATTTGATTATTACTTTTATATATATATATATATATATATATATATATATATATATTTATCACATCGATTTGATATTTATATCACTAATTTTCTTCATAACATCCCAACACTGAAATTACATCCAAACTTAATTTTAATTTTTTGAAACATTTTTCAAAATAATTTCCAAACACCCAAACCAAAGTGAGCCAAACCAAATCAATGAAAATACATCCAAACGAGCCCATTATGAAGTCTAGTTTGGATATAATTTTAAATAGTCTTATGAATGCTTATGAATTAAAAATATTACCTGGATATAGTTTTGTAGTGTTGGATTTTCAGAAATAATACAAAAGTAGGAGAGATTGAATATGTTTCGAATTCCATTTATCTAAAATAAATAGTTCGTATAGTGAAGTTTTTAATTTTGTTTTTTGGTAAAGAATTTTTTAATTATTATTACTCAATCAATAAAACTGAAAATTAAGACCCAAAGAAGTTCAGTCATATGATATATATATATATATATATACAGTTAAAATCTCAATATCTGTTAACTTTAGGATTCGCAATATATAATTGTGTTCCAATTCAATTTTATTATTCTAATAAAAAGTAAGATACAAAATAAGATATGATTAAATTTTAAAGAGGTTTGAAAACATCTTACGTTACCACATCAAAAAGCATTGATCTATAAATTTCTAATATGTATAATCTGCCAAAGAACGCGTGGCAAGAGAGAGAAATTGTTAATTATTAAAATTAAGGACGTTAGTTAAAAAACAAAGTTATCTAGAAAATTAATTATTATTTTCCATAAATGAAAGGGGAAAAATTAGAGTTCTAAGTTTCTAACAATGTTAATTACTTGCACTGTATTGCCGACCATACCGTAGTTTTAATTTTTTTTTTGGTAACATCCATACATTATTTGATAGTTGGAATGCTTAACTTTTTGGACGAATTATTAATAATGTCTCTTATTTTTTTCAAAAAGCTAATACGCCCAATTGTTTTGGGCCTTGTTTAAATGCCTCATATATTTAAACTTTTGTTAAAAATCCACTCCGCCCTTATTTGAGCTAAAATTATCTACGTGGCGGTATAGTCAACAAGTTGTCAATGCCACGTCATATTTTTCAGCAAAAAAAAAAAAACGTTTTTTTACACAAATTCTTTTAATTTAAATATTGTATTTGCACCCCAAAATAAATTGCACTTGCCACCCAAAATATATATATATATATATAAACATATATATATAAAAACATATATATAAACATATATATAACTATTTTGTAAAAATAATAAATATATACACATAATAATAAAAATAAACATATATATAACTTTTTGTAAAAATAATAAACATATATATATATATATAAATAATAATAATAAACATATATAACTATTTGTAAAAATAATAAACCTATATATATAAATAATAATAATAAACAAACATATATATATAAATAATAAATAATAAACATTTTAACAATATAAAAAAAATCAATCATCATCTTCATCACCACCACCGCTGCTGCCCCCCCCCCCCCCCCCCCCCCCCCCCAACGGCGCCGCCACCACAGAACTCGAAGAGGAGAAGACAAAAATTGAATCAATGTCCCCCAAAAGCTAATTTTTGGTCATCATCTACCTCTACCAAAATCCAATTACCAACAACATAATTTACAAATCCGCCATTGTTGCACAACACAAGCTTAATAATCGAATCGTGTGATGAAATGGCGGCCCTATTCTACCACATCTTCACCTCCTCCACCATTGTTACCACCTTCGGCGCAACACAACGATCTCTCGCCTCGCGAGCAGCATCGATACCTCCGGATCCGAGGGTAGTGGCGCGATTTTGGGAGGTGATGGCGCCGATGGACCCGATGTTGGTGGCGAGTGGTGGTAGTGGGGAAGAAGATGGTGGTGTGCGGTGCTGGATCCAATGAAGATGGTGGTGATGGCGGCAGCGGAGGTGTGAGGGGGGGGGGGGGGTGGGGTTAGGGTACGAGTAGGGGATGATGAGTTTTGTTTTTAAAAAATAAACTATTAAAGATATAAAATAGATATATATATATACATATATATGATGAATTCATTTTTTTGTTGTAATTGGATATATATATATATATATATTAAGATTTAATTTATTTATTTTTGTATTCTTTTTGTTGATTTTTCTTATATATTGTTAAAAATATTAATTATTTTCCCAAATAGTTATACATATGTTTATATATATATATTTTGGTATGTTTTGTTGTTTTTTTTATATATTGTTAAAAATATTAATTATCTTCCTAAATAGCTATATATATGTTTATTATTATTATTTTATATGTATATATATATTGGGGTGCAAAGTGTAATTTATTTTGGGGTGCAAATATAATATTTTAAATTACAAGAGTTTGTGTAAAGAACATTTTTCGGCTAAAAAAATATGATGTGGCAGAGCAACTTATTGACGTGGCATTGACTGTACCGCCACGTAAGCAATTTTGGCCCGAATAAGGGCCAAGGGCATTTTTAACAAAAAAATTGAAACATATAGGGCATTTAAGGCCCGAAAAATTGGGCATATTAGGTTTTTGAAAAAAGATAAGGGGTAATTTAATAATTCGTCCTAACTTTTATATGAAACGTTCTTTTGAGATAATTATTATAATGCTACACTTTTATTAACTATATTGTAATGAATGATATCTATTGGATACTTATATACATATATATATGGGAAATGATATACATAGAGAAAAAACTTTAAATGCAAGCAACTCTTTATTATTTACTAGTTTACCTTTTTAAAATTAATTGTACAATTCATTTTGCTTTTGGTAATAACTAACAATTAGTACAATTTGAAGAATTTTAATTAAGATATTCTTTAATATTTATAAAAAGATTAACTCTTAATAACTAAATTAATGACGAGGATATATTTTAAAACAAAGATTCAAACGAAGAACTCATTATCAAGAAATATTGATTTAAATATTATAAACTAAAATAGAGAAGAACAAGAAACTAATGACATAGTAGTAACTGTTGCAGATAATATATAAATATTAAATGCCTACTCCTGGCAAACCCAACGTTGGATGGGTAGGCTCTGATACGACGTGTTAAGATCCGATGCTCATCGTGAGGAGGCGTTTTGAACTCTCTATCCCACATCGTTTGGGGAATGATCTTGGCTTCAGTTTTAGAGAGAAATATAGAGGGATCTAACTTCTAATATGGTATCAGAGCTCATGCCAAAGAGGAGGTCTTGGGTTCGAATCCCATCGACACCCGATTATCAAAAAGTGTCATGTGACATGCGTAACAAAAAAATTTACAGCATGCACGTGAGGGGCGTGTTGGAGATAATATATAAATATTGCTACCATTTCTAAAAGTTTAAGCTTTTAGATGAAATGACAATTCAATAGTAACAGCTGACAATTCAACATAGTTTATATATATATATATATTTGGTCATATTTAAAACTATTTATTTCTTGCTTTGCTTCACGTGGTCGCGCCAAAAGTGATTGAAGTTGTCCTACATTTCTAAAAGGAAATATCATTTGTGTTTCAGATTTTTTTTCATGTTGTGCATTCTATTATTATCATATACATTTTTTCAGCATAATTATACAAAAAGATTAATATTAAAAAATTAAACAATATTTACATGCAAATATTAAATTAATCGATAAATTATAGATATTAGTTATTACCACCAGATTTCAAAACAGAAGTAAGATGTTTATTGGTTTTGTACGAATTAAACATGCCTTAAGAATTTATTTTAATTTGAACCTATTAGATTATGCTGAGTTATCTTTGGTGTAATATATACTTTTTGCTTCATAAAAACTAAATAATAAATGCGATTGTAGAGAACTAGCGGCCATATATAATAACCAAAAAATTGAAGAAAAGGAAATGTACAAGAATAATTGATGGAACAAAATTATAAAATTATATCATAACTTAACTTTGGGAAAATCAAGAATGTAATTGACATTTACTTTTGTGTTCATGGACGGAAAGAGAAAATTTGTATGGTAGAAATTGGAGAAATTAACGAATTATAAAAGGAAGAAGCTAAATTGGAGAAAAATGGTCTAGACTCTAGATGTAAAAAGACAATTGATTTGTTTTCTCAATTTGCAAGACTCAAAATTCCAAATATAAAGTTTGAAGTTTTGAGTAATTGGGCCAAAATAATTTTAGGCTGAAATTTCCAAAAGGGTTCCACATATTTCAAGCTATTCTGAATGTTGAGATCTTCTAGCAGAATCTAAAGAAACCATCTCCATATCTTCATCTTTTCCTTTTCCACAACATCATAGGCAAAGGGATAAGTGCAGTTGTTTGCATCAACCCCAACAATTGTGAACAATATTCCACCATTTTTGATTTTAAATGAGTGCCATCTAAGCAGATGATAGGTCCTTATCCATCCAAAAATCCTCTCTTCAGAGCCCCCCAACAGATGTACATTCTCTTGAATTTACAGACCTCACCAAACAACTTACACTTGATTTTCGCAGTTGTTCCAGGGTTTGACTTCATCATCTCCTTATCATACTTCCATAGGTAATAACACTGCTCTGCATCATTTCCATGACCCCTCTCAAATACCTTCTTGTTGGTCATGTACATTTGAGTCTTGGAGAACTCCAGTGAACAGTCCCTCCTTAAAACAGTCAACATTGACTCAACATGCCAGTTTGGATCAGATATGATCTTGTCATAGTATTTTTTTGCTAGCCATGTTGAAGTTGCTTGTCTAAGACTATCATGTCTTGTACAATCATGTGATTCTTCAAGGGTCTTGATCATCTTTGTGTTCTCCCCTTTGATCTTTGAGGCATAAATATATCATGGACACTCTTCATCAACACATCACTAATTTTTGTTGAATTGCTTTTGATCATCCTTATTGGTATTTTCTCAACAATTGCAAATTTCCTAATTGCATCCCTTAGATGATCTGGATACTAGAAACACATATGTATCTTGAATACAACCTTGGTCATATCAACTTTAGGGTTAAAGACATCATGATTTTTGTACATCTCTCTGGCAGCCTCTGTTGTTACTACTAGTTTCACCTTTTTATTCCTTCTGTCTCTTGTGAGTGTAGAAGACATGGGCACATCAGCAGTGCTACTTGCATTAGCAGTACTGCTTGCATTGGCAGTAGCACTTGCATTAGCAGTATCACTTGGCCCATCTGTGGTAGGGTCATTAATTGTTGTTGCTGGTCTTGCTTCAAGATCCACATTAGCTGTGAATAGGTTATCATCTTCCTTGGTATCATTATCATCATCAATCAAGCCATCAGAATACTCAGAATCTAACCCCACAGATACCTCTCATTCACTGTCATCACTGTTCTCCAAATCAATTATTGATGCCACCAATGGCCCATAATTGTCCCTTATGAAGCTAGGCAAACTCCTTACTCTCGCCTGCCTACCATCAGCTTCAGCCCCGTTTACAGTTTCCTCTTTTCTGTCATTGTCTTATGTTGCATTTCCTGCATTTGTTGTTTCTCCATCATTTGTATTCTCCACATTACCATTTGCTCTTGTCTCAAAGTATGTATTGTCAACTCCCTCACCATAAGTATTACTACTAGCTCTTGTTCTTCTTCTCTCCCTCATTGTTCTCCCCTGTCCACTAGGCTCACATGTATTATCAGTTTCAACACCAAAAAAACCACTAATACTTTCACCATTTTCCACTTGACTGCACATTTTTTTCCATTTCTACTTCAAACCCAGCTGGATCTTCTTCACCTCCAAACTTAGAACACCCTTTATCATCCCCAACATTATCAATTGGCTCACTAATAGGAGGGAAAATATCTACTTCTTCAACAGAGTCATCATCAACAACTTCATCTGCATCATCATCTGTTGGAGTAGCAGCAACATGTAACTCTAGTTTCATTACATAGACTTCAACCAACCTCTCTTGAGTAGCCAACCTTGCCATTTCACATGCATAAATCGTCATCATTGATGTAGATCAGATGTAGTGATAGTTCATCATGATGATATCTATAAAACACCATTACATCATCACTCAGGTCTATTTCAACAGCCATACTGATCAACTCAAGTCTGGACATCTCATCTTTAGTGCAGTAGTCAACAAAATTAACTTGGCCCTCTAAGTAGCACATTCTACGAAAATTCATCATTTTTGCAAAGTGATGGGTCATAATAGTAAAAAACTCCTTATTATTACCTGCAAATATACAACAAAAACAACATCAAAATCCTAAGTTTTATGACATGTAATAAACCCTAGTAGTAATATAATATGCACGGTTGACGAAAACCTAATACATACAATATATTATTGCTAAAGTACACACCTAAACCCATGAGTGGGGAACACTTTGGGCCACCAACCAAGCAAAAACAATAAATAATTGACAAAAAATTAAAATAAAATAACCCACTAACTGTTTCTCACAACCTAAGCTACATTTCACAAATCAGTGACAAACAATGTACTGTAGTGCTGAATAAACAACTACATCATACAAAGAGACCAAATAAAAAGGTTGTCGGAAAAAATCCACTCACGTTAATCGGGTGTCAAGGATCGGTGGGAAATGTCGGCGTCTTTGGCTCGGATTTTCCAGCTCATTGTCGCGGCGTCCCCTTAGGCTAGTAATCTCAGCAGAATCGTGTCGATTATGGGAGAATTTTGAGTGGATTTTGTGAACTAAGTGGAAGTATGCCTCGCCAACTTTTGGAGGGAAAATCGTGTCGTTGAACTCAGTACTTTCGGGTTTGCCGGTCTATCTATTCTATTTCTACAGAGTACCAAAAGGGATCATAAAGGAGTTCACCAAAACCCAAAGAAAATTCTTGTGGGGCGAGACATAGAACAATAAGAAAATCAGTCGGGCAAGTTGGGATACAGTATGCAAGAAGAAGGAAAATGGAGGATTGGAGATTAAATATCTTGGGTTTTTCAACTCAGCACTTTTAAGTAAATGGAGGTGGAGACTTCTTAACAAAGGAGACAAAATATGGGCGAAAATCATTCTTTCAAAGTATGGGAATTCGGTTAGCTCTACGAGAAAGAGTAAATCATCAATTTGGTGACGTGATTTACAAAAGATTACCCGAAAAGAGTAACTCAATTCTGACATGATATTTGGTATGGAAATCAACCTTTGAAATCTACTTTCAGCAAGTTGTTCCTTAACACCAGTAGTATAAATGCAACAATCTCAGAAATAAGAGAATGTGGAATGGTGATTTGTGGTCGTGGACTTTATCATGACGAAGATCACTCTTTCTATGGGAGCAAGAATTAGCTAATGATCTCACACAACTTTTACAGGGAGTACAAATCATGAGGAATAAAGAAGACCATTGGAAATAGATTGGAGATCCATCGGAAAAATTCACGATGAAGTCGGCATATGATTGTCTTGAATCATGAGACAACTCAGATTACAATGCTTTCTTCAAAATTTATTTGAATTCTCCAGCACCTTTAAAAGTATTATCTTTTGGGTGGAAAGTGATCTTCCAAAAAATTTCAACGAAAAAGAACTTGGCGAATAGAGGCATCGAGATGGAAAACTTAGATTGTGTTCTTTGTAACCATGGCACCAATGAAAAATACCGTATATTTTTCAAATGTAGCACGATTTACAAAATATGGATGAAGTGTTACGAGTGGCTTGACGTTTCCACTACAAGAGAATTAGCCTTTTCCGTCGGGCCCGACGTTTTGGCCCGATGAAAAAGGCCCAATTATTACTGTCGGGCCCAATCCCGACGGTAATGGCTTATACCGTCGGCTTTGGGCCGACGGTACAAATGGGCTGGCTTTACCGTCGGCCCAAATCCGACGGTAAAGCCCATTCCCGTCGGGTTTGGGCCGACGGGAATGTCCCATTTAATTAAAAAAAATGGGCTGGCTTTACCGTCGGCCCAAATCCGACGGTAAAGCCCATTCCCGTCGGATTTGGGCCGACGGGAATGGCCCATTTAATAAATAAAAAAAAAAAAAGAAAAATTGATGTCAGCATTTTCTTTTTTTAAAAAAAAATTAATAATAAAATTAAAAAAGGATGTCGACCAGAATTTTGTATTTAAAATAAATTCTTGATAATATATATTTTTATAGTTATTATTAGTTAGATAATGAATAAAACATAAGTAGAAATAAATTAATAAAACAAATAATAAACTCTAATTATAAGTTAGTGAATATGGATAAATTAAATCAATGTTATTTTAAATTAAAAAGACAAACTCGGATATTAAACACGCAAAATCGTAATTCAAACACTCACACTCGAAAATTAAACACACATACTAGAAATTTAAACACTCATACTCGAAAATTAAACACACATACTAGAAATTTAAACACTCATACTCGAAAATTAAACATTAATGCGACCCCGGCTATCATATCCAAGATGGACCACCGTATTCTCTATTCACGTCACTGTTCCAAGCTTGATTAGTGTAGTCTTCAGTCGGTAACTCCTAATTATTTAGATCAATTACGGGTTCGACTTGATAACCCCTTGCAAAACTCGGAGAAGTGTCGCTAACTCTAGCACGTCGTGGGTCATTTGGACGAGCCCCACTATAACTAGCATGTCCAGGAGCACTTTGAGCATAACATTGATCGTGCCACGAACTTGGTGGTTGATATTCATCTGACCATAACGAGAAAGTTTCCGGCTGCGGCTTGGGTTGACGCTGTTTCTGGCCCCACGAACCAATAGGTGGAATGACTTGTTCCCACGATGAAGGTGCACCTTGATCGTGTTGTTGGTTCCACGATATAGGTGTACCCTGATTGTAAGAATCATAGCCTTGGCTCGACTGGTTGTAAGAATGAAAGCCTTGATTCCCCGGAGCGGTTTGGCCCTGTTGTGTTTGGTTTTGATTCCAAAACTGGCTGGGATTGTTGTTATATTGAGGATACCTGTTAAAATTACGTTGTGATTCCTCTCTTTCCCGCCTCCTCGCCTCCTCATCATGAAGGATTTTTTGCTCCAGTGCCGCTATGCGATCCTCCTGTTGAGTATGTTTTTCCTCGTACTGTGAATGAACCTTTTGCACGACTTGCCTAGTTCTTCTCTCCTCGCCAGGGTTAGGCTTCTTTGTCGTCGTCCTCCCTGAATCTGACATCTTGTTGTGCTTAGGCTTGCCACGTTGCCTCCCGTGTTGACCGCCGAGATCTGCCTTTGCCGAGACCGTTTGGTCACACTTAAAGGGAAAGCGTTCTTCGACCTCATATTTATCGAAGAGTCCTTTCGTGTAACGAGCCTACAATTTTTAAAGTAAATCAATAAACAATATACATATTTCCCAAAAATAATATACAACGTTTTAATAACTTACATGATAAGCTTGTGCACTCGGTGGGTCCCATCTGATTATTTTTTCATCGGGAGTCCTCACTGTGTGGTCGACCACCCACTGTAGGTCGAAGCGGTAAGGGGTATCGCTTTTAAGCTATAACAACATTTGTTTCAAAGCAACATTAATTAATGATAAAGGTAACATAATAAAGTATATTCATAACGAAAGAAAATTGTAACGTATCGTACCGACTTTAGGCTCCTTTGTTGTGTGCTGACAGATCCACCGTGGTGTGTGGCTAACGAACCCTTGCCGTCTGCACTATTTTGTTTTCAGGGCCTCTCGATTTTCTTTTGCCTTTTTCGCGAGTTCTATCGTCCTTTCCTGTTGCCAGTGATTAACGAAAAATTGTTCTTTACCTGCAGGTAACCAAGACTTCTTGTACCAGGCTGGCTTCTTGTCACGTTGCTTGTACGTCTTTTTTACATCATAGATGGAGTTTTTATAGATGCCTTGTGCCACCCGGTCGAATGCTTCACGAACCATTGGCTTTATTACATCCGAGTATTGGAATACCCTCTTTAAATTATAATATCATATAAGTGTAAGGGAAAAAACAATAATATACACAAATATTAACATAAGCTAAATGGTTCAGAAATTTTACCCCAAAATGGTTCAGAAATTTTTGTTTCTGATCGTTGGATAAACGGGAGTAATAGATAACTGGTTCTTCCACATGATGCCTTATTATGAAGCCGATTGTACGAGTAATCTCTTCCGCATTAGTATGATATCTTTTATCGTAGGATGAAGATGGATCAAAAACATAGTCTTCGGTAACGCCAATTAGGGGCCTCTTAGCCTCGTCATCAGTCGCAGCTCGGCCCTTTCCCTGTCCCCTAACAGCAACCGGTGTAGTAGAACCACTTGCTGAGCCACCAGAAACCGGGGAGCCTTCCGACGTCGAACCTCCCCCGTCGTTATCATCTGGAACTTCGTCCAACAGGGCGAGCAGAAATGTCGGAGCTGCAGGAGTCATTGACGACGGCGGGACCGAGACTTGGTCACGAACTCGGCCAGAAGGCGGGGCCCGGTTTCGGGTTGAAGTGGGCCCCTGTGGTAGTTCCGTCGGCAAAGGGGGCCGATTACGGGTAGGCCCCTGTTGCTGTGAAGTGGGGACAACCCCAGTCTCGCTTGTTGGTTGAAACGTATCATCTATCGGCTGCATAACCTCGTTAGGATCTGAGGTTGCTACATCTTGATGAGATTTATGGCCCAAAATATTTGTGAGGGCCTTGATGTTTTTGAACAAGTTTATATTCGAAATATATTTTGGAATTTGTTTGGATTTAGATTTGACGAGTTTTCCTTTACCTTTGTTGGCAACGTTACGATTATTTTCGTTATTAATAACGGAAATAAACGAATTTTGCCGACGGAAAAAAAAATTATCGAATATGAGAGAGAGAGGAAAGGATTGTTATCAAGAGTGAGAGTTGAAGAGTTGGATATTGAAAATGAGAAGAGAAGCTCGATATTTATAGGCCTTAGGGAAGGGGGGGGGGGGGGCGAATGGGCGTGCCACGTCAGCGATCCGTGTGATAATTCACACGGATCGCTGACGTGGCGAAATCTGATCTTTACCGACGGCTTAGAGCCGTCGGTATAGATCTATACCGTCGGCTTAGAGCCGACGGTATAGATCTGATCCGTGTGATTTGATCACACGGATCAGATTTCGCCACGTCAGCGATCCGTGTGATAATTCACACGGATCGCTGACGTGGCACCCCCCACCCCTTTTTTTTTTGGTTTTTTTTAATTTAACTCTACTCCTCCTAAATATCTATAAATACCCCTTATTCTACCCACTTAATTCATTCATTCTTCCCATTCTCCAAAAACTATCTACTTTCTCTCCCAAAAATTCTAAATAACTAACAAAAATTTATCCATATATATTCACTAACTTATAATTAGAGTTTGTTATTTGTTTTATTATTTTATTTCTACTTATGTTTTATTCATTATCTAACTAATAATAACTATAAAAAACTTATATTATCAAGATTTTATTTTAAATACGAAAATTTATTTATTATAATTAATAATTTAAAAAAATTGCTCGAAAATGTGAATGTTATTATTTAAATCGATTTCTTTTAAATTAAATCGCCAAATAAACATAAAAAATTTATTTAAATCGTTTTTTTAAATTGTTTTTTTTTATTTTTTTTAATATTTTTAAACCCTTTTCCGTCGGCTTTAAGCCGACGGAAAAGCTCTATACCGTCGGCTTTAAATCATTTTAAATCGTTTTTTTAAATCATTTTTTTAAAGTTTTTTTAATTTTTTTTAATATTTTAAAACCCTTTTTCCGTCGGCTGTATAGGAAAAAGGCTTTTCCGTCGGCTTAAAGCCGACGGAAAAGCCCCTTTTCCGTTGGCTGTATAGGAAAAAGGCTTTTCCGTCGGCTTAAAGCCGACGGAAAAGCCCTATTCCGTTGGCAAAAGTCCGACGGAAAAGCTCTTTACTTACGAGCTTTATTCCGTCAGGCTTTTCAGACGGCTTTTGCCGACGGAAAAGGGTATTTCCGTCGGAAAAAGGCCCTTTACCGACGGATTTTCAGCCGTCGGTAAAGCCATTTTCTCTTGTAGTGTTCTACGGCTTTTCCGAGAGACCTCAAGAATCATTTCTTATAGCATAGAACCCTCTTCCGTTCAAAAAATAAAAATAAAATTTGGAGATGCATATGATTTTTCACCTTCTCGTCTATTTGGTTGCTTAGAAACAAAGTTCTCTTTTCATGGCGAAAAAGTTGATATTGAATCGACTATTGATCTCATCAAGCTTCAATCTTGGAGTTGGTATTGTGTCGACAATTCATAAGAAAAAATGATTTTATTTTCTCGTTTTACGACTTGGCAAACTTCCCCATATCTTAATTTGTAACTTGTTGTCGTGATTTTGGACTTTTGGTTTGAGAGTATTTTTTTTACTCTCTTATAGTTTTATTAAATTTTTTTTGCGGATAAAAAAAACACATCGATTACATAATGTAATAGTGTATATATATGTATATTATACACCTCAACTTAAATCTCTTATTTTAATATTATTATAACATCATAAAGCTACTCTCAAATTTTAAAGATATTTTATCAATCATTAATTCTAATAGAAGTCATTGTGATTTTTCAAATTCTAAAGATTGTTGGTTTTGTTTTTTGTTTTTTTTTTTTTTGAGAAAAATTGGTGTTTTTCTTTTTGTGATTTCACATATTAGGAGAAAATTACTTGGTAGTAATCCCAAATAATTGTATGTATATAAAGAGGGGAACCCTTCCTTATATTGGTTGTAACTTGTAACCCTCCTCATTCTTTTTACAAACACACAACAACAACAACAACAAAAAACTCGGACTAATTCTTCCCAAATCTCTCTCTCTCTCTCACGGGAGCATCGGGGCTGCTTTTAAGGGTGGTGCAGCCAGCCCCCCTTAATAATTTAAGTTTATACAGCTGAGGCCCCTAACTTGTCTTATCCTAAAATCATGCCACAACCTTTTTTTTATCTTATGTTAGTAGCCTAATACAGTACTACTTCTATTTAATTAGATAAATTTAAATTTATCCATTAAAATTAAATACTTCTTACTTTAAATTTATTTTTCAAGATCCTCACTTATCATCTAAATTACCCTCTAACCAACACCTGCCTCCTAATAAAAAATGTTATGACATGCGAAAAATGGATTTCTTCTAATAATTTAAATCATTTAGATTCACCCATAAAAAAAATCATGTCGATTCTAAATAATAAATATTTCAAGAAACTTGGTTGGTTTTTGTACTACCTTGATATTTTTATCGGTATTATTTTCGAGGAGTAATTCACCAATCTCGAGGAGTAATTCACCAATCTCGAGGAGTAATGCACGGCGCCGATTCGAGGAGTAATTCACCAATCTTGCAACTATTATTTTCAAACTCCTTTTCTTCGCTCAGATTCAAAGGTTCGTTCTTTTTTTATTGATCTGTTGTTAAAAAAAATCTGTTTTGTTTTGATGGATCTTCAATTTCATATCAAAGATTGCTTTTTTATGTTTGATATGTTGTTATTCAGGATTCGTCTACTGCATTTTGATTTATAGCTACATTAGTATAAATTTCTAGTTAACGGCATATGAGGGAGGGACCTTGTTACAATAAGGTTTACAGATTTGTATTTTGTTTGTGTTGGTATTGCGTTGCATACGTATAACAATAATACATGACAAGAAAATAACCTTTAATCATGATGTTGATTCTCTAAAATAAATACATAAGACATACAAATAAAATTTACCGACACAGTGAACACGAACGTATTTAGGACGAGTTGAAAGCAAGCCTTCTCCCCTTAAGATCGAATTCCTCGGCTATCCTTCAAGCCCTCGTAAGGAAGAGATCTCCCAAGGTACAACGTTCAGTCAAACAAACAGCAAGTGAAGGACAATGCTGTTTTTCAATTGCGAACACGAACGATATTTGCAAACTCTCTGAAATTGTATATGAAAATGCAAATGCAAAATGATATGTTTTTCTCTTCTGAAATTCCTCTGCGCAGAGGTCTGATTTTTATAGCATGAAAAAAGATATGTAACAGCCAACCAATCAAGGGAATTTATTCAGAATTAAAAACGTTTTGACTCAATTCAAAAACGCCTTATTTAATTCACGAATTAAATCTGCAGATTTAATTTTCATTTAAGTGTGTAATCTTGAATTTATTCCAAATTCAGAATTCAGACTTTAAGCATTTTATTTAATAATATAATTAAATAAATTTCTCTAAAAAGATATTTACTGCCTTCCCGGCAGGGACACGCGCGACGCGACGAGGCGAGGCGAGGCGAGTCGAGTCGGACGGACGACGACGACTGCGCGAGGAGTCCCATATCTTCTAGTTCACTACACTCTCTAATTTGTTATCTCAATATAACCAATAGAGTTTGTAGGTCTTTTCCCAATGTGGGACAAAGTCCCTTACCATTTGCTTAAGTCAATACACATTCACACACTTACTTACTTGGGCTTACTCAATTAAGCCCAATTTTCTTAAAATTCTCCAACAATCCCCCACATGAATGTAATTGGCTGAAATGCACATGAGCCTAACGATGATAAATGCAATTTCAGAGTTCTGCCGGAACTTGTTGCATCAGGATAGGTGGTTTTTGGCCTTGAACCTTCCTTAGTGAAATACCATCAGCTATATACTTGCCAACCAGTGGACGTGATGCCTTGAACTGTTTGGCGTTTTGTGTATACCAAGATAATGGTACTCACACAACTCATTCCAATACCGTATTGGTTCTCGTTGTTGTCCGTTTCGGCCCTGGACTGCCTTGGCGATATTCATCGAATGCTCTAGAGATTTAGCCCTTTAACTCATCTCAACGAAGCGGCCCCTTCACATTCGACATAGGTGATCTCTCATTAAGGGTATCCTGCAATACCCCGCTTGTGTTCACAAGACATAAGGATCATTAGAACCTCAAGTTCTCCTTAACCTGTACATGTCTATCACTCTTTCATCATAGAAATGGGTTGGAAACTCAATTTCCCGAGTGCTTTGTTCGACTCGCCCCCACAATTCGGTTGTCCCTTTGAACCTGCAAATTGGGGTTTACAATTCAGGTAGGGTTGCCATCATGGGGTGATGTCTTTTGGTGGTCTCAGATTTCCCATTTCCCTCGATGAATTTGCTACTCAGTCTCTCGCTAGACTTTTCGTCAATCGCTTTCAATATTTTCTTTAACTTCTTCAAGTATTCGGAAAATATTATGATTATTATTCAACTTAAAAGTTTGGAATAATCTTAACCATCACTTCCCCCCCCCCCCCCCCACATTTCTTTCTTTTCCTCAAGAAAGAAAAAATTGTCTCTAGCCTTAAAGAAATTACTTATTTCAGAATTTATTTTGTTTGCGTGCTTCGCGTCTTACATCAAATAAATCTGACTATTTAATCTATTTAGTAAAATAAATAGTATTAAATCTCACTTACTTCTCACTAAGTAATTTAATTTACACACTTATATTTGGACTCAATTCCAAATATTTCAAACACGCACATATATATATATATATATATATATAATAAAATACAAGTCTCGCACTTGATTTTATTTTCTACAAAATATATATAACATACAAGTCTCACACTTGCGTTATTCTCAACAAGTATATATATAAATGTATATATATATATATATTATTTTATCCTTTAATGTAGCAAACACATCGCAATTAATCAAAGGAAATAATTTTATTCATAATATTTAGCCTCCTCTCACAAGACTAAATTTTATTACATTTATTTAAATTATTAGTCTATTCTCTCAAGACTTTTATTACAATAATTTAAATTTTCCACTTAGTTGCTAGCTTCATTGGTAGCTTCACTCTTATTTGCCAATGTCATCACCGACATTTTGAACAGATTTTGGGTCAAGTATTCCTTGCCCACAAAAGTTCCTCCCTTCGAAAGGATGACCCGGTTGGACTCGAAAACGAGCCTAAAACCCTTCTTGCTCATCATAGAACCGGATATCAAGTTCTTCCGAATTTCTGGGACATGAAAAACGTCGCTTAAACCCACCATCTTCCCGGATGTCATTTTAAGCACCACCGTTCCCTTGCCTTCCACCTTGGATATATCGGAATTTCCCATGTAGCATTGTTCGTTCTCAACAGCTTGGTATGTTTTAAACATCCACTTATTTGCACATATGTGCCTCGTAGCTCCCGTATCAACCCACCATTCCTTGGAGTTTCCTCCAACAAGATTGATTTCCGAGACCATAGCACTTAGATACGTGTCTTCATCGGAGTTTTGGCTTGCCTCTGCCACATTTGCAACTGATCGTTTGCCTTTACCTTTCCTCTTGGGACGTCGGCGACAATCCTTTGCTTTGTGTCCAGCCTTGCCACATGTGTAGCAATCCCCCGAGAATTCATCTTTCTCTTTTCCTTTTGCCTTTGAAACATCCGAATGTTTCCTCTTTTGGTCGTTAGAAGTATCCCCAGATTCAATCATGTGGGCCTTCGAATACGCCCCATCTGGTTTCCTCTCCATCTTGCGATTATCTTGCTCTATCCAGAGCCTACGGACAAGATCCTCAAGCCCCATCTGCTTTCGCTTATGCTTGAGATAGCTCTTGAACTCCTTCCATGATGGTGGTAATTTTTCAATCACCATTGCCACTTCGAAAGGTTCGGGTAGAGGCATTCCTTCCGCTGCCAATTCGTGGAAAATCAACTGCAGTTCTTCGCATTGTTCTACCACGCTTCTCCCATCGACCATCTGGTACTCATGGAAACGTCCGACCACAAATTTCTTAGCCCCCGCATCATCAACCTTGTACTTCGTCTCCAACGAAGACCAAAGTTCTCGAGCGCTCTCCTTTGGGGAGTACACGTTGAACAAGGAGTCATCAAGTGAGTTCAACACGTAGTTACGGCAAAGATAATCACCGTTTGACCAGATTTCCATCTTCTCAATGGACAGAGGATCCTCACGATCTTCTTTTGGTTTCTCCTCCTTGAGAAACTTAGTCAGATTGAGTGTCGTCAGAAAAAAAGAGCATCTTTTGTTGCCACCGTTTGAAGTTCGAGCCCTTGAACTTCTCCGGTTTCTCCGGATGAGAGTAAGGCATTAGAGGGTTCCTCAAGATTGGTATAGTGGCCTCAGTACCACTATTCTGATGTTGCGCGTCGACCTCAGTGCCGACAATTTTCGAGGATGTCTCGATTCCATCGTTGTTGGAAACATCATCCCCCGCCATATCTAAAATAATTCAAAAATTCTCACAATTTAGAATTAATTCACAAGGCACATAACAAGTTTTTATCATAATTAAACTCGGATTTTTGCTCCACCAGATCGTTATTTTAACTCATGAACAGTGACTAATAAAAGAATTAACTGCAGCAAATCAGTTATTAATACGGAATAACGCATGCAGTTAACACGAATTAACATGTAGACTAACGGTAAGGAGTTCAGTAACCTCATGCAGGGTCGCGGGTTCAATTCCCGCAGAAAACGTTTTGGAAATTTAAACATGTTCAGCGAATTTAAGGCAATTATTAAATACGTAACCGAATAAATTAATACACAAGAATCATAACTCTCTAATGGTTAAGACAACAGCTAGTAAACGGAGGGATAGGGGTTTGATTCCCAGCAGTTACAATTTTTTCAAACTCACAATTAAAATCACAGAATAAGTAGCAATAAAACATATAATGTAACAATTAATTCACATGAATTAACATGGCTGAATGGTAACGCCTGAGCATCACATGTGGGAGGTACAGAGTTCGATCCGTGTGTGTGACAAGCAGTAGCGAAAATAATTTTTTTAGTTTTGAAACCTGCTTGGAATTTTGAAAACCAGAGAGCAGAGCACTGCTGGGAACTAAATATGAATAGAGAGCAAAACTGCTCTTAAAGCTTTAAGTTGCTGGAAATACTTTTGAAAACACGAATCTTTTGAAACCAACTATGAAGATAAATAAACAAATGAAAACTCAGCAATCATATAAGACTTTAAAAAAATTTGTAACACAAACACATGTCTGCAGCCATTTAGAAACAGATTGCAAATAACTTTATCACAAGGAAAAGGTCTTGGAAAATATAGTTACAGAAAATTTAAAGCTTCTAGAAAAATACTAAACCTGCAAGTGAAAAAGTTAGAAACAAACCAAATCACGAATTCCAAATACTTGAACACAACACCAATTTTTCAAGATTCCTGAACATATCCTGGAAACTCAGAAACGGATTAGATTCATACAACATATAATCATTTTTCATGGAAATCAAAACCACCTATACGTGCAACACATGATAAACATGAAAAGGATTCGATCTTAAGATTGTTGGTATTGCGTTGCATACGTATAACAATAATACATGACAAGAAAATAACCTTTAATCATGATGTTGATTCTCTAAAATAAATACATAAGACATACAAATAAAATTTACCGACACAGTGAACACGAACGGATTTAGGACGAGTTGAAAGCAAGCCTTCTCCCCTTAAGATCGAATTCCTCGGCTATCCTTCAAGCCCTCGTAAAGAAGAGATCTCCCAAGGTACAACGTCCACTCAAACAAACAGCAAGTGAATGACAATGTTGTTTTTCAATTGCGAACACGAACGATATTTGCAAACTCTCTGAAATTGTATATGAAAATGCAAATGCAAAATGATATGTTTTTCTCTTCTGAAATTCCTCTGCGCAGAGGTCTGATTTTTATAGCATGAAAAAAGATATGTAACAGCCAACCAATCAAGGGAATTTATTCAGAATTAAAAACGTTTTGACTCAATTCAAAAATGCCTTATTTAATTCACGAATTAAATCTGCAGATTTAATTTTCATTTAAGTGTGTAATCTTGAATTTATTCCAAATTCAGAATTCAGACTTTAAGCATTTTATTTAATAATATAATTAAATAAATTTCTCTAAAAAGATATTTACTGCCTTCCCGGCAGGGACACGCGCGGCGCGGCGCGACGCGAGTCGGACGGACGACGACGACTGCGCGAGGAGTCCCATATCTTCTAGTTCACTACACTCTCTAATTTGTTATCTCAATATAACCAATAGAGTTTGTAGGTGTTTTTCCAATGTGGGACAAAGTCCCTTACCATTTGCTTAAGTCAATACACATTCACACACTTACTTACTTGGGCTTACTCAATTAAGCCCAATTTTCTTAAAATTCTCCAACAGTTTGTAGATTTGAGGAGTTCCTTAAAGCATTGCATTGTTAATAGAAATATTGTGTTTATGTGAGTGTACATGCATGATGACTATCTGTGTAGCTCTGAAATTATAATTTTTGGGGCTACGACTAAATGTTTATATATATCTCAATTCTCTGGAAGGAAGGAAGGAAGAAAGATGCCTCTTTATGATTGTATGCTTCTTTTGAAACCAAATGTGGCCAAGGAGGCAATGTTGGATTTGGCAGCACGGGTTGGAAAGCATGTTTATAGAAGAAACGGTGTCATTACAGATATTAAATGCTTTGAACAGCTTGAATTGGGTTATGGAATCAAGAAACTTGATGGCAGATATTATCAGGTACTGTTTCTTTACGCTTTGTTGAAGAACTCTGATGGGGTTTTCGATTTTTACCATTGTTGATGTTTGTTGAGCTGTGAAGCTTGTTAGTCTTTCCGATTTAATGTTTCTTTGTAATAGAAAACATTTCATTTTTGGTATATATTTTTGGTTCAGTTTGTACGTGATGAACCCCTTCAGTTATGTTTTGTATTGAACTGAAACAAATTCTTCTTCTCTTGATTCTTGTGGAATTACCCACCTATCAAGAATGTAGCATAAAACCGGTTCAATGGAAAGAGCACACAGAAATTCATCTGTTTTGCGTTATATTAGTTGCTGATCTTGTACATGGACAAGTGATGATCTGTAGCCTGGTTTTTTTTCTTTTATTCCTTGAAAGTATTAATCCGTTAAGTTGTGCAACAGTCTACTTTTGACTTGGTTAGTTTCTCTGCCTGCTCCAGCTTTTTATGTTGAAGAGTAGCTCAAAGCTTGTCATATTATCTTTTCTAACTATAGATGAGCTATTGCACTTGATCTATCAACTCTAATTCTTGAACAAGGTAATATTATACTGCTTTCATGTCCATACTAGTGTGACACGTATGAATCATTCACATACTTGTGTTTTTTCTCCATCTATGATTAGTTGGTAGCTCTATGAATCCTGTTATTATATCCTCTTTTAGCCGGTTATTACCTGGATGTAGTTTCTGGTACGCTACGTCTATTCTTGATAGAAAATCTTTCATATTGTTTGTTTTAAGAATTTTACAAATTGAGCTATGTACCTGTGTCTCATCTCTCTTTAAGCATCGTTATAAGTTGTCCAGCAGATTCTGCTTACTGATCATTGGTAGGTTTGCGATGTAGGGCCATTTGATGCAGATGACTGTCATGACTCCACCGAGCTTTAACAGTGAGCTATCTTACTTGAACAAGGAAGACCGGTTGTTGCGCTGGCTTTTAGTTAAACACCGTGATATTAAATTTGGACTTGACTTTAACGAAGATGATGGTAATTCCTTAATTAGGCGCAATCCATATGAAGAAGAAGTTAAGGACGATGATGACGATGATGACGAGTATGAAGTTGACCATTCCGAAACAGTAGAAAGCACCAAGGAATGATGTGGCTACGTCATCATGTCTTTGTAGAGCTATTGTGGTTTCCAAGATGTGAAGGCATCAGGATCAAATGAAACATGAATATTTGTTTTGTATCATGTTATGAACATTTTGCTTGATATCTGTATAAAGGGATTAAGATCTGTCAGGATGCCTTCGCATGTTTTGAAGATGTGGGATTTGAGAAGATGGCATTGCTGTCATCCTCATATTTAGTTGGCTTCGAGTATTCCTTGAACAGGCAAACAACAAGCGTGATTCTGAAGTGATGGTTAGTTGAATTGAGATTCATTCTCTGTTATTCGAATTAAGTTTTAGCCTTGTTTTTTACTGGATTCTCCAACCCTCTTTGATTTTGGACAGTGAATGAAGAGCGTCACACTACAAGAAAAATGGGTCATTAGGGACTGCCTGGGCGGTCCCTAATGACCCCCCCCCTGCGGTCGCTATTGACCAATAGCGACCGTCTAACGGTCGCTATATGGCGGTCGCTATTGACAACGGTCACTTGCCAATAGCGACCGTTAAGCGGTCCCTATTGAGGTCATTAGGGACCGCAATTTAGCGACCGTTAAGCAGTCCCTAATGACCTCAATAGAGACCGTCTGGGCGGTCCCTAATGTAGAACATTAGCGACCGCCCAGACGGTCCCTAATTTTTTACAATAGGGACCGCTTGGGCGGTCCCTAATGTAGCACATTAGGGACCGCCCAGACGGTCCCTAATTTTTACAATAGGGACCGCTCAGGCGGTCCCTAATTTCTACAATAGGGACCGTCTGGGCGGTCCCTAATGTGCTTCAGAACGTAGCGACCGTTCGACAGTCGCTATATTTTGAAAAAAAAATAGGGACCGTTAGGCGGTCCCTAATTTTACAATAGGGACCGTTTAACGGTCCCTACTAATATTCGTAGATTTTCTATGAATATTAGTAGGGACCGTCGAACGGTCCCTAATACCAACAACAGGGACCGTTTGACGGTCCCTAATATCAAAAACAGGGACCGCTTAACGATCGACGGTTTGAGATGGCGATCCGTGTTAAAAACATGATGGGGTACTTATGACCGTAGATTAGGATTTAATCGACGGTTGAGAATTGCTTTGGTGAAATTCAAATTTCCCCCTCATTTCCGCAAAAAAAATTCGCCAAAAATTTAAAATTTTCGATTTTAGAGACCGTTAAGCGGTCCCTAATGTCAAATTAGTGACCGCTTAACGGTCCCTATTGTCAAATTAGGGACCGCTTAACGGTCCCTACTGATATTCATGCTAAAAAATCGATTTTTTTTTTATTGATGTTGTTGTGTTTGTGATTGTAAGCAACCTAACTCATTGTAATATATAAATTGAAGTAATAAATGATTGCAAAACCAACCTTATAGTAGATTAGTTGTGAAGTAATAGATTAATTGCGATTGATCGAGTTATAAACGTTCAAGATATATTTCACAAATGTACAACTAATTAATTATCATTAGTTAGTTGTAATTGTTATCCGTGTTTATGATTTACTTCACAAACGTTACCATATATACGATTATGAGGCATAATCATTAGATCAAGTATTCATTAATTATACGTATATAGGTAGATCGAATTAATTTTTCATTATGTCATTCGTCGTACAAAATAGTAGGAGAATATTCAAAGCGGCCCGTTCTCCTTGTATAATGTTTGGATATACAATGTGTCGTTGTACTTATTGTTATTTTAACTATTCCAATGGTTATTATGAACTAAACATACAACGCGGCACCTCGAACCATCGAAAAATTCATAATTTTGATATATGATTATTAGTAGGGATTGCCAAACGGTCCCTAATTTTACAATAGGGACTGCCAAGCGGTCCCTAATGTCAAATTAGGGACCGCTTAACGGTCCCTATTGTCAAATTAGGGACCGCTTAATGGTCCATACTAATATTCATACTTAAAAATCGATTTTTGGCGATCCGTGTTAAAGACATGATGGGTACTTATGACCGTAGATTAGGATTTCATCGACGGTTGAGATTTGATTTGGTGAAAATTCAAATATCCCCCTCATTTCCGCAAAAAAATTTCGCCAAAAATTTAAAATTTTCGATTTTAGGGACCGTTAAGCGGTCCCTAATGTCAATTTAGTGACCGCTTAACGGTCCCTATTGTCAAATTAGGGACCGCTTAACGGTCCCTACTAATATTCATACTAAAAAATCAATTTTTTTGATTGATGTTGTTGTGTTTGTGATTGTAAGCAACCAAACTCATTGTAATATATAAATTGAAGTAATAAATGATTGCAAAACCAACCTTATAGTAGATTAGTTGTGAAGTAATAGATTAATTGCGATTGATCGAGTTATAAACGTTCAAGATATATTTCACAAATGTACAACTAATTAATTATCATTAGTTAGTTGTAATTGTTATCCGTGTTTATGATTTACTTCACAAACGTTAGCATATATACGATTATGAGGCATAATCATTAGATCAAGTATTCATTAATTATACGTATATAGGTAGATCGAATTAATTTTTCATTATGTCATTCGTCGTACAAAATAGTAGGAGAATCTTCAAAGCGGCCCGTTCTCCTTGTATAATGTTTGGATATACAATGTGTCGTTGTACTTATTGTTATTTTAACTATTCCAATGGTTATTATGAACTAAACATACAACGCGGCACCTCGAACCATCGAAAAATTCATAATTTTGATGTATGAATATTAGTAGGGACTGCCAAACGGTCCCTAATTTTACAATAGGGACTGCCAAACGGTCCCAAATTCAAATTAGGGACCGCTTAACGGTCCCTACTAATATTCATACTTAAAAATCTATTTTTGGCGATCCGTGTTAAAGACATGATGGGTACTTATGACCGTAGATTAGAATTTCATCGACGGTTGAGATTTGATTTGGTGAAAATTCAAATTTCCCCCTAACTTCCGCCAAAAAATTTTGCCAAAAATTTAAAATTTTCGATTTTAGGGACCGTTAAGCGGTCCCTAATGTCAATTTAGTGACCGTCTAACGGTCTCTATTGTCAAATTCGGGACCGCTTAACGGTCCCTACTAATATTCATACTTAAAAATCGATTTTTTTGATTGATGTTGTTGTGTTTGTGATTGTAAGCAACCAAACTCATTGTAATATATAATTTGAAGTAATAAATGATTGCAAAACCAACCTTATAGTAGATTAGTTGTGAAGTAATAGATTAATTGCGATTGATCGAGTTATAAACGTTCAAGATATATTTCACAAATGTACAACTAATTAATTATCATTAGTTAGTTGTAATTGTTATCCGTGTTTATGATTTACTTCACAAACATTAGCATATATACGATTATGAGGCATAATCATTAGATCAAGTATTTATTAATTATACGTATATAGGTAGATCGAATTAATTTTTCATTATGTCATTCGTCGTACAAAATAGTAGGAGAATCTTCAAAGCGGCCCGTTCTCCTTGTATAATGTTTGGATATACAATGTGTCGTTGTACTTATTGTTATTTTAACTATTCCAATGGTTATTATGAACTAAACATACAACGCGGCACCTCGAACCATCGAAAAATTCATAATTTTGATGTATGAATATTAGTAGGGACTGCCAAGCGGTCCCTAATTTTACAATAGGGACTGCCAAGCGGTCCCTAATTCAAATTAGGGACCGCTTAACGGTCCCTAATGTCAAATTAGGGATCGCTTAGCGGTCCCTATTGTCAAATTAGGGACCGCTTAACGGTCCATACTAATATTCATACTAAAAAATCGCTTTTTGGCGATCCGTGTTAAAGACATGATGGGTACTTATGACCGTAGATTAGGATTTCATCGACGGTTGAGATTTGATTTGATGAAAATTCAAATTTCCCTCTCACTTCCGCCAAAAAATTTCGCCAAAAATTTAAAATTTTCGATTTTAGGGACCGCTTATGTCAAATTAGTGACCGCTTAACGGTCCCTATTGTCAAATTAGGGACCGCTTAACGGTCCCTACTAATATTCATACTAAAAAATCGATTTTTTTTTATTGATGTTGTTGTGTTTGTGATTGTAAGCAACCAAACTCATTGTAATATATAAATTGAAGTAATAAATGATTGCAAAACAAACCTTATAGTAGATTAGTTGTGAAGTAATAGATTAATTGCGATTGATCGAGTTATAAACGTTCAAGATATATTTCACAAATGTACAACTAAATAATTATCATTAGTTAGTTGTAATTGTTATCCGTGTTTATGATTTACTTCACAAACGTTAGCATATATACGATTATGAGGCATAATCATTAGATCAAGTATTCATTAATTATACGTATATAGGTAGATCGAATTAATTTTTCATTATGTCATTCGTCGTACAAAATAGTAGGAGAATCTTCAAAGCGGCCCGTTCTCCTTGTATAATGTTTGGATATACAATGTGTCGTTGTACTTATTGTTATTTTAACTATTCCAATGGTTATTATGAACTAAACATACAACGCGACACCTCGAATCATCGAAAAATTCATAATTTTGATGTATGAATATTAGTAGGGACTGCCAAACGGTCCCTAATTCAAATTAGGGACCGCTTAACGGTCCCTAATGTCAAATTAGGGACCGCTTAACGGTCCCTATTGTCAAATTAGGGACCGCTTAACGGTCCCTATTGTCAAATTAGGGACCGCTTAACGGTCCCTACTAATATTCATACTTAAAAATCGATTTTTGGCGATCCGTGTTAAAGACATGATGGGTACTTATGACCGTAGATTAGGATTTCATCGACGGTTGAGATTTGATATGGTGAAAATTCAAATTTCCACCTCACTTCCGCCAAAAAATTTCGCCAAAAATTTAAAATTTTTGATTTTAGGGACCGTTAAGCGGTCCCTAATGTCAAATTAGTGACCGCTTAACGGTCCCTATTGTCAAATTAGGGACCGCTTAACGGTCCCTACTAATATTAATACTAAAAAATCAATTTTTTTGATTGATGTTGTTGTGTTTGTGATTGTAAGCAACCAAACTCATTGTAATATATAAATTGAAGTAATAAATGATTGCAAAACCAACCTTATAGTAGATTAGTTGTGAAGTAATAGATTAATTGCGATTGATCGAGTTATAAACGTTCAAGATATATTTCACAAATGTACAACTAATTAATTATCATTAGTTAGTTGTAATTGTTATCCGTGTTTATGATTTACTTCACAAACGTTAGCATATATACGATTATGAGGCATAATCATTAGATCAAGTATTCATTAATTATACGTATATAGGTAGATCGAATTAATTTTTCATTATGTCATTCGTCGTACAAAATAGTAGGAGAATCTTCAAAGCGGCCCGTTCTCCTTGTATAATGTTTGGATATACAATGTGTCGTTGTACTTATTGTTATTTTAACTATTCCAATGGTTATTATGAACTAAACATACAACGCGACACCTCGAATCATCGAAAAATTCATAATTTTGATGTATGAATATTATTAGGGACTGCCAAACGGTCCCTAATTCAAATTAGGGACCGCTTAACGGTCCCTAATGTCAAATTAGGGACCGCTTAACGGTCCCTATTGTCAAATTAGGGACCGCTTAACGGTCCATACTAATATTCATACTTAAAAATCGATTTTTGGCGATCCGTGTTAAAGACATGATGGGTACTTATGACCGTAGATTAGGATTTCATCGATGGTTGAGATTTGATATGGTGAAAATTCAAATTTCCACCTCACTTCCGCCAAAAATTTTCGCCAAAAATTTAAAATTTTCGATTTTAGGGACCGTTAAGCGGTCCCTAATGTCAAATTAGTGACCGCTTAACGGTCCCTATTGTCAAATTAGGGACCGCTTAACGGTCCCTACTAATATTAATACTAAAAAATCAATTTTTTTGATTGATGTTGTTGTGTTTGTGATTGTAAGCAACCAAACTCATTGTAATATATAAATTGAAGTAATAAATGATTGCAAAACCAACCTTATAGTAGATTAGTTGTGAAGTAATAGATTAATTGCGATTGATCGAGTTATAAACGTTCAAGATATATTTCACAAATGTACAACTAATTAATTATCATTAGTTAGTTGTAATTGTTATCCGTGTTTATGATTTACTTCACAAACGTTAGCATATATACGATTATGAGGCATAATCATTAGATCAAGTATTCATTAATTATACGTATATAGGTAGATCGAATTAATTTTTCATTATGTCATTCGTCGTACAAAATAGTAGGAGAATCTTCAAAGCGGCCCGTTCTCCTTGTATAATGTTTGGATATACAATGTGTCGTTGTACTTATTGTTATTTTAACTATTCCAATGGTTATTATGAACTAAACATACAACGCGGCACCTCGAACCATCGAAAAATTCATAATTTTGATGTATGAATATTAGTAGGGACTGCCAAACGGTCCCTAATTTTACAATAGGGACTGCCAAACGGTCCCTAATTTTACAATAGGGACTGCCAAACGGTTCCAAATTCAAATTAGGGACCGCTTAACGGTCCCTACTAATATTCATACTTAAAAATCGATTTTTGGCGATCCGTGTTAAACACATGATGGGTACTTATGACCGTAGATTAGAATTTCATCGACGGTTGAGATTTGATTTGGTGAAAATTCAAATTTCCCCCTAACTTTCGCCAAAAAATTTCGCCAAAAATTTAAAATTTTCGATTTTAGGGACCGTTAAGCGGTCCCTAATGTCAATTTAGTGACCGTCTAACGGTCTCTATTGTGAAATTCGGAACCGCTTAACGGTCCCTACTAATATTCATACTTAAAAATCGATTTTTTTGATTGATGTTGTTGTGTTTGTGATTGTAAGCAACCAAACTCATTGTAATATATAATTTGAAGTAATAAATGATTGCAAAACCAACCTTATAGTAGATTAGTTGTGAAGTAATAGATTAATTGCGATTGATCGAGTTATAAACGTTCAAGATATATTTCACAAATGTACAACTAATTAATTATCATTAGTTAGTTGTAATTGTTATCCGTGTTTATGATTTACTTCACAAACATTAGCATATATACGATTATGAGGCATAATCATTAGATCAAGTATTCATTAATTATACGTATATAGGTAGATCGAATTAATTTTTCATTATGTCATTCGTCGTACAAAATAGTAGGAGAATCTTCAAAGCGGCCCGTTCTCCTTGTATAATGTTTGGATATACAATGTGTCGTTGTACTTATTGTTATTTTAACTATTCCAATGGTTATTATGAACTAAACATACAACGCGGCACCTCGAACCATCGAAAAATTCATAATTTTGATGTATGAATATTAGTAGGGACTGCCAAACGGTCCCTAATTTTACAATAGGGACTGCCAAGCGGTCCCTAATTCAAATTAGGGACCGCTTAACGGTCCCTAATGTCAAATTAGGGATCGCTTAGCGGTCCCTATTGTCAAATTAGGGACCGCTTAACGGTCCCTACTAATATTCATACTTAAAAATCGATTTTTGGCGATCCGTGTTAAAGACATGATGGGTACTTATGACCGTAGATTAGGATTTCATCGACGGTTGAGATTTGATTTGATGAAAATTCAAATTTCCCTCTCACTTCCGCCAAAAAATTTCGCCAAAAATTTAAAATTTTCGATTTTAGGGACCGCTTATGTCAAATTAGTGACCGTTTAACGGTCCGTATTGTCAAATTAGGGACCGCTTAACGGTCCCTACTAATATTCATACTAAAAAATCGATTTTTTTTTATTGATGTTGTTGTGTTTGTGATTGTAAGCAACCAAACTCATTGTAATATATAAATTGAAGTAATAAATGATTGCAAAACAAACCTTATAGTAGATTAGTTGTGAAGTAATAGATTAATTGCGATTGATCGAGTTATAAACGTTCAAGATATATTTCACAAATGTACAACTAAATAATTATCATTAGTTAGTTGTAATTGTTATCCGTGTTTATGATTTACTTCACAAACGTTAGCATATATACGATTATGAGGCATAATCATTAGATCAAGTATTCATTAATTATACGTATATAGGTAGATCGAATTAATTTTTCATTATGTCATTCGTCGTACAAAATAGTAGGAGAATCTTCAAAGCGGCCCGTTCTCCTTGTATAATGTTTGGATATACAATGTGTCGTTGTACTTATTGTTATTTTAACTATTCCAATGGTTATTATGAACTAAACATACAACGCGACACCTCGAATCATCGAAAAATTCATAATTTTGATGTATGAATATTAGTAGGGACTGCCAAACGGTCCCTAATTCAAATTAGGGACCGCTTAACGGTCCCTAATGTCAAATTAGGGACCGCTTAACGGTCCCTATTGTCAAATTAGGGACCGCTTAACGGTCCCTATTGTCAAATTAGGGACCGCTTAACGGTCCATACTAATATTCATACTTAAAAATCGATTTTTGGCGATCCGTGTTAAAGACATGATGGGTACTTATGACCGTAGATTAGGATTTCATCGACGGTTGAGATTTGATATGGTGAAAATTCAAATTTCCACCTCACTTCCGCCAAAAAATTTCGCCAAAAATTTAAAATTTTCGATTTTAGGGACCGTTAAGCGGTCCCTAATGTCAAATTAGTGACCGCTTAACGGTCCCTATTGTCAAATTAGGGACCGCTTAACGGTCCCTACTAATATTAATACTAAAAAATCAATTTTTTTGATTGACGTTGTTGTGTTTGTGATTGTAAGCAACCAAACTCATTGTAATATATAAATTGAAGTAATAAATGATTGCAAAACCAACCTTATAGTAGATTAGTTGTGAAGTAATAGATTAATTGCGATTGATCGAGTTATAAACGTTCAAGATATATTTCACAAATGTACAACTAATTAATTATCACTAGTTAGTTGTAATTGTTATCCGTGTTTATGATTTACTTCACAAACGTTAGCATATATACGATTATGAGGCATAATCATTAGATCAAGTATTCATTAATTATACGTATATAGGTAGATCGAATTAATTTTTCATTATGTCATTCGTCGTACAAAATAGTAGGAGAATCTTCAAAGCGGCCCGTTCTCCTTGTATAATGTTTGGATATACAATGTGTCGTTGTACTTATTGTTATTTTAACTATTCCAATGGTTATTATGAACTAAACATACAACGCGGCACCTCGAAGCATCGAAAAATTCATAATTTTGATGTATGAATATTAGTAGGGACTGCCAAACGGTCCCTAATTTTACAATAGGGACTGCCAAACGGTCCCTAATTCAAATTAGGGACCGCTTAACGGTCCCTATTGTCAAATTAGGGACCGCTTAACGGTCCCTACTAATATTCATACTTAAAAATCGATTTTTGGCGATCCGTGTTAAAGACATGATGGGTACTTATGACCGTAGATTAGAATTTCATCGACGGTTGAGATTTGATTTGGTGAAAATTCAAATTTCCCCCTAACTTCCGCCAAAAAATTTCGCCAAAAATTTAAAATTTTCGATTTTAGGGACCGTTAAGCGGTCCCTAATGTCAAATTAGTGACCGTCTAACGGTCTCTATTGTCAAATTAGGGACCGCTTAACGGTCCCTACTAATATTCATACTTAAAAATCGATTTTTTTGATTGATGTTGTTGTGTTTGTGATTGTAAGCAACCAAACTCATTGTAATATATAATTTGAAGTAATAAATGATTGCAAAACCAACCTTATAGTAGATTAGTTGTGAAGTAATAGATTAATTGCGATTGATCGAGTTATAAACGTTCAAGATATATTTCACAAATGTACAACTAATTAATTATCATTAGTTAGTTGTAATTGTTATCCGTGTTTATGATTTACTTCACAAACATTAACATATATACTATTATGAGGCATAATCATTAGATCAAGTATTCATTAATTATACGTATATAGGTAGATCGAATTAATTTTTCATTATGTCATTCGTCGTACAAAATAGTAGGAGAATCTTCAAAGCGGCCCGTTCTCCTTGTATAATGTTTGGATATACAATGTGTCGTTGTACTTATTGTTATTTTAACTATTCCAATGGTTATTATGAACTAAACATACAACGAGTCACCTCGAACCATCGAAAAATTCATAATTTTGATGTATGAATATTAGTAGGGACTGCCAAGCGGTCTCTAATTTTACAATAGGGACTGCCAAGCGGTCCCTAATTCAAATTAGGGACCGCTTAACGGTCCCTAATGTCAAATTAGGGATCGCTTAACGGTCCCTATTGTCAAATTAGGGACCGTTTAACGGTCCCTACTAATATTCATACTTAAAAATCGCTTTTTGGCGATCCGTGTTAAAGACATGATGGGTACTTATGACCGTAGATTAGGATTTCATCGACGGTTGAGATTTGATTTGATGAAAATTCAAATTTCCCTCTCACTTCCGCCAAAAAATTTCGCCAAAAATTTAAAATTTTCGATTTTAGGGACCGTTAAGCGGTCTCTAATGTCAAATTAGTGACCGCTTAACGGTCCCTATTGTCAAATTAGGGACCGCTTAACGGTCCCTACTAATATTCATACTAAAAAATCGATTTTTTTTTATTGATGTTGTTGTGTTTGTGATTGTAAGCAACCAAACTCATTGTAATATATAAATTGAAGTAATAAATGATTGCAAAACCAACCTTATAGTAGATTAGTTGTGAAGTAATAGATTAATTGCGATTGATCGAGTTATAAACGTTCAAGATATATTTCACAAATGTACATTAATTAATTATCATTAGTTAGTTGTAATTGTTATCCGTGTTTATGATTTACTTCACAAACATTAGCATATATACGATTATGAGGCATAATCATTAGATCAAGTATTCATTAATTATACGTATATAGGTAGATCGAATTAATTTGTCATTATGTCATTCGTCGTACAAAATAGTAGGAGAATCTTCAAAGCGGCCCGTTCTCCTTGTATAATGTTTGGATATACAATGTGTCGTTGTACTTATTGTTATGCGGCACCTCGAACAACGAGTCACCTCGAACCATCGAAAAATTCATAATTTTGATGTATAAATATTAGTAGGGACTGCCAAGCGGTCCCTAAATAAAGAATAGGGACTGCCAAGCGGTCCCTATTGTAGAAATTAGGGACCGTCTGGGCGGTCCCTATTATTCCACATTAGGGACCGCCCAGACGGTCCCTATTATCAAAAAGTATGGCGACCGTCAAGCGGTCGCTATATTGCGGTCCCTATTGAGGTCATTAGGGACCGCTTAACGGTCGTTATTTTGCGGTCCCTAATGACCTCAATAGCGACCGCTAAGCGGTCGCTATTGACCAATGCGGTCGCTGAAGAGTAGCGACCGCTTAGCGGTCGCTAATTTGCGGTCCCTAATGACCCATTTTTCTTGTAGTGTCAATACCCATTTCTGAATCAAACCAAGCAAGTTAAACTAATGTTGGTTATTAGTTAAAGGGTTGATAAAATTTACGAAAGTTAGAAACAATAATCTTTTGTTGTTCATTTACCAATCGATTCAATCTTTTCTAATTGAATTTGTGTCAAGACAAATTCATGGGAGCTAATAGATAGAGAAATGAGAACTTGTGACACTAAAACACAAAATAAATAAAAAGAAGTGGGGGAGTTGGACCATTTTATGCAATGATTTGGTGGGTCGAGTGGACTTTCAAATGTATGGTCCTTTAGACTATTGCACCCTCAATTACTTTTTGTGTTTATTTTTGTCACATCAGTCAATGCCTTAATGGTCTAGTTTTTCTTGTTTATCTAAAAAAGTTTACGGGGCAAAATTGATTTCCAAATGGGGTTAAATATATGTTGTACAATTGTTATCATTCGTGGCTTCGTTTAATTGTGTTTGACTCTATTTTGTAACAATAAAGTAGAAAACGAAGCCTGTGTCAAAATAAGTTCCACCAGCCCTTGGCTACTATGTTCAATCACTCAAGTTGAAAAAACCAAACAAATACTAAGAATGGTACCAATCCGAATAACCACCTTCATTCCTAGCACTATGATAGCACAAATCAACACTCTCTTTACCAAACAAGGCACCACTCTCAATCGAACCATCGGCCACTTCCAAATCCCGCCCGTTAGCTTAGCTGGATTCGTCACTATATTCATGTTAGTCTCAGTCGTGATATATGATCGTTTCTTCGTGGGTGTTACCAAAAAATGGACAAGAAACCCAAGAGGCATTACCCTTCTTCAAAGAATGGGAATTGACATGATCATTCACATAATTCTAATGGTCATCGCCTCGTTGACTGAATGGTATAGACTCCGTATTACCGAGAGAAATGGCCTAGTTCAAAATGGAAATGAAGTGCCTTTATCAATCTTCATATTGTTGCCTCAATTTTTACTGATGGGAACTGCCGACGCAATTTTAGAAGTGGCCAAGATCGAGTTTTTTTATGATCAAGCGCCTGAGAGTATGAAAAGCTTGGGGACATCTTATTCTATGACTAGTCTTGGAGCGGGGAACTTTATAAGTACGTTTCTTTTATCAATGACTTCGCGAATCACTAAGCGACATGGGCATGGAGGATGGGTGCAGAACAATCTTAACGAGTCGCATTTGGACTATTATTATGCATTTTTTGCGATATTGAACTTTTTGAACTTTGGACTGTTCTTGGCCATGGTTAGATTCTATGTGTATAATGTAGAGGTATCGGATTCAGTGAGAGTACTCAGTGTTGACACAAATGGAATGGGAAAAGAATTCATCGTCTCTCGAATGTAAGGAGAGGATAGAAAATTCCCTGTGTGAGAAGCGAGAATTCTTTACTCAGCCTTTAGGGTTGCGCACACTTAATTTGAAAATAACCTTAGATCTAGATACACCACAATATAATAAGAAAAGGACTTGTAAAGAAACTAATGTTCTGCGATTAATTGCAACTCTAGACGTGCTATATATGCTTTTGTTATATTTTAAGAACAAAATACAGACTCGAAAATGGAAAGATTTGATTGAAATAACTAAGTCTGTCTAGTGTCTAGTCATAATATGCTTCGACACTTAGTGACTTAGGTAACAATCCTCAAATTGGACGGTCACACAGTCCACTCACACCTGCAACTATATATAAATTAAGTGTTGGTATATAAATTCTTATAATTATCCTTTAGTATTTAATAATTTACAAAATACTCCACGTAATAACCCAAATTGTCAAATATATACATGAACACATTCTAACGCAAAACCAAGTCTATGTTGTGAAAAACCAATATATTTTTCCAAACAATTCCGGTCCTCAAGAGTATTTTGCTATATATATATATTTGTATTCCTTACCGATTGGATATTTATTTTAGCAATTAGACGCTTTTAATTATTTGATTGACTTAGTACCTGATAACATGAAATTAACCGGGTTGGGTAATTCCTTAATTTTCGGAAATATGTGGTTCGAAAATCAATTCTCATGATTCGTAGAGAGAAAAGTTTATGAATGTGAGAGCTTATATGAAGGAGAGCTCCCGAATTACGAAGACTCTTTATGTGGAAAAAGAGAGATAACTTGGTAAATAAAGATGAAATATATTACTTTTAGGTGGATATAGAGTACAATTGTGTTATCTCAATCCGAGTTGATTTAGAATGTTGATCTAGCCTTCTATTTATAAGATCACGGACGTTCAAGTTGGATTGGTCGTATGTGCTCCATAAATGACGAGAATGGCTGTCCATAAATATTGCTTCTGATAGACAGTCTACTGACATTGGTTTAATGCGAGCGACCTGTGAATTAAAGAAGATCATGTCGTGTCGGCCACCTAACGTTCTTTTATGATACGCGTGATTGGTGCTCCAAGTGGGGGAGTGTCGGCGGTCCTTCATTTGATACGAGCGACATTTCATATTTTTAGGGTAGTGTTTGATACTTATTATGTGGGTCTTTCGTGATAAGATCTTCTTTTTGGGGGTAGCCTGGTCTTTTTCTGGTTTGGTGTATTTATATATTATCAGTACCTTTTTGGTTAATTAATATACTTAAATTAAATGGTGATATATGTTTTTGAAAAATATATAAAAGTATCAGTAATATTTACAAATTAATTATTTTCCATCTATAAATATAAGTGGTTATCTTAGTTTTGAATTTTACGATACATTTGTCGTCGTATGATGATGGTACAAAAACCCAAAAGAGAAGAATATCATATTCAATCCAATCTTTAAGAAAATTGTTAATATGGTCTCAATAATAATCTACCATAATTTATGCATCTACATTATGGTGTTGATAGTTGTCATTCTCTTTTGGTAAGAAATATTGGTGCTTCTTAGAATTATAGTAAGTTTATGTTTCTCGATTCTTCACTAATATTCATATTCTTGCCGGCACAGAGATCAGAAAGGTAATTGGTTGGAGATCTAGAACGCTTTCGAGGCATAATATCTTCATTCCTTCAAATTATGATATAGATTCATTAATAATATATAATACTTCACTTTGCCTTTGTATATAGGTTCTTATGATTATACGGCAGTACAACCATAAATTCGCCATAGCAACACAAATACAAGGTATTAACTACTAAATTCTGTCTTGATAGAGTACTTGTGTAATGAATATTGGGTAGTTAATATTGTTCTAATAAGTAGTTACAACTTAAGTTTTTCAATTTGCAATATACACTTACAAGATTGATATTTTTTTTAACAAAAAGAGATAATATGTAACTATGTGCTCAATACTATGTTTGCCCCCCCCAAAAAAAAAAATTAGAGGTGGTCTTTGTTCTCGCGTGGTTTTGTGATATTACACTCTTGTATTTTTTTTCCAGAACTTTAGATTTAAAGTTCATTACGGTAATGACATCGATTTGTAGATGATTAATTAATCTCTACTGTTTACTTTAGCTAATTTAGTTTCTTTCATCTACATAAAAAAAAAAAATCGAATCAGATGGAGAGCTATGAAGGAGAGAAAAAATTGAGTTATTGTTAGTGCCAATTTTTTGTTTACGTATGCATAAAAAGTGTTTTCCATAATTTGGTTTTCTTCATTTATCGCAGGTGGAGAGAGAGAAGAGAGAGGGTTTTTTTCCATAATTTTCTCATTCATCTGTTGGAAACAAAAAGTGAGGGAGCATTATTCATTGTATCTCATGTCATGTGAGACTGAGTTGCCATGTGTTGAGATTTGATTGATGGGATGTGTGGAATTGAAAATTGAAACCAACCTTTTTCATTTGCTTTGATGGCGAATTATATTACATTGATAGGAAGTGGGCCCCAATTTAAATTGGGCTTACGTTGGCTACGACAACATTGGCTAGTTTAATAAAAGATAAGAACAAATCCTATAAGAAAAAGGGGTCAATCGTAACTTCCCGCTTGCAAGCATTAGTGACAGCGTGGCTACCGCCCGACGGTCCCTATAAGCTATAGCACGCCAACCAGTCGTCACCCTTTTGCGATCGCCCAACGGTTGCAAATGAGAGTCATTCGCAACCGCCCGACGGTCACTAATACTATTCGTGTTAAAAACTTATGCATTTTGCATGATAATTTAACGCATATTGTTGGTTTAATTGTTAATTACATCAATAATATGTACAAATAAGTTAAATAAACACAAATAATAGGTTTCGTTGCACATTCAAGCATCATTCAAAGAGACGATTCATATTGATATTTCTCACTAATTATAATGATGATGTACGTATTGACTATATTATATATATATAAATATGGGATACTAATTAAATTGCATATAACATCTATACTTATATTTGTAACGAATATCAATTGCATATGAGACGATTATAACAACTTCGTATGATTAGTTGTAAAGCATATAATAGTTCAATCGTTAATAACTTGGTTAATCACCTATAAATTAGTATTTTGATAACTCTATTAATCGTGTCCTAATTGCATATTACTTCAATTCACATGTGTTATGGAGATTATTTATTAAAAATTACAAACACGTGAAGATCGTATAAAAAAACCAAAAAAAAAAAGAAAAATGTGCCCAAAACTGCGACTTCCTGGCGGTCATTAATAATATTTGTAAATGTATGGATCGGAATTGGTACTCTTTTTGATTCACACGCTGTGTTAAATTAAAATGTTGTGCCAACACCGATTGCATTCAGTGTTGTCCCAACATTCATTAAAGAGTAAAATGCAGCGGAATAGAACAAACACAGAGAACGAATTCTTAAGTAAGTTATATGAATATAACCTGCCGAGCCTTACGGCGAAATAATCACTAAATATGACTCTAATGATCTTACAAAACGCAGCTGAATAAGGAACTCAATCCTAACACTAACTCACTACAAGCTATTGAGTTTATAGCTTTGTTAGATAAAACTCAGCAAAAATAGGACTAAACAACTTTGACTAGAATGTTTCTAATCTCCCAAAACCTATATTCTAGTCTTGTTATTTAGCTTGATGTCGAACACTTCTTCTTATAGAGTTTGTTCGTCCCTTTTCGTAGATGTTATCGACACGACTTGATTGTTCTCCGATTACTTGGATCTTCTCGAAATCTCCTTTGATGTTTATCTCATTTGATGTTTATCTTCTAACTCTATCTCAATCTCCTTCGGCTTTATCTGAGCTTTAATCCCCATGAAACTTAGATTCCTTGATATCCTGAATTACATCAAAGATAACCACAACTCGTGGAACTAGATAAGTTTATGGATAAAGACAAAATTAAATATTGCAATTAAAACTAATCGGACAGTGCAGTGTGTTAAGTTCAATGTTGTGTCAAAACAAGTTACCAGAATGTTGGACCAACATTTCACTGCAACACTTGCACTTTCAATATTCATGTTAGAAATTTACGCTTTTCACATAATAATTTAAGTCATATTGGTGGTTTAATTATTAATTACAACAATAATAAGTACAATAAGTTAAATAAACATAAATCATATGTTTCACTGCATATTTAAGCATTATTTAAAGGGTTGGTTCATAATGACACTTCTAACTAATTATAATGACGATGTAGGTAATGACTACACACACACACACACACACACACACACATATATATATATATATATATATATATATATATATATATGTGTGTGTGTGTGTGTGTGTGTGTGTGTGTGTGTGTGTGTGTGTGTGTGTTTTAGATGATATACTAATTAAATAGCATAATGGCATATATACTTACATTTGCAATGAATATCAAACGCATATGAGACGATTATAACAACTTTGTATGATTAGTTGTAGAACATATAATAGTTCAATCGTTAATAACTTAGTTAATTACCTATAAATTATTATTTTGATAACTCAATTACTAGTGTGCTAATTATATATTACTTCAATTCACAGGTATTAAGGAGATTTTTTTTCTATTAAAGATCACAAACACATCAAGATCGTATAAAAGAACTAAAAAATGAAGATTTTGTGCCCAGAATTGCAACCGCTGGGCGGTCGCAAATGACATACAGAGTCATCTGCGACCGCCCAACGAATGCAACTTCTGGGCACGGGTGTTTTGCAACCGTCCGACGGTTGCTAATAATAATATATTATAAATTTACTCATTTCGCATGATAATAAATATGTGTTGTTTTATTAATTGTTAATTAAAATAATAATAGGTACTAATAAGTGAATTAACTCAAATCATAGGTTTCGTTGCACCTTCAAGCATCATTTATAGGGACGGTCTATAATGACACTTCTCACTATTTTAAATGACGATGAACGTAATGGATACATACATATATAGATAATGTTTTAGATGATCTACAAATTGAATATCATAATGACATCTATACTTACATTTGTAATGTAAAGTACAATCACATATGAAGCAATTATAACTACTAAGTATGATTAGTTTTACAACATAAAATAGTTCAATCGTTAATAACTCACTCAATCACATATAATTATTATTTTGATAACTCAATTACTAGTGAACTAATTGTATATTACTTCAATTCACATATAATAATGAGATTTTCTTGTTAAAAATCACAAACACATCAAGATCGTTCAAAGGGAATCACAAACGAAAAAACTTGAATATTAATTACAACCGCCAGGCAGTTGCAAATGAGGGTCTTTTGCAACCGCCCAGCGGTTACAAATAATATTTAAGTTCTTTGCGACCGTCAGACGATCACATAATATTCATATGGGAATTGCAACCGCTAGGCGGTTGCAAGTTCTATGCAAGAGGTCTTTTGCAACCGCCCGACGGTCACAAAAGACCTAAACTTAGCGGAAAATTCAATTTTTGTTTGATATTTTGAATATTTTGCAATCGCCCAGCGGTCGTAAAAGTCCCTGAAATGAACGGGATTCGGGGAGAATCTCAAATTATCCTAAATTTCAAAGTTTTCACTCAAAATTCTCTATATACCCATCATTCTTCCACTCTAATTTTTAAAACACCAAAATTATAATCACAAAAAAAAACCAACACCTTTACTTTCTCTTCATTTCTTTTCCTAAATCTACAAACTCTTTCATATATCAAAAACAAAAAAGAAAAAAAAAACCCAACACCTTTACTTTCTCTTTATTTCTTTTCTCAAATCTTCAAACTCTTTCATATCTCCAAAAAAAAAACCCTAACATCATTACTTTCTCTTCATTTCTTTTCCTAAATCTTTAAAAACTTTCATATCTCCAAAAAAATACCTAACTCTTTACTTTCGTTTCAGTTCTATTTCTTCATTCATTTCTTCATAGCTCTTTTTCTTGCATGAAAGGTAAATATATATAAGCCCAAAAGAGTGTCATACAAGATACGAGGGACATACCCCAACTCGAAGCATAAAAGACACTCAGGTCCTTCCAAAGACAAATCAATGCACTATCTAGCCGAAAAACATGAAGCTCTAGTCTAGGACTATAACTTGTGTAAAGCCTCACACCATGTCTACACTTCAATGATCTCCCCAATAACTCCTTAGATGTTACCCTCTTCCTTCCGACTCCGGAAAAGCTTGTGGCTGTTTCTTCAGATTTCATCCTGTAGGCTATGGCTGCTCTCATTTTGATAGTAGCTTCGGCATTGACCTGACGTTGTTTCGAGAAAGGGTAAGGAAGCTACCTGTCTGTCCATCATTTTTGCACCCATCTTTTCATTTTCTCCATTTCCTGAGGTTTAAGTCTGAACCTGCACAGATCAAGTGTAATGCCCATCTCTAGACGACAATATTCTAGCAAGATTAGAAAGAATGCATTTAATAAATCTATTTGGTTTCTTCCCCATCTTATACTTAATTCTAACATGTATTTCATATGCCATTTCTTTACACATACTCTGGGCAAGTATCAACATGTTTTCAAGTATTTTTGTGTTCCTCTACTTCCATATACCTGCCACAAGGGTTCCCATCACTGCTGCTCTCACTTAAAACACAACACTTTTTTTCCTACTAGCCTCGATGAACATCTCAATCCCTAAGCTGCACATCATGGACATACAAACCTGTTGCCCTCATCATATTATCTAAAATAGGTCTGACCATAGGGCAGAGGAAGAATAAGAGATCTAGGAATTCATCAGTTTCATTGCATAGGCAGCAAGTCTTATCAGAAATAATATTGAATTTTACCATACTATCTCTATTAACTTACCTATTCTGCATAGCAAGCCAATTAACAAAGGATACTCTGGTTGTGGAACATTTATTCAATACCAGTTCACTCCATTCCACTGTTGGTGTGTCCTTGTGGAAAATTTGATAGCAGGTCGTAGTTACCTGGTTATGAGTTTTCCTTCTCTAATGTTCTGACAGTACTGTAGGGATCAATGTTCTCATATCTTCCCTTAGCTTCAATATTTTTCCACCAAAGAGAATCTCCTGGTCTTGCTTGAGTGCTCCATATACCTCCACTCTTCAATTTGTATTCCTTAATCCAAGTTGTCCATACGGTAGGCCTGGTAGCATGGTTGTCTATCCCTATAATCTGAGCACACAAGAGAGCCTTGTTCCAGATAAGAATTTCTTTTATTTAGAGCCCTCCATTTACATGATCCTGGCAGACTTTAGACCATGAGACCAAGTTCATTCTCCTATTTTCCTTACCAGACCATAGAAAATTTCTGCATAACCCCTCAATCTTATATGCAACTCCTATTAGAATAGGTAATACATAGCTCTAAAATCTTTGTATGGCGCTGAGGACAACTTTGACCAACTACAACCTGCCTGCATAGCTCATCTTCTTAGCAATCTAACTATGGATTCTTGCACTAACCTTCACAACAAATGGCTCATACTATGTGATCTTTATTTTTTTAGGGCTCAGGGGTATACCCAATTATCTGACTGGAAAGTTCCCTTCTAGGAATGTCCAAATCTTCATAAGTTTTTCCTTCTCCTCCCTTTGCACCCCAGCTAGGAATATGGAACTTTTGTAACTGTTGATTTGCAGTCCAAATGAGCAGAGGATTCATCCATTGTATCCTTCAAGTTCTTCATTGATTTTCTATCTCCTACTTTTTTGCACATTTAGTTTGATCATTTTAGATAAATATTCCATGCAAATAACAAAGAGATAGGGTGACATTAGATCTCCATGTCTAAGTCCCTGTTCTAAGTCCTTGCTTGCTAGGCATGTGCCTCTCAAGGTTTCTATTAATGCAAAATGAAAAGCTGGCAATAGAACACAAGTCATGATCAGTTTCACAAAACCTGTATCAAAGAAAACCAATCAGAGCTTCATTTAGGAATGTCCAGTTAATAGTATCATATGCTTTTCTTAGATCAATGTTGAGCATGCATCTAGGTGAAATGTTTCTCCTGTTTTAACCTCTAATTAATTCCTGAGGTAGGAAAACATTTTGGAACAAACCCTTCCCAGAAATAAAGGCATTCTAGCAGGGGCTAATCAATTTAGGGAGCAAATGCTTAATTCTGTTAGCCAACACCTTGGTGATAACTTTGTAAATGATGTTACAAAAAGCTATGGGTATGTAATCAGCAATGAAGATACCTTCACATTCTTGGGAATCAATCAAACAGAGGTAGTGTTAATTTTCTTCAGAATCTTACTAGTTTCTTGAACTTTCCTAACTACCTAAAAGATCAAATCACATGTTACCTGCCAACTCTTCTTATAGAAACATGCATTCATTCTATCTAAGCCTGAGCTTTTATTATCAACCATGTTGAATAGGGCTGCTTTGACTTCATATATCTCTATTGGTTGCTTCAGTTTGGCATTCATCCCATCAGTAACAATAGGACCCACTCTGAAAACCTCTAGCTTTGTTGGACGCTCCTGTTTTTTCACACCAAATAAATTATGATAGAAAACAAGAATATGGTTAGTACTATCAATTTTGGTATTTAGAGTATCCCCATGTGTGATCAGCAAAAGGATACTATTTATCTTCCTCCTTGCTTTGATTTGTTGAAAAAAATAGCCTATTGCAAGCATCTTCCTCCTCCACCCAGTCAATTTTGGCTTTCTGTGAAGTTGATTCATGAGAGTTTGGTGTAAGTTCGTATATACCTTCTTTTTGTGTGAAATCTCTTTCTTGAGTGTGGAATTTCCAGTGGCTTGTAGTTGTTTCTCTTGTAAACTAAGTAGCTCATGGTATCTCTCCTGGACTCTGGTTCCAGGTTCTGGAATTTCTCCGCGTTCAGCTCTTTTAGTTTATCTTTGAGAACCTTTAGCTTCTTGACTGGCTGGAACATTTAACAGCCATAGACCCGTGTATCCCACACCTCAGAGACAATCTCCAAGAATTTCTCATCTGAAACCCAAATATTATTCATATCTTTTATTTATACAAAAAATTATTCATTTTTCCAACTCTTCACTTTTTTTTCCCTCAAAATTCCTTTGCTTTACAACTCTTTTCTTTGTTTCACTCATATTTCTTTGTTTGTTCAAAGATGAAAATCTGAGTTTCTCCATCAAAAATAATAATATTCCCGTAATTTACCGAATTTTTCTTTTATTATGATAAATATTATTCGCAACCATTAGGCGGTTGCAAATGACTTGAACAATATTTTTGACTGCCCGGTGGTCACAAATGACCTAAACGTCATTTGCAACCGCTTGCGACTGCCCAGTGGTCCTTCGCAACCGCCGATCCATTTTTCTTGTAGTGAAATCATATCTTAGTCATTAACATCATTACTTTACTTATAATTACTTGAAGTAAATAGAAACATCTCTACTTTATTATATCTAGTAAGAAGATAATTTGTTATATTAAATAGAAAAATTTGAGTTGTGATGATAAATATTGCAAACAACCATATTTTTCTAAACTTGATTAATCAACAAACAAAAATTGATCTTCATTGTATTTGTTTGATACACAAAAATTAATGTTGTTCAAATTACATATATGCATACTCTTTATCATATTTGTGAAGGAAACAATAGTTTCTACATATGTAAAAGGGATAAAAGCATTAAACCCCCTGAACTATACACGTTTTTGCGACTTACCCCTTAAACAAATTTTATCATCACTTTCCCTCCTAAACTATGCACTTTTGTGCGATTTGCCCCCTCAGTGCATTTTTGGTCGAAATACTCTCCGTTCGAGGTACTTTTTCCCCTACTTTTTGTCATCAACAACTAAAATGCATCTAGTACAACACATATGAGTCGGGTAGGGGGGACTATTCCGGTAAAAATGGCCAAAATATACTGAAGGGGCAAATCACGTTCCCGACCGTTTTTGGTCGAAATACTCCCCGTTCGAGGTGTTTGTTTTTCTACTTTTTGTCATCAACAACTAAAATACATCTAGTACAACACATATGAGTCGAGTAAGGGGTAATATTCTGGCCAAAACATGGCCAAAAATGGCTGAAAATGCACCGAGGGGGCAAATCGCACAAAAGTGCATAGTTTAGGGGGGAAAGTGATGCTAAAATTTGTTTAAGGGACAAGTCGCAAAAACGTATATAGTTCAGGGAGTTTGATGCTTTTATCTCTATGTAAAAACATAAATACAATGTGCACTACTTTTTTTCTCTTTTTTATAGTTTAAATAAGTCTAAAATTTTATAACATGGTATACAACTTTTACTTTTGATATATATATATATATATATATATATATATATATATTTGATAAGAAAATGCAATGTATATCTTTTGCTATTGATATGTCACGTAAACTAGTAAGAATTTTCCTTTAAGAACTAAAAGTAAAATAGAAAAATTTCTGGTACGCAGTCATCTTCTTTAAAATATCCAAAAAAATCATTTCAAAATGATAATTTTTTTCACTCATTATTTTAGTTTTTTCTCGCTTATTTATTTGAAATTGTTCTTTAAAAAAATTTAGCCCCCCATATAAAACTAAACCAATAATTTTCCATCCCACAACGAAATCAGTAATGTTCACACTACATATATAGCCACATAGAATCTTAGATATGAACATCGAAACTTTAAGTTTTGCTTACATAAACAACAACAACGGCGACAACAACAACAACAACAACAACAACAACAACAACAACAACAACAACAACAACAACAACACCACCACCAAAAACAACAAACAAACAAACATGTAATCACAATTCACTGGAATAGGGTATATGAATCTAATGGGAAGCACGTCGAATGAAACATTTAAATCACTCCAATGGGCTAAGACTAAATGAACTCTAATAATAAAACACACTAGAAACACTAATTAATCAATCAATCTCCAACAGCCATAGGAACATAGCACATTCATCCAAAAAAAACATCACCATTGTTACATAACAAAACACAGAATAACAAAAACATTCGGCACATCTTCACGAAACACGGGAACCATAACCTTTGGTTCAGATTTCACGGTGGCGATAGGGGCGACGCTAAAACGGGCGGCGGCGCGGCCTCTATTCTTCTCCAACACCTTCGTTGTGAATCCAAAACTCGGATTCAACTTTTTGGCTCATGATCCAGAGCTAGGGTTCGCAACAAATTTTTGAAGGTGAATCATTACAATTCTTGTAAGTGATGGTGATTTTTGATTTCCAAGTACCAAGGGTTTACTAACCATGCACCAAACTTTTAATATTAGAATTTTTATTGCAATGATTTGATTTGAATGTTGTATATTGTAATTTTGGTATATATGTTATATTCAGGTGGGGTGATTTAGGTGGCCCAAAAACAAACTGGGCTGACCTGGCCTAAAAAAGAATCGAACCAAGGTGGTTCGACAATTCTTGGACGATTGAACATTAATGTTTGATTGTTACTGCCTTTTTGCAAAGTTGTTGATGCATCCCGAGGTTTATAAATACATCAAATCCCGAGATTCACGCTAGATCATTAATTATTGTTCACCAACTCTACAAGCATGGAAATAACTGTTCAACTGTTATTTTGGTTCGAGAGTTCTTCAGTTCAATCGTCCAGCTCTCTTGTTCGATCTTTATCAATCGGTCAACCCCGTTCAAGAGTTCTCACTATCAAATCCAGATTTGTTCGATTGTCTTGGGATTCGACAGTTATTCCAACGTCAAACCTGCCTCTGTTTGATAGTTTTCGGTTCGACTTTCCTGGGTTATTTTAGTTATTTTAGACTTCCTAACCGTGTAATATGTGTTCCGAATAAAGCTAGTCAATTCATTGTAATAGATTAGAATAGTTTGATAAATTTAATGCCAGTTTGTATCGTATTTTCATTATCTTGTAACCCATACGAAATAACACCAAATCATATTCGATTAATCCTCATTGTAAGTAATTACAATGAGTTAGAGGTTAAATTTAAAAGTGCAAGTTGTTGGGTCAATGTTAGACCAACATTGAAGTATCAATGTAGGGATAACATTCAAACCATAAACTTTCTAACATTCTGGGTTTAAAACTGTGAAAATTATTGTTTTGCCTTTATTCGCTTCCTAACTCAGTTCCACGAGTTGTAATTGGTATTTTTATGTGCTCCAGGTCTAGAGACTTCAAGGATGGATCTATTTTCTTCAAGATAAGTTACCCTTCAAAGATAATTTTCCAAAGAAGAACTTTCCTATTGAAGATGCGTGCATGCTGAAAAGAAAGGAATGTACAAGAATGAATAATGAATTAGGAATGAAGATTTCCAGAGGAGAAATCTTTCAAATGAAGACTTCTAGAAAGAGAAGGACACTTCCCTTAGAAGACTTCAAGTTAAAGAAAGAAACATTTCCTAATTCAAGAAGGAAAGCCGCATGAGCTACAATGGAAAAATTAAGGTGTGTGAATTGCAAGAAGGAAAGAATATTACTTGCAGTAGGACTCTTTCCATAGAAGACTACAAGATGGGGAAAGATTTTTTCCACAGAAGACTACAATATGGAGAAGGATACTTTCCTTAGAGGACTTCAAGTCAAAGATGGAAACATTTCCATTGACTTCTAGTTGGACAAGGAAACATTTTCTTATTGAAGAAGACTTCCTCATGAACGAAATTATAGTCATACAACGAGATCTAATATTAATCAAAAACATGCACAACATGTCTTAGACATCAAGGAAGACTACACTATAAATAGACATGTTGAGCATCAAAAATAGTATATGAAGACAAGAGCAAAAATATCTCGTGAGGAAATTATTATAGTTAAGTGTCTTTGTCTTGTTTTTCTGAGGTTTGAGATTAATAAGTGAGTATAAAAGTCATGTTTAGATTTAAAGAGTTGATCTTTGTTTGCTCGGTTGAGTTCAAACAACTTGAGAGCGAGAGCTTGAGAGTTGAGAGAACGACTTTTGTTAAAATCATTATTTTGATAATGGTTATTTTGCCTAAGGCTCGGAAGATTATACTTATATATAATCTTTTTAAAATTACATCTACTTGTGTTCTTTACTTTTCCGCTGCGTTATATTCTCTATCAAGTAGATTGGTGCTAACATTAACTGCGGTTAACGAATGTTAAGATAACGTCGAGTCCAGCGGTATCATAATATGCGAAAAAAGAGTATCAAATCCCGATCCAACAATTTCATTTGGCGTCAGAGCCAAGCAGCCAATTTCACTGGTGTTTGGATTTGATACTAAACGATGGACAACACGAATCCGAACAATAACATATTACATGTCTTGGATGATCCAACTATTCTTATTGGAAGATCATAATTCGTGCGCTCATTAAATCATTCAATTGGCGAACTTGGAAGACGATGATCGAAGGGTATGCAATTCTTGTGTACTCTATGTTAGGATCATGAGGTCTTTCCAAAGCCAAAATCAGAGTGGACTCAGACTAAGATAAGTGAAGCTTCCCTTAATGAATAAGCCCGTAATACCATATTTAGTTTGGTTAATTGTTACATGTTTAGATTAATTAAAGATTGCTCAACTGCTAAGCATGCTTGGAATATCTTACAAAATTATTGTGAAGGCGATTTAGGCACTCAAAAAACTAAGCTACGCATGTTTTTGAGCAAATCTAATAATTTAACAATGGAGGATGATGAAAGCATTACTTTTTATTCTAAAAAGCTCATGGATCTTGTTAAAGAAGTTCAAGACTTAGGTGATCCCCTGTCTATAAGAAACTGGTGTACAAAGTTGTGAGAACCCTTTCTAAGAAAATTGAGGTAACTACTTTACAAGAAGCTAGGAGTACGGACACTTTAGACTTTCATACTCTACTTAACAAATTGAAAGAATCTGAGACGAATTTTGAAACTGATGAAAAATTAGATGATGAAGGCGAAACTCAAGCTTATAGTGAAATTATGATTGAGAATTTTAGTAAGCTTAGTCTAAGAGATGAAAATATTCCTGCTAATTTAAATAAATATTTCTTTAAAAAGATGACCAAACATTCTTGTAAACGTACTCCTCGTGATGATACACATCTCAAACAGATTCAGTGCAATGAATGTAAAGGTTGGGGCCATTTTGCTTATGAATGTGCTAACAACCTTAGAAGAAGAGAATTCTAACTGGGTTTGTGTAGATGATAATGGTGAGATAGATTTTGAAGAATATGTTGTGCTAGCAAGTGAAGAAATTCAGACAACAGTGTTGAGTGGACGGAGTGTCAAGCCAACATTGAAACACAGTGTTTGCTCAACACCCATACAACTCGATGTTCTGACAACATCCAGAAGACAACACAAGTCCAGAAGATTTTCTTTGGCGATTGGGATGAAACCATTTGTTTAGAAAACTCTGAATGTTTGATTCCTGATTATGATGAGTTTGATGATGATTTTGATTGTGATTCTTTGCATGATTATGTAGGTTTGAAAGATGATTACTTCTTTGAAGGTGAAATTATTCAAGAAGAGTTTCTTAAATAACCAAAGATCATCAACTTGCTTAAGAAGACGACAAGTTGAGTAGAATTGAGAATGTTATGGAAGATAATGAAAGCTTGAAGGCTACAGTAACTCAACTTGAGGTTAGTTTGGACATGAAAGATGCTGAAATAGAAAAGGTAACATCTAAGCTAGAAATTGCCAAAAATACCATTGGTAAATGGAACACATGTACAATTAAGCTTGATGAAGTTTTATGCTTAGGCAATGATGGTAATTCTAGTTTAGAATACCAAAGTCATGTTACTCGATCCTCTAATTTTTTGAATCTACTATTAATGTTGAGTAAAAGTAAAGGTTTTTTCTGAAGAATTTAAGGAAAATACATATTTTTGTCAATTTTGTTTTCAATTTGGACACCTTAAACCATATTATTATAAATTCATAAAGTCCTTAAAAAGAAAAGAGTTGAATGGAATAGGGATTCATGTAGTGTTGATAGTAGTGTTAAGCAAACGCTAGAATCTGGGCATTCCAATGCTGATACTGGTTATTCTAGTGTTGTCTCAACATTCGATTCCAACATTGCTGAACAGTATATTGAGATGAGGAACACTAGACGTTGGGTGCCTATTAAGATTGTTTGCAATTTTGTGTTTTCTTCTTTGCATACTACCCTCGCAGATAAGTGGTAGTCTGCTAGTGGGTGCTTGAGGAATATGACTGGATACAAATCTGATTTGAAGAATAGTGCACCACTAACCACTGGAACCTTCACCTATGAAGATGGAAGTAAAGGAAGAATCATTGGCAAAGAAATGCTAGATATAGATGGATTCACAACTTTGAAGGATGTGATGTTGTTGGGTGGATTCTGTGAAGACCATATAAGCATCAATCAATTGTGTGATGATGACTTATTGGTAAGGTATGATAAAGATTCTTGTGATGTATCTAGTTGTGCAAATTTGTGTGCTTTGACTGGTAAAAGGTTTGAAGACAACTACTTGGTGAGGAATCAAGTGACTTAATTTTAAGAAAAGGTGGAGAATTCAGTTCGCGAAAACAAGTGACTTGGACACATCCACTGCAAGAATCTAGACTAGGTACGGAAACTTGAAACTCTAAGAGGAATTCCCAACCTCTCGGGTACAAGTAAGTTGGTCTGTGATGATTGCTTGAGCAGGTTTTGTGGTCGCGGGTAATATATTATATGCATAAATCAAAATTTTCGTGCGTTTCATTGAAACGTACCAAATGTTTCCATTTTTGACTCCATAGAAACAAAAAATACATCTAGTTTTTATGTTAGCTATAGCCAAAATTTTACGAATTCTTCGAAACATGCCGAAAAGTTCTCAAAATATTACGAAACGTTTCTAATTTTTAGCTGAATGAAACCTACTCTGAAACCAAAGTTTTAATCCATGACGATATGGTTACGGATCATACGTTAACCTTTGGAAAGATATATTGTCATGGTGACTACCCACGAGTTTACCAGTAATGCAAAAATATAGTTCTGTAATAAGAGTTGTCTGAGACTTTGAGTATATATATATATATATATATATATATATATATATATATATATATATTAGTTATGTAATTCAATAAAATCCGACTTTTGACCTATAAAACTAAATATTGCATCAAACTCTAATTTGATATTTGATAGTGAATCGTTTGTCGAATTTTTTAAATAATTTGATAAACAATTTATATCCATCGATATGATTATCCATAATTCAATGGATCCAGATTGTTTTGCACACCCATATAATTTAGCACATCAAAGCTCACAATAATAATGTGACATAGATTTGTTTCATTCTATTATAATTCATTGAAGAAATCATTAACCGATGAATTAGCTTTAACTTTTTCTTGAGTGAATTTGAGTCCGAGGAAAAGTTCTCAGGACACGGGTTTATTAGTAAAAAATAGGTACTAACGAGTGTTTAAAAACCGTTAACGAAAAAAGAAACGATTCCTGATTAAATAAATCATAAAAAATTAAACTAGTTATAGTCTTTGGGTGTGACAGCCACCACATGCAACCGGTATGCTCATGTCCGTAACTCGCTAAGGCGTCTGCTGCTTTGTTCTCTTCCCGAAAAATATGAGAAACTTGAAAATTTATTGACTTCATAAACTGTAGAGTTTCTGTCCATTGACTCTTGATATGCCAAAGCACTTTGCCAGAATTAATTTTAATAAGATTAACCACAAACGTGGAGTTGCTTTTTAGCAAAATATAATTTCAATGTCGTTCCTAAGCTCTATTCATCGCAAAGATAACCGGCCAGGGTTCTGCCACGAATGCAAATGCGTTATCAAGGTGATTGGGAAATTCTCCTAAAGAGAAGCCACAAATATTACAAAAAATACCCATAGCTCCCCCGAGTCCTATAGTGCCCACCGCGTTACATTAGATCCATTGCCGAATTGGAGGGGTGCCAAACAACAAAAATAGTTTTTGGTGATCTTCTAGGCAACAATGTCACGACACAAAATCTAAGAATGCGAAGATCCTCGGCGGAGTTTGTATAACCAATTCGAAAGAACTCGGTCTCCTTGATAGATTTCCATATGTGCTGCAAAAGAACATGAATGACCAAGATGTAACCCTCAAAGGTACAAGCATTTCGTGTCCTCCAAATCAGCCAAATACATCTCACCAGCGCTATCATCCAAAGAGCCGTGATTTGGGAGCTAAATCAATTGCCTAATTGATTGGTCCAAGTGGAACTCGTGGAGAAACATACCTGAAATGGCCTGCCAAGCCGTCCTTGCAAAATTACACTGAACCAATAAATGATCTATTGACACAATAGATGACTGACAGAGACGACAAACAGAGGCGTAATGAAATGCCCTATGCATAAACACTGCGCGCCAACAAACCATCAAACATGAGGGGGAAAGATATTCTTTCCATAAGAATTTATACCATCTTGGATTAAGGATCTAGCCTCTCGAAATTGTTTATATGCGCTGCTCACTTTGAAGTCCCCGTCGAATGTTGATGCCCATGTACAAATATCTGAACCATCATTCAGGGAATAATGATGACGGATTTTAGCCTTTAAATTATTTGTTACGGCATCTGAAAAAACCCATTCATCATGCTGATAAATCTCTAAAACATAATCAAGTAATGGCAGCCTATCCTCATGCGTTAGTTCAAGACAATCAGCAGCGGAAGGAACTATCCAATTATCGCTCCAAAAATTCAAGGACCAGGATCTGCTGATTAGCCAACAGATATTACCCGAGACAAATACCTCACAAATGCCTAAGCGAGCACCAAATTGAGGAAGAAATATATGTAAGCTTGAGTGAACTTATTCCTTCGATAATTTGACCCTTCATCAAACCCAACGGGAAAGAGTTGGCTTCGATAAATGGCTTCGATAAAATGCCAATAAGGCTTGGAAAAAGTGTGACGTTGAGAGTCATCAGGTCCTTGAGACCAAGTCGACCATTGAAAATGGAAGACAACATTTACTCCACTTGACGGTCACCAACTTCTTTTTGTCAACAGAGCCCATCCATACAAAATGGCAAATAGCCCGTTCCATATGCCTAATAATACTCAACGACCACTTGTACACAACAAATGAGTGAATGAAAGACACATGGATAACCAGTTTAACCACTGTAATCCGTCCCAACATAGAAAGACTCACGCCCTTTTAGTTGGCAGATTTTCTGAGAATTTTATCCGCCACAGTTTAGAATAAAGGTACACCCAAAGTAAGAGGAATATGAAGCTGCCACAAGTTCAATGAAGTAAGCATTCTACTCCGCTTTTGCAACGTGGTATTTTTGCTGGAAATTATTCCCAACTTCTCCCAGTTTACCTTTTGTCCTGAAAGTTTTGCATAAGTGTTAAAAATCTCCTTGATTGCAGCTATATTTCTGTTAGTAGCAACAACAAATAACAACACATCGTCTGCATATAGAAAATGTGTAGTGGTTATTTTCTGGGATGTAAAATTCATAGATTGTAACCTTCCTGCTTGAACATATATATTGATTAGCCTACCGAGAAACTCCTCGACTAGTTCAAACAAAAGAGGGGATAAAGGGCCTCCTTGTCGGACTCCACGAGTACAACCAAAATACCCAATAGTCATCCTATTATGCAAAATAGATAACCTCTAAGAGGAAAAAATAGCTTGAGTCCAATCCCAAAATTGTTGTGAGAAATCGAAAGAGAAGAACTTCATCTATGAACTCCCAATCCATGGTATCAAAGACTTTTCCGATATCAATTTTGAGCTCTATATTACCTCCAAAGAATTTCCTGTCGAGGGTGTTTATGCCTTCAAAAGCCGCAACAATACAATGAGAGATATCACGACCCTTAATAAAACCAAATTGATTATATGAGGTTATCCAAAAGGCGACAAGAGCTAATCGGTTAGGCAAGATTTTCCTATTTATCTTGAAGCAGAAATTACTAAGCACAATTGGCCTACAATTCTATATATGCACAACATTTTTGATCTTAGGAATGAGAATCATAAAGCTAGAATTAAGACTTGTTGTGACCGTGCCGTGTTGGAAAAAGTATTTCACACATCTACACGTATCTTCACCCACTACATCCCAAAATACCTGAAAAAATCTATCGATATATCCGTCTACGACAGGGCACTACCACCGTCCATGCTCAATATACTTTCTTGAATTTCCTCATATGATGGAAGTCAAACGATGTCTTCATTGTCAGAATCAGTCACCGAGGGGGGAATGGTCTCTTGAATTAATTCTGAACTCATGGCGATCTCATTTGATTCACAGAAAAGCCCTTCATAATACTCTGTAACATGTTGATCATCAAGCAATGAATACCAGATTTAGATTTCTTTATTGCCGTCGAGCGATGAAAATAAGACGAGTTATAATCACCCACTGCAAGCCAAGTATTACAAATTTTCTCCTTTAGAAAGATTTCTTGTTGCTTCAAGGACGATTCTAAGTTCGCGTGAGCACTCATCTCGAGCCCTAAGCACTGGTCGTTCATGCCATTGTCTAAGCTTTCACGTTGAATTTCCCCAAGTTGTTGCCTCTACTGCCGTATAGTATTACTAAGCAACCCGAAAACATTTGTATTCCATTCTTGAAGCGTTGTGCGCATAATTTTCAATTTCAATTGCAGCACATGCATAGGATGCATGTCTACCAAAGTCGGCCATGTATCTCTCACACGCTGTCTTAAATCTAGATGGGTCAACCACATACCTTGAAAATGAAAGAGTGAAAAGCCTCGAGGAATAGTAGCACTACAGAAAACCACAAGCGAACAATGATCAAATCCATGCTTCGGTAAAGCAACACAGTTAACCTTCATCCATCGATTCAAAATAAAGGATTAATTATAGCCCTATCTAGCCAACACTCAATATGTGCATCACTCATATTACCCAGACAACAGGTATTAGAGGCACCCTACAAACAAGCAAAGAGATCCCTAAAATCACAACATGGGGTGTTAGTCGGAGCACGACCCATTTCCTCATGTGTCCTCTTAATCGCATTAAAGTCTCCAACAACAAGCCAAGGTATATGAATACCATGCTCAAGATTTTTCAATTCACAAAAAAAGACGTCTCTAATCGCAACAATGCTAGCATAAACACAAGAAAAATAATGTGATATATTATCAATAATCAAAGTAAAGCTCACATGTTGAGTACTGCAAACCAAATTCATAGGAGGACCCAACTTATTTTTATAAAAGATCCAAAGCGACAACAAGCTAGTGGAATTCATACCAAAAAGATTAAAACCCAAAGAACCCAAAAGTCAGGGGTGAATGGAAGAAATAAGAGTTTTTGGTTCCGTGATGCAAAGAATGTACATTCTAAAGTGCATTGTAAATTGATAAAAATGCACTAGATGGAGAACTCAGTCACTATACTTGAATTTTGGTGGAGATCGATATTCTTAAACCCCTCCAGGAAACTCTTTGGGTTGACACAGATGATACAAAACTTGGGTCAATCTAGAATACGAAAGTCTGTCAGAGGTTTGTGCAACGTGTAAAGCGATTGGCCACTCTTCGTTAAACTGTCGTCGGAACTCACGCAATAAAGAGACCAATATGAAGGTTACTACACGTGAGGGGCGGGATCCTTCACGAGGGAGATCACGGAGAAGAAAAGAATGGCTCCGCAAAAACATGGAGAAAGATAACCCGGTTCAACAAGTTATTGATCGTATCAATACAAATTTTTATAAATTGGGTGAGCATGAACAGACTTTGGACATGGTAAACTCAGATCTAAATAATGTAGGTGAGCACGATAAGGAGATACCTCGTGACCTACTTCCTCGCGTATGGACGTACTTTCTTCTAAACAACCTTAGGAGCATTCAACTGCACCGACACATTGATGGAAGAGCCACGCTCTATTCAACTGCAGTCGGAGTTTCTCCCGTAGGAGCATTCAACTACACCGACACATTGATGGAACTGCACCAACATGTAGAAATTGCAACTACAGAACAACCCATGGGAGAAACTCCGACTTTGGTGGATGATTCACGCACATCTGATATTTTACTATGAACTGTCGAAAAATTGGTTCTTGGGCGGATCAAGTGGATGCTGACAAGGGCAATTGGACAAAAAGTAACATGAAGAAAAAATAAAAGTTTTGAACAAGTCGCCCGTAAAATGGGGACAACCAGAAAGCCAATTAGCTTTAGTTTGTAGCCAATTAGCTTTAGTTTCTACAAACTGTTTATTTTATAAACAAGTAATGCACAATAGCTAATAGTTTATCAATCAGATATTTCAAGCAATTCTTATGCTACATATCCCTGTAATACTTTAATTTTTTTCTCATCTGTAACACATATTTGTTATATTTCATTTACACATCATACTATTAGTATAGTAGGGAATTCTAATTTTGAAAGGCCGTTAATGCCGTGTTGCATAGGAATAAGCAGTGGTTTTTTCAGCGGCTGCGTGAATGACGAAGGTGATAAAATGCAGAGTTTGTGAAGTGATTCCAAATTTGCATTTTTCTGGGATTATTCACCCTAACCCAGGCCAGATGGATCGCCGTGTTTGCAACCTTGAGATTGTATCATGCACAATTCTTACCGTTTTAGTAGAATTTCACCATAATTATTCCACAAGGGACTCTCTAGGCCAATTTGAATGTTCAAGAAATGACACTCTCGTTATGCATTATGATTCACAATACGTATTATTTAGCACACAACATGACCACTAATACTTGTATTCGGTTGTTCGAGGTACTTGTGCTTCTAGCGTGTTTTCAGAGTGTATCACTGGAAGGACTCATGAACTTGTTATGTAATGTCGGGTTTTTATTATAGAAGGTTGGTTTTTGATATAGCGTTGTAAGCTATAATGCATTGTAAAGCATTGATACTCCTGAAAGACAAACAATGGTTTATCGAATACGCCTTGGCTACATGTACGATACGTATCCAATACGTCATATGGGGTATGTGTTAATGTTTTTAAAAACAATACTTATACGTATTTGATACGAATTTGATGTGTATCGGACATGTTTTAGGTCTTTGTTACACACTTATAATTGTTGACATGTTTTCTATTTTAAGTAATAATATTAATAAAATAGGCCAAAAAGCCTAAGAAACGTTTTACATGAGAGCCATGTAAGCTAAACAAAAGAAGAACACATAAAACCAATGGAAAATAAAACATCAAGCACATAATTAATCTGGGGCTTCCTCAACCGGTAAGAACCAAACAAAATTTTCATTCACTGATCGCGCTAAATCGTAAGCCTCATTGTTTCCTTCCATACGAATCCAACAGAAAAGGAAAGATGGATTCCCACATCGTGCTTCACGAGTCTCCATGATCAAATTACCACCCTTTGCTCATATCCCATTTCCGTGGAAGATTGAGTTTAAACTTCTAAGTTGTCCCCTTCAAGAGTTAGTTTATTCCACCCCCCGTGTAATCGCTAAGTGAAAAATAGTCCAAGCGGTCATAATTTTAGAATTTAAAGGACCCAAATTACCCAAGAAGTTTCTTTTTATACGTGCACAACATCTCCCCTTAAAAACCCAAAAAATAATACCAATGCTCGATGCATCCGCAGCGTCGAACTCAGCCCCATCAAAATTGCATTTGATCCACGGGTAGCAGGGGGAACCCACGTTCTCGAATCCTCTAGCTTCTCCCAAATATAGTTTGTGTTAGTAGCAACCCACATTGTCCCATAGTTCTCACAAAATTGCGCAATCTCCAGGGTAATGAAAGCCTCTCACCTGCCATCACACGGTTTCTGTTTGTCCATAGCGCCCAACACAACATCACACCCATTGTCGCAAGTTCCAAATCTTTTAGACAAACAATGCGAGAAATCCACACCAATATGATTTCTTTGTTGCGAATAACCAGAGTTTGCAACAAATGAGCAAGAGCCCATGTCTGTCGCGCCACATGACAAAAGAAAAGGGCATGTCACACGTCCTCATCTTCACCTTCACAAATAGCGCACTCCGTCTCCTCACAAATATGGCGTGGGCCACACTCTTTTGAGTAGGTAGCATATTATAGCTCGCACGTCATATAAAGCGTTTAATTTTATTGGGAAAACGAAACTCCAGAGTTTGCGCCAATCCATATCCGAACTACTTGAAGTCAAACTTGTGCTGTAAAAATTAGTCCTTGATAAATGATTAAGTAATAAGCGCTCCGAATAGTGGAACTACCAAATTTAGAATGGTGTAAAATATGTTCGTCCTGCTAAAATTGAGAGAATTATGAAGCATCAACCCCCACAACAGTTCACAAATGCGCACATGATTCCACCAACCTGTGTCCTTATCAATCAACTCCTACTCCCATGTTTGAACAACCCTCAACGATAGAAGTGATCGGTCTAAAGGTAATTGTTGGCCTTGGCCACCATGCGTCTCTCCAAACCTTGACAAAATTCACTCCAACACGCCATCTCCAACCCTTTCTAAAATATGAACATATGCTCTAATACTGCGCCACGAGAAAGATTGACCATTTCCACTTTTTGCCTAAAAAATTGTACACCTAGGAAAGTTTTAGCCCACGAGGCTATTCGGGTACTTCCATACCCTCCAAGCTTGTTTAACAAGTAACACCATATTAAATGCACGAAGATCACGAAAACCCATACCCCCTCTCTTTTACTACGACACATCTTGTCCCAAGCAATTCAATGAATTTTCCTTTGCACGCCAATACCCAACCAATAATTCCTAGCCATAGCCTCAAGTTCTTTTATTAGAGAATCGAGGAGTGAAAGCAATTCATAACAAATGAAGGCATAGCCCGAGCAACAGATTTAGTAAGTACTTTCTTATCAACTGCACAAAGATAATATTATTGACAATTATTGACTGGTTAAAAATATAGATATCACTAAAAATAGTAAAACTTAAACCTTTCAATTAGAGGTAGCGTATAACAGTTAATCGATTTACTTTGAATTACTTCGAATTACTTAAAAACATTTAATTGTTAGTTCACTATTTTTTTATCATCACTTTTATGTGGTTTTAATTTTGTATATTTTTGTTTATGAATTAATTTACTTATTATTATGAAAGTGGCATCTCAATTTTATAATATTAAAATTCACAATAAAAAATACTAAATATTATATCATATATGCATATCTCGGCCATATCAATATCGCCTTGCCCTCCAAACAGTATGGGAGCCTTTCGCCTATTTCCTGAAAATCTATATCACCGGATTTGTACTGTACCTATCTGTATCGCGTATCTTTACCCGTGCTAAGTTGTCAATTATTTATGTAAGTTTTCTTGTAAACTACATAGCTGGAACAATAATTTAACATTACATCATATAGATAATATCGTCTCATCGAGATGCAATCTTGTGCTAAGTCGATATTTATCCCACACTAAGTTTCATTAACATGGCAACATAACAGACCAAGAAGAAAACTTACCAGAACATGACAACTAGATTTGCACCAGAATCAATCTTCCTTGAAACTAGACATACAAGACACAACACGGCTTGGAAATGTTTTCCGTGTGTCAGACAAAAACATACATTTCATGATGAAAATAGTTGTTTACAGAACGAAAGGGTATCCCGATCTGTTCGAATCCGACCACAAACGACAAGATAAAGTACCATCATTGAAAACTAGAGGTCTCAATACCGCAGGCTGTCGTGAGCACAATACAAGTTCTTTAGTTTCATCAACTCCTTCCTCTTCCTCCTTGCCTTACATGCCGCGGTGCTATCCTCTGGTTTATTTACGAGGGACTTCTTACTCCGCATTATGTGTTCGGTAGAGGCGGATATGGCATTTGCATTGTTCGCCTGAAAATCTCCATTACACTGCGAAGTAAATTGAGATGTCGCTCCATAAACATTAGCCATGGACATAGATCTCGAGGAATTAGAAACCTCAGCTTCCAAACTATAATGCATCACTGCATTCTCCTTCTTCTCACCACGATTTTCCATGCAACAAGAAATCATTTCAGCGACTTCCTTAGTTAATACAAATGTATTGAAACACTAGCTCGACTATATGTCGGTTAAACATATTAACCCAAGGAAGATGCAGAGAAAGCGCGGAATACCTTTTTAAAATTCTCATTCTCCTCCGACACATCAGCTGTTTTTCCGCTCAGTTCTAGGTACATAGCCTGGAGAAACGATTAACATAAACACACAGCATTGAAAAAAGCACATAAGGAGAAACAAAAACACAAGACATATCATGAAGGACTTGCTCCTATATACTAAGATCGCTATCATACAGGATGGCAAGAGAACTAAAACCCACAGTGCCTACCTAAACTCCTAAAGACAACTCCCAACAAATCTTAGAGAACAGAATCTCATCCAACCACTAAACCTAGCACGAGGCATTATGAGATTGCCCCCCAATACTATTCTCTCCTTTTGACAAGTATAATGATTAAAAAGAGCGTTGGAACTACGAGAATTTTGGTAACAAGATCAAGAAAACGGTGCACTTAGAAACAAACTATTGCAAACTTTAGATTCATTTTGTTGAAAATCACATGGTCTGTCTTCGAAACATAACCAGCAGAAAGGAAGTTAAGAGACTGAGGATGATGAAATAGGAAAACAAAACAGCAACCATTACGAATTTGGTGATAATGTTCCTTATATGTTCGAGCACAACCATGAGAAGATCTCAGAGCAAGAAGCATTTACTGGATATCAATCGAGAACTAAGAGCAAGACTGAGAGTATAAGGCTGAGTGCACTGGAAAAGTAATGATGGTCGAACACCCAAAGGCCATAAAAGGGGCTGTATTAATGTACAGGAGAAAATCCAAAGGACTAGATAGGATGAAGAAAGAAATGAAGGATCCAATCGTTGTATTAATGACCACATAAAGACTCATCGACATTAGCAAAGGGCGGTCGTCCTGCGCAAGGATCAAGCCCAACAGAGGCGACCATTACACAATAAGGAAAGAACAAACAACCGGCCATCTTTGCTTCCTCTTCTCTGATATATTTTTCGAATATCACTTCTACCAAAAAAAAAAAAATACAAATAACCAAGCATGCAGAACTAAAACTACAACTAGATGTAAGATCAAAACAGCAAAATCGAGACACAGATGCACTCCCAAATCTTACAGAAAACAAGAAACACCTTGAAGAACAGTTTGATACTCCTCTTTAAGCTTTGTCCCAAACGAGCGTCCTTATATCGACAAGTAGTCTAAAAAGGCATTAATGATTATAATTTAGTAGTATTTTAAGCTTGTGAGCATGCATTACTGATTCATCATACAAGATATCACCAGGCACAACAAAACATTTACCCCACCGCACCCACTAGAAGAAAAGACACAACACTATAAAGAACCAAGATACTATTGTGACAGAGATATTTTTTTTTTCCTACTTTCTGACATAATCTAATCCAATCCAAGTAAAGATTCCAAACAGATTTTTCCATTACAATCATTCCTCATTTAGAAAACCACACACTACCGGACTGAAAAGACACTAAATTCCAACAATCCATATTTACTTAAACAAGCTTCAGTCTTCACCAACCATAACCAAGATCACAGCTTTAGCTGAACCCATATCACAAAAATGTGCATACCAACAAAATAACTCAATACAAATGAAATCCCTGTTTACCTTTTTTCTTCATAAAACCATTTTCACAGTTGTATTACCCACATAAACAGAGAGGCTAAATAAAACCTGAGAGGGTTGAGAAATGTAACAACGAGCTAACTCTGTCAATGCCTCATCAGCTTCAGTCTCAAAATTAACCATCATCAAATCCTCATCACCATCCTTTTGTTCCATTTTTTTTTTTTCAGTTAGGACTTTTAACAAACAGTTTGTGGTCCGTACTCCCAACTCACAAAAATGAAAAATCCACCTACCCGTGATTCTTTAGCAGGAAAGCGGAAACATGGTAATAATGCTAATACAAGTTGACGCTGATTATCCAAAAAAAGAAAAAAAGAAATACAAGTTGAAGTAGACCAAATGAAGAGTTGACACGTGTAGCATTTACGACATGCACATGTCAGGACAGTCACGTGGGACACAAGAGCGGACGTGAGGCGCTGGCGCAATTTCAGCGGCATGATATCGGAGCGAATCTTCTGTTACAGACCCTTCGGATTTCCGACACGTGGCTAGTTAACGGCAGGGCTTAACAGACGAGTTGAAATCTTTGTAACAATTCAAAGTTTGGAAATTCCTAAATTTCAGGAGAAAGATTGCGGGAGAAGATCTCAGGATTTCGAAAATGGAAAGAAAATGTTGCACAATCTCGAAAAATCGGCAGAAGAACAAAAAATTCATCAAATTGCATTCCATCGGTTCTTCCCACTTCGAACTTGTACGTAAAATTCTGAATTCGAGCTTCAAACACCAAGCTGGGCATAAGCCATTCCTCCATGGCAATCATGGTAAGTTCATCGTATCCATTTCCTTCAATATATTGCAGTGAAAGATAGGCCTCAAGGTGTTTGTAAAAAGTCCTGAATGAAAATTTCAGCATTGTAAAAAGTTCTGAATTAGAATTTCAGCATTGTTAAGGTGTTTGTAGAAAGTCCTGAATGAAAATTTCAGCATTGTTTGCAATACCGTTTAGAATTGAAATTTCACCAATGCGATTCAAATTTGTATGGAAATGTCAATGTTTACAGCAAATAAACTTTTGGGTCAGGTAGAGTGAAGAGATAGATAATCTTGTTATCATATCCAAAAAAAAATAAAAAAATGGATTGCTTACAAATAATAAGCTTACTGATATTTTCTATATATTTTATGCAAAACTCTCAACTTCTTTTTTAGTTATTGCTACTGTAATTCACTGCCATTAATTTTTTTCTGATTTATATTTGGGCAGTCAACAAACACCGACACTGGAATAGAGAATAATGTCGCCGCACAACGTAGGTTAGAGTTTGAAATAGATGCTGAAAATGAGGAAGTTGGTGATGATACTATAAGCAAACGTCACTCAGTCATATCAAGCAGGAAAATCCCACAAATCGACATGGATTTTGACACTGAAGAAGCAGCATATAATTTTTACAATGAATATGCAAAAGCAACTGGTTTCAGTATACGAAGACAGGTGGCACATAAGGATTCCAGGGGTAATATTTTGGATAGGATAATTTGTTGCTCAGTCGCAGGTAAAAGGGAAAAGGATAAAAGAAATGTCAATGTTAGGTCTCATCGTCCAGAAACACGAAAAGGTTGCCCAACAATGATAAAAATTAATGCTCGCCACACTGGTAAACTAAGGATTGAGAGGTTTATTGCTGAGCATAAAGGTCATAGCTTGGCTAGCCCAGAAAAGTCGCATTTCTTAAGATCTCATAGAAATATGACAACGGCACAAGCCTTACAAGTTGATGCCATGGATAGTTCTGGAATTGCCCCAAAAGCGGGCTTTGAGTTCATGGCCAAACAAATGGGCGGACATGGAAACGTTGGGTTCATTTTTGAAGATTATAATAATTATCTGAGATCTAAGAGAACCATCCAAATAGAGACAGGTGATACGAGGGGAGTACTTGAATACCTGCAGCAAAGACAATCAGAGGATCGGAATTTTTTTTATGCCATTCAAGCTGACGAAGATGACTTGATAACTAATATTTTTTGGTCAGATGCACAAATGATGGCTGATTTTACTTACTTTGGTGATGTAGTGTCTTTCGACACTACTTATAAGAAACTTAGAGATAGCCGTCCATTTGCTATGTTTGTTGGAGTTAATCACCATAAACAAACAATTGTTTTTGGTGCAGCACTGTTGTTTGATGAAACATCAGATACCTTCTGCTGGTTGTTTGATATCTTCGCAAAGGCCATGTCAGGAAAAAAACCACAGACTATCTTGACAGATCAAGATGCGGCGATGGCGAAGGCTTTATCACTAACATGGCCTGAAACATATCATCGCTTGTGCATTTGGCATATTTACCAGAACGCTGCAAAAAATCTCAAGGAAGTTTATGTAAGTTTCACAGATTTTTCCAAGGACTTCAACTCTTGTATATTTGATTACGAGGATGAGGATGATTTTTTGAGTGCATGGCGAAGAATGCTGGAAAAGTATGGTTTGCAGACCAATGATTGGCTTGAAAGATTGTTTAGAATCAAAGAAAAATGGGCTTTAGTTTATGGGCGACAAACATTTTGTGGTGACATGATAACCACGCAGCGTAGTGAAAGTATGAACAGTGCACTCAAGAAATACGTGAGCCGCAAGATGAATATGTTCCGATTTTTTGAGCATTTTCAGAGATTGATTGATGATCGACGTTAGCAAGAGTTGAAAGCTGATTTGCGGAGTACTCAAAGTACTCCTGTACTTCCGTTTCGTGTTGAAATTTTGAAGCACGCTCTTGGTGTTTATACTCATGAAGTCTTTGAGTTATTTCAGAATGAGTTGAGCAATGCATTTGATTCTACGATGGAACTATGTAGTACAAATGGCGACTTTTTTGGAATTCAAGATCACTCCTTATCTAAAGAATCGTCATTATGCTACTACATATAACTTGTCCACAGGTGAAGTGAATTGTAGTTGCAAGAAGTTCGAGTTTGCGGGAATTTTGTGTTCACATGCTTTGAAATTGCTTACTTCGAGAAATATTGTAAGGATTCCAGAACTCTATATTAAGAAAAGATGGACCAAAAAGGCAAAACAAGGTTTCGGCGAAAAAGAGTTGTTTGTACCTTGTAATATTGCAGAACCTACAAATGAAATGGATGACAAGAAAATGATTGGAGAACGTTATAAAGATCTGAGTCGGTTGCTGAATCAATTAGCGACACGTGCTTCGTTAACTTCATCAGCATACGAAATTGCGAGGAATGATGTGCTTGAATCATTAAAAAAAAGTTGATGGAAGTATTGAAAAGGAAACACCATTCAAATTGCAGCTTGGTACTAAGTCTCGAGCTAAAGAAAACCTTGTATCAAGAGTTGTGGGAAAACAAGTTGCTTCAGACAATCCTAAGGTTACTTCTGATGAAGTTATAATTAGAGGGTTGAAGGAAAAGAATGTTGTAAAATCTGGAAAGCGACTAAAAAGTTGTTTGGAGAAGGGAACAAGAAGAAAGAAGCAAAAGGATAATACAATGACTCCATCAACTGATTCAATTATACTGCATGGTACTAAAGAGAAAAGTAGTCAGGTATAATATCTTCTAGTTATTTTCAGATATTACAAAATGACTTGCGTTTTATTCAATGTTTTTTTTTGTATCGGTAACTTGTAGGTGCAGAATCTCAACAAAGAAGGATATGGGCTCGATTTTTCTGCTCCGGCTATACCGAATTCATTGTCTTACATATCCCAAGAGTCTTTCTTATCGCAAGTTTCCCAGGTATTTAATATAATTAGTGTTGGATGCAAAATTTTAGTCTCCTGATATAGTTATATTAATAGGACTGTTTTCTATATACTTTGTAATAAAATAGGAACATGAGGTTGGGATGCGCAGATCTAGCCTTTATGATCCTATTCAAGGGCAGTCAAGGCTACAGGTAAATTTGTTGCAGGTTTACGTTTTTGTATATATGTGATTATATAAATAATCAATATTCTATCCTAATTCGTTAACCATGTGTAATTGCTCTATATATAAAAAAAAATGCGTAGGGGCACTTCAATATTTCTCCGTTCCATTTGGGCAATGAACAACATACTCACTCAAGTTTAACTCAGTTATTACAGGTAAACTAATTACTTAATTCTATGTGGCACTTAATATATCCACAAATGTATTCTTATATGTTATATGTTTTTTCTTGCAGGAACAAATAAGGCAAAAGAAATAATTTAGGCTTAAGCTGGACGTAGTACAAGATTTCTATTTGATGCATGTAACGTATGAGACTTGCAGAAGAAATTGTGCTCTGTTTCTGAAATAAATATATGGTTCTTGGTTGAGAAATAGATAGCAGAGCTAAATTAGCTAGATGGGACCAGGATATTGAAATCTATGTTATTATTTTATCTTGCTTTGTTTTGGTTAAACTAAAGTACAATTTGTTTGGACTTTGCAATAGGAATAAAGTCTTCATTTCCTAGGTTTGAAACAGCTTATTACTGATGAATTATGAATTACTGATTTGTAACCATTTTTTGTTTTGTTTTGTAATTTACTTATCGCAAAATGATTGATAAATAGGATTCAGTATGCATAGTTACAACATGATTACAACAGAACTCAGTCTGCATAGTTAGTTACATGGTATTGCATTGTTGCTGAGTGGAATTCGCTCTTGATAGAGAATAAGTTCATAGCTCAATTTTGATTGATATCATATATATATATATATATATGTGATATACATATATATATAATAGTTATATGTGATATACATACATATATATAATAGTTGGCTTATTCTCAGGAGTTTATCTTCTTTTTTTCTACTCAACAAGCTTATAAATCACTCTTCTATTAATGCCAGCAACTTGCGAATTCCACAATTAATAAAAAATAAAATTATACAGATTTAAATCAAAGGAGAAAAATTGATTAAAAAGGATTCATGTTATTAACAAAAGATCAAAACCATTCATCTTTGAATTCTATAAGTGCGTCCAGTATAGTCTCGTCCACAACAATTGTCAGAATATCGCTTACAAATTTGCTCCACGTCATGTCGTACATCCAGCCAAGATTGAGAACCTGCCATTTCAAATCAATCTGGTCCAGCGTTCTTTGTTTCGTCCAAGGAAGTAGATCTTCATTATCTCATCATGCACAAGTTCTTCCAGCGGAATGTATCCGGTATTTTGCTTTACAAACTATAGAGAGCAGAAATGGGATTGATATAATTGTATTATAGCTTCGTCCATGTGATCAAACAGAAGTTTGGAGTCGAAAATAGAATCAGTAGTCAGAAACTCCACTTCTTGAAATAAGGATTCACGAAGGAATGCTTGATCCGGTATTAGTCTAATCTCGGACAATCGATCGATCCCAATTCAAGCGCGAAGCTTGTAACAGTAAGTGCACGTTCATTGTATTCATCTCCATCAACTAATGGTTTCTTTTCTGCTTCTTGGTAGATTGTGTTTCAGTTTTTCAAAATCAAGACGAGGTCTGCATAACGGTTATACTCCATAATAGATAAGAGTCGTCTCAAACTTCAAAATCCATATATTCCATAGTAGATAAGAGCCATCATATAATACCAGAAGCTGTCATCCGTTGAACTGCATAACATTATCATGAAATGAATTTTACCAACTAGCTGACACAATAATTAATTATTGACCTTCATCTTAATGAAATTTAGATAAGTAACTTTCACAAATTAAAAAATGTTGGCAGATGAAAGATAGATAGTTCAATAAAATCATATAATTATTCTCACCCCATCCGAGTCCAAAACCTATATAGTGGAGTAATAAATAGCTAAATCATGCTCTCTCTGATATTATTAGCTCATGGTTCACCAAGATTCTTTAGAAGCATGCTCTCTACGATGTATAAAAAAAGAATATGTGCATGCATTTATATAACTACATGACATTAGAAGATATCTTATACCATCCTACAACTGTTTCGAATCAAAGCAAGCTCAATACCAAAAACTTAATAATAATAACAACAATGAAGTTCACCATTTACCAGATACCACAAACCTTGCCTTCCACCAGTGAGTTTGACTTGGACACCATTGTCAGCGAATTTTGCCAAATCCAGTACTGTTTAAACCCGCCTTTTGATGGTAGCTGAACTCATCTCCAAAAATATTGTTAGGACATAGCACTATGACATAAATAATGAAAAGCGAAAAGGCGTAAACTGATGCAACTAATTAAATTTGTGTTGCACAATGACTTAAAACCTATAGCTGAATCTCTAAACATTGACATTTCCATACAAATTTGAATCGCATTGGTGAAATTTCAATTCTAAACGGTATTGCAAACAATGCTGAAATTTTCATTAAGGACTTTCTACAAACACCTTAACAATGCTGAAATTCTAATTCAGAACTTTTTACAATGCTGAAATTTTCATTCAGGACTTTTTACAAACACCTTGAGGCCTATCTTTCACTGCAATATATTGAAGGAAATGGATACGATGAACTTACCATGATTGCCATGGAGGAATGGCTTATGCCCAGCTTGGTGTTTGAAGCTCGAATTCAGAATTTTACGTACAAGTTCGAAGTGGGAAGAACCGATGGAATGCAATTTGATGAATTTTTTGTTCTTCTGCCGATTTTTCGAGATTGTGCAACATTTTCTTTCCATTTTCGAAATCCTGAGATCTTCTCCCGCAATCTTTCTCCTGAAATTTAGGAATTTCCAAACTTTGAATTGTTACAAAGATTTCAACTCGTCCGTTAAGCCATGCCGTTAACTAGCCACGTGTCGGCAATCCGAACCCTGTAACAGAAGATGTTACAGGGTCTGTAACAGAAGATTCGCTCCGGGCATGATATTGCAACTTGGAAGAAAGGAGGAGGAGATGAATATTTTCTTCAAATGGCAAGTGGGATTTTTAGCGTATTTTCTTGAAATGGCAAATGGGCATTATTTTTCTTGAGCCATTATTTTTCTTGAAATGGCAAGTGGCATTTTCAACAAGTGGGGAATGGGTACTTTTATTACATTACATGGGTCCCACACCTATGTATATTATATTACATTTGAGACACTCCCCTTTTATGGTTACAGATAATCTAACAAACAATTGGTCATTTTTTATATTATATTTTTCACCATTATACCCTCGATGCATCTAAATTTGTTCAAAACACCCTTTGTCCATTTTCCGGTAATTTTTTGATGTAATATTCTCTCCACGTGTAGGTCACGTGATGCATAAAAGGGTATTTTTGTGCAATAATACTCAAAAATGGTTGAGTTTAATTCGAAACATGTCAAATGATTGTTATTTTGCTTCATGGCAGGTATTTGGTGTATTCTAATGTATTATATAGAGTACATGTTTAATGTATTCCGTCATGAAGCAAAATGACAATCATTGACATGTTTTGAATCAAGCCTTACCACTTTTGAGTATTATTGGACGAAAATACTATTTTATGCATCACGTGACTTGCACGTGAAGAGAATATTCCGTTGAAATTGGCTAGAAAATGTGCAGGGGTGTTTCGTCCAAATTGGAATAGGTCAGAGAGTAGAGTGGTGAAAGAAATTCTCCACTATGCAATGTCAAAATGACTTAGGGGGGTTTGATTATATTTATTCTTTATTTTTATTGATCTGAAAAGTGATGGAAACAAGCAATTGCTAGCGATCGTGTGCGCACATAGTAAGTAGCCTGCGAATCTCACTAAAATAAATTACACTTGATTAACTTTGGGTATTAGAAGTTGATCTTAATAGAATAATTTGAAGTTACTCTATTGGGAAATGAATTTGAAACGAAACGAGAGACTTGAAGCCGGGTTGATGTTCAACAAAATTCAATAATACAAAATTAGTATTTATTTAATATCAGAAATACCGAGATTTTCATTATACTTTGACGAGGCGTTCTAACATTTTACTAAAAAAGTTTAATAGTATTACAGGTTGAACAAGCCAACATTAATCAAAGTTCGAAATGGGATAGCAAAATCACTAATGCTCATTGATATTTTTTGAGCAAATCACTAATGCCATGTTTGCATAATTTATTTTATGGCTTATATTAAATGTTTCATTATTAGCTTACTGATGTAATAGTTTGGCTTATTATTGCGTTGTATGTAATTATTCTAGCGTGCTCTTTTAAGTGAGATACATGATTTAACCATAAAAAAAGTGAGATATATGATGAAAATACCATTTCAGATTATGAGTGGTGAATTCAGATTTTGTTTAAAATTTTATGAATTTATGGCAGTTGGACTAGGTTGATGACCCCCTAAAAATGAAAGGTTCAATAAAATATTTATTAGGCCCAAAGTTTCTGACAAATCAGGCAATATGTATCAAATATCAAGCTGTAAACGTTGAACAGAATTCTGTCAAGAAATCGTTCCAAATAAAAAAAAAAAAAAAAAACTTCAATGATTGACGTCCAACATTATGGTCCTACTACTATCGATCTTCCTTGTCGCACTAGTCTAATTACAAGTCAAGCTCCTTATCTATAAGTGATAATATCAGCCATACCCTTGTAGTGGCATAATCTCATTCATACATACTGAAACTCTCATAACAAGAAGTGATGTTTAGTCTAACAAGTCAAGCTCCTTATCTATAAGTAATGTTTAGTTTAATTTGTGATGTTCACTTTAATTTTGAGAGTGAGTTACTTAAAAATATTATTATTAATTTACTTTTCTTTGTTAATATGACTTTATGTAGTCATTAATCGTCGAGTATCGAACATCTTTATTTTATAATATTACAAAAGCTTGTTAACTTGTTGTTTAACTCGTTAGTCATAATTGACGCTTGTATGTTTTTTTTTTAGTTTTGATGCATTACTTTTTTTAATGTTAAAACTTTTTTTTTGTATTTTTAATTATTCTTTTTTAAGTTTTAAATTCTATTGCTAGTTAAAAATAAAAAATACATATAATAAATATTAATAATTTATTATATATAGACGTATTCTTGTCGTATCGGTATCGACTGTTTTAAAAAATGTCTATCAACGTATCTGTACCGTACCGTACCCGTACCACCGTATCCGAACCCGTGCAACATAGCATATATCTTATCAAAAGAAAAAAAATATTGCTAATGGAAAATAGGTGTTATGAAGAAAGAAAGAAAAAAATCTTAGTTGTTTAATTACAAGATTTCTCGAAAATATGCACCATAATGGAGTTGAGAAATTTGAGGTTTGAAAATTTTTATTTTGCCGCCCAAAAAAAAAACATTTGTTGCATTTTTTTCTCGCACGAAAGGTAAATATATATAGAAATAGAAAAAGTGTAATTTACGAGATGCGAGGAGCATGCTCCAAGATGAAGCTAAAGCAAGAACACTCTACAAACAGATGCTCAGATCAGTGCAGTATCTAGCGAAGGAATACAACAAGCTCTAGCCTTGGGCTATGACTTATTGTAAAGCCTCATACCATGTCCACAATCAATGACTCCAACCCTAGTCAAAAATCTCTAAAGAAGTCCCAACTGCTTTCCAGCTCGAGGTCAGACCTGTGGCTGTACTCTCCTGGAACCTCTTGCAGATCATGGTTACTGGTGCATTTTCTTTTCCATTGCATTCATGCAACTAACAAGTGTAATATCCCCGTATACAAGATAAATTTAATCTAGACTATTAAACAAGAAAACATGATTAGATCCTATCAAGGTTACCCAGGATGCATTTTATGACTCTGTTTTGTTTCTTACCAAGTTTATATTTGATTCTGGCCTGAACCTCATAAGCAATTTATCTACATAAGCAATAATTTGTTTTCAAAGACCTTAAGGATCCTCCATCTCCAAATACTGGTCAACATACTCCCAAACATAGATGCTCTAGCTTGAAAGACATCTTTCCTCTTCTTGGTGGCTCGACTAAACATTTCAATCCAATTCCTCAACTGCTCCTCCCGAGCATACACTCTTACATCCCTCATCAAAGTGTTTAAAACATGTTTTACCATAACACATTGAAGAAATAATGATCATGTGATTCATCTGCATTATTACATAAGCTGCATTGGCCATCAGATATCAAATTGAATTTTACCAATCTATCCCTAGTAGCTAAGCTTATGTGCAAAATGAACAGTTAATGAAAGCCACTCTCGGAGGGAAAGATGGTTCCATACATATGCACTCCAGTCAGTAGTAAATGTTGCTGCATGAAACACTTGATAACACACGGATATTATCGCTAGGGAGCATAATGATTAGGTTAGTCGTCTCATCTCTTAGCTTCAAAATAGTCCTCCACCAAGGAGAATCACCTTGTTTCACTTGCACTCTCCATATCTCCTCATTTTTCAGTTTGTATTCTTTGACCCAGGCTACCCATATTGTTGAACTTCTTGAATGCCTATCTATGTTCACTATCTGATAGCATAATAGAGCTTTGTTCCAGCTCAGAACTTCCTTGATTTGCAAACCCCCATGGTCATATTCTTGACATACTTTTGCCCAAGCTACAAGATTTTTCCTTCCATTCTCATTTCCTGTCCACAAGAAGTTTCTGCAAATTCCTTCTATCTTCTGTGCCACTCCAACTGGGATTGATTTAGCTCGAGAATATTTGAATGACTCTCAGGACTACTTTTACTAATTGCAATCTGCCTGCATAGCTCAGCTTCTTTGTACTCCAGTTCTGGATTCTGGCAATTATCTTGTTGATTAAGGGGTTATATTCAGTTGATTTTAGTTTCCTAGGGCTCAGTGGAATGCCTAGGTATCTTACAAGAAATTTGCCCTCTGGAAACTCCCAGATCCCCAGAAGTTCTTGTTTCTCCTCCTCCTTTACTCCAGCTAGGAATATAGAACTTTTGGTGTTGTTGATTTGTAACCCAGATTGAGCTGAGAAGTCATCCATGGATTTATTATGTATCTCCATTGACATTTTGTCCCCTTTACAAAAGAGCAGCAAATCATCTGAAAATAGAGTGCAAATATAGTATGAAAGTTAGTTTTAGGTTGATAATTAAAATTCTCATTGGCTTTCACATTGTGTTTTATAAGTCTAGATAAGGTACTCCAGACATAACATAAAAAGATAGGGGGGACATAGGATGTCCCTGTCTTAATTCCTGCTTTCTGGGCATATGGCCTTCCAAACTGCCATTAATGTAGAAGGAGAAGCTAGCTGTTAAAACATATGTAAGGATCAATGGCACTAAGCCTGTATTAAACCCAAAAATAGTTAGTACCTTGCGAAGAAAGTCCCAGTTTATTGTGTCTTAAGCTTTTCTTATATCTATATTAAGCATACACCTATGAGATATGTGCTTTTTATTGTACCCTTTTATTAATTCTTGAGCAAGGAAAACATTGTGGAAGAAGTCTGTACCAGCCACAAAAGCATTTTGACAAGTGTTAATCAGACCTGGTAGAATATTCTTGATCCTATTAGCTAGGACTTTAGTGATGATCTTGTAAATTATGTTACAACATGCAATGGGTATGAAATATGAGATAGCAGATACATTTTTAGCTTTAGGTATCAGGCACACAGAGGTAGCATTAATTTGTTTCAAAAATTTACCTGTCTCTTGGAACTCCTTGATAGCCTCATATATAAGGTTAATTGTAATCTACCAACTTTTCTTATAAAAGCATGCATTCCAGCCATCTGGACCTGGACTTTTATTGTCACGCATGCTAAAGAGTGCAACTCTTACTTCCTCTTTTGTAATAGGTAGCCTCAGCTTGTTAGTCCCCTCTTCATTGAGTTTTTGTCCTTCTTCAAATACTCCTTGGTTTACTGGGCTAACCTGTTTTTCTACACCAAAAAGGTCATGATAAAAATCAAGAATGTGATTAGTAACTTCTGTCTTAGTGTTCAAGGTAGTGCCATCAAGCTTTATGAGTAAAAGGATACTGTTTGCTCTCCTCCTTGATTTAATATGCTAGAAAAACAGCTTGATGCAGTTATCCCCTTCCTCTAACCACTCCACTTTTGCTCTTTGTTGTAGTTGTTGGTTAAGGTTCAGTGCAAGTTAGTGTATTCCCCCTTCTTCTGACTTATCTCTTGCTTGAGCTGACTGTTCCCCCGGTTCATAAGAAATTTCTCTTGCAGCTTTTGTAATTCTTTATGTGTTTGCTGGACCCTTTCCTCTATATTTTGGAAATTCCTTTCCATATTCAAGAAGTCCTCTTCTTTAGCCCAAATGTTCTTGAACCTAAAAGGAATTCTAGTTTTCTGATTCACATCTAACAGCTTGGTAATGCTGTGAGAGTGGTCTGAAATTCTAGGAGCCTGAAACTGTACCACAGATTCCTTGTTGGAAATAGTCCACTCATGGTTAACCAAAACCCTATCAAGCTTACAATAAGTGTGGGAGTTAGTCCAAGTATAGACTGGTCCCACATACTTGTGATCATGAAGTTCTGTGTCATCAAGCACCTCTTGCAGCTCATTTCCCACTATGATCTCAGTCTCATCTTCATTCCATTTCTCTTCTTTACTTAGGATAATGTTAAGATCCCCTGCCACCATCCATGGCCCTCTCATATGCTGAGTAATACTCCTAATGTTATTCCAAAGCTCCCTTCTCTGGTCTTCCTTGTTGCGGGCATATATAAAGGTCATATGCCCCTTCCATTTCTTGTCCATAGTGTCAATACTGCAGTGAATGAACTGGTCACTCTTATCTTTCACACTGAGGCTAACTAAATCACTTTTCCACACCACCATGATTCTACAATTTCTACTAAGTCCAAAGTTACTCTCAACCTCCCAGTACTTCTGCATTTTATTGCTAACCTTATCATAAGTACCCTTCTTTAATCTAGTCTCCAAAATTGCTCATATAGTGCATTTATTATTGGCTAAGAAACTATTCATAGCCATTTGCTTAAGGACGTCATTCATCCCCCTTAAGTTCCACCCCCACTGTAGTTTCACTATCCACTAGGGTCACCCCCTCTTCTACTACTCCTATTCATGTTGTTTTCTGTTGGTTCTTGCCCACACCTCTATTTGCCTTGTTAATTTTCTGACTTCTTTCTGTAGGTTACACCATGCCAGTCTCCTCCGTCCTTGTCTTCATGGCCCTTCCTTACCATGCTTCCAAATCTGCTTGAGTCGGAACCCTAGGTGCAACCCCCAAATTACTGTTTATCGTAACCCTAGATTTCGCCCCCAATTTGTTATATAGCGGAGCCCTAGGTGACGATCGCGATCTCGCTACCCTAAGTATCATTTATTGCATTTTTATCCTACATAATACACACACACACACACACACACACATATATATATATATATATATATATATAATATTTGTACAAATGTGCTTTGTCTTTGGTAAAGCATAATGTGGGCCCATCACATGTCTATGTCAAAGGTTCTATGGATATTAACCATAAGGTTAGCTAAGATGTTTCCCTTTTTAATTAGATTATAAGGGATGCATATTTGGTGAAAATAAGAAATGTGTCGTAATGAACTTAAAAAGGATATTAAATATTAATTTACGGGGGTCAGAACCAGTGTTTTGTAACCCGGACCGGTGACTGACCCGGTAAGGCTACTGGATAGTGGGTCACCAGGTCAGACCAGTCGAACCACTGGGTGGACCCGTTTGTTGACTTTAGTCAACATTCAATAAAAAATATAATATAAAACTAATTGTATAAAAAAACTATAAAACTTTTAAGTCACTAATATTTTGTTATATTATAAGAAATATAAGAATATGGTTATCACAGAACTAGGACTTGAACACGTGACCTCCAACAAAAAAAGCTCTAGAAAAGTAGTGGAAACCATTGAGTTATCCAACAATTTACTAAATAATCCAATAAACATTATATTTAATACAAGTTAAAAGATTGTTTTGGATTTTTAAATGTTGGCCAACCGTATCACAAAATTTAATACAAGAACAATAATATGTGACACTAGAATCTGGAAAATGAACTTAACATCGGACGAAAGACTATGCCTGAAATTCTCGAATGCATGCTCGTTTAGCTTCAAAGTCAAATTAAGTATGGAAAACAGCGTTTTTTAATTTTTTTTTTGGCCTAAACCGTCGTAGGCTGATTGCGGTGGATAGATCTCGTCGAGATACCCCAAATAAAAAAAATGCGTCCAAAACGGACACTCCTACGCAAAGTTATGGCCTTTCAAAGTTTTGCATTTTTTTTCTTTTTTTTTTTAAAACTTTTTGAGGCAAGTTTGTAATTGTCAAAAAAATAGGACTGATTCGCAATTGATCGAAAACCAAGAAAAAGGGACAAAAAGAGGGTCTCCCGGTTCGCGAGCGGAACTGGGCGAACCAGCGCATTACCGGGCGAACCGGCCAAATGCGTCGGTTCGCCCACCAGAGCTTCCTGGCCGTTTTATACTCAGAATCGGCCCGTCCTAGCTGCCGATTCCCTATCGAACTGATCGAACCGGTCAGTCCGGATCGAGTTTCAAAACACTGGTAAGAACGATAGATAAGATAAACTCGAATTCTGTTTTTTTTTTTTTGGTGCCTTATACAATTGCTAATTTGCTATAGCCCATAACCCACGAGATATGCATGCAACAACAGTTCTAATGTACACGTGACACAAATCTGTGGATAGAACAGAAAGTTGGAATCACCCAAAATATAAGCGAACAGTTTCTCATCTATATCTATAATATATATACATTTGAGTGTTTTATCTTTTTCTTCACATGGATTAGTTTTGCTACAAATAAGATATCATACTTGTTATGATAATGTCTAATTAAATAATCCCTAACCTATATTATGAAGCAAAATATCCACCTAGTTAATATCATACGTATACATAATGCATACCCAAGAAAACTTTACAGTTTGAAGAATTGGATTCTACTATTTCGAAGGGATACTGAATTTCATACAATACTCGTTATTCGCTATTCGCAGATAAGCATTGAATACTCGTCAATAGGCAGTCAACTCGATCGGTTTATGTATTATTATGATGATCATCACCATTTTTCTTCATCTTCTTGTTGTGTTTGATCTCACCGTAAAAGTATGAAGCAAATCCCCATAGCGAGAGGAAAAGTGAAATACCCTTTTCTGCTTGGAAACTTTCATGGTAGAAGATAACCGCCAATAATTCTGTAATTGGTAGTAAAACCGTGATACATATGCCCGATAAAAGAGATGAAGAGTAAAATATTACTCCATTGACGCCCAAGAAGAAACATTGCCACAATATGGCACTCAATACTACCACTACATAGTATTTTGCCTCTCCAAGTTCGAACACTTTCGCTTCTCTTGCAATTGCCTGCCAAACAAATACAATATTGTCTTAAATAGTAAACAAAAAAAAATGTTATCGCACAAGAGTCTCTTATCTAAACAACAAACGAGCGGTAACAAGTACTTCTTCATTGGTTTATAAATGCTTGATGCACATCAATGCAAAAATAAATAAATAAATAAAACATAAAAAACAAAAGGCAACTAACACTGAAATTTGTTAATCTAATTGGTCTATGATCTGGGGCTCGATCAGAATTTTCAATATATATATATATATATATATATATATATATTGAGGAGTCGCAATTATAATTACAAATAAAATAACTATATGTATCGAGCGTGTAACATGATATATACTGACGTTTACTACTTAAGTACACTTAAAAAAAATGTGAGGAATTTCTAAATTTGATTTACAGTACTTTTAGGCTCTACAAACCAAAATTTGTGCTTTTCATGCATGATTCACAGTAGTAAACTAATGATTGATTTGTTAACGAGGAGGGCATTCCCATAGTTCAATTACAAAGTAAGGTTGTATATAAGTCCCTATTAGGTTCAAAGTAGATAAAGATTTATCACTAGCTAGTAAATTTAATTTTTATTATATGTCACCTGGAAATCTTTGTTGATGAGCATTCCAACCGTACAAAAAGCCGTGGCGAAAAAGCACATGACCAACTGAATTTCCAACACCAATGTATAACTCAAGGTCTGCCTCGCCTTCACGTACATCAACTCCACCAACGGCAAAATCGAACCGTATAGAGCCGCGGCAGCAACCATCATAAAAAACCCGACCACATACTCCTTGTTCGACTCGCCCTCCGGTCGATCCCCGCCCGTGTGCAGCCCTAGCACCACCGCTCCCACCGTCAACAAAACCACCGCATTTATTGAATAGGCCGTAAACTTCTGCTTCACCAACAAGAAAGCGAGAACCGCAGTGAACACGAGGTGAGTGGCCACAATTAGCGAGACTGTGGACACGGGGAGCTTGGACACCCCGTAGGCGTATATGTAGTCGTCGAGGCCGGTCAAGAGGCCTATGGCCGCTGCAGCCGTAAAGACACGTGGCTTCATGAGAACAAGGTTTGCAGGGGAGGGGCGACGAGTGTAGGCCACGAGGAGGGGGACGAGGATGATGGGCCAGCCGCCGGTTTCAAGCCAGCTGGAGAACCAGATTCGTTTGCCGCCACGGATGAAGTATAGGCGCATGACGAGCGGACCGCCGCAGTAGCCGATTGCAAGTACGGTGGCGTTGATCAACAACAAGGTTCGTTTCGTGGTGGAGTTGGTGGTGGTAGTGGTGGTGTTTTGAATTTCCATTGATATAGTGTCTATTTCATAACTGGATTAATAATACATGCCCTTTGCACTATATATGTATCAATCAAATTTTCACTAAGTTAGAGATAATAGAGCATATGAATGGAGTTGACCGAAAAAATATATTGGTCTTCGTCTCCAGTTCGTTAAATATCTTCCGCAAAAATATTTTCAAAATTATAAAGATTTATTATTTTTCATTTACATCATGGCCGGATAACAAAATTTGGTAGCGGTTACGGTTTAAGAAAATATAAATGCGTTTTGTTATAGAAAACCTAAAATTATTTGGGTTTATAACAATATATTTAAAAGGACATAGGGAAAGAAGAGCAAATGAGAATTATATTACTTGAAAATGAGTATTTTTCGCTTCATATTGATGACTCCTTATATACGGACGAATTCTCAATATTTTACACTATTTACAACAACTACTACTATTATAAAATAGTATTTGTACATAATTTTCAACAATTGCCACTAAGCATATTCTACTGACCATATTTATAACACTCCCCCTTGGCCATTTGAAAATTTTGTTATGTACATGATCCGTCTTCTGCACACGTCTTATGCTGCCTCGTGAAAAATCCTTATAAGAAAAAACCCAGTGGGATAAAAACCTTAATAAGGGAAAAAGAGTGCAGCCGTGTGAACTCCCTCTCAAGTTGACATCTCCAATTCTTCATAAGTCTCGTAGGTGACGCATCCCAATACTTTGAACATGTTTCTTAAAAGTTACAGTAGAGAGTGTTTTTGTAAAAATATCTGCCATATTGTCACATGATTGAACATATTGGAAATTAATTTCTTTGTTCTTCTCGAGTTCCTGAGTGTAGGCAAAATATCTTGGGGTATGTGTTTGGTTCGGTCACTCTTGACATAGTCTTCTTTCATCTGTGTAATACATGCAGAATTGTCTTCGTATAATGTTGTATGACCCTCTCTAATAGATAAGCCAGATGTACTTCTTATATGATGTGTCACTGATCGTAACCATACACATTCCCTGCTAGCTTCATGGAGTGCAATAATCTCAGCATGATTCGATGATGTTGCAACAAATGTCTGTTTCTGAGAACGCCATGAAATAGTAGTGCCTCCATACATGAATACATATCTAGTTTGAGATATGGATTTATCTGGGTCTGATAGAAAACATGCGTCTGCATAACCAATCAAAGCTTGTTCTGCATTGTTAAGGATAAAATAGACCAAAATCCACAGTTTTTTGCAAATAACAGAATAAATGTTTAATTCTTTTCCAGTGCCTTTTTGTGGGTGATGGGCTAAACCTGGCTAATAAATTCACAGTAAATGATATATCAGGTTTAATACAATTAGCAAGATACATTAAAGCTCCAATGACACTTAAATACGGAACTTCAAAACTAAGAATTTCTTCATTTTCTTCACTTTGACGAAATGAATCTTTGTCTTTTGTTAATGATCTAGCAATGACAGGATAATTTAAAGGAGTTGATTTATCCATGTTAAAACGTTTTAAAATCCTTTTGGTATAATAGATTGATGCACTAATATACTATTTTTAGTATGCCCAATCTGTAGACCAAGACAATATTTCATTTTACCAAGATCTTTCATTTCAAATTCATTCTTTAAATAATTCATAGTTGAATGAATTTCTTTGTCAGTGCCAATGATACTTAAATCATCTACATAAACCACAATAATTACAAAACCAGATGATGTTCTCTTGATAAAAACACATGGACACAAACAATTATTTATATATCCTTATTTTAGTAAATATTCACTCAAACGATTGTACCACATGCGACCTGATTGTTTTAAACCATATAACGATCTTTGCAATTTAATTGAGTACATTTCTCTAGGTTGAGAACTAGATGGTTCATGCATTTTAAGTCCTTCATGGACTTTCTTATAAATATCATTATCAAGTGATCCATTAAGATAAGTTGTGGCAACATCCATGAGATGCATATTTAAGTTTTCATAAACAGCTAAACTGATTAAGAATCGAAAAGTAATTGTATCCATTACTGGAGAATAAGTTTCTCCATAATCAATCCCAGGTTTTTGAGAAAAACCTTGTGCAACAAGTCGAGCTTTGTATCTTACAATTTCATTTTTCTCATTTCTTTTTCGAACGAAGACCCATTTGTGGCCTACAAGTCTCACGTCTTTCAGTGTGAGGACAATAGGTCCAAAAACCTTTCGCTTGTTGAGGGAATTCAATTCAACGTGCATAGCTTCTTTCCATTGAACCCAATCATCCCGATTTTGCCATTCATCCACAGATTGTGGTTTAGGATCATCATTTTCGTTCATAAGATCACAAGCAATATTATATGAAAATATATCACTTATATTTTTCATCTCATTTCGATTCCAAATAACTCCTGAATTAACATTATTTACAGAGATCTCAGTATTGGGATTTGGTTCGGTGATCTCTTGAGTTATCTCATTTGTCACATTTTCTGTTTTATCATGAATAGGTTCCTCGATAATGGAGTTAATAATATTTTCTCCTTTTCGTTTTCGAGGATTCTTGTTTTTTGAACCAACAGGATGACCACGTTTCTTACGTGCATTTATTTTATTATTGTTGGATATGTCCTTCAAAATTTTAACCCGAGCATGAACATTCGCAGCTGGTATATGTGATTTGGTTACCCGTTTTATGTCAGTAAATGCATCGGGTAATTGATTTGCAATATCTTGAAAATGTAAAATTTTCTTAACTTCCAAATCACATTGTTTTGTTAAAATATTATAGTGTGATAAAGATGGATTATACCATGATATATCTTTTTCCAACTGCTTCTTTTCTCCCACTGAGTGTGAGAAATTTGCCCAATTGAAATGACAATCGGCGAAACGTGCCGTAAAGACATCACCTGCTAATGGTTCAAGATACCTGATTATAGATGATGAGTCATATCCAACATATATCCCTAACCTTCTTTGAGGTCCCATTTTTGTTCGTTGTGGTGGTGCAATCGGAACATAAACTGCACAACCAAAAATCTTTATATGGAAAATATTAGGTTCATGACCAAAAGCAAGTTGTAATGGAGAGTATTCATGATACGAGCTCGGTCTAATGCAAATTAGTGATGCGGCATGTAAAATTGCATGACCGCATACAAAAGTTGGTAATTTAGCTTTCATTAACAATGGCCTAGCAATTAACTGAAGACGTTTAATTAATGATTCAGCTAAACCATTTTGAGTATGTACATGTGCAAGGTTATGTTCAACAGTAATTCCAGTTGACATACAATAATCATTGAAATCTTGAGATGTAAATTCACCAGCATTGTCAAGTCTGGCTTTCTTGATTGTATAGTGAGGAAATTGGGCTCTTATTTTAATTATTTGAGCCAAAAATCTCGCAAATGCTATATTGCGAGTAGACAATAGACAGACATGTGACCATCGACTTCATGCATCAATTAATATCATAAAATATTGAAACGGTCCACATGAAGGATGAATAGGTCCACAAATATTACCTTGAATTCGTTCAAGAAATATTGGTAATTCTGTCTTAATTTTAACTGGTGAATGCTTAATAATTAGCTTTCCAAGAGAACATGCTTCACATGGACTAGTATTATTCAAATTGAGTTTGGATCATTTTAATGAATGTCCATGTGTAGTTTCAATTATCCTTCGCATCATTGTTGAACCAGGATGACCTAAACGATCATGCCATAAAGTAAATAATTCAGAATTTTCATTAACTACCATATTTGACTCGATAGCATTAATATATGTATAATGCAATCCTGGTGAGAGTTTTGGTAGTTTTTCAAATATATGTTGCTTTCCTGATATATACTTAATAATAAAAAGATATTTAGTTTTGTTTTCAGTTTTTGAGTTAGTATCTTATACATGACGATATATATCATTAAAACTCAGCAAACTTCTTTTGGATTTTGGGGCAAATAAGGCATCGTTGATGATACATAGCGTTCCATTTGGTAAAATAAAACTAGCTTTACCAAATCCTACAATCAAGTGAGTAGGACCTGATATCGTATTGATTTTTGCCTTTGTTGGTTTTAGATATGTAAAATATTTCTTATTTGTGAGAATTGTGTGAATTGTACCGCTATCAGGGATGCAAAAATAACCGGTATGCTCCATACTTTTAACGTTGAACGTTTTCTTTAACGAATGAACTGAATTCTTCCGGATCGAGCACTATCGTGATGATAACGTGTTACAGAAAAGTTAAAACTATTTGGGTTTATAACAATATATTTAAAAGGACATATAGAAAGAAGAGCAAATGAGAAGTATATTACTTGTGAATTGGTGTTTTTCTTTTCATCTTGATGGCTCCTTATATAGGGAAGAATTCCCAATATTTTACACTATTTACAACAACTATTACTATTATAAAATAGTATTTGTACATAATTTTCAACAATGGCCACTAAGCATATTCTACTAACCATATTTATAACACGTTTAAAGTATACTGCTCAATAATAAATGCTCCATTTCATCATTTCGTGAGACAATATGATCAACCTTACAAAGGCTATTTATGTAATGTTGTAGTTAGTTACAGGACAATAATAAATGAGAACATAATTATTAATTTCACAAGATGTTTATACCCTTCTTATCTAAATCACGTGAACAACTCCACATTATTTTCTATTATGTTGATGTATGAGTGAGGGATTTTTCTCATGTGGGCCCTCTGTGAGAGGGGAGAGGTTGTGCAGCATAGTGCATATGAGACAGTCCGCTGAATGAGTGGTTCGAATACATTTTCTTGCCACTTTTATTGACTTTCCGGCTTGGTTCCTTTAATTTCTGACTTTTATGGAAGCACTTTTTGTTTCTAAATAAATAATCAAGGAGACGTATTAACTATTAACTCTTAACTCTTTTTTTCTTCCTAAAACTGTATGTAAGATGATAAGAGTATTTCATTATCTTCATGGGTTAATTTTTTTGCATTATTTATTTAATACACGTTCTCGGTTCTCTTAACCGGAATGGGTCCGTGTTGTTTGGCATGATATATAAAATTCAACAGGGAAGTGAGTTAACTTTTTTCTTTTTGATGAGAAGGGAAAGTGAGTTAACTTATCGACAACGGGGGTTGCATTTACTCTATGGAAAGACTCAAAGAAGAACCTAACAGTCTTCATTCTCGAAGCAAAATAGGATCATGTCGAGGATTAATTCTATTGCTCGAATAAATTGAGCTAAAAAAAAATCACCAATCATTATATATATACATAGTAATTAAAAATTTATTTAGATTTATATGGTAAAAAAATTAAATTTATTTAGATTTATTTGTTTTTTCCTTTAATGAGAACATTTCAACTATCGTAAAATTGAAAATTTACCGTTATAACCATTTTTAAGAATTACAACAAAATGTTAATAGTATTTTGTAGGGATAAATATAGAAATTACAGAAATGGTGTAACATATGGTTTTATATTTTATTTTATATAATAGTGTATATACATATTTCTATCTACTATATAGTAAGAATGAAATTTTTTTTGACCCTTAATCTTTCGTTGTTCCAATTTTGCCCTTCTAAGTTCAATTAATTATTATATTCAGATTTGTTTTACATTAATAAATATTTTGTGGGCCCGCACATAATAATCGATTGAGACCTACAAAATATAAATTTATTTAACACTTATCAGTCATTTTCATATTTTTCGTCCAAATCCTGAAAAATCTGTCAATAAATGACGAACTCGTCGGGGTTCGTTGTACATTGCAGAATAAATCTTTTTAATTTTTAATTCTTTCGATTTTGCCTCAAAGGTTTTGCGTTGCACACTTATGGTCCTGCTATAAATTGGCAAATGGTCCTTTTAGTTTTTTAATTCCTTTTAATTTGCCTAAAATTTTTTATGTTATTTACTTATGGGCCCTACAATAAATTGTTGAACGGTCCTTTTATTTTTAAATTCTTTCAGTTTTGCCCCAAGAATTTAGGTACTATATTCTTTTTTGTTTTGAAGTAATAAATGATTTGTGCGTCCGTGCGTATTAAACAATTGGAACCCACTTAATATAAAATTCATTAACACTCACTAAGATGGAGGTTCGCTGTAAAATTTGGAACAGACATTTTAATTTTTAATACTTTCACTTTTGCCTCGAAAGTTTTACGTTATGCACTTATAGGGCCCCCGCTTGTTAAACGCAGATCTATAGATGCACCAGTAACACGCGTTGAAAATCTCGACTTAGGGCGTACATCTAGAGCTCGTGGGAGACCGAAATTGGATGAAAATTGATATGGGCATTTCCCGCATATTGGGCATGGCCCATATTGGACCATATCGGGGGCCACTTTCGATGTCATATCGGTAATAATCACCGATATGTTACTGTGGTCCCCGGATCCCGAGGTCTATAAATACGCGGTACCCGGATTCCAAAGTAAGCAATTATTATCCCTCAGCTACCACGCATCACATCGAAACAAATCCTCGATCTCACTCTCGATATCGCATTCGATATCAAGATTACCTTGTGGACCTTTGATACGTCACACCACCACATCACCGATATCACATCAGGGGGCATCCTCGATATCATGTCGAAGAAAATCACCGACATGCATCCGATCTAGTCATCGATATCCCACTGCCATCCAAGCATCGAGACGTTAGTTCGAGGTGTTCCGGACCAAGTCTACGCGAGATACATAGTGTAGGCCTGATTTGAGATAGACTCGTTGTATTACCAGACCATTCACTTGTAACCGATACGCATATATATATGATACGATCTATTGTCAAATCAGTGGCGCCGTCTGTGGGAACACCATTTCACGGACAAGGACGCAAAGATACAAGGAAGGAGGACCCGATCCGAATTTAACGGAGTTGTGACTAGGAGCGCCAGGATGGAGGACACGCAACTCCTTCAGCACCCGACTGACCAAGAACAGACAGTGACCCAAGCCGAGATGGAGCTTCCTCCAGCACAGAACGAGCCGCGACGAAGGCGCGGGCCCAGAAGGCCGCCGCGAGCCACAAACACAGGTCCAACCTTCGCCGTACCAAATACGGTGGAACTCGTGGCTAAGGGCCCGACCACTGAGAACCCCGCGGCAGAGGTTCCAATGGCCGAGGTGCCAAATGCGGACTTTCCCGGCTCGGAGGAGACAATGGCCGCAGGACGAAGCGCCCTTCCCCCTGCCGCCATAACCCCGGAGATGCAAGCGCAGATCAACGCCTCTGTGAAAGCGGCGCTGGACACTACATTGGAGACTTTGCTTCCACGACTAGCGGAACAAAGGGCAAAGTACATATGGGCGAGGCCCCATGAATCCGGAGCGGGTGAGAGAAGGGCAAGGCAAGGATATGAGGAACAGGGGGATACGGGGGACTCCTTCAGAGAGATATCGCCCGCTGCTTACGACAGGTCAGAGAGACGGGACCCCAGGACCCTGGATCGAGAGATAGCGAGAAAGATGGAACGGCTTGACCGCGAGAGGGCGGAAGTAATCTGGAGAATGAAACGCGGTCACGACCGCGCCGAGATTGCATATTCAAAGAATGAGGATGCAGAAATACTGCGGGTAATATCAAGGTGGATGGAACAGCTAGACCGCGAGAGGGCGGAGTTGACGAGGAAGGTGACTTAGAGTCATGGGAATGGTCGCAGTAGGACCCCATTTTCAGATGAGATAGAGGTTGAGGTATTGCAAAGAGGGGACAAGATCCCAGTGATCAAGCCATACGACGAAAGAAGTGATCCTACAGATCATCTACATCAGGTCGATAGCATTTTGAACCTGCACAACTACTCGAGAAACATAAAGGCAAAGATCCTATCCACCACTTTAACGGGCGCTGCACTGGATTAGTTCGCTAGGCTGGAGGCCAGATCCATAACGGACTACGAGCAACTAAGGGAAAAAATTGAGAACCAATTCTTTAGCCAAAATAGAATGAAGACCAACCTGCTACACCTCGGCGCTGTGCAGTAGAGGGAAAGGGAGAACCTCCGGGACTATATGAAGAGGTTCAATGATCAATTGTTGAAGGTGGATGAGCCGCATGGCGGACATGTCATGATGATGCTGTTCAAGGGTACGACCCATCGCAGGTTCGCCGGAGAGCTAATCAAATTGATTGAGCCCACCATAGCACATATCAACATGCTCGCAAACCAAATGGTTTACGAGGACGAGATGATGGCAACGCGTCAAGGTTCGTTTTGCAGCAGGAACGCAGACAGAGATCGCAACAGGGAAAGGCCCGCAATGACGTACACGGAGGTGATGGCCGTGGCAAAAAGAAACAGATGGTTGACAGAACCCAGGCCGTTGAATGAGACTCCCGGGATGAAGTCATCGGGCAAATACTGTGCGTACCACCGTCAACCTGGACACAGGACGGAGGACTGTACACACCTGAGGAATGAAATCGAAAGATTGATTAAAGAAGGCAAATTGGTCGAGTTTGTCAGCAGCGCCAAGGAAGATGCTAGAGGGGCAGAACATTCATTATCCCCTAGAAGAGATTACTCACCCAGGAGAGGAAAGCAGAAGATGATTGAGGCACCCGAGGAGCGTGGTAGGACCATAGTGAATGCCCCGAGCAGAGGCATTATAAACATGATCAAAGGAGGAGGCTTGGGAGCTGACACGGCTCACGGCCGAGAAACCATAACACGAAGACTCCATGGTGGAGCCTACATTGGGTACACCAATGCAATCATGCCGGAAGCGTACTTGGAGCAGGAGATATCTTTCACCAGGAGAGACTTGGAGCAACTTAATCCGTTGGCCTTAACCGCAGGTAGACTAGATGGCCCATTGGTTATTACTATTAATGTGGATGAATATCAGGTGCATAAAGTGCTGGTGGATAGCGGAAGCTCCGCAAACCTGATATTCTCAAAAGCCTACGAGTAGATGAGGACAACCCCGGACCGGCTGAAGCCGATATCCACCCCATTGACCGGATTCGGCGGTGCAGAGGTAGTACCACTTGGACAAGTTATATTGCCCACCATGTTTGGCAGAAGCCCACGCACCAGGGTGACGCCGATAAAATACACAATTATCGACATCTCGTTTCCCTACCACGCCATCATTGGCCGACCGACGCTCAACCAGATCAGGGTAGTGGTCTCTACTTATTACCAGAAGATTAAATTCCCAACGCCTCAGGGGGTCGGCGAAATTCTAGGCGACCAGGTACAAGCATGGATGTGCTATGTGGACTCGCTGAAGCACCCTAGAATCAGAAGAGGACAAGAGATACAAGTCTCACACCAAGAATACATTCCGCGCACGGAGTGATCGCCATGAGGAACAAACAAGAACAATATTTTAAATTTCAGTATTTTTTAAATTATGCTTGAACAATTGAAACATTGCCCCATCGTGGGTTAGTTTGTAAACTTAAAACAGGGGGAACTACGCTGGTCTGACTCCCCATTCAACGGGATACGTAGGCGGGTTAGGTTTACCTAGCCTTCGACCGCTATCTCTTATTTTGCCCATTCGTGGGTCGTCATGTAACTTAAAACAGGGGGAACTACGCCGGTCTAATTTCCCATTCAACGGGATACGTATGCGGGTTAGGTTTACCTAGCCTTCGACCGTTATCCGTCATTACCTTTTTATTTGTTGCTTTGTGAAATCTCATATTTCATGCAGGGATATGTCCTAATCGGACATTAGAGAAGTCCAGAGAATTGCACGAAGAATCCGGGAGTATTCCATAGATATGTGTTTAGCACATCGCCCTCTTATAGGTACATAGCCCGAAGGACCACACATTACTATATCCGAAAAGGACATAGGCAATATTAAACCCTCGCTTTTTTAAAAGGAGGGATTCAGGGGGCATTGCCTCAGATTATCCAATATTATCCGTCACAACAGGTACAAACAGAAACAACAGGCCCGTTAGAACACAATGGAAACACCTTTTCTTGCATAAAACTGAAATTCCCAGATTGAGGGAACATTCCGCAGATAACACATGCGCATCATTTCGTGCTTTCATATTAGCTTTTACATCGAAAATCTTTCTTGTCTGTGATGTTTTACAGGGCTTAATGACCCATAGACTCCACGGCGACAGAGTCACCAAGGGACATAGACAAAAAGACAAAGAAAAGGCTCCTACCCATCAACGGTAGCGGGTTCCCTGTGATAACGGGATGCGCCCCTACCCACAAGAAAAATATCCCCTGTGATAACGGGGTCGATCATAAACATTTCAACGGTAGCGGGTTCCCTGTGATAACGGGATGCGCCCCTACCCACAAGAAAAATATCCCCTGTGATAACGGGGTCGATCATGAACATTTCAACGGTAGCAGGTTCCCTGTGATAACGGGATGCGCCCCTACCGACAAGAAAAATATCCCCTGTGATAATGGGGTCGATCATAAAAATTTCAACGGTAGCGGGTTCCCTGTGATAACGGGATGCGCCCCTACCCACAAGAAGAATATCCCCTGTGATAACGGGATGCGCCCCTACCCACAAGAAAAATATCCCCTGTGATAACGGGGTCGATCATAAACATTTCAACGGTAGCGGGTTCCCTGTGATAACGGGATGCGCCCCTAGCCACAAGAAAAATATCCCCTGTGATAACGGGGTCGATCATAAAAATTTCAACGGTAGCGATTTCACTATGATAACGGGATGCGCCCCTACCCACAAGAAGAATATCCCTTGTGATAACAAGGTCGATCATAAACATTTCAACGGTAGCGGGTTCCCTGTGATAACGGGATGCGCCCCTACCACAAGAAGAATATCCCCTGTGATAACGGGGTCGATCATACACATTTCAATGGTAGCGGGTTCCCTGTGATAACGGGATGCACCCCTACCCACAAGAAGAATTTCCCATGTGATAACGGGGTCGACCATAAATATTGCAACGGTAGCGGGTTTTCTGTGATAACGGGATGGGCCCCTAACCACAAAAAGAATATCTCCTGTGATAATGGGGTCGATTCTAAACACATAAGCAGTGGCAGATTACCCATGTTTCTACCAAACCCGAGGAAATTCTAATCATTCCTTGTTCACAACAAACAGATTAAAGAAATCTCATCAAAAACGAGAACAAAATGAATGCGGCTCAGATATCGGAATACTGCATACTCTATCATCATGACAATAAAAAAAATCAACAAGGTATCAGACAACAAGGCCACGAAGAGTCACATATTATGAAGACATCAGAGAAATAAATATTCAGTTACAGAACCACGAATTGGAGATAGTCCGTAAAGGGATAAATTCAAGTTACAATAAAGGCAGCAAACAGCTACTCCCAGAGGGACCCTTCAGTCTTCTTCTCAACGACCTCGAAAAACACGTCAGGGTCGGCCGTACCCTCCTCCACCTCGTCTAACTCACAAATCGGCAGGTCGTTATGATCGTGCCTTGGGTTCAACCCACTCAACTCGAGGGAGTCCTTGAAACCATCATTTCTCAATACCTGCCCCACGCAAGCATAAAATGCCGCCTCCCGAACCTTCAAAACTAAGTCTCGGAAGCTCGAGCTTTCCATAAACTTCTCCACTCCAGCCCGGAGGAGATCAGGATGACACTCCTACAAATTGAACTCTATTAAAAACAGCAAGAAAAAACAGAAGCAGATATCATAAACAGGATATATACCATGTCTAAGGAGCTAATTTGGCAGTGAAGAGCTCCAACGAGAGACGTTCGTTAGCAGCCTTCACTTCCACCACCTCAGCCTTCAGTTTCTCCAGCTCCCTGTTGGCCGCAAGTTCACGCGCCTTTCCTTGGTCAATCTCAGTCACTAATGTTTTGAAGTTGCCATTCAACAAATCATACTCCTCCCGGAGTTTACGACATGTCTTCAGCGCATCCTCCTTTTCAGACTCCAACTTCTCTAACACCATGGGGTTGAACTCCCCCATCCTCAAGATATCAGCCTCGAGATCGGCAGCAACAGCGTCAGGGTCACCCTTGGACTCGCGAATTGTCTTCAAACACGAGACCACCAGCTTTGCAGTCTGCACAAGACAATCAGTAACATTATATTAAACAGTGAAATAAAATCAATCGAAGTCGTGTAAGATACGTACCCTCTGAAACAGGTGAGTGATGCGGCGTATATTTTGGGCCCACTCGCATTCTGTGAGCACCCGCACATTTTCTGGAGGAGGAAAAGCCCGCATCATTCCCCGTACATCATCTGCTTCAGGGAATTCTACTCGCTTGGAGGATTTGACGGCACCCACCTTCTTGGGGCCCTAACCCGAAGACGAGTGGACACTGTGGACGGTCCCGTCACGAGACCTTTTATTACCCGATACCCTAGCCGGATCAACGGCAGGCCTCGTAATCGGAACTCCAGGCAAGATAGGGGTGAAGCCCCCCAATATCGAGGGCTCCTGCAGTGGCCCTTTACCCTTGTCGGTTGCACCTGAAACATGCGCCTTTCTCCTGCCACTAATAGAGTTAGGGCTCGAATAGCCTGACCCCACGGTAAAAGGCGCATCCACTGAAGCACCCGAGTTGACAGGGGTATTCGATTCCGAACCTCCAACGTTCTCGGTCGAAGGAATGTAGACCATCGACTCAGAACGTGGAGCTACATACTCACCAGAAGGAGGCCTAGCAACTGGTCTCTCCGTCAACACAGTTCCTTTAGGCGAATGAACCGCACCTTTCTGTTTCGAGGTCAACACCTCCAAGAAATTGGCCGCACCGTCCAGGCCTCCCATAACATCAAGAATGTCCTGGCTAAAGGACCCAACCGTTGCAGGAACATTTTCGAAACATTCTTCACTAATACGTTCAGGAACTACAATGCTAGGGGAGGTTGTTCAACTCTCGATGCCTCTGCTAGAACCTCAGTGGTAGCATTATTCAGGTCAAAGCTAGACACAGACCCTGTTTCAGCCGCCACCGTGACTGCTGCCGTCTCAGCAGCTTTCTGAGCATTACGGTCGGCTTGAAGTTTACGCATCAATTATCTGAAACCCATTCTGACATAATATCTCAGAAAAATATATATGTACCTGCAGAATAATCAGAGTATCGGCATGAGAAAATAATAATAAATAAATCCAGCACAACGGCGAGATCGAAATACACGTCGGGGAATATATCGAATATGATTACCGATATACATACCGATGTGGTTACGCTAACGACAGAGAAAACGCAGAAAACTATGACCTTCAAAGTCTCTTACAAGCCCTACTTATAGATGGAGGCCTTAACTACATCGAAATATACTTTCGACATCATATCGAATATGCGTTTCGACGTGATATCGACGATGAACCCCGATATCCTATCCTATTACGCAAAAAAGGCCTCGAAGTGCAACTCCCATATTTATAAGAAATTCAACTCCAAAGAACACAGAATTCAAACGAGGACCTCAAACTATGCGCCAACTGCAATAGGGGGCCCATCGAAGCTCATCACAAAGCGCATTCCCCGCATATTTGATCTCCGTCATTTGAATTGGCGGGACGAAGGGTACAGGTAACCCATAAATTTAAAATTAAATTTGCGAATTCTTATCTCTAAGACAAGAATCCCCAAATTGGGGGACTACATGATATGGGCATTTCCCGCATATTGGGCCTGGCCCATATTGGACCATATCGGGGGCCACTTTTGATGTCATATCAGTAATAATCACCGATATGTTACTGTGGTCCCGGGATCCCGAGGTCTATAAATACGCGGTACCCGGATCACAAAGTAAGCAATTATTATCCCTCAGCTACCATGCATCACATCGAAACAAATCCCCGATCTCACTCTCGATATCGCATTCGATATCGGGATTACCTTGTGTACCTTTGATACGTCACACCACCACATCACCGATATCACGTCGAGGGGCATCCTCGATATCATGTCGAAGACAATCACCGACATGCATCCGATCTAGTCACCGATATCCCACTGCCATCCAAGCATCGAGACGTTAGTTCGAGGTGTTCCGGACCAAGTCTACGCGAGATATATAGTGTAGGCCTGATTTGAGATAGACTCGTTGTATTACCAGACCATTCACTTGTAACCGATAAGCATATATATATATATATATATATGATATGATCTATTGTCAAATCAAAAGTAAAACGAAACGACATGAAACTTAGAGCCCTAAGTGAAGATTTACTTCATAACCGAAACAAATGAAGACACATGATTCATGTGCAAGACTCAACGCGTTTTTTTCATGGTTGATATAACCTACCCCAATTTATTGGGATTGCAGGCTTGGTTTATAAATAAAAATTAATCGGTACAATACTTCTACTTTCTAAAATTATGTTAAATAAATATCCAAATTGGCTATTGTTAAAAACTTAAAATTGCAACAACACTTTTAAAAATGACAATGAAATTATCGAATACAATTAAATGCAGGGTTGCGAAGCACGGACTAATTAACTATTGTATACATAAATATATATATATATATATATATATATATATATATATACTACTTTTCCCCCCACTTACTTCAACAATTTTCTCACTCTTTAATTGTTTCGGTTTCTACTTCAGTCATCGATGTTTAAGAGAAACATTCATCACTGTTTCTTAAAAAGAAATTAAGAACTTAGGAGTTAGGATTTATTAACATCACACTACACATTCAATTAGGATGTTGTTGTGTACACTTAAAATCTTGTTCTGTTAACACTCCAGATATATACATTAATTTGAAAAGAGAAGTGGATATATTAAGTTCATCAAAAATAATTTACTGTATGTGTATTTAAGTGGTGTTGCTGCTTTTGGGTTCAATGCAATCAAATACAATGTCCACTTAAATTTTATTTCTATTTGGGCTTGGTCCATACATCAAATTTGACAGATACACTGTGGAACCGTACGCTCAAACCCGTTACAGAACCAGTGAGCATGCAAGGCACAGACTTATTATTGTACTAGTAAAATAGCTCGTGCTCCGTGCGGACTTGTTCTACTTCGAACAATTAATTTAAGCGAATGATTGATGTCTTTGAGAAGATTTATGGGGATTTTTTTTAAGAATTTACAGAGTTTTGCCGGTTTTTTATGTCGTCTTTAAAATGTATGAACCAATCCTATGTTTAATTTTTGAACTCATTTAGTAATTTTAAAATTTATTAATTTTTGTTGGTTTTACAGTTTATTGGTATTATATGTAAATAATATCATTGCTTTACAATATATTTTTAATGGTGCCTAATGATAATTGATTTCATCAAAATTAAGCTTTTGTAAAGCCCCAAGGACTTATGTTTCAACCATAAATTTATGAGGTGCCGCCTTCATGACAGAAGTGTTGAACAACATTAAACTTTTAATATATTCACACAAAGCTATATGCGAGAATGCTATTTTTTGCTCACGTCTTTATCAATTTTCCACTTTTTAATTTGATTCATTACCTTTTCTCAGTTAATTTGTTGCTCCATTGCACACCCCGTTATTCTCCTCAATGACCATCACTACGATTTTTATGGTCATATTTCATTTCCTTGCTTTATCATTTCTCGTTACCACTTAGCTATATTGCCTTCAAATTTAACCACCAAAATTCATCCATAAAACTCCTCGCTACCAACACCATTATTCTCCTCAATGGCCCACACTACGATTTTTCATGGTCACATTTTCACCTCTTTGCTTATTCACTTCTCATTACCACTTAGATTCATCGCTTTCAAAATTAACCATAAAATTCCATCCATAAAACTCATCGCCTTTTTTTTGTTCACCATCTTACTCGACCTACCTCCATCACTATTATGTCTCCATCTTCTACCACATGCACCTCACATTCTACATAGAATGAATGAGTAGTCAAATGCTAACTTGCAGGCTAAGTTTGAGAAGTTAGTATGAAAAAGAGAAAGACGTGACGAAGAAGGAGGCTTTCTATGCTACAACGCACGCCTATTTTTTATTTTGACTTTTTACGCAAATAGACCATTGTTGTAATCCTCCGACCTCGTTTTAATAATGGAATCCGTGATCTACAAGTGTTTCTAAATAAACATCTTCCATGTACTTCTTTGACTTTCACATATTTTTACTAAGTTTGTACTTCTAGTCCCAAAAGCTTGTCATGATTAAAGTATTGCATACTCGACTTGAAGCCAAAAATCTTTAAATTTTAGCCAGTGCGTCTAACCCCTATATATATTTTATGAGAAATCATAAATATTGGTGTTAAGACGAATCGCATAAATTAAAGTAGCTTATTTCTTTTTGCAAATTGTTAAAATCATTAAATATTTTGCATGAATGGCACTTTGCGTTAGATTTTGATAATTGTAATTATTTGTAATATTTGCTGATTCATTTACTTTTTAAGAAAAGTTTCTCATAGGCAAATTAACTTTTATTGAACTTGCTCTCCTAAATTTGCTCAAACCTAATCAATACAGAAACAAAGAGTTATCAAGAATAAAAGAAACAAAAAAAAACTAATCTAACAAAAAAAAATCCTAATATTTTTTAAAATAAAGAAGGTACTAAAACATTGTGCTAACAGAAGTATTTAACCAACAAAAATTTACTACAGTTACGAAAAGCTACTAAGCTCAATATTTTTGAAGAAATAAATTTAGAAGGACAAAACGAGAAGCCACGAATAAAACAAATTATAAGAAGCCTGAAGGGCAAAACCGAAACAATAGAACTGAATAAAAGTAAATAAAATAAACTTGACGGGCAAAATTGAAATGATAGAAGTTGAATAAAAGTAATTAAAGTAAACTTGAAGGGCAAAATGTAAAAAATAGAAATTGTAAAAATTGAATAAAAGTAACGAAAGAAAACTTGAAGGGCTACTTTTTTCCCTAATGTCTGGTTAATAAACAATAGGTTGCGGGTCAGGCGTACAGTAATCACTAAGACCTAACAACACATGCCGTGCAAAGCACGAGCCTATTTCGTAGTGCATATAAGTGTTTTTATATTATAACAAGAAAGTAATAATTGTACACCTTTATACATTAAATTTTTATTTTTTTAATTAGGTTACTCACTTTATAAATTGTGTACTGCGTATTATATTTTACTTGTTTCCTATAACTATTATTACAGTTGTTCAACATTTTACAATGGGACACAAAGTAAATAAAATAAAATATTTGGGGCAAAATTTTAAGAAATAAAACTAAAAAGAATGTTCTACAATTTACAAAGGGACCCACAAATCAAAAACACAAAATCTTTATGGCGGAATTGGAAGAACTGAAAACTAAAAGGAATGTCCAACAATTTACAACGCAACCCCTAGGTAAATAGCGTAAAACTTTTAGGTAAAATCGAAAGAATTTAAAATAAAAGGACTTTTCAACAATTTACACATGACCCATAGATAAATAACTTATAACTTGTTAGGTGAATTTAAGAGAATATAAAAATAAAAGGATCATTTTGTAATTTATAACGGGACCCATAAGTTTATAGTGTAAAATCTTTGGGGTAATATCGAAAGAATTAAAAACTTAGATGACTGTTCACAAATTACATTAAGTAATTAAAGAAAATTTGAAGGGTAAAATGGGGAAAAATTGGAGGACAAAAATCCTAGCCCTTTATAATATAGTCATAGTTGATCAGCATGAAGAATATACCGCCTTACGGGAGTTTATTACTTTGAGAATTCCAACAATTTGTTTAATCTATACAAATTTTGATCCCGATCTTACAGATACTTTGATTCCAGCGAATGATGACGCTATATCTTCAATCCGTTTAATTCTTAACAGGTTAGTATTCGCAATTTGTGAGGGCCGTTTTAGCTATAAAATCGAAATAATTTAAAAATAAAAGGACTTTTCAACAATTTACACAGGGCTCACAGATAAATAACATAAAACTTTTTAGGCAAATTTAAGTGAATATAAAAGTAAAAGGACCGTTCTGCAATTTACAATGGGACCCATAAGTTGGAAGAATGAAAAACTTAGAGTACGATTCGTAATTTACATAAGTAATTAAAAAAAACTTGAAGGGTAAAACGAGAAAAAAGTATTGGAGGACTAAAATCTTAGCCCTTTATAATATAGTAGAGAAGAGATAATGGTACTTCAACGTGTGCTGCATATTGTACACCAGTGGCGCCCTTACCAACAAATATAAATGCCCTTACCAACAAATATGAATGCAAATATTAATGACAGATGTGATGTATATGATAAAAATTAAGAGAGAAAAAAAGTGATTTATTTACGTATTAATAGTAGACGACTTGTATTGATGATAAATATTCACATCGAATAGTTGGAATGTAATGTAACATCACTTCAATCTTTGAACATCGATTTGATAACGTGCAAAACGTCCGACACTTTAGGACTTTACTCACTAAAATTGAATACAAAATAGAGAAATTGAATACAAAATAGAGAGTTGAAGAAAGAGTGATGTATATAGACGGGCTGTGCAAAAAGAATCGGATCGATCGAATCGGATGAAAATCGATCGAATGATTCAATCCGAGGATCAGATCGAATATTTGATCCGACTTTTGATTTTTTCCTTAGGATCGAACCCCCATTTGATTCGATCCTCAGTTTTAGAAGCTGAGAATCGGATCGGATCGAATACTCATCTTATTTTTTAAAAATAAATATATATATATATATATAATAGTATATAATATTATATTTTTATCTATAAAGCTATGCCTATTAATGCTACTAAGATATTTCTATATATAATGTTAATATTATATTTTTATATATACACATACCTAACATCTTTTTCTTTGTCCATTTGAAGGCCACATTTCTGTCTTTGAGAAACATATACAATTGTAAATTTGTAACACATTTCTCTCACCATATGAAAGTGAATTTCGTAATTCAGTAACTCTGTTTAAATGTTGTGGTTGGTCCCATTGATATTAAATTAAATAAGAAAAAAAAGGATCGAAATCGAATCGAATCGGATCGAAATCGAATGATTTTGGATCGAATCGAATCGTTTTAAATTGATTTGATTTCGATCCTCATTTCTCCAGGATCGAAATCGACTTCCAGCCTTGATTCGATCCGATTCGATTCGATCCGATCCAAATGCACACCCCTATATAGTTGAACCAATTTATAACTTCGGACATTCGGGAAGAAACTAAAGGCACAAAAATGGAGGTGACATATTTTGCGGTTAAAAACCTACACTTATTTCTTGTTGAATTAAGAGGCGACTAGAATAATCTTCTAGCAATAATTACACATCATGATAAGACAATATTGGGCATATTATAGTTACAACCTTTGAGACTTGATTGAATATATAATGACAAATTCTTGATCTCTGAAATTAAAAGACAAGAAAATATTACAAAATAAATTTAAAGTACAATTGTGGTGCAATTTCTCTATTTGATTCTTTGATTCTTTTCTCAAATAAATTTAAAATTTGGTTGACTTGAGTGGATTCGATTTGATCTCTTCCACGTGTATTTGAATTGAGCGTTAATCTAAGGGCTTTTGAGCTTGATCTCGAATTAGCGATCTACTTAACTTAATATTCGCGACGAACAATTTGATCTTCATCTTGAATTTGTTGAATGTCAATCTTCTTTAGAGGAATCTTTATCTTCAAATTACTTGGATATTTGACAAACGTTGATTCGAGGACTTAACGACTTGATCTCGGATCGAACAGAAATTGATTTGAAGGTTTGATGAAGAACGATATGAACTTCGTCTTCAGTTATTCGGATTTGTTGGGTTTTGATTTTCTTAAATGAACTTCAATCTTAAAAAATGTTTTTCGAAGGTCTTAGGACTTGATTTCGTATTAAACGGATTTTTGACTTGAAAACGAATGAAGAACGTCATGAACTTTGCTTTGGATTTGTTGAACTTCTTGGAGTTTAATCTTCCTCGACAGAAGTGCGATCTTCAAAAACGGTTTTTGGATGGAATTGAGACTTGGCGGATTGAAAGGAGTTCTTAACGAAGAACACCTTGAAGATTGCTAAAAAATGCCTTGAAGATTCATGGACTTTGTGGAGAGGATTTGTTGAACTTCCTTGCTCTGAATTCTTGAATGCTGAATTGTGATTTTTCTTCTTTAAGACCACCTCTATTTATAGTTGTGGAGTGAATTTCATTTAGAATCTCCTAATGCATCTACACTTTTTTTTTCATTTGAAAACTTTATTTAAGTGAATCTTTTTTCCATCTCTTGAAGATTGAGACTTGGTGGGGACTTCTTTCCTTGTGTTGAGATTTGGTGGAGAATTCTTTCTATCTCTTGGAGATTGAGACTTGGAGAAAAAAGCTTTCCATGAGATTTGATGAGCAATTATTTCCTTATCTTAAGATTTAGTTAATATATTTATTTTATCCCTTAAATATTAAAATTAAAAATAATTATTTTTCTTTCTTGCATATTAAGATTTACCAACATTTAATTTAATTGACACAAAATTAATGTGTCTACAAATATAAAAGTTTTCTTAATAGTTTTAATAGTTACATTATATTAAAGTTACGGTTAGATGATCAAATGTTAGATATAATTATCCCAATATATTATGATTATTGATCGAGTGGACTTGCTTTTTCAGATGGTGAACTATTTTTTATCAGAAAAACAATTTATGCAAAGTGCAAAGTTACATGTCAAATAATTAATAAAATGTGGGCTGCAATCAGTTAACGTAGGATTCACATAAAAATTTAAGATAATACATGAAGCAAAATCCCCACCTTGTGTACAACGATCGAAGAAAAACACTCAAAACGTTAAAACAGTTTAATAGATAACGAGGATTCGTATGGTTCATGTATTCTTAAATCCTACATAACAAACAAATTGGGGATTTATATTAAAACACCTAATCAAGGCTCAATAACCCTTCGAGTCAACTCGGTTTGTGTAATATTACTAAGATCGTCACTTTCCTTCCTCTTCTTACTCTTTTTTATCTCACCGTAAAAATATGAAGAAAAACCCCAAATCGAGAGGAAAAGAGAAACACCCTTTTCTGCTTGGAAGCTTTCATGGTAGAAAACAACCGCCAATAATTCTGTAATGGGGAGTAGGACGGTAATGACGATGCCTGACAGAAGAGATGACGAATAGAATATTATACCAATCGCGCCCAAGAAAAAACCTTGCCATATTATGGCACTGAACACTACCACTAGATAGTACTTCGTCTCCCCGAGTTCGTACGCTTTTGCTTCTCTTGGAATCGCCTAGAAGAAAACCGAAAATAGTGTCCTTAGTAAGATATATAAACACTGTAGTATTACTTTAACTTAAGTACGCTTAACTTCGAATTTCTGATAAAATCCGATCCACTACCGTTGCATAGAATTCAAAGTAATTTAATGCATATTAATTACCTGAAAATCTTTGTTGACGAGCATTCCAATAGTACAAAAAGCCGTGGCGAAAAAGCACATGACCAACTGCATTTCCAACACCAGTGTATAGCTCAAAGCCTGCCTTGCCTTCATGTACGTCAACTCCACCAACGGCAGAATGAATCCGTAAAGCGCTGCGGCTCCAAGCGTCATGAAAAACCCCGCCAAATACTCCTTACTCGACTCTCCCTTGGGCCTGTCCCCGCTCGTGTGGAGCCCCAAAACTGCGGCCCCAGCTGTCAGCAAAACGACCGCGTTTACCGAATACGCCGTGAACTTCTGCTTTACGAGAAAATACGCAAACGCAGCGGTAAAGGCCAGCTGTGTCGCGATAATGAGCGAGGACGTGGACACGGGGAGCTTCGCGACCCCGTAGGCGTACAAGTAGTCGTCAACCCCGGTCAACACACCTATAACCGCGGCAGCCGCGAACACGCGCGGTTTCATGAGCACGAGCTTTGCGTTGGTGGAGCTGCGGCAGCGGCGCGTGTAGTTCACGAGGAGCGGGATGAGAATGATCGGCCAGCCACCGGTTTCGAGCCAGCTTGAGAACCAGATTCTCTTGCCGCCGCGGATAAAGTAGAGGCGCATAACAAGCGGGCCGCCACAGTTTCCGATGGCGAGTATGATGCAATTGATCAACAACAAGATTCTTTTCCTGGTGGTGCTGGTGGTGGTGGTAGTGTTTTGAACTTCCGTTGGTAATTTAATATCCATTATTTTTTCTACCATTGGTCCTAGGAAGCTTTTTTTTTTTGTTTAGGCTTAATAAACACTTAAAGTGTGCCTAACTAGATTTGGTACATGCGTTTTGCACTCATGTGATTTTTGTCATTTGGGCTATATGTAGGAGAATTTTTTCACTATATGTTCCTAAATTTTTCATGATATAAATTAATTTGTCACTGTATATATGTAAGAAGTCATGGTTGCATATACGTAAGAAATTGGTCAAATAATTGGACTTGACCGAGGAGATTAACTTATTCATGTATGTTGTTGTCAAAATACTGGCCGGATCGTGATCAATACAAAATGTTTGACAAGTTCGTCTACATTGAATATCCTATTCTATGTTTTATAAATACAGTTAATAGTTGGTATCTGTACGCGTCATATTATGGGGTTTTGGATCTTTTCATACAAAATTAGTACTACATTTTATACTACATACTGTCGCCACGTGCAAAAAATTAAAGAGAGAACTGTGCCTTATTTGTTTATTTTCAAAGCCTTCAACCCCTCCTTTGTATTTATTGTCATAACCATATATGTAGATTACTAAATTATTGCTTGCGGATTTACTTGTACTTAAGACCTAACATGAAACATACTTTAAATACATGAATATTTAAATAATGTTAATAAATAAGTTTTTACTACACCAAAAATTTTACAGTAAAGAAAAGAAAAAAGGAAGCCTTTTTGGCAATTATGCCATATTATACATTATTCAGAACATATGATTTTTTTTTTCTTTTTTGAGATGGTACCATAATAAAAATAATTATTAAAGATATCTTGCAATCAACATAAAGAACTTAGGTGGTGTTTGCAAACTCTAGTGGAAAAGTAGAAGTTCACAATTTTTAGTTAAGCCAAAAGCACCCCCGCACCAACTTGAAGATTGTGAGCCTTTTTAGCTTAAAAAAAGTTTTGTAACCGAAAAAGCTAGATTTGCAAACACCCCAAAATCACTTATTCAAATAAAAAACTGATTATAGCTTTTTTTAAGAGTTTGCAAACACCACCTTAATAATTACGGAATATCAAAGAAAAATATGTAAAGAAAGTGACTATTTTCCCAAAATCATTAATAGGCTGTTAAATCCTCTAATTCAACTTATTTTTCATATTTTCTATGTTTGGTAATTATTTGCAATTCTGTTAATTAGTTATTAATCACTTTCCATCTCCGAACACTACAAGATTTCAGGTCTTTTGCGACTGGAAATCTGCAACCGCAATTGCGGTTGCAAAAACGTTGAGGACCAAATTTGCAACCGCAATGCGGTTGCAAATTCCTATAGGGTCGGTTAAATTTGCAGCCCAGCAAATATGGGCCAACTTTTGGCCCATTTCAGAAAAAAAATAGCTTTCTGCAACAGCAACGTGGTTGAAGAAACAAACGGCCAACTGTTTTTGCAACCGCAAGGCGATTGCAAAAACAAGTATACGTTAGTTTTTGCAACCGCCTCGCGGTTGCAGAAACAAGTATACGTTAGTTTCTGCAACCGCAACGCGGTTGCAAAAACTAGTATACGTTAGTTTCTGCAACCGCAAGGCGGTTGCGGAATTCTAATCGTTACTATTTGCAACCGCAATGCGGTTGCTGAAAATATTCATACTTTCAAAATGCCGTTTTTTTAATGATTTGAGGTGCCATATTGTTATTTTGGTTGATAACTATCTAATAATGGTAAAAACAACCATAATTACAATTCTCATAACAATTTCAAGCGTTATATATGTGGGACAGGCCGTGATATCTATGATTTCAAACGATAACGTTCGTATACACACACACACACACATATATATATATATATATATATATATATATAAAAATATCATCCCTAGATACATATAGAAATAAACGTAATGTGAAAAATTTATCTACTAATTCAACCAATTAATCATATTATTAGTGAAGCAAATCATAATAACAAGAAGAAATATGATGATGTGTAGTAAATAGAACATACAATATGTTCATGGTCTAATAACTCCTTCGATCATTTCATATTCAATCTACTCTTTCATTCCTCAATTACTTGTTTTGTAACCATTTATTAGTTTATATCGCATGGAACATTGAAGTTTGTTGTTAAAAATCAGAAACGCATTGAGAAAGTCCCATAAAATTGCGATTTTCATGTATGAATATGTTTTGCAACCGCAGTGCGGTTGCAGAAAGAGGCTATTGGGACCGCAAAGCGGTTGCAAAAGCTAGTATTTGCAACCGCAATGCGGTTGCTGAAAATATTCATACTTTCTGCAACCGCGTCGCGGTCCCAGAAAGTGTTCATACTTTCTGCAACCGGATCGCGGTTGCAGATACTATTATTTTAAATTTTTAAAACTTTCAGCAACCGCTTTGCCGTTGCAATTTGTTCAAAATTTTTGAAAATTTGGGCGAGCTAAGGGGGGAAATTTGAATTTTCGCGAAAATTCAAATTTTCACCCCATTTTCTATATATACCCACCAACGCTTCTGTTCTTTTTCCAAATCCAAAAAATCACCAACACTTCTCTTCTTTTTTTCCAAATTCAAAAAATCACCAACACTTCTCTTCTTTTTCCAAATCTAAAAAATAAAAAACAACCCAACACTTCTCTTCTTTGCTTTTCCAAATCCAAAAAATAAAAAAAACACCAACACTTCTCTTCTTTTCTTTTTCAAATCCAAAACAAATAACTCCTAACACTTCATTTTTTGCTTTTTTATTTCTCTTCTTCTTTATGTTTTTTTGTTCAACTTTTTTTTTTATTTTGCATTTCATTTTATTCCTTGTTTTTCATTATTTAATTACATTTGTTCTTGTATATTCACTATATTGATTTGCTGCCATTATCTGTTTGTAATTTTAACAAAAACCAATAATATTTCGGTAAATTACAAGAATATTATTGTTTTTTTTTTATTTTCGTTCGCAGGTCATTTGCAATGAATATTTTCTGCAACCGTGTTGTGGTTGCAGATGCTTATTGGACTTTCTGCAACCGCATTGCGATTGCCATTGCTCATTGGACTTTCTGGCGGTTGCAGAAACTCCAAGAACAATTCCAACCGCATCACGGCTGTAGAAAGTTCAATAAGCATCTGCAACCGCAATGGAGTTGCAGATTCTGCAACCGCGTTGCAGTTTCTGATTTCTGGTCGTAGATGCTCATCTGCAACCGCGATGCGGTCGCGAATGACAAGTAACCGAGGCTTTACGAGACCTCGGCATCTGCAACCGCATGTTTAGTTAGTTGATTAGTTAATCCTGTCCTATTTGTAATTAACAGCTAGGCACACGCTCCAAGTATATAAGGTGCTCACACACACATCACACGTTCAATTAATTCAGTTGCAAATTAATAAAACAGAGAGAAAATCTTTATCTCTCCAAAATCTGTAAATTCTCTTTTCCCTTTCATTGAAGAAGCTTTTGGTTTACAATGTCAATAGCGATTTCAGCCGATTTCAACAGGTTATAGATTCCTCGCTTCCGCACTGTAATCTCAGTTTATTCGATCATTAACTTGTTCTTCGCCAAATTTGTGACCCTAATTTTGTCAATTCAAGTTGCATCAATCAGTACTCTTGCTACTTCGAGTTCTTCACTCCTGCCTCTTCTACAACAAAGAATTCGTGGGATGATTCTGGATATGTATATTTTTTAGGAACTCACGATTATACTGGCACTTCAGTTGTTAGTGATAAACTAAATGTCACTAATTACATATCTTGGAGCAAATGTATTACTATGGCTCTCAGTATTAAGAATAAACTTCATTCATTGATGAAACCCTACCTAGGCCAGATGTGTCTAATGTTGTTGAACACACATGTTGGTTGCGTACAAACACACTAGTTTTCTCTAGGATATTGAACTCTGTTGAAAAGAATCTACAGAAAATCTTGCTCTACTATGAAGTTGCACATGAACTTTGGAATAAATTGAAAACCAGATACTTTAGGTTTGATAGTTCCAGGGTTTATACACTTCAAAAGTCTTTATCTACTATTGCACAAGGTGCTTCTAAGCTTCTAAGATCACTTATTTCTACAACAATTTCAGCTCCCTATGGAATGAGTACATTAGCCAACGCCCTATTAGTGTGCGTATCTGTGGCAAATGCACTTGTAATGTGAATCACACTATGATTGCCCTGCAACAATCTGATTATTTGATTAAGTTTCTAGTGGGCTTGAATGACCCATACTCATCCATTAGAAGCCAAATCTTGATGATATCCCATGTGCCAAGCCTATCTAAGGCATAGTCTATGCTCCTTCAAGAGGAGAATCAGAGGGATATCTACATCACTACTACTGGTATTGAATCTCTTGTTATGCTCACAAGGAATAGACCTCCTACTCAGGCTCTTCAAAACAAGCCTAACTACAACACGACTTCCTCCTACACTTGTCCATACTCCCAGAACAAGCAACATAAGCCCCCTCTGACTAGGCAAGAAAGAAAGAAGTTGAAGTGTACCTATTGTGGGTACAATGGTCATACTGAAGACAAATGTTATCAACATCGTGGTTATCCCCCTGGCTGGGAAGGTCCCATTGGAAAAAGACCACCTCCACAACACTCAGCTAACTCTATAGCCTGCGGTTCTAATCCTACTCCTCTTTAAACAGTTCTTGGCTTTCAGGAGGTCTCAGGAGTAAGTGCACTCTACTTCAGCACCACTGGAAAGCTCCCACCACTATGTTGCTTTTGCAACCACTGGTGTTTTTTGCTCTCAAGTATTTAACACTTATGCAGATTCATGTTTAGATTCTAAAAATACATGGATCTTAGATTCTAAAAATACATGTTCAGATACTAGTTCCACACACCACATGGTCTATCAATTAACTTGGTTTGTAAGCTCCCCATGAAGCCACTCACACTATTATATATCTCTCTAACAACAACATCACCATAGCTACTCATAGTGGGACTTTACTTATTTTTCCTGGGGTTTACTTGCATAATGTTCTTTATGTACCTTCTTTTACACACAATCGTTTGTCCATATCTAAGCTAATCTATGATACTCACATTAGTGTATTGTTTCTATCTTCAAATGGTTTGATGCAAGACACAATCACCAAGAGAATGATGGGTTCTGCCAATCAAAGGAATTATCTCTATATTCTTGATCATGGGAATTACGTATCAAATGTTAAGTGTAATAATGCTGCCACTATAGCCAATGTTTGGCATTATAGATTAGGCCATGCTCATTTTGTTAAACTTCAGTCCATTTCTCAACTGAATGTAAAAGGATCTGATAAAATTCATCATTGTGAAACTTGTCACTTAGCAAAGTAGAAAAGGCTTCCTTTTGTTCAAAGAGGTACTGTCTCCTCTAATGCATTTAATTTAGTCTACTTTGATGTTTGGGGTCCTTTGTCTACTATTTATCATGATGGATTTAAATACTTCCTTACTATTTTTGATGATTTCACCAGGGTCATTTGGATTTACTTCCTTAAGCAAAAATATGATGTTAAACTTCGTATCTTGAACTTTTATCAGTTAATTCTTACATAGTTTGATATGAAAATCAAATGCATTCGTTCGGATACTGGTACTGAGTTTATACTCAAGGATTTTTATAACACATTTGGTATTATATACCAAACAATGTGTGTAGAAACTGCACAACAAAATGGACTTGTTGAGAGGAAACATCAACATCTACTCCAAATTGCTAGAGCATTGAGGTTTCAGTTATCCGTTCCTCTTGAATATTGGACCAACCACATTTCTGTTGCTGCTTTAATAATTAACAGATTGCCCTCTCAAACTCTCTCTAACAAAACTCCTTATGAATTGTTGTTCAATAAGCCTGCTGACTATAATCTATTAATTTTTTTTGGATATCTTTGTTACGCCTCTACTTTGAGTGCCAATAAGAAGAAGTTTGATGACAGGGCTACACAAAGTATATTTCTAGGATATCCTAGAGAAACTAAAGGCTATTTTCTTCTTGATCTTATATCCAGGAGAACTTTTGTATCAAAGAATGTGATCTTTCATGAACACATATTTCCTTTTAAAGATCACACACTCTTGGACTCCACATATCACATAGGATTATTGTTGATCCGATATGTACTGATTCCTTTATTGATTGCACTAACAACATTGTTCATATTCTTGAGCCCATCAGACAAGAAGATGAAGTCTCTGATCATCACTCAAACAATGACAATCCAGGGCTCCCATCTACTCTAGAAATTGATCAACAATTGGAGGTTGATAGCTCATATTCTCTTGAATCCAGGACACCTTTACCACCGGAAGATAATGTTGTTGAAAGTGATACTCCATCACCTGTAGATGAACAACAAACAACTCAAGCTCCAATACCACCTCTGGTAACACAAAGAAAATCCACAAGAGCCATTGCGCCTCCTGCTTATCTCTAGGTTTATGAATGCAACTTACCAAAATCTCTTCATAAATCCAACTATGCAAGCAAATATTCTATCAGTAACTACTTGTCAATTGAGATGCTTAGTGAGAAGCACAAAGCTTTTGGTGCTTCCATTACAAACATTGAAGAACCTAAGACATATACTTAGGCTAGCAAGCACAAAGAATGGAGGGATGTTATGAAAACAGAACTAGATGCATTGGACATAACACAAACCTGGTTTCTCACTAAATTAACTCCTGGACAACATTGTATAAGATGCATGTGGGTGTTTAAGGTTAAATACAAAGAAGATGGTTCCATAGAATGCTAGAAAGCAAGATTAGTAGCCAAAGGCTACACTCAAGAAGAATGATTAAACTACTTTGACACATTCTCCCCAGTAGCAAAGCTAACAACAGTAATGGTTCTCATTGCTGTTGCAACTGCTAAACAATGGTATCTAACTCAACTTAATGTCAACAATGCATTCCTTCATGGGGATTTAGATGAAACTATCTACATGAAGGCCCCACCAGGATACTGTAAATCTAATGAAGGGAAAGCATGCTTACTCAAGAAGAGTTTTTATGGCTTGAAACAAGCCTCAAGACAGTGGTACACTAAACTGAGTAATTGTATTGTATCCCATGGTTTTACTCAAACTATAAGTGATTGCTAAATTTTGTGAGATCAACTAACTCTTCTTTCACAGCCCTATGCATCTATGTAGATGACATTATTCTCACAAGTAACAATTTAGAAGAAATCAACAAGATCAAAGTTCATCTTGATGAACAGTTCAAAATCAAGGACCTTGGAGATCTAAAGTACATACTGGGAATTGAAGTGGCAAGGAACAAAGATGGAATCACCCTTTGCCAAATGAAATATGTCCTGGACATACTCAAAGAAGTTGGTTATCTGGATTGCAAGCCCAGCAGCACACCTATGGAATCAAACCAGAAACACTTGGTTGAAGACTCAACACCTCTCACTGATCCCTCAATCTATAGAAGATTGGTTGGAAGACTCTTATATCTCACCATTACAAGACCTAATCTCAACTTCAGCATCCAATCCTTGTCTCAATACATGTCTACTCCCACTGAATCTAACTTAGCTGCAACTCACAGAGTTCTAATATACCTCAGGACAACTGCATGAAATCTCGGCCTCATCTGATCACAGAGTTCTAAAATATTCTAAAATCTTCCTATCATCCTCATCTGATCTCGGCCTCGAAGCCTTCTCAGATAGTGACTGGGCAGGTTCTAAAGAAACAAGGCACAATATTACAGGATACACAATCTACCTTGTCAACTCCCTATTATCATTGAAGCAACCTACAGTAAGTAGGTCTTCCACAGAGGCAACATACAAAGCAATTGCCACAACCACCTGTGAAATCATTTGGTTAACAATGCTCCTACATGACCTATCTGTCACTTTCGGCAACATTCCAATACTCTACACAGATAATAAAAGTGCTCGCTCCATAGCTATCAACCCAGTACACCAGAAAAGAACAAATCATGTAAAAATCGACTGCTTTTTTGTTAGTTCAGAAAGGCCTACTCAAAGTTCAAAACATCCCAAATGATCAACAATTTACTGATATTATGACAAAATCTTTGCCTACTGAGCCTTTCAAACACTTAGTCTCCAAGATGGGCCTCATTAACATCCATGCCCATCTTGCGGGGGTGTTAAATCCTCTAATTCAACTTATTTTTCATGCTTTCTATTTTTGGTAATTATTTATAATTTTGTTAGTTAGTTGTTAATCACTTTCCATTTCTAGAAAGTTTAGTTAGCTGATTAGTTAATCCTCTCCTCATTGTAATTAACATCTAGGCACACACTCCAAGTATATAAGGAGCACACACACACATCACATGTTTAATTAATTCAGTTGTAAAATAACACAACAGAGAGAAAATATTTCTCTCTCCAAAATCTATAAATTCTCGTTTCCCTTTCAATGAAAAAGCCTTTGTTTTACAATGTCAATGTCGGTTTCACTTGATTTCAATAGTTCCACATTGGCAACTTTGGAAATTAATGGGTTTAAAATAGAGAGAAATTTTAATTTCCTATTAACCATCCCCCTCAAAAAATAGTTCTTCATTAATTCTCCATGGGTGAACATAGAAAAAATTGCTTAAAAAGTAAATTTAGATATAAATTATAATTCATGGAAACGAGCGTTTGTTAAAAGGGAATTTCAAAACAATATCCAGATTTTTGAAGTCATGTGAGACTCGTGCCTAACAGATTTAGATGGAAATATGATTTTGGTAATAAAAATCTCATCTTTCATTGAATACAAACATGTTGGGTAAATCTGGAATACAAGATATTTGTTCAAAAATATAGATCTTTTAAATTTGGTAAGTCAACTCAAAATATGAACAAAAAGCTGTAAATAATTTAAACAAACAAGGTATTACGTTATCTTTACATGGAGATCATCCACAATATATAGTATAAGATGTAGTACTAATTTGTAGGAGGAGACCCAAAGCCATGAGGAACTATTTTTAGGAATTAGAAGATTGCTAGCTATGAGGATAAATGCTTTCCAGATCTTTTTGATAAGTTCTAATATATTCATAAGACAAGATTGTCGTAAAAACATGGAAAATATATGCTAAGCCCTCTTATTTTCACTTCAGTCAGCGATGGCGCAAGTGACATATTACTACTAATTGGAGCTCTCGTTCGCATACGATACCCAAGAGGAATAAGTAAGAGTTACAATTCATCTCGGGGTGCACATATCTTAGATGATTCAGTGACACCCGAAAGATATCGTAGCGTTCCCTTGCTCTCACAGTATTACAATGGAGCTTACAGGGTACAAAATGTCCACACGTGGCACTACGGATCTTAGATGAATCCCACATGCCCCCTAAGACCTACGATACCCTTCAAGCTACGCATCAGATACTACGAGCATGATACCTAATGCCATAATAATTGACTTCGTGAAGAATATGTGGCCACATGGTACTACGAATGTCACCCTGATGTAAAACTATCGACTATGATGGTTCACATAAAACCACGGGACAAAAATCCCTATCTCGACACGTGTACTCCATGGCGAAACCAGCTTCGAGAAGAATAAACAGGCTAATCAGCCAATAGATGCATGGATGAATCACCTGTCAAACATATTACATGCAGATAGACACATGTATCTGAAAACCACCTTATAAATAGGGAGTGTACCCTATAGCAGAAGGACAAGTTGAATAAAATAAATCAACTTTACCTCTGTATTCTCTCCATAACTCTGTTTTTCATCATCAAACTCACAATACATGCATATTTCCGACAATCACATAGGGCGTTCCGAATAAACTCAATGTTAATTTCTCAAATATTCAACAAATACAAAATGAGTGTTAACAGAATACATATATATATATATATATATATATATATATATATATATATGATTCATTACTTTGAGGGAATTGCTAGAAAGTTTGATCTATAGGGATGTGGTATTGTAGAAAGTATATTTTTTATTTTGTGCAAACTACCCATATGAATAAAAATAAGGCTACGATGACGAGAATTTATGTAGGTAAGGTTTCAAGTTTCATTGATAATTAAATTTATCAAAAAATGTTTTTCGTATCTACAAAATTTTGCCGCTAAATTGAGCAACCGATAAATATTTCTACTGCTATATAATCTATGACAATTCTTTTTTGTGTATGACAACAAGTTTGCTAGACACCACCGGACCTTTCACTACAAGGTTTGACCCCAATTACCGATCGGAAATCTGGTCGGTAGTGACCCCTCTCCGGTCGGCAATGACCTTTTCACGACTGGAAACCGATCAAAAAACTCCGTTTGGGATTGCCTCGATCGAAAAAGTTTTACTGACCGGAGTCCGGTCCAAAATCACTTCTACCGACCGAATTCCGGTAGAAACTGTTAGCCACCGGAGTCCGATCGGTTTTACATTTGCCGACCGCATTCCGGTGGCACATTTTGCCACCGCAATCCGGTCGGTATTACACTTTCGTACCGGACTCCGGTGGCAAACTTTTACACCAGAATGCGGTCGGAATATATTATAATAACATTACTTACTGACCGGAGTCTGGTCGGTAATCTTTACCAATCGGAGTCCGGTAGGTAATAATATTCAACGCATTTTAGACCGAATTCCGATTGAAACTAATATTTAAGGTATTTTCGACCGGAATGCGGTCGAAAATAATATTTAAAAGATTAAAAAAAGTTCTGGTAATTATTATTACTTTTTAAAAAAAAAATATTTTGATTTATTGCCCCAATCTAAAACACAAAAAATGATAGTTAGTCAAAATATTGTTGAATTAATTGAAGATATATTAGAAAAAGTGTTTGAAAAAAAGAAATGAAGAAAAAAGTGTTTATTTAAAGATGAAATGTAGAGAAATGAAGAAAAAAGTGTTTATGTTGAAGTATTTTGATGAAATATTTGTTTTTGGAAAGTATTTAAAGATACAAAAAGTGTTTATGTATTTAAAGATGAAAAGAAGAAAGGAAGAGAAAAGAAAATGTTGTGTAAACTAGATGAAAATGGTGTGAAAAATGAAGTGTATATACAGAAATTGGAGAAAAAAAATTGAATTTCCAAAAAATTTGAATTTCCCTCTAAATCCCGCCTAAATTTTCGAGTTTTTCCAACTGGATTCCGGTCGGTAAAAGTTTGTAATTTGAAAATTAAAAAAAGGGCCATTTTTTTTTTCATATTTTCAGACCGAAATCCCGTCGAAAATTTCTTTCGGCCTAGAATCACGACCGAGGTCTGGCCAAAAAAAGTTTTCTGCATTGTTTTTCGACCGAAATCCGGTCGACATTAGTCGTGAATATTATTTCAGACCGGATTCCGATTGGAAATAAGCATGAATATTATTTCATACCGGATTCCGATTGGAAATACTCTAAATATTCAAGTTTTTGCTAATTTTTAGAAAAATCTTGATGTGTTTGTGAGTTTAACTATAGAATCTCACTAAATACATGTATTGAACTAATATTTAGTTAGTTTAATTTTCTTTTGAATTAATATTTAGTTAGTATTGATTAACATAGTATGTTTATTATTAAACTTGTTTTAAGTTCTACATATATTAATTATATGTTGTATAAAGTACTCTCTCATTTGCGATTATCATTCGTTAGAAACGTTGGTATAGAGAAGGCAATTGTGATATATATATATATATGTTTAGATGTTACATGAAATTAACATAACCATAAGTAGTTATTACCGACATATATCAATCTATTTACAAGTGACATTATGAACCGACGCTTTAAATGATTCTTTAACGTGCAACAATTTTTTTTTGATTTTTTAACTTATATATAACTAATATTATTGTAATTGATCATTAAACCAAAGATTTATTTAAACCTGGAGAGCGAAATGGTTAAATTAAAAATATGAATATTATTACCGACCGCATTCCGGTCGGAAATTCAGGCATTACCCACCGTATTTCGGTCGCAAATGGTCTTAAATCCTAAACCTTAAACCTTAAACCCTATCATTACCGACCGAATTCCGGTCAGTAATAGCAATGGTCATTACTATTACCGACCGGAATGCGGTCGGCAATAGTAACGGCTATTACTATTGCCGACTAGAATGTGGTCGGTAATAGTAACAGCTATTACTATTACCGACTGCATTTCGGTCGGCAATAGTAAGGGCAACTTGGATTCCAACCGGAATTCGGTCGGTAATACAAGTGTCCGTAGCTATTTCCGACTAGATTTCGGTCGATAATATATTCAACTGCCCCTATAAATACCCACCCCATTCCATTTGAGAAATCATTCCGTTCTTCCTCATTTGCTAAGGTATCCATGATTTTTTCTTGTTATAACTATTTTGTGTTAGTTTTTCTCACTAGTTTCTTGTTAAAATGATCACTATTAACTTTTTATATGTTTGTTTGTGTGTTATTAGATATTGCGGTAAATGCAACGATGGACGTCTACAAACAATACTTGATCTAAGTATTTTCTACGCTACAACAAGTAAGTATTGACTTCACATATATGCGCTCATTATTTCGTTATAACATGAAATTTAATATTGATGATAAATATATTGATTGGTAGAATAAATTGTAACAATATCTTTTTAATTTTCTTAAATTAAAAATGGATTAATTTTCCAATAGATCTTGGATGTACGATAGGATAGATAACGAAACTGGTTATTTGAATCAACATTACATGGTTTGGGTTCGTTCATGCATACAGTATGCCTCACAACAGAGATATTACTTAGATCTAAGCAACCGTATTAGGTGCCCGTGTCGAAAATGCAACAATTTAAAGTTTTTTGATCGAAACGTAGTCCGTGATCATCTTCATAAGTCGGGCTTTACGTATGAATATTGGCAATGGGTATTGCATGGAGAGGAGGCGAGCGGGGCTTCCACATCGTATGTAACTGATTCACCGACCACTAGTATTCACGTGGATAGTCCGGTTCACGCTGATACTTTATTTAGAGAATTGGTGGTGGATGCATATGGGGGTCGATTTTCTGAGGGAGAGGTGCGCAACGAAGATCCAAGTCCCGATGCGAAGGTGTTCCACAAATTGATGCATTTTGGAGGCAAACAAATGCACAGTAAGAAGCCGAAGACTGTACTCTAGTGGTTATCGAGTTCTTGACGTGCAAGACAATGCACAGAGTACCTAATGTCGCTTGCGAGAAGTACTTAAGGTTGTCTAAAGATATTATGGACCCAAAGGTTGAGGAAATGTTACCTAATACAGTTCCAGGCATGAATAAGATGCTTGGGGGTTTGGGTTTAGGGTACAAAAAGATCGATGTCGGTAATAATTTTTATTTCTTGTATTATGGCAAGAATGCCAACAAGGGTCTCATATCGTGTCCGATATGCAAGGAAGATAGGTACGAGGCTGGTAGAAAGTCCAGGGTCGCAAGGAAGAAATTGTGTTACGTTTCCCTAGGCCCACTGTGACGACCGCGCCTCATGAGTAGTGTTCCGATCGGAGCTGGTTCGGTACTGGCACGTTTCATAGGAAGGGGTGTCACTCTATCCAGGATCAACCATACACATTATGATAAAAAAATTAACTTTTTATATACAAAGCGGAAGTCTTAAAAATACAAATATGTTGATAACTTTGATAATTATGTTCTGTTGATCAACATTTTCAATTATACGGACATTCAAAAAGGTAAGATTAACAAGAATATTCACATGATCCATGCTGCCACGTCGGTCTTATCCTAGGGAATGGACATATAAGAAAAATGAGGAATAAGTCTTTGACGACTTAGTGAGATTCATACAAAATAATTAGTAATACAAGAATTAAGAATGATTCGATTGATATATTTCTACGAGTGATCTTACCGATAGAAACAGTTTATCAGGTAATTTGATGTATAGTAGTACCAAAATATTCTTAGAGTAGTTTATGAACATGTGCTTAACAGTAAACAAATCCAACCTTATTGCTTCTAAATACTACCTTATACCTCCCAACGAGGAGCGACCTCTCAAACAAAACAGACGACATGCTCGAGTACATACCAATCCAGCACGCGGGTTACAGTCAAGTCCTGACTGCAAGCGGCGCCTAGATAAATGGGCATCAAACGAAATTACTTAAACCGACAGTCTTTACTGCCCAATAGCAAATCGACTCAATCCCTAGGTCCGACTTTCCAAATGCGTCACAATGGGTGATAAATTAACAAGCTAGTAAACCGGATAATATTCGTTGCTCCTTGAGCTACATGTCTCTAACATAGTTCGTTGCTCTTTGCACAGTTCAAGAATCAGCAGATAAGATTATAATAACGAAGAATGACCATGATCATGAATTAATATGTGATATATAATTAATGGATGAGTATAATTTAACGATAAGTAAAGAAATCATGTTATGAGACGAGATGAGATGCAAAAATAGGAATACAGTGAATAATAGGGCTGTTCAATGGTTTCACGGTTTGGTTAAACCGTGAAAACCAAACCAAACCAGACAGTTTGGTTTGAACCATTTTAGATATTGGCTATGCGGTTTGGTTTGGTTTCGAACCGAAATTATTTCGGTTTTGTGGTCTGAAGACCAAATAAAACCAAATAAAACCAAACAAACCAAACTATAAAAAAAAATAATTAAAAAAAAAAACCTCCATAATTTTTTTAAAAAAATCCCGTTAAAAATAGAAAAACGTCATTTTCACCTTCCAAACGTTGGAATTTGACAAAAATCACGTCGGTGTAAGACTTTAGTCTTACTTTTTGCTCTAATGGTCATTTCCACTTGAAAAAGCGGTATCACATGTCGAAAACAGACTCCGTTGGCAAAAAAATCCCGCTGAAAATAGAAAAACGGCGTTTTCACCCTCCAAACGATGGAATTTGGTCAAAATCACGTCGACGTAAGACTTTAGTCTTACGTTTTGATTAAATGGTCGTTTCCACTTGAAAAAGTTGTATCACTTGTCAAAAACGGACTTCGTTGACCAAACCATACTTAATTCTTAAAATTGAACTATTTCTTGGATTTGGTTTTATTGGTTTTTTTTGGTTTAACCGAACCGAACCATGAAACCATTTAAACCAAACCATACTGAATGGTTTGGTTCATGGTTTTCTTATTTGGTTTGGTTTGGTTTATGATTTTCTTATTTGGTTTGGTTTGGTTTGGTTTCGGACCATTGAACAGCCTTAGTGAATAATAGGTTATTCGTGATTTGGTAATGGGGTAATGTCTAAGTTCTTCAAGCCGCATGCCAAACTCGGCTAGAACAAAATCATAATTTAAACCTCACATTTATTTGTATAGAGAATCTTGCGCGTCGTTGATTAATTTGTCAAACCTTTAATAACATTAAAATAATATCAGTTAACTGAATAATAATAACTCACCACTATAACCATATGTACTATTCAACTTTCGTATTGATGAAATTTGAGGAAGTTCTTGTTAAAAAAGGTAGCTAATACTAATTTAATTAAATAGCACATATCATTGATGAAAATCTTACGCGATAAACTTTGATGTCGTAAGGTTAAGTTAAATATCAAATATATTTTGTATGTATAATTATATCTCAAGATTTATCTTAAGCAACAATATATTTATAATTATAATTGTAGTTATAATTTTTATACTGTTAGAAAATCATTTCAAATGGTAAGTATACAATAATATCAAGTATAGTATGATAAACTATTTAATTTGATGCATAATAAATCTTCAAAATATATTATTTAACTGATTTATGGAAAATCGTTCTTTAAGTCTCTAGTACATCTGAAAATTCCAGGAATCACGACATCAAACAATTACCTTATGAAGCAATCCAGTAAATTGTATAACTTAGTTAATATTATTTTGTTTCAAGATTATCTTAAATTACATAACATTGTATTTATAACTTATAAAAATATTAATACGTAAACCTAATCAAAGTAAATGATCAAAGAATGTTTAAGTTACGATTCATAATCATATAAGAGGATTAGACCTCAAAAGTATATATGATACTCTTATTAAACTTATGTAAGGATATGTTAAACATGATAAATATACTATGTGTGAGTGATCAATCATGGAATTATGATGATTATTTTCAATCATAAACAAAGAACTTAAAGTATGTAAAATAAGCTCAAAATCATCGTAGTTTCGAGTTTACCTTTGATCGTATATCCAAATGAACTTTGTTTCCAAATATTTTTGTGGCAACTGATCCCTAACATCACTAGAAACATGTGTACCCAAATGGGAAGAAAAATCCAAAGGTTTACTATGCTAAATAATTCTTGAAATCATAGAACCTATTTTCGGATTTTCAGACAGCAGTCTACGGTTTACGAATTTCGACCCTCTAAATAACATTATTTGAAAAAACATTTCCGTATATGAAAGTTAGAGGACATCATGAGGACTATTTGTCCATTGACCTTGATCAAAAAGGATTTTTCTACAATTAGTTATGATTTTTCTGAGGTGCAAGGACAAATAGATAATTTTTACGCAATAACATTTTGGGGTATTTTCGGGTAGAAAAAGATAAAATAAGAACTTGAGATGAATTTTTCCTGAAAGTAGACTCAAAAATAAAGAGATTGATAGGAAGAAAGAAGGAAAATTCCAAATGATTTTGGGTGTGAAAATTGTTGGAAGAAAGCCTACTATTTATAGCCAAAAAATAATGTTAAAATACTTTTAATTAATGTCTTACTTTAATTTTTCTATCCTTGGCCACCTAATGAAGACTCTAATATGATAATAGGGAGACGTGGCTGATTTTTCTTCCATAACTTAAAATATGATATGTCTAATTCAAACAAAATACATATAGATTATAATATACAAATTTATTTTTTAATACATGTTAAAACAAATTAGGTTAATGTCCAACTTTAATTTTTTAACAACTAATCACCAAAATGTGATTCCAATTGTCCCAAGAGTGATGTGGCTGAATTCAAAACCATTCAAAAAGATGTGATATTATTTTTGTTGTTTATAATAAAATCAAATATGAATAAATATATATTTTTACACATATTTACTTATGTAAGTTTTTCTGGGTAAAAACCTCCAAGATCAATATGTAAATGTAACATATATTTTTTTAAAGATATTTGAAGTATATATGAAGAAAGAAATGGTTAATTTTTATTGAAGGACTAAAATGCAATTTTTCTCAAATTTGTGGTGTCAAAATAATATTTTCAAGAGTTTGAGGACTAAATTGTAAATTTCTATTTTAGTTCAAAATTCACGGGCATTACACCCTCGATTATAGAGGTTGTTCTATACTATAGGCACTTCAAAGCATATGACTTGGCATTTGAGGTGTCGACAATCAACTGATCGAATGATTCACCCGGCTGCAGGCGAGGCGTGGAGACACTTTGATCGTACGTATCTGAACTTCGCAGCAGAGCCTGGAAATGTCCGACTCGGTCTATGCAGTAATGGTGTCACACTGTTTGGCCCCTCTAGGAAGCATTACTCTTGTTGGCCCGTGTTTATGACCCCCTATAACCTCCCTCTGGATTTATGCATGCGACCGGAGTTCATTTTTCTGAGCCTTATTATACCCGGTCCAAAGAGCCCCGAAAAGAACTTGGATGTTTTGCTAAGACGGTGATTGACGAGTTGAATATAGTAGTGGTTTGTGGAGATATGGCAGTTAGTCTATTTTTCAGGGTGATTTGTGCATCAGAGGTTTCGACCGCAGATATGGAGCGATTGGAGGAATCATTATTGTTACTATGTGCAAGATGAAAATGATCTTTCCTCCTTCATTTTTTTTACTCTATGGAGCATTTAGCCATATACCTTATGTACGAGGCTAGAGTTGGAGGTCCAGTCCACTATAGATGGATGTATCCATTCGAGAGGTACGGTTTATATTTTTAAATCATTATCTTTTATAATGTATTGATTCTTTATCTAATCAATCATTTCAATGAATTAGGCGGATGTTCGACATGAAGGGTTCAGTATTGAATAAGGCGAGGGTGGAAGGATCCAGAGCCAATTCATACCTGCTTGCAGAGCAATCTAATTTGTGTTCTCAATATTTGGATGTCTCTGTTCAGACTAAATATAAACAACTCAACATGAATGAGACGTTAGATAGCACAGAGTGGGATGACGAGCTTACAATATTTCACAGAAAATGGGCGCCAATAGGACCACTAAACAATAGGCGACGCTTGACTTCTGATGAAATGGAGCAAATAGAGCTTTACACGCTACTTAACTGTATAGAGCTTGACGAATAGGTCGAGTAAGTTAATGTTATTTGTTATTATGATATTATTAAAATGCTTTAACGATGAATAGAATAATAACTGATGAAAATCTTGCCCCACGGGTTATTTGAAGAAGAGGAGTGTGGTGGACTCCGTCCAATGGAGATACAATCCAAGAGGAACCAAGAGTACGTAGCATGGTTCAAGCAGACGTATTCATGTGGGCTATACGAGAGCGACATACGAATAGATCCTCTAATCACAGGTCCGGCTAATACAATGGCTATCTACGATGAATACATTGTGAATAGGTTTAGATTTCACACTGAGATGACTTTGGGCCCGAAAAAGAGTGATTGTAGTGGTGTTTATGTGAAGGAAAACATGGGAGGATCCGATACTACCAACTTCTATTGAACGTTGAAAGACATAATATAGGTGGAATATTGTGGCAAAATTAGACCCCTGTACATTGTCTTGTTCAAATGTGTTTGGTATGATATATATGCAGGTACGGAGGAGCACTCAACGTAATAGTTGGTTGACTGGTACATAAAGGATGGTTGGCCGTATCAACTATTCCTGCCAGGCACATAATAGCTATGTCATCAGTTGCCGAATCAAACGATGTCGTAGCGGGGATGCCGAACCAAGTGCTACAGGAGAATGCATCTGAAGGGTTGAACTTATTTGTAGACATTTCCTCATTCAATATGAATATCCAATTGGCTGACGAGGGATTTGATGTGGTTGACGATAGAAGATTAGTGGAGGATGACGATCAGAGCATAGAGGAAGAGGAAGACATAATCAGTGACTCAGAGTCTGAGGATAGTATATATGAATATCGTGTGATTAAAGTTTAGTTTTCAATTTTTGTTTTATAATAAATTTGGATTCACGCTGTTTGATTCATATTATATTTTTTATTCGTGTTGGGAAAGATTATTGGTAACAAAATTAAGGGCATTTAGTGTACTAAAATCAATTGGGTTTAACAAGTACGAACAAACTAGTACTAATATAAACATTACTGAATTACAAATAAACATGAAATTACACAAACACAGAGTCATGATAGAATAAAAATGAAATTACATAAACATAGAGTAGTTGATCCAAACATTTAACGAATTACATAAAAACAAACAACTAATACTACATAACAGAGTATTCAATACTTAATAAAAAAGAACAACTAATACTACTAGTCCTCATAGTCATCATCAGCAGATCCAAATGGATCATACATGGAGGCTCCACCACCCGCATCATCATCACCACCAAGATCGACAACATCACCATCGGGAGTGTCATCAAGATCGGCATCCTCATAGTCATCAGCGTACTCAGCTCATACATCGGAGCATCCGAAACCGAAGGGGCAAATGGATCACGAGGGGGCGAGAGCGGAAGCTGGAGTGTTGGCATGGTACCCTGGTAGGCTCGACGAGCATGAGACATGAATCCAATAGGAATGGGTCGAGAAGGAGGAGTACCTGTCGCGTCGGTGATGTGCTGGGTCAAGTGCTCGATGTGATTCATAAGGACGTCAACCCTCCGATCAGTAGCAGTTCTAAGACGACGGTTCTTCCCCTCCAAGCTCCTCGCGTAGGCCTGTGTGAAGTCTGACACCTTCTTCGTTTGGAAACCAAACTGATCGTGACGTGCCTCCGAAGGGAGACCCGCAACCTTCCTCTTTTTCACTCCTCCGGACGCCTTACCCCACAACTCCTGATCCATGAAGGGCCACCTAGCACGATCTGCCTCGTACCTCTCGGTCATCAAGTCTATGTAGGCCTCTATTTATTTTGATATAATAATTAGTACATAATTAATAATGCATATATTAATATATTAATCAAAAAATAAATTACAAGTTAAATACTTACGTAGATAGCCCTAAATGTGGGGTCTAGCCAAACGCGGCGACGTGGAGCTCCCTCTGGCAACTCATGATCAGGAACATGTGTATGTTGATAACGACTATTTTATCGTTGAGAAACAGTTGTAGTTGTTCCTATGTTTACTTTTAGTGTAGATTATGGAGATTAATAAGACATTTATACAGATGACAATGATTTTTTGTCCACGGTTAAGTGCTCTATTGTCGCAGAACTACATCAATCTGCCGAATATTTATTATTATTGGAATTACTATTGCAATGAATCACAATTAAGAACGAAAATAACATCGTATGGTTTCAAAATAGCGATTTATTTGTAACGTAGTTATCTAAATAATTTGAACTTTGAAATCGTTTTGAATTGCATTATGGACGACGGTGGACACTGAAAGATAATATTAATTTGTATGCGCATGTATATTTTTGGCTGTGTAGGTTACCTTTGACAAAATATCCTGGCCACTTTTATTGACTCCTCCGGCGTCTAGTCATGGTTTACTAGAATTCGACGCATTTACTACTATTGATTTAATGTCTAACAAACAATACTATTGCGGTTTAAATTTTAAACCCGAAAAGACTAGAGGGAACAATGGCGTTATTCTGTTACATGCATTTTTGGTGTGAATTATATAACATTGGGTAAATCCTATTTTCCCCAAACGTTTTAGAGTTTTCACAAAGTGCCCATAAGATTCTCCTCACAGTGTTTTTTTTTCGGGGGGGGGGGGGGGGGGGGAGGGGGGAAGGAACGTGATCCTCCAATATATATATATTGGATCTTAATTTTCTGATGCTAATTAACAAGTAACAACAACAATAAAAGTGGAAAATATCTAGTAAGATTTATTAAAACGTTGAGTATTTCTCTTTGTAATTAGAAATACACACACTCTTTAAATACATCGGATTGCGCGGAGTAGATATATCCTACAAAGAAAAAAAAAATCGAATTGCAGTATAGCTAGGTGTATAAACAGAAGAAACAAGCATGCGGTCAAGGGGACATATCTTTAGTAGAATCTTATTTTAACAAAAAAATAAAGGATTCTGGTTAATTTATCACCGTTTCGCGATCAACCTTCTTCAACTTGCAAGAGCTAAGTCAAGTAGTCAACAATATACTGATACAGTACTACGTCACTACTATTCACTGACCAAATATTCTGGTACTCATCACTGACTGAATACATTCATGCATATTCAGGAAAGTATATATTTTACAATAAAAAAGGTTTTGGCACAACACAGTACGTAACACACTATGCAAAAGAGGCACATTATTGATCTCCTTTTTTTTTTTTTTTTTTGGTAAGACACATTATTGATCTCCTTGAAAAAAGAATGAATAGGCATATTATCCTCGTATATAGTTAATCCTAAAATGATGCAAAACACCTCCTTGTGAGGTTGGTACAAGTTATTTACTAAAAGTTGAGAGTGAAAATAAGCTAACCTTATGGTTAACATCCATAAGACCATTGATATAGACATGTATGTGGTGGACTCATAGTATGCTTTTTCCAAAGACAAAACACTTTTGTACAAATATTATGTATGTATTATAGGATAAAAATGCAACAACCTCGTTAATTAATTTACAGTATTGTTCTTTTTGTTTTTTGGGCGGCAATTTTCCAAACCTCAAATTTCTCAACTCCATTATGGTGCACATTTTCGAGAAATCTTGTAATCAAACAACGACGATATTTTTCTTTCTTCTTAACACATATTTTTCAATAATAGCATTTTTTTTTTCTTTTGATAAGACATATGATTTGCAAACAAATTTATTTCTTCTTAATCTTGCATCGAATTCAAATACGTGATTAGTGCAGATATGTTTTTATTTTTTTGTTAGCGTTGTAATTCTAATAAGATATTGGTTAATGCAAATATTTGATTTTTTTTTTCTTTTTTTCTTCTTGATTTTGACTAACTTGTAAGAAATTGAAAACTACATATTTTTAATAATAACATACTCAAACCTTAAACCCATGACATCAAACAATTATATAATATAGGGAAATATATTATCTACTTAACTAAACCTTAAACAAATACACTACTCCTGTATTCTTCATTATTACCTAATTACCCTAAATGTACCAAAGAAATCCAACACTCAATATACCATATTTGAGCCTTTTTATTATAACTCTCTCTTATTTATGTAAAACTTCAATTTCAAAGCTTTTAGATTATTAGTAAACCTTATGAATAGCTCTCTATATTCACTAGTTTCTCAATAAATACTTTCAAACAAGCTCTTATAAACAACTCAACAAACAAATATAAAATTACATTAGTTATGAGAAAAAAAACATGATAAAAAATCTTCACTAATCAGAGTAAATTTGATGTCAAGATTGAAAGCAATAAATTTTTACAACCCATATATCACTACAAGAAAAGGGGGTCAATAGGAACCAAAATTAGGTCCCTATTGACCCCTCCGGCGGTCCCTAAAGGTCAATAGCGACCGCACGTAGGTCGCTATTGTGCGGTCCCTATTGACCTCGGTCGCTTGCCATCAGGGACCGCAATTAGGTCCCTGATGAGGGCAATAGCGACCGGAGTATCAGGGACCGCTTTCCGGTCCCTGATACTTTAAAATCAATAGCGACCTAATGCCGGTCCCTATTGTGTTTTTGGGTCCCTATTGTTTTTCACACAATATGGACCGCCATTAGGTCCCTATTGACTCAAAATCAATAGGGACCTAACTCCGGTCCCTATTGCTTTTCGTCAATAGGGACCTGACGGCGGTCCCTATTACTATTATTAGGGACCGCAATTAGGTCGCTACTAATATTCATAGAGTTCTATGAATATTATTAGCGACCTACTTGCGGTCCCTAATAATAGTAATAGGGACCGCAGTTAGATCCCTACTAATATTCATAGAGTACTATGAATATTAGTAGCGACGTACTTGCGGTCCCTAATAATAGTAATAGGGACCGCAATTAGGTCCCTACTAATATTCATAGAGTACTCTATGAATATTAGTAGGGACCTAACTGCGGTCCCTAATAGTCTGCGAGAAAAATAAAAAAAACAATAATATTCTGGAAATATTCCGAAATATTATTGTTTTTTTTTTGTAGAAATATGATTATAACAAGATCAAAACTATAAAATAATAAAGAAAAATTTAATATAATGACATGAAAGTATTAAAATGTAAAAAAAGAATGAAATATGACTAATAATAGAATATAAAATATGAATGAAAACAAAAAGATGAATGAATAAAAAAACAAGTGAAATAAAAGAAATTGTAGATCCAAAAAAAATAGAAAAATAAGAAAAGAATGTGTAGATTCAAAATAATAGAAAAGTAAGAAAAGAAAGTGTAGATCCAAAATAATAGAAAAGTAAGAAAAGAAAGTGTAAATCCAAAATAATAGAAATGAAAGATTGAGTTGGTGATTTGTTTTTTGTATTGTGTGGTTTTTGTTTTGGATTTGTGTTGGTAAAAAGAAGAAAAGTTTTTGTGTTTGGAGAAAAGAAGATAGTGTTTTTGTGTTGGGTGTTTTTTTGGAGATTAAGTAAATTTGATGTGTAAGAGTGGTGAGTATATATAGAGGAGAGGGTGGAATTTTCAAATTTTCATGAAATTCAAATTTCCCCCTCAATCCCGCCTAAAATTTTCGTCAAAATTTCAAATTTTTGTATATTAGTGACCTAAGTGCGGTCCCTAATTATTAATAGTGACCGCAGTTAGGTCACTAATTGTTAATAGGGACCGCAATGCGGTCCTTGTTTCCTTATTAGGGACCTAAGTGCGGTCCCTACTAACATTCATCCTTGAAATTTGATTTTTTTGGATTGATGTTGGTGTGTTTGTGATTCCTAGCAACCAAACTCATTGCAACATGTGAATTGAAGTAATAAATGATTGCAAAACCAAAGGCATTGTACTGTCTCTCAAAGGATCAAAGGAGAAATTTGTTAGAATGGTTGGGCACGCTAAAATTTCCAGATGTATACGCTTCTAATTTGGGACGATGTGTACATGTGCAACAACAGAGGTTGTCCGGAATGAAGAGTCACGATTGCCACGTCTTCATGCAGAGATTGATTCCGATTGCTTTTCGTGATTTCCTTAAGAAAGACATATGGGAAACACTTGTGGAGATTAGTTTGTTGTTCAAGGCAATTTGCGCATCAGAGGTATCGGTAGAGGCTATGAAGGGACTAGAAAAATCCATTATTGTCACCATGTGCAACCTAGAGAGAATATTCCCTCCTTCTTTTTTCGATTCTATGGAGCATTTGGTCATTCACTTACCGTATGAGGCTAGAGTTTGCGGTCCAGTTCACTACAGATGGATGTATCCATTCGAGAGGTAAATCACTTTTGGTGTATATATTGATCGTTTTATATATATATATATATATATGCAAGTGTCGATTACAAATGAGTAGTCTGGCAATACAACGAGCCTATCTCAAATCAGACCTACACTACGTGTCTCGTGTAGGCTTGGTCCGGAACACCTCGGACCAACGCTTCGATGCTTGGATGGGAGAGGAATATCGGTAAATAGATCGAACGGACGTCGATGATCGCGTTCGATGTGATGTCGGGGATGACCCCCGATGTGAGATCGGTGATGAGATGGTATGACGTGTCACATGCGTGTGTTGTAGTCACGATATCGAATGAGACATCGAAAGTAACATCGGTGATGTATTTCGATATGACGAGTGGTAGCTGAGGGATAATAATTGCTTGTTTTGGGATCCGGGCACCGCGTATTTATAGACCTCGGGATTCGGGGACCACAGTAACATATCGGTGATGATTACCGATATGACATCGAAAGTTATCCCCGATATGCTCCAAAATGGGCCTGGTTAGGGCCTGGCCCAATATGCGGGAAATGCCCATATCATGTAGTCCTCCAATTTGGGGATTCTTATCTTAGAGATAAGGATTCTCAAATTTAATTTAAAATTTATGGGTTCCCTATACCCTTCGTCCTGTCAGTTCAAATGACGGAGATCAAACTTGTGGGGAGTGCACTTGTGATGAACGCCGAGTTTGAGGTCCTCGTTTGAATTCTAGTTCCCTTGGTATCTGGGTTCCTTGAAAATTGTGATGGGGTTGCCGGGGCTATTGTTATATTCTCGCGGCTCTTCGCGTAGTAGGGTAAGATGTCGGGTTTTAGCTTCGATCTTATGTCGAAATTCACACTCGATATGATGTCGAAAGTGTATTTCGATGTAGTTGAGGCCTCTGTCTATAAGTATGGCTTGCAGGAGACTCTGAAGTTCATAGTTTTCTGTGTTTTCTCTGTCGCCTAGCGTAACCACATCGGTAAGTATATCGGTAATTATATTCGATATATCCCCCGACGTGTATTTCGATCTCTCTATTGTAGTTGACTTATTATTGTTTTCTTCTACTGATATTCCCATTATTCTGCAGGTATATTACCCTTTTTCTGAGATACTTCGTTAAAATGGGGTTTAGACAATTGATGCTCAAGCTTCAAGCTGATCGTGAAGCTCAGAAAGCTACTGAAGCGGCGACCGTTGTTGCGGTGCCTGAAACAAGGTCTGCGTCTAGCTTTGACCTGAATAATGCTGTTATTGAGTTTCTGGCAGAGGCATCGGGAGTCGAGCGACCTCCCCCTGGCACTGTAGTGTCTGGACGTGTTAATGAAGAACGTTTTAACAATGTTCCTGCGATGGTTGGGTCACTTAGCCAGGACATCCTTGACGTGGTAGAAGGCCCAGATGGTGCGGCCAGCCTCTTGGAAGTGTTGGCCTCGAATCGGGAGGGTGTGCTTGCTCGACCTGACGGGGTTGAGGCGACAGAGAGACAAGCTGCGGAGTCTCCTTCCGGTGAGTATGTCGCTCCACGTTCTGAATCGTTGGCCGACGCTCATTTGACCAGGGACATTGGAGGTTCGGAATCGAATACCCATGTCAATTTGGGTGATTTTGCGGATGCGCCTTTCATAGTGGGATCGGGCTCTTCACGCCCGGATCCTATTAGTGACAAGGGAAAGGCGGTCGTTTCAGGCATGAGCGACAAGGGTAAGAGGCCATTGCGGGAACCCTCGATATTGGGGGGTCGTGCCCCTATTTTTCCTGGGATTCCGGTTACGAAACCTGCCGTTGACCTGACTAGGATAGCAGGTAATAAAAGGTCTCGTGAGGGGACTGTCCATAGTGGTCACTCATCTTCGAGTTCTGGCCCTCGGAAGGCGGGTGCGGTCAGACCCTCCAAATTAGTAGAATTTCCTAAAGCAGACGCTGTGCGGGGCATGATGCGGACTTTTCCTCCATCTGCGAATGTGCGGGTGCTTTCAGAATTTGAGCGGGCCCAGAACATACGTCGCAGCACTCACCTGTTCCAAAGTGTACGTGCCTAAGCACGTCCTTGATTGTTTTCATTTGAATGTTTAGCATAATGTTATGTATTGTATTGTGCAGACGGCCAAGCTGGCGGTCTTGTGTCTGAAGACCATTCGCGAGTCCAAGGGTGATCCAGACGCTGTTGCTGCCGAGCTGGAGGCTGATATCTTGAAGATGGGGGAGTTCAACCCCATGGTGTTGGAGAGGTTAGAGGCTGAAAAAGAGGATGCACTGAAGACATGTCTTGTGCTCCGGGAGGAGTACGATTTGTTGAAGGGCAACTTAAAAACAGTAGTGACTGAGCTCGATCAAGGAAAGGCGCGTGAATTTGCGGCCAATAAAGAGCTGGAATCACTGAAGGCTGAGGTGGCGGCGGTGAAGGCTGCTAATGAACGTCTCTCATCGGAGCTCTCCACTGCCCGATTAGCTCTCTTAGACTTGGTATGTATCTTGTGTACGATATCCGTTTCCATTTTTTGTGCTCTTGTATTTAATAGAGTTCAATTTGTAGGAACGTCGTCCTGATGTTCTCCGGGTTGGGGCGGAGAAGTTTATGGAAAGCTCGAGCTTTCGAAATTTAATTTTGAAGATTTGGGACACAACCTTTCATGCTTGCGTGGGGCAAGTGTTGAGAAACGACGGTTTCAAGGACTCCCTCAAGTTGAGTGGGCTGAACCCAAAGCATGATCATAATGATCTGCCGATTGGCAGCCTAGATGAGATGGAAGAAAATCCAGCCGACCCTGACGTGTTGTCCGAGGTTGTGGAGAGAAAGACTAAAGGGTCCTCGTTGGAGTAGCTGTTTACTGCCTTCATTGTAATTTGACTTTATCCCTTTCTGGACTATCTTTGATTCATGTTTCTGTAACTAAATATCTATTTCTCTGTTGATTTCATAGTATGTGACTCTTCGTGGCCTTGTTGTCTCATAATTTGTCAGTTTTCTTTTATTGTCATGATGGTGGAATATACAGTATCCCGATGTTTGAAGCGCAGTCATTTCGTTCTCGTATTTGATGAGATCTGTTCAATCTGTCTGTTGTCAATCAAGGACTGATTAGAATTTCCTTGGTGTTGCTAGAAACGTGTGTAAGCTGCCACTGTTCCTGTGTTTAGGATTGACCGCATTGTTACAGGGTATATTCTTCTTGTGGTTAGGGGCCCATAGAACCTGCCTCTTCACCTAGTTTACTTTATGGAACTCTTGCCAATAGGTTCTTCATCTAACTTGATTTACGAGATTTTCACCCGATAAGCTCTTCACCTAACGTAATCTATGGGATTTCCACCCAATAGGCTCTTCACCTAGCTTGATTTATGGGATTTTAACCCAATAGGCTCTTCACCTAACATAATTTTATGGGATTTCCTCCCAATAGGCTCTTCACCTAGCTTGATTTATGGCGTTTTCACCCAATAGGCTCTTCACCTAACGTAATTTTGAGAATTTTTTCTTGAATTGACCCCATTATCACATCGGATTTTTTCTTGGATTGACCCCGTTATCACAGAGAATTTTTTCTTGAATCGACCCCGTTATCACAGGGGATTTTTCCTTGAATCGACCCCGTTATCACAGGGAATTTTTTCTTGGACTGGGCCCGTTATTGCAAGGAATTTTTTCTTGGACTGGCCCCGTTATCACAGGGACTTTTTTCTTGAATCGACCCCGTTATCACAGGGGATATTTTTTGATCAACCCCGTTATCACAGGGGATATTTTTTTGTTCAACCTCGTTATCACAGGGAATATTTTTTGATCGACCCCGTTATCACAGGGGATATTTTTTGTGGGTAGGGGCGCATCCCGTTATCACAGGGAATCCACTACCGTTGAATTGTCTTTGGTCGACCCCGTTATCACAGGGGATATTTTTTGTGTCGTAGGCGGGCCTTTTCGTTGTCTTTTTTGACTATGTCTCTTGGTGACTCTGTCATCGTTGAATCTGTAAGTCATTAAGCCCTGTAAAACATACCAGACAAGAAAAAAATTTCGACGTAAAGGCTAATACGAAGGCACGAAATGATGTGCATGTGTTATCTGCGGGATGCTCCCTCAATCTGGGAATACCCGTTTATACGGGAGACAGTGTTTCCATTGTGCTCTATCGCACCTGTTGTACCTGTTTGTACCTGTTGTACCTGTTTGAATAGATAATATAGGGTAATCTGGGGCAATGCCCCCTGAATCACCCATTTAATATACTCTATGTCCTTTTCGAATATAGTAATGTGCGATCCTTTGAGTCATGTACTTGTAAGAGGGCGACATGCTAAACATATATCTAGGGGAACATTCCCCAATTCTTTGATCCATTTTCTGCAGTTCTATATTGTCCGCTTAGGACATATCCCTGCGTGAAATACGAGATTGCGCCAAGCAGCAAATAAAAAGGAAATAAAGGATAACGGTCGAAGGCTAGGTAAACCTAACCCGCCTACGTATCCCGTTGAATGGGGAATCTGACCGGCGTAGTTCCCTCTATTTTAAGTTACATGCCGACCCACGAAGGGAAAAATAAGAGATAGCGGTCGAGGGCTAGGTAAACCTAACCCGCCTACGTATCCCGTTGAGTGGGGAATCAGACCGGCGTAGTTCCCCCTGTTTTAAGTTACATGCCGACCCACGAAGGGCAAAATAAGAGATAGCGGTCGAGGGCTAGGTAAACCTAACCCGCCTACATATCCCGTTGAGTGGGGAATCAGACCGGCGTAGTTCCCCCTGTTTTAAGTTTACAGACCGACCCACGATGGGGCAATGTTTCCGTTGTTCGAACATAATTTAAAAAGTGCAGAAATTTAAAATATTGTTCTGTTTACTCCTCATGGTGATCACTCCGTGCGCGGAATGTATTCTTGGTGTGGGACTTGTATTTCCTGTCTCCTTATGATTCTTGGGTGCTTCAGCGAGTCCACATAGCACATGCATCCCTGTACCTGGTCACCTATTATCTCACCAACTCCTTGAGGCGTCGGGAATTTAACCTTCTGATAATAAGTAGAGACCACAGCCCTGATCTGGTTGAGCGCCGGTCGGCCAATGATGGCGTGGTAGGGAAATGGGGCGTTGACAATTGTGTATTTTATCGGTGTGACCCGAGTGCGTGGATTCCTGCCAAACATGGTGGGCAATGTGACATGTCCAAGCGGCACTACCTCTGCTCCACCAAATCCAGTCAACGGGGTGGATACCGGCTTTAGCCGGTCCGGGGCTATCCCCATCTACTCATAGGCCTTTGAGAATATCAGGTTTGCGGAGCTCCCGCTATCCACCAACATTTTATGCACCTGATAGCCATCCACATTAATCGTGATAACTAGTGGGCAATCTAGCTTCCATGCGGTCAAGGCCAATGGACTAAGGTGCTCCAAGTCTTTCTTGGTGAAAGAGATCTCCTGCTCCAAGTATGCTTCCGGCATGATTGTGTTGGTGTACCCAACATAGGCTCCACCCTGGAGTCTTCGCGTTATGGTTTTTTGGCCGCGAGCCGTGTCAGCTCCGAAGCCTCCCCCGTTGATCACATTTATAACGCCCCTGCTCGGGGCATTCACTATGGTCCTTCCTCTCTCCTCGGGTGCCTCAAGCATCTTCTGTTTTCCTCTTCCGGGCGAATAATCTCTTCTAGGGGATGAGGAACGTTCTGCTCCTCAAGCATCCTCCCTGGCACCTCTGACAAACTCGACCATTTTCCCTTCTTTAATCAATCTTTCGATTTCGTTCATCAGGTGTGTGCAGTCTTCCGTCCTATGTCCAGGTTGGCGATGGTATGCGCAGTATTTTCCAGACAATTTCATCCCGGGAGTCGCATTCAACGGCCTGGGTTCCATCAACCATCCATTTCTTTTTGCCACGGCCATCACCTCTAGAATGCCTCTGTTTAACGGGGTGTACGTCCTTGGGGGCCTTTCCCTGTTGCGCTCCCTGTCTGCGTTTCTACTGGGAAACAAACCCTGACGCGTTACCATCATTTCGTCCTCATAGACCATTTGATTTGCAAGCATGTTGACTTGTGCTATGGTGGGCTCAGTCAATTTGATTAGCTCCTCGGCGAACCTGCGATGGGTCGTACCCTTAAACAGCATCATCATGACCTGGCCGCCATGCGGCTCATCCACCTTCAGTAATTCATCGTTGAACCTCTTCATATAGTCTCGGAGGTTCTCCCTTTCCCTTTGTTGCACAGCGCCGAGGTGTAGCAGGTTGGTCTTCATCCTCTTTTGGCCAGAGAATTGGTTCTCAAATTTCTCCCTTAGCTGCTCGTAGCCCGTTATGGATCTGGCCTCCAGTCTAGCGAACCCATCCAGTGCAGCGCCCGTTAAAGTGGTGGACATGATATTTGCCTTTATGTTTCTCGAGTAGTCGTGCAGGTTCAGGATGCTATCGACCTGATGGAGATGATCCGTAGGATCACCTCTTCCGTCGTATGGCTTAATTACTAGGATCTTGTCCCCTCTTTCCAATACCTCGGCCTCTATCTCATCCGAGAACGGGGTCTTACTGCGACCTTTCCCCTTACTCTGGATCAACTTCCTCGACAATTACGCTCTCTCGCGATCTAGCTGTTCCATCCTTCTTGAGATTACCCGTAGCATTTCTACATCCTCATTCTTTGAATAGGCAACCTCGGCGCGGTCACGACCGCGTTCTATTCTCCGGACTACTTCTGCCCTCTCGCGGTCAGGCCGCTCCATCTTTCTTGCTATCTCTCGATCTAGGGTTGCGGGGTCCCGTCTTTCCACCCTGTTGTAAGCAGCGGGCGATATCTCCCTGAAAGAGTCCCCCGTATCCTCCTGTTCGTCATACCTTTGCCTTGCCCTTCTCTCATCTGCTTCGGATACACGGGGCCTTGCCCGGATGTCCTTAGTCCTTTGCTCCGCCAGTCGTGGGAGCAGGGTCCCCAAAGTGGAATCCAGTGCCGCTTTTACGGAGGCGTTGATTTGCGCTTGCATTTTCGGGGTTATCGCGGCGGGGTGAAAGGCACTTTGTCCCGCGGGCATTGTCTCCTCCATGCCGAGAAAATCTGCATTTGGTGCCTCGGTCATTGGAATGTCTGCTGGGTGGTTCTCATCGGGCGGGCCCTCAGTCTCGGGCTCTACCGCACTTGGCGCAACAAGGGTCGGACCTGCATTTACGGCTCGCGACGGCCTCCCAGGCCCGCGCCTTCGTTGCTCTGGTGGTGGAGGAAGCTCCATCTCGGCTTGAGCCACTGTCTGTTCTTGGTCATTTGTGTGTTGAGGGTGTTGCGTGTCTTCCATCATGGCGCTCCTAGTCACAACTCCGATAACTTCAGATCGGGTCCTCCTTCCTTGCATCTCGGCGTCCTTGTCCGGGAACCGGTGTTCCCACAGACGGCGCCACTGATTTGGCGATAGATCGTTTTATATATATATATATATATGCAAGTGTCGATTACAAATGAGTAGTCTGGCAATACAATGAGCCTATCTCAAGTCAGACCTACACTACGTGTCTCGTGTAGGCTTGGTCCGGAACACCTCGGACCAACGCTTCGATGCTTGGATGGGAGAGGAATATCGGTAAATAGATCGAACGGACGTCGGTGATCGCCTTCGATGTGATGTCGGAGATGACCCCCGATGTGAGATCGGTGATGAGGTGGTATGACGTGTCACAGGCGTGTGTTGTAGTCACGATAACGAATGAGACATCGAAAGTAACATCGATGATGTATTTCGATATGACGAGTGGTAGTTGAGGGATAATAATTACTTGTTTTGGGATCCGGGCACCGCGTATTTATAGACCGATATGACATCGAAAGTTATCCCGATATGCTCCAAAATGGGCCTGATTTGGGCCTGACCCAATATGCGGGAAATGCCCATATCATGTTTGATTTAAAGCAGTCAGTGGGGAATAAAGCGAGGCCCGAGGGATGCATGGCCAATGCCTATTTACTTTCGGAGATATCAAATTTGATTTCCCAGTATCTCGATGTAACCCCTGGTGCTACACACAGACGACTTAATAGGAATGAGACTTTGGAAAGCACGGATTGGGATGGTGAGCTCTTATTGTTCCGAAAGAAGGGACAACCGTTTGGCCCATCGGCGAAGGTGAAGAAGTTAACGGGGGAAGAAATAGAACAGATTGAATTGTACACACTTCTTAACTGCGAAGAATTTGAGGGATGGGAAGAGTGAGTCTACTTCAATTTTCTTCATCTAGTGTCATCTTCCTTTTTATGTGTTAGTACTAACTACTTTTTTGTAACATACAGTTTGTTCATAGAAGAGAAGTGCGGTAGATTGAATGCCATGGAGGTGCAAACGAAAAAGAACGAGGAGTATGTGGCCTGGTTCAAGAAAGAGTACCGCAGTGGAAATTACATGATCGACGATAGGGTATTGTCGTTGCTCAACGGTCCACTGAACAATGCAATCATGTACGATGGATACATTGTGAATGGATTTAGGTTCCACATTGATACGAAATTGGGGCCCAATAAGAGTGACTGCAGTGGGGTTTACGTGAAGGGCGACATGGGAGACACCTCTTCAACCAATTTCTACGGGACTTTAAAGGAGATATTAGAAGTGGAATATTGGGGAGGTAGAACTGGAAAACAACTGTTCATTGTCTTCTTCAAGTGTTTGTGGTATGATATTGGACCGAGCAGCACAAATGTCCACGAGACATTCAAATTGGTGGAAATTAACCCTACTAAAAAACTGCAGACCAATGAACCATTTATTTGTGCTAATCAAGCAATGCAGACGTATTACACCCCATATCCGTCTCTACCAAATGGAAGTCCAGGGAGAAAAGGATGGATGTCAGTATCACATATTACAGCTAGACACATTATCGACATGTCGTCACTCACAGTTCGTGATTCTACCCATGATGACCCAGAGATTCTGGAGACAGTGTTTCAAGAGAACGAATCAGCAGGTCTTAATATGTTTGTAGACTTGAATTCGTTCAACATGGATATTCAGTTGGGTGGAGGTGAGTTCGAGGTCGTTGATGAACTAGGTGGTAACGAGGATGATGATGGACAAGCAGAAGGCGTAGACAGTGATGCGAATGAATATGACTATGAGTTTGAATATTCAAAAGAAGACTAGTGCTTTCTTTCTTTTCTTTCTTTTTTTCAGTATGACTATGACTATGAGTTTTTTTGAATGTTGGTACACCATAAATTTTAACATAATAATCCATATTCCATACCAACCATCAACACCATATAAACAAAAATAACCAAAATGATGAATAATCCCTACCAACCACAAACCATACATACAAAAAAACTACACCATAAATGATCCATATGTTCCAAAATATCATAATCCATATTTACAAATAACTACCCGCAACAAGATCACTGACCCCCCTCATCATCACTAGGCGGATACACGACCCCCTCATCACCAGAACTCTTCGCCAAATCATACATCTCATCCAGGGTCGCCAGTGGATCATCATCAACACCAACCCCACCCTCATCAACACCAATACCCCCTCACCCTCACCAAGGTCCTCTGCCTCAACATCCATCAGACCAAGATCATCACCACCCTCTGACTCATCAGTATCAATATCAAGATCATCGACATATTGGGTGGGGTTGGAAGTACCTGGAGCAAAAGGATCTGGTCTCGGACGTATCGACCTCGGAACCCGAAATGCGCATCCGCTCCTAATAGCGTTCCCCATGAACAAGTCTGACGGAAGCTCTCGCACTGGTCGACCTGTATCCGTCTGCATGTCCTCTCTAAAAGCCTGGAGCCAGGACAACATGGAGTTGACTCTCGGGTCCTTTGTCGTCCTCAACTCTGCGTTCTCCTCCTGGACCTGCCTGAGCAACTCCCGCATGTAGTTTTGCTCCCTCCCGACCTCCATGTCGAAGTCCCGAGGATCAACATAGCTCGGTAAACCATGTGCCTTCCCCTTCTTGATACTCCCTATCACCTTCTTCCACGAATCGGCATGCCATTCAGGCAAGTCCTTATCTTCCACTGCATCCGGATTTTTCTTCCTCAGTTCCATCTTATAAGTCTTCTGTTGAATTTTCAAAGATCATTAAAAAAGAGAAATTAGTTAAAAGATCATTAAAAAATTAAATTAAAACAAAGATCATTAAAAAAGAGAAATTAGTTAAAAGATCATTAAAAAATTAAATTAAAACAAAGATCATTAAAAATGAGTAGAAAATTTAAAACACTTACGTAAATAAGTCTGGTCGCCTCAGACTTCCACTCCCGCCTCAAGGGTACGGATGTACCTCTGCCAGTCCCCGCCACCCTCCTCGTATGTCCTGCCTTATAAATCTCGTCGTGCCTGATAGGGTGGGTGCGGTTGGGCTGATTCCTCTCCTTCAAATTGTAAGTAATAGTTGGTTATAATTCTTTTTTTTTAATTGTTAAAATTACATTGTTTTAAACTAATTAATAAACAATAATCTTAAAATTTAACTACAAATAAAATATATAATTTTAACAAAACATACCAGGCGCCGCCGGATCTCCTCGTAGTCAATGGAACCACCGTAAAAGGTAGCGGGTGCATCGCCGTCCAACTTACCACCTCATTGAGCCTTCTTTCCCTTCACGGACTTCTTCTTAAACGCCTCAGTGTCCCAGCGTTTTGCCGCCTGATCCTCCAAACTCTGGCTCACCCACGACGTCTTAGGCTTATCTTTAAACTTCTCCTTGTCCTTGTTCTTCATGTACTGCTCCTTCGCCTTGTTAAGCATACGCTTATAATTCCCTCTCGCCTTCAACTGGTATGCCCTATGTACCTGCTCCCTCTCTGACCGCCAGATCCCATAGGTATTCTACAAAAAAGGATAAATATTAAACAATAAATTAATACACTAAATTAATAAACTAAATTAAACAATATTTTGAACCTCGAGTAAATTAATAAATATTAATAATTCATTTAAAACTCACCGTAAATCTCGAGTACATCTCTACTCGTACTTTCTCAGGAACCTTCAAGTAGGAGGGCCAAAACTCACTCATAAACTGTCAAATGAGTGAAGTGACCGTCTTGGCAATCTCGCGACAGGGGGGTTTAGAAAAACAACCCCTCTTCAACTCAATAAGCTGCTTCTTCTGCCCAGCCCCAACCGCCGTAAGCCCTACATTGGGTCCCCTACCCGGTCGAGTATCGATCGGTCCTGGAGTATCAGTCGACCTCTAACTCGGTCCAGGTCCGGTGTTGGCTGTAGGCGGTGGAGTCTGAAGTCTGCTAGACTCGACTGATGGGGGCACGTGAGTCCCAACTGAATCTGAAGTATGTGGTCGTGCCACCTAGGATGCGGTGGACTCTGATGATCGGGGTCTAACACCCGCTTCGGAGACGGTCGCCTCATTGTTTACAAATAACTGCCGATGTGGTGCAGGTGTCGTCGATGTAGATCCGTCACCTGAACCAAGTAGCGAGACGGACGGCTCGGCCCCGCACCACGTCCCGATCGGACAACCCGTATAGGTCGGCAACTACCTCGACCCCCGTTACCACTACCACTACCATGCCCAACGCTACCACTGCCACCACAACGTCCAACGCTACCAGTACCACCACCACGACCTCGACCTCCACTACCTCCAACACCTCCACGAGCAACACTACCACTACCTGAACCCGATACCCCACCACGACCTCGACCTCCAAGACCTCGATCTCCAGTACCGCTAGGGGTCTTACGTGACAACATGCCGAATATATATATATGTACTGTAAAAAAAATTTAAATATCAATTCAACATTTACAAATCTACACTAATTACAAATTTTACAAATTATAATCTTAAAAATATAATCTACACTAATTAATATAATCTTACAAATTAACACTAATTAACAAGTTTTACTAATTAAAATTTAATAACCCGATTTTCACAATCTAATTATAAACTAATCTAATCTAATTTATCTAATTTTCACAATCGAATTTTAAACTAATCTAATCTAATCTAACAATCTTCACTAATCTAATCTTTTTTTTAATCAATCACTAATCTAATCTAACAATAATCTTTTTTTCTTTCATCACTTACTAATCTAATTTAACAATCTAATTTTAAAAATCTAATTTTTTCTTTAATCATTCACTAATCTAATTTAACAATCTAAAAATTTTAACAAATCTATTTTTTTCACACACTAATCTAATCTAACAATCTAACATTAGTCATTAATTACCTATCTAACAATATTCACTAATATAACAATCTAATAAATTAACACAAAATTAACACAAATTTACACAAAAATACATTCTTCACTAATCAAACAATTTAACAATATTAAAAAATTAACACAAATTAATATATTAACAATCTAACTAATCTAACAAAATTAATACAAATTAACAAAACAACAATCTAAAATCAAACAAAATTAACAAATTAAAACAAACAATCAAAGTTAACAAATTAACACAAAAATTTAATAGGGACCGAAGCTACCTAAGTGCCGGCGGCAGAGAGGTGGCGACGACGGGGCGGAAATCGTCGGCAGAGAGGCAGAGACGCACGGAAGAGATGAAATTCACCGGAAAACGCGGAAATCGGTCGGAGGGGAGTGAAAATTGATGAATAAATGGAATGGGTGACTCAATTGCGGTCGCTATTCGTACTCCGGGTCGCTAATCGGGCGGAGATGGCGAGAATCGGGTGAGAATAGAGAGAGAAACGAGTGAGGAGAGAAAGAGATAAGAAAATAATATTTTTTTTGTTATATACAGCGGAATCAGCGACCTAAGTTCGGTCGCTGATTTCGTACGCAAAAAATTAGGGTAAATGCCCAATTACTGGCCCACATTTTGGCCCAATTCAGGCCAAAATGTGTGGCCCAGTACAACTTTGGACTTTCAACGATCTAATTTAGGTCGCTGATACTTTCAGCGACTTAAATTAAGTCGTTGTTGTCCTCATGACCTTCAGCGACCTACATTAGGTCGCTGATACTTTCAGCGACTTAAATTAAGTCGTTGTTGTCCTCATGACCTTCAGCGACCTACATTAGGTCGCTGTTGCCTTCAACGGTCACTGAAGGTGAGCGACCTAACTTAGGTCGCTAATTGGGCGGTCCCTAAAGACCGCCCAGTCTTGTAGTGTATCTTAGCAAAAGAAAAACAAGATCGCAATTAAAAAATAGGAGTTATTAAGAAAAAAGTGTTTAATTACAAGATTTCTCGAAAATATGCACCATAATGGAGTTGAGAACTTTGAGGTTTGAAAATTTTATTTTGCCACCCAAAAAAAAAATACTGCAAATTTATTAACCAGTTTGTTACATTTTTATCACACATAATACGCACACACACACACACACATATATATATATATATATATATTTGTACAAAAGTGTCTTGTTTTTGGGAAAAGCATACTATGGGCCCACCATATGTCTATGTCAATAGTCTTATGGATGCTAACCATAAGGTTAGCCAAGACGCTCTCTATTCTTTATTTTTTTTTTGATAACTTAGAAATGCATAAGATTAAAACTTAAACGAATCACAAATGTCCAAGACAGGGAAGCCCCCATCTCCAAGACAAGTAATAGGAATGCTTGTCTCATCAAAATGACAAAATAGGCTCTTAGAAAAAGCCCAATGAGCAAGCGCATGCGCTGCAGTGTTAGAATTACGATTAACAAATTTAAAGCGCCATTTAGGCCAAAAATACCAAAAAGATCTGATTTCTTTGACAAGGGGTTTGATCAGCCATGGGAGGTCATCAAGATAGTTTTGGATAGCAAGAATGAGCTGGAGACAATCAGATTCAAACACCACTCTTTGAACTTTTGCCATGCTAATACAAGTGCAGGCTTGCTTGAGGGAAAGAGCTTCGGCCACAATTGCTTCAAGACACATATGTTTGTCAGAAGAGGCAAAGAGAATGGTGCCATTTGAGTCTCGGATGATGAAGGCAGAGACTGCCACTCCATTTGAAAAGGTTGCATCCGTGTTGATCTTAAGCCAATTCTTTTCAGGCCTAGTCCATTTAGCATCAATAGCTTCTTCCTTTTTCTTAAGTGGTTTGGCTATTTGCACTTGCTAGTGGGCTTGAGTGGTACTTTCAGCTCTTGCCAAGAGATCCTGGAGAGAAAAAGATTCAGTACCATGTAAAATTCTATTTCTATTCAGCCAGATCAATTCACAAGAGACAGCAAAGAAAATAAGCCCTTCATGGTGCATAGGTTTATCATGAAAAATGTTACCATCATTACACATAAAAGGGCAATCCAGTCCAAAAAAGAAACATTAGCAAAGTTTCTGAAATTCAAGTTCCATTTAGATAATCTCCAAAACTGAATAGTAAAAGGACAGTGAATAAAAGTGTGATCCAAACTCTCAAAGGTGGTGCCACAAGTAGGGCAGTAGGTATCCTCAATATCAAAGATAGAGCTGAGCTTGGCCCTGCAAGGAAGAGCATTAGAAAACATTTTCCATATAAAAATAATATGTCTATTGTGAATTTTGGCTTTCCAAAGCTTCTTAAGGATGAGGGTGGATTTGGGGGAAAGAGAAGGGAAACGGTGAGCTTGATGAGTGAGGAGAGCGCTTTTGGAAGAGAAGTTTCCTGTCGAAGAGGGCTTCCAAAAGGCTGATTTGTTCTCAAGATTAGTATCAATGAGAATTCTTGAGATTTCAGTGGTAGTTTCCTGGTTGAAGATAGACAGAAGTTTGGTGATATCCCAAGTGCCATTAGTGATGAAGTTTTTAACAAAAGAGTGGTTTATAAGAAGGGGACTGGTAGGATCCAGAGGTTGGGGTTTGTACTCAGAAATGGTTGGAACCCAGGGTTGCTCAAAGGTGATAACATTTGAATTGGTATTGATATTGAAGCAAAGACCCTTAGAGATGATATCCCTGGTGTGTAAAATATCAGACCAAGTCCAGGAACAGGGACTTTTTGGAGGATTAAAAGAGAGGAGATCATTGCCTTTTAAGTATTTAGACTGAAGGGTTTTAACCCAAATTTTATCAGAATTAGTGATGATCTGCCAGCCCAGTTTTGACAAGAGGGCTCTATTAAAGTCCCAAGTTTTTCTAAAACCCAAACCTCCATGAATTTTAGGAGTACAGATAGAGTCCAAGCTCTTAAGGCAGAGGGAATTTCCATTATCATTGACACCCCACCAAAATTTTCTAAAGAGAGAATTAATGGAGTGACAGATGGTCTTAGGAAGGAGCATAGAGGACATGACATAAACAGGGGTAGATTGACCAACAGATTTGATGAGGACACCTCTGCCAGCTTGAGCAAGTTGAGACCTTTTCCAGTTAGACAGGTTGCTTTGAAGTTGGTTCAAGAGTTTCAAAGATGCTTCCTTTCTTGATTTAATTTTACAAAAATGGAGACCAAGGTGAGTTTGCTTGTGGTTGCAAAGATTGAATTTTAAAATGTTTTTAATTCTGTTGCAATCCACAGGCTTAGTGTTGTTGCTAAAGTGAATAATGGACTTGGAATGGTTAATTTTTTGGGAGGACCAGAGACAGAAGGTGTCAAGGATAGAAAGAATAGAAGTAACATCTTTATCATTTGCCCTACAAAAGATAAGTAAATCATCAGCAAATATGAGGTGAGAGATAACAGGACTGGCCCTAGATATCTTGATGCCATGAAATTTTTTGAGAGATTCATGCTTCAAGATCAGCCTAGATAGAATCTCAGTATACATGACAACGAGAAGCTAGAGGAGGTAATGCATTGAGATATCCAATTGATAAAAGTACTACTAAAGCCAACAGATAAAAGTAAAGATAAGAAAATAGGCCATTCAACCCTATCAAAAGCTTTTGACAGATCAATTTTAAGGGCTAGATGGCCTAAGTTACCTTTTTTGTTATGCAAGAAGTGAATGATCTCATTGGTGATAATAGTGTTGTCATTGATAGTCCTACCTTTGATGAAAGCAGATTGATAAGGAGATATAATTCTATTAAGTAAAGGTTTCAATCTGTTAGCCAGAATTTTTGAACAAGTTTTGTAGAAGACATTGCATAGGCTAATAGGTCTAAAGTCTTCAACAACTTCAGGATTTTTCTTCTTAGGAATAAGAGCAATAAGGGTGTGATTTAAGGATTTAAGCATATGCCCTTTAACAAAAAAGTCAGTGACAGCAGCAGTAAAAGCAGTTTTGGTGGTTCCCCAAAAGAGTTTGTAAAAAGAAGGAGGGAAACCATCAGGACCAGGACTTTTGTCATTAGCAAAGGAAAAAAGAGTTTTCTTTATCTCTTTAGGGGTGGGGATAGCACATAAAGTACTGTTTTCCAAAGAAGAGATGGTATTAAGGAACAACTCATCAAGATTACTGGGGTAAGGCTTTGGTTCATCACTATTGTAATCAGATAGGAAAATAGAGTGAAAATGGGAGCAAAAAGCAAGCGCTATATCTTTCCAATTAGTGAGAGTTAGGCCATCAGGAGTTTTTATAAAATTAATCTTGTTGTTCCTAGAGTGAATGATGGCTTTGAGATGAAAAAATTTCGTGTTAGCATCACCATCGCTCAACCATTTGTCCTTAGCTTTTTGACACCAAAAAACATTGAGTTTTTGAAAACACAATTCAAGATCAGCTTTAATCTTTTTTTCCAAAATGAAATTTGAATCAGAGTGATGAGAAGCTTGGACTTTCTTCAGATCATTGGTTAAAGTAGCAATATCAGATTAGACATGACCAAAGACATTTTTGTTCCAAACTCTAAGAGCATTTCTAACATCCTTATGCTTATGGTGGAGAAGGGGGAGGGGGGCATAGTTAACAGAGTTTGCAGAGTTCCAGCTATTGAAAATGACATCAGAGCAAGAGGGATCAAGGGACCACATTCTTTCAAACCTGAATGGTTTAAAACCAGAGAGTTGACAAGGATTTGAGTTGAGCAAAATAGGACAATGGTCAGTACCTATAGCCTCTAGGTGCTCCAGGCATGCAGATGGGAATAACAAACACCATGAGGGGTTGGCAACAGCTCTGTCCAGCCTTTGTCTAATGTTTCTGCTCCCAGGATTACCATTGTTCCATGTGAAGTCAGCTCCAAAGAAACCCAAGTCAAATAAGTGCAGCTGATCCAGGCCTCTTGAAAGTGTATGCCTGGAGGAAGAAGCAAAACTATTGCCTTCAACCTTTTCAGCTTGGCTGGATATGTCATTGAAGTCTCCAATAATAACCCAGGGCAAGTCTTTGATGTTATCAGCAAGCCTTTTCATTTGGCTCCAGAAAGAAGGTTTGATATGGGAGTAGGGAGGGCAATAAATGTCAGAGAGCATCCATTGTTGAGAGTAAGAATCGGCAGAGATAGTGGCAGTAATGTGCATAGTACTATATGAGGAAATAGTAAGTTTCACATTGTCAGTCCAAGCAAGGCAGAGACCACCAGCAACATTAACAGGAGGAGAGAAAGAGTGATTATGGAAATTGAGAGATCTGAGAACAAAAACAAGGGGAGAGAGAAGAGAAGATTTTAGTTCAGAAATAAAGACAACATCAGGCCTATTCTTTGAGAGAAAAGCCCTCAGGGCTTGGGTTGTCTTAGGATTACCAATCCCTTGACAATTCCAAGCGAGAATCAACATTGAGAGGATTATTCGCTTGATCCCTTATCACTGAGGGATCATCAGAAGGGAATGTGGATTCAGAGCAATAGGATATCACTTCTTTTCTAAGCAGTCTCTCCCATAATGGCCTCTTGGGTTTAGATTTTTTTGGTTTGATGGTGTTGTTATCAAGAGAGTAAGTACCACGGGAGAAGAGCATAGCATCTCTGATAGTGAATTGGAGCTTTGGTTTCTTGCCCTTTAAGTGACCTGGGAAGCAAGGGTTATGCCTCTTGCGGGCAGAGTTAGAAACTGAAATTTGGCTTTTGTCTGTGAAATGAAGAATATTAGGGAGGGTATCACTGATGTGTTGAGTGGGTAGAGGTTGGTTAAATTCAAGAGCTGGAGTGTTGGATTGTTGAGTAGATTGAGGTTCATTGTGTTCATTGTTGTGCGTTTGTAGTGGTGGGCTTTGTATTTGCATGGGGGAGGGTGGGAATTATGGGTTGGGATCTTTTGAGTTAGGGGGAAGCGTTGGGGGTGGTTTGTTTTCTGGAACAGTAGTATCAACAACAACAGTTTGGATTGGGGTGATGGTATGAGATGTATCAATAGTAGTAGTAGATTTTGAGACAACAAAGAAAGGGTTTTGGAGGTGCCTGTTCTCAGATTTTAACCAGATATCAAAGTGCAAACTATCATCAACCCGACTAGAGCATTCTTCCAGTTTGTGACCCAGACGACCACAAGAGTAGCAGATATCCGCTATACGTTCATACCTGATTTCCAGAAAGAGATGGGGTTTTTCAGCTCTGACTAATTCGATTTTATCCTTGAAGGGATCTGCAACTTTTATCTCAACCTGGACTCTAAAGGCTCTGCCCCATTTGGCAGATAGCGAGGCAACATCAGCTTTTAAGAAGACCCCGACTTTGTTTCCAATTGATTCGGCAGATTCTGGGTTGATGAAGCAAACTGGGAGGTTAGAGATATGACACCAAATGGCTGTTGAGCTCATATCAATTTCATTTAGAGCTTTATCAGGGGGGCATTCCTTCAAAATGAGTTGAAAACCCCTAAATGACCAAGAGAGATCAAGAACTTTTTTCGCATCTGATTAGACGGTGAAGATGCAAGCAAAGAAGTTATTTTGTAGATTGTTGATGGTTAGGTCACCTCTAGGGTTCCATGCTTGAGTGGAGATATTTCTGAATTGGTTAGGGTTTTGGATTTTGTCACAGTGGATTTTAACAAGGAGTGTGAATTCTGTTGGATTTTGGCTTTATTTGGAGATGAAGATATCCTTACAGTCAAGTTGTTGAGTTTTTCGGATGATTTCAGCCATGGATGTTGAAGGATTCATGGCTTTTGATGACAGAGAAAGCCCACAGAAAAGGGAAAGATGGGAAAGGAGACGAGAGAAAATTTAGGAGAGGGAAAGAGCCGTTGCTCGAAAATGTTATGGTGTCATCTTCAAGACGTTCTCTATTCTGGTACTCATCACCCACTGAATACATTTATGCATATTCAGTAATGTATTTTACAATAGAAGGGTTTTGGCACAACACGGTGACAAACTATGCAAAAAAAAGAGTCACATTATTGATCTCCTTGGAAAAAATAATTAATAGGCACATTATCCTCATATATATGTAATTCTAAAATGATACAAAACACCTCCTTATGGGGTTGGTACAAGTTACTTGCTAAAAGTTGAGAGTGAAAATAACATTTTTTCATAATTTCCTCTTAGTTTTTATTTTATTTTCACTATATAGTACGAAAAGCTGATAATATAATATTAAACATATTGATAAATAAATAACAAATAAGTGTTCAAATAACAGAATTTGACAAAGTACAAGTTACGAATACATGAAAAAAAATCAATACAAAGTGAATGTGCACTAATTTTAAAATTAGAGGAAGATATTTTACTTATTTTAAAATTACTGAGGATAATTTGCCTATTTCTCATGTTTTCCGGCATCTTGCCATTTGCTCTACAATAAAAAGAATTCAAGTTAGTTAGAACTGATCTATTTAATTTCCAACCGAATGGTATAGTAATATTCAAATACACAACAAAAAATTGGAAAGATGCGAAATTTGTTGAATCATTATAGAGAACATATATATTTGCCCAAATGTTGTAATAGGCAGCAAAATTTCCTTTTCTTCTTTCATTCTTCTGCTTAAGAAACGGCATAACTGAGAACAACAACCGAAAAAAGGATAAGGAAACCAGCAGTGATGCACCGATATCGATACTAAGTCGACTTTGCAGTACCCGATACATATCGATACCGATACTGGTACTAACGTATCCAATAAGCCACGTGTCTTATCTATAATTTTAAAAAAAAAATCTCAATACGTACCCGATACGTTTTTTAGGTTTATCGAAACTATTATGGGTCTTTTTTACAAACGCTATGTAGTCATTAATTGCCGAGTATCAAACATCTTTATTTTGAAAAATTACAACAAGCTTGTTAACTTGTTCTTTAACTTTTTAGTCATAATTCACGTTTGTATGTTTGTTTTTAGTCTTGATGCATGACTTCTTTTAATGTGAAATCTTTTTTTTGTGTATTTTTAATTTTCTTGTTTAAGTTTTAAATTTCATTGTTTGTCAAAAATAAAAATACATATAAAAATTATGAGTAATTTATAGACGTATCCTTGCCGTATCTGTGACGACCGCGTCCCACGAGCCATGCTCTGATCTAAGTTGGTTCAGTGGTGGCCAGCCACTTTACCCAATCCAAGCTAAAGAGCAACTCATAGGAAGGGGTCTCATTTCTTTAGGATCAGAACCATACACGTTTTATAAATTATATTTTGATATATAAAGCGGAAGTCTTGGTATTACAAATAATATGACTATTTTAATGGTTATGCACTAGTGACAAAACACAAATATTCCAAAATGCACGCTTGAACAATTATTCACTTGGTCCATGATGTCATGTTGATTTTTATCCTGAGGAATGGAAAAAAGAAACGAGGAATAAGTCTTTAATGACTTAGTGAGATTCATATAAAAGAACTCATAATGCAAGAATTAACTGTGACCTATTGGATACATTTTGGGAGTGATCTTAAAGGTAGAAACTGTTCAACTAGAAAATTTGATGTAGCAATGGTACTGGAGTTTTCATAGAATAGTTAATGAACTTGTGCTTAACAATAAACATATCCAGCCTTATGACTTCTACTATTCTATCTTATACCTCCCGACGAGGAGCGACCTCGCAAACAATCAAGAGACATGCTCGAGTACATGTCGATCTAGCACGCGAGTTACAGCCAACTCCTGACTGCAAGCGGCGCCTCGATAGATGGGTATCAAGAGAAATTACTTCAACCGACAGTCCCTTCTGCCCGACAGTAACTCGACTCAATCCCTCGGACCAACTTCCCAAAGGCGTCACAATGGGTATAACAAATAAACAAATAAGCTAGTAAACCGAATAATATCCGTTGCTCCTTGAGATACATGTCCCGGACATAGTTCGTTGCTCTTTGCACAATTCAAGAACCAGCAGACGAGATTATAATATTGGAGAGTATCATAATTATAAATAGATATGATAAATAATAAATGATTGGATATGATTTAACGATAAGTAAGAAAATCATGTTATGAGATGAGATGCCAAACAGGATTATGATGAAATATATCTTGTTCGAGGTTTGGAAACGGAGTAGTGGCTTTTCTGTCTAAGTTCTTCAGGGTCGGATGCCAAACGGGGCTAGAACAAATCAGAAATAAAACCTCACCTTTACTCGTACGGGGAACCTTGATGTCGTTGATTAGTTCGTCAAACCTTTAACAAATTTAAATAATATTAATCAACTGAATTTATAATTATTTTACGACAAATATTAGTACTTTTTCTTCAGTTCTCATGTTGGTGAAATTGAGAACGTTCTGGTTAAGAATGCTAGTTGTAATGTATATCTTAGTAAATAACACATAAGCTTAATTTAGGTTATTACACAAAATATGAAAATCTTAGATGATGAATTTAAAGAAAAAACCATATGCTTAAATTGAATATCAAATATTTATTGTTTTAACCACCTTATTTATCTCTCAAAATTATATTAAACAACCATATTTTTTAAACTTACGACTGCGAGTATTCATGTTAAAGCCATTTCGACGACAACTAACGATAATAAGTAAAGTTTGATTAACTATCCAATTCGATGCATAATCAATCCTTAAAAACATATTACTTAACCAACTCTAGGAAAACTCGTCTTTTTAGTCTTTAATCAATTCAAAACTTTTAATAACCACACATCAAATAAGTATCATATGAAGTAACACCTTAAAAGGTCTAACTTAGTCTATTATTACTTTATTTTACCTAGTAAGTTTAAAATGCATATCCTTGTTTTATAACTTAAATATAAAGATATAAACATGGGAGATTTATCAAAACATGTGATAAGGAATGTTTATTATGATAAATAATCTTATTTGATGGTTAGCTCATGAAGTGGCAAGAATATCCTTGTAAGACTTACGAAAATAGTATATTAAACATGATAAATATACCATTTAAATGCTATAAATAAAATCAAAAAAATATCAATTCATGACTTTAAATCATAATAATCTAATTATAACTAATACTATATTATGTTAAATTTATGTGTGTGACAAATACTTGAATTATGATGGCAATTAAACTTATAAATTTAAAAAACGAAGGTTGTACCAAATAAACTGAAAAATCACTGAAGTTTTGGTTTTACCTTTGATCGGACATCCAAATGAACTTGGTTTTCAAATATTTTTATGGTTTATGGTTTCTAGCATCATGCGAGATGTGGAAATACAAGATTTTGTGAAAACACAAAGGTTTGCTATGCTAAATAATTCTTGTAATATAAGAGTTGATATCGGATTTACTGGCACTAGTTTACGGTTTATTGATTATGCCCTCGTAGATCATATTATTTGAGAAAGATGACTTCATACAAAAGATAGAAGACACGAAGGAGAGTATGCAGTCGAAAATTGGTAGCAAAATAATGTTTCCACTATTTGATATGATATTTCTAAAGTGCAGAATCGGCATTTCCTGCGCAGTAAGAGTTTTGGCGTCTTTTTGGGTAGAAAATGGTAATATAAAAATATAGAAAAAATATTTTCCGAACGAAAGCACAAAAAGGAACAACTTTTATTTCTTGTTACCTTTGCAGAATCGGATTATTTTTGGCTGTAAAAAATGGTGAAGAAGGGTAAGTATTTATAGGTGAAAATAGTAGTTTAATCATACTTATTTAGGTCCCACCTTGATTATTTTATAATAAATCACAAAAAATTCTGAATTTAATCATGCTTTTAAGGATGTCATGACTTACATCATCAAAATGATGTCATGGCTTACTTCATCAATTGGTTAATTGCATATCAAGTCCCTTAATTATTTATAATTAAAATTAAAATTCGTATAATTAGATTTCTTTGTTACATACATATTTATTTATGTAGTTTTTCTAGATAATTCGATCATCTTGTTTAAGATTTGAAATTGAAATATATGTTTTAGGATTAGAGACCTATAAAAGTAATAAAAGACTAACTTTTAAGTTTAAAGACTAAAATGTAAAATTTTCTAAACATTTAGGGTCAAAAATAGAAAATTTTAAAAGTTTAAGGCTAAAGTATAAATTTATTTTCTTCTTAATTTTTGGGGCGTTACAGTATCGGTATCGGCTGTTTTTTCGTATCGGCATATCCGTACCGTACCGTACCCGTAGCGCCGTATCTGAACCAGTGCAACATAGGAAACCAGTATATATAATAAGTCATAAATAAAACTTAATTATCTTAATTAGTAAGCATATATAGAAAATAATAATTTTGAAATGCAAAATTACATTTCTAAAGATATGTAACATTACGTAAAAGGTAGGACTAAGAAACCTGAGGTACTGCTCCGCCTCTAATAATGCAAAGACTGATGATAACAATTAACAAAATTCCAGATATATTTTTCCTACTTTAATACATACCTATGATGCACGATAGTCCAAAAAAATGATCGGTCAGTGTCGGATATGTATCGGATAAAAATAATAAAAAAAGATAGATACACATATCGGATACACTGTGAAGCGTATCCGATGAGTATTCGATACGTATCAGCAATTTATAAGAGTATTGCGGTAGTTTTCTTAAACTAGAAAATGTCCAACAAGAATCAACAAGAATTAAATATATAAACGTGAAAACCCTCTATTATATTTCAAACCAAAATAAAAATAACACTCAAAGTTTTGATATGCTTCATAATAGTATGTGACTAATGAGTGTGCAAGTGATTAGATATAATATTATTTGATATTCTTATTTAAATTATATCCTTATATATAATTATTAATATTGAATATTTAACGATCGCATACGTATCGTATCTTGTAAATTAGAAAAAAAATCATATCTACGTATCCGTATTCGAGGAATATTAATACTCGTATTCGTATTAGTGCAACCTAAATATGTACGCATAGAGATAAGAAAAATGTAACACCCATGCATGTATATGATATTATCTTATTAATCAATCAAATCAAACAGATTTATCATTCCCGTGAGTTTATTATGTTATAAGATATTATTAGGCTTGGACTTTAGCACACAATAGTTGGTGTGTGGTAAGTTTGGACTCAAGATTTTTTGGACTCTTAAATTTGAGAGTTATTCGTGTTAAACAGTTGACTAGTGTAGGATGCGTTTTTGCTATCCACCTCTGAATGACAGTGAAAGGAAATAGTTAAAGCAGTAAGAACAAAGACCAATTTCACTTGTATTATATTGTTTTTTCCAACTTTAATGCAAATAAGGTTTAAATCTATTCTCTACGTACAGATAACGCTAAGTGCTCCTTTAATTTAAACGTGGTAGTATTTTATTCTTAATTCTTAATTATTCTTCATTTTTATTGTCACTTTCCAATTCACATTAAAATTCAGTGTTAACCATACACTCAAATTTGGTGGATGGTGGTAGTTTGATGTCACGGTCACCATAATGAAAAGATCTATGTGAAAGTATCTATTTAAGCTTTTGTCGTCATTTCCCTCTATAAACCTAAAGTTTATAAAATATTGTTCATGGATTGTAATGACCATAAGTTGTAATATGCGTCGAAATTATTAAATTATTTCTCGTTGGATATCAATCAATCTATTCTTTAATTTGTTGGTATCCTTCAATGATAAAATGTAACTTTTTCCATACCTTTTTGCGCATTCAAACCTACTTTTCAACTGGAGCATTATTCACAAGTAAAAATACTAAAGAATGAAACATATACAAATACTCGCTTGTCGTGATATGGCTTTTTAGACTAAATGCTTCATTAGGTAGCGAATTAAGGGGAGTAATTATGACTTCTAAGTTTAACTTTTAAAAATGCTCTTGTCAAAAGAATTACCGAGTTCTAGTTAAAAGTCAAAAACTCGAGATTGATATACTGTCGCATTATTCGAACTTTACAACACCTACACAATTTCTCAAATGTTACCTCATCATCCAACCACATTTTCATCTAGTTAAATCACAAATATTTGAACAGCACAAAATCTTTGATTACAAGATGAGCCGACAAATTGTATAACGCCATATAATCGCAAAATTAACTTCGAGAAAAACATGTATTTGTGCACAAATGTCGTATAGAAGTACATTAAATGTATTTTCTTTACCCTAAAATCTCTGCAGAGTGAACTGTCGCACATAGTAGTTGCACCACAAGATTTTCACCTCGATGGCGTCTCTTCTAAGTAGAACTGAATAAAATGCTATCACTCTTGCTTGCATGACTGGATCAGCCTTGTCTGGATATTCCTCCTCTTCCTCGTCTTTATCTTCTTCTGGAGGATCAGCTGGCATTGGTGGTGGTAACGTAGTTTTCATCGGACTGAACTTGGGGTGGGGGGGGGGGGGGGGGGGGTATATATATCGGGTCTCTTACTAGGCGTTGGTCTATCCCACTCCTGCAGAAAACGACTACAGTTAGATTTGAACTCGGGAAACAACACAATGATACCCAGATTTAGTGGTAAAGACAATTTGACTTTTGTTTGGTAGTGTCAAACAAATCTAAACCATGCACGCATTCGTAGCTCAATTAAGAAGTATCTCATCATCGGACTCGAGGAAATTGATCAAATCAAAAGGCACCTAAAGAAAAAAACTATTAAATGGATACACATCTCACGAAGAGTAAGGGCCCAACAACACTCTCACCTTCAAAATCATACTACTAAAAAGTTCTTTTATTTTGTTGTAAAAAAGGAAAAGGCTTCATTCATGCTGGTAAAATAAACTATATATGTACCAAATAACACCTATCTTTGCTTTTAAGGTAGCAATTAATCCGGAAGAAACAATTGTTGTATAGAAGCACAAGGCAGTAAGAGATTAGTCTCTCAAGTTACTTTACTTTCACATAACGTTGACAATTGCACTTACTAACCTTGGAATAATTCTTCGCAAATAGATTGAAATCGAGGGTCGTATTGATATCAAGTACAGACCATTCCCAGTTCTCTTTCACGACGATGTCCTAAATAATTGGTATAATCCCATTCGAATCTTCCAAGCTAATTCAGGAAAGCTCTACACCAAAAAATTTCCTTTAGAGAAGGCCAAAGTTTAAACATGATTATTGTTGTAAAGAAACGAAATGCATGAATCCAATCATAACTGAAGCACGAGATCTTAATCTTAATATTGCCACAAGACTTATCATTGTGCAACCTCTAAGTCAAGAAGACTTCTACGAGCGTACAAAACTCATTAGAGCAAGTCCCTAAGGCAACCAGTTGATCTAGGTAACCTGGAGTACTACAATTTGTGACAGTCAGGGAAAGTCCGTTGCCTGAAAAATAACATAGCTCGTTACCTACACCTAACATCACATCCACAACAAACACACAAGTAATCGCAGCAAACGGTCCTATCTCAATCCCCTTACTAGCACTAAATACGTTCACCAAAGTTTTAGTAGTAACAGGCATAATTCAAAACATATCTCCAGGGTCTTTGAAATTCTCTGCCTTCGCAATATAAACTAAAGCTACTTCTGTTAACATTCACATCATAAGCCAGCTCCATTGTCAATCACCTTGTAAACGCACACCCATGGTCCTCCATCAAGTTAGTGTGATGTATTTGACATAAATCAAGCTATACGCTGCTATGGGAATTAAAGAAATTAGTTCCTGCAAGCCTTATTCGCATTTAACTAGCTTTTCCCTTATACTCCAAACTAGTGACTATGAGCTTAATTCAGCACAAATTGAAACAAATAGTATATACATTGACAAGTCGATAAACATCACTACAAGATTTTGGGGGCATCCGCAACCGCCCCCCCCAACCGCTCGGGCGGTCGCCATTAACGGCGACCGCAGAGCGACCGCCAGGCGGTCGCCACTGAGACGTGGCGACCGTTGGGCGGTTGCGAAGGTTCCTCGCAACCGCTGGGCGGTTGCGAGGGCTTCTTGCAACCGCTCGGCGATTGCGAGGTCACATAGCAACCGCCTGGCGGTTGCTGATACTGGATATCTGCAACCGCCTGGCGGTTGCAGATAATAGTCATACATGAATTTTTATTATTTTGGATGATACGTTGTGCTACGTTGTTTCATCAGTTGGTAATTATCCTAATGATAGTTAAAACAAGCGAATTATAAGTTTTATTGGAAAATCAAGCTTAAGGACAACATTAAAAACTAAGTGTGATGATTAGTTGTTGAACATAATATATAGATGTATCGTTGATAACTCGCCTAATCACATAATCTATTATTTTACTAACTTAATTACTAGTTTTGTAGTTATTTACTACTACTATTCATATGTAATAATGATATTTGAGTTCAATAAACACAAACACATCAAGATACTTCCGAAAAATCACTAATTTCGAATATTCAATTCTTGCAACCGCCAGGCGGTTGCAAGGGCTTCTCGCAACCGCTGGGCGGTTGCGAGATCACATAGCAACCGCCTGGCGGTTGCTGATACTACCAATGGCAACCGCCTGGCGGTTGCTGATAATGCCATTGGCAACCGCCTGGCGGTTGCAGATAATAGTCATACATGAATTTTTATTATTTTGGATGATACGTTGTGGTACGTTGTTTCATGAGTTGATAATTACCTTAATGATAGTTAAAACAAGCGAAATTATAAGGTTTTATTGGAAAATCAAGCTTAGGGACAACATTAAAAACTAAGTGTGATGATTAGTTGTTGAACATAATATATAGATGTATCGTTGATAACTCGCCTAATCACATAATCTACTATTTTACTAACTTAATTACTAGTTTTGTAGTTATTTACTACTACTATTCATATGTAATAATGATATTTGAGTTCAATAAACACAAACACATCATGATACTTCCGAAAAATCACTAATTTCGAATATTCAGTTCTTGCAACCGCCAGGCGGTTGCAAGAGCTTCTCGCAACCGTTGGGCGGTTGCAATGGCTTCTCGCAACCGCTGGGCGGTTGCGAGATCACATAGCAACCGCCTGGCGGTTGCTGATACTACCATTGGCAACCGCCTGGCGGTTGCTGATACTGCCATTGGCAACCGCCTGGCGGTTGCAGATAATAGTCATACATGAATTTTTATTATGTTGGATGATACGTTGTGGTACGTTGTTTCATCAGTTGATAATTACCTTAATGATAGTTAAAACAAGCCAAATTATAAGGTTTCATTGGAAAATTAAGCTTAGGGACAACATTAAGAACTAAATGTGATGATTAGTTGTTGAACATAATATATAGGTATATCGTTGATAACTCGCCTAATCACATAATCTACTATTTTACTAACTTAATTACAAGTTTTGTAGTTATTTACTACTACTATTCACATTTAATAATGATATTTGAGTTCAATAAACACAAACACATCAAGATACTTCTCAAAAATCACTAATTTCAAAATGGATTTTTTGGCAACCGCTAGGCGGTTGCGAGATAACATGGCAACCGCCTGGCGGTTGCAAGATTACATGGCAACCGCTTAGCAGTTGCTATGTCACATGGCAACCGCCTGGCGGTTGCTAGATCACATAGCAACCGCCTGGCGGTTGCCAATACTCGATATCTGCAACCGCCAGGCGGTTGCAAGGGCTTCTCGCAACCGCTCGGCGGTTGCAAATTTTGCTGAAATTGGGCGGGATTGGGGGGGAAATTCAAATTTTCACGAAAATTCAAAATTTTCAATACATTGCAACCGCCGAGCGGTTGCAAATTCTGCTGAAATTTGGGGGGAATTCAAATTTTCACGAAAATTCAAAATTTTCACCCAAATCTTATATATACCCACCATTCTTCCCCTAATTTTTCATTCACAACTCTTACACTCTCAAAGAAAAACCCAAGACTTCATTTTATCTTCAAATCAAAACACAAACACTCTTCTATTCCAATCCAAAAAAAAAACCCAAAAACTTCTTTTTACCTACAAAACAAATAATCAAACACTCTTTTTTCTTTTATATCTTCAACAAAACACTCAACACATTCTTTTCTTTTATATCTCCAACAAATACCAAACACTTTGTTTTATCTTCATAACAAAATACCTAACACTCTTCTTTTTCAATTCACAAAAACTCAAAAACTTTTTATCTCCAAAACATAACCCTTTTTTCTAATCTTTTCTTTTTGTTTCACATCTTTTCTTTTTTGTTTCTCTTATTTTCGTTTAGTTTCTCTTATTTTCGTTTTGTTTCTCTTCTTTTCTTTTTATTTCTCTTATTTTCTTTTTTGTTTCTCATCTTTTATTTTTGGTTTCTCTTCTTTTCTTTTTGTTTCTCTTCTTTTCGTTTTGTTTCCCTTCATTTCGTTTTTGTTTCACATATTTTCTTTTTGTTTCACCATATTAATTTCAACAAAAAAACAATAATTTTCTGGAAAATTTCTAGAATATTATTGTTTTTTTTTTGTTTTGATGAATATTATCTGCAACCGCCGGGCGGTTGCGAGTTTTCGAAATTTTTGAATTTTCGAACATTGGCAACCGCCGAGCGGTCGCCCATACCATTGGCAACCGCTTGGCGGTCGCCCCTTAGGTATGGCAACCGCTAGGCGGTCGCCCTATAATTGGCAACCGCTTGGCGGTCGCCCCTTAGGGGTGGCGACCGCTAGCCGGTTGCCCACTATAGGGCGACCGCCTAGCGGTTGCCATACCTAAGGGGCGACCGCCAAGCGGTTGCCTATTATAGGGCGACCGCCTAGCGGTTGCCAATGGTAGGGGCGACCGCTCGGCGGTCGCAAGCCACCCACGACGAGGGGTATCCGCGACCGACGCGGCGACCGCCCCGGCGGTCGCGGATACCCTTCGGGCGACCGCCAATGGGCCTTCTGCAACCGCCCGGGCGGTTGCAGATGGCCCAATAGTCTTGTAGTGCATATTGAATTTGTCATGTATATCTCATCTAAAAGCAAGCTTAAGTTGTTAGAGAGGATATGCATTTATTTATTTATATATAATCTCTAATACGCTCATTCACGTGCAAACTGTAAATTTTTTGTTACGCATGTCACGCGACAATTTTTGATAATTAGGCGACGGTAGGGTAGGGTTACGAACCTAGGACCTCTTTGGCCTGATTCTGATAGCATATTCCAAAATTCCCAAGTTCGAAATGAAAAGGCCAATTACGTAGAATAAAGCGTTAAATGGAAGGTTAACTGAATAGAAGAAGGAGCGAAGATATGTTACAAGGGGAAAATTGAGAGGCGAAAGGCGAGTTGTCTTCTCTACATTGGGAGCCATACCGACAATCCAAGACCTATGGTAGCCACGTGTCGACTTCAGGGCACGAGTTTGGATAAGTGAACAATTAAAACTTGACGGTGCGACAGCAAAGAAAAGATTACGATGAGGTCTACACTGCTGCTGGTGAGATAGGAAGAGATAAGGACAATCCATTTGTGTGGCACGATATTTAAACAATCTATTCCTATTCTTTAGGTTTTTCCTTATATATATATTCTACCCTTACATTTTTCCTCAGTACTAGCTTCAACAATTTATACCTACTCTTTAATCATTTCAGTTTCTACTTCAGCTGTGGATATTTAAAGGGGGAGGACACGCATTCATCACTATTCTTAATAAGAAATCAAGAACTTAGGACTTAGGATTTATTAATTTTCCCCTAGACATACGATTAGGATATTGTGTGTACACTTAAAATCTTGTTTTGTTAACACTCCAGATATATCCATTAATTTGAAAAGCGAAGTTGATCTATTAAGTTCATCAGCAAAAATCAAAAATACTTTGCCGAATGTGTAGGAAATAGTGTGGCTGCTTTTGGTCTCAATCGAATCAAGTACATTGTTGACTTAAATTCCTTTTAGGCTTTGGTCCATACATCAAATCTTACACATAACTTGGTACGAACGCTCAGGCACTATATAGAACCACAACCACCAACGAGGCAGTGAACATACAAGACACTGACTTATTTTGTATAATGGTACTTCCCACTGGTGCTATCTCAAGACACTGTCTTTCTGTGTCACAAATTTGAGACAGTTTTTTTTTTCTTTTTCTTTTTATAATTGTACCTTCCGAGTAAATTGTGTCATAAGAAAATGGAACCATTTCCCTTGCTCTTATTTTTTTGGGGTACTATACTAGCCTTATCCTTTTTCATTCTTTCTTTTAAAAAAAATATTTCGAGGCCTTTTACGCATTATTGTTTCTCCGCCGTTCTGATTTGTTTACCCCACTTTAATTACATCATTCATATTATTTCTATCTTTTTTTAAAGTATGTTATGCAAATTACCCATGTATTATGCTAATTTGGTAAATTTGTCTCTTGCAAAATAATGTCTCTAAACCATAAAAGAAATATAAGATAAATTACATTCAAATATACATGTATACATTTTTCTTTTATAGTTCTATTTAAAAAAAATAAAAAAGGTGTTGAGATTAATTCAAGATTTCTCAACAGAAAGTATTAGAATATTTTGGTTGTTAGATATTGAAAGTACAATAAACGAAACTATTCAAGGATCGTGAGCGAATTTTTAAATCATAGAGCGCTGCTAGTTTATTTCTCACGAAAGAATTTGTCGTTTCAGCATAACACAGAAAGACTAATTTGCCAAAAAAATCCAATTTAAAATAAAAAATGTATTTTATACCTTTGGCGTGTATACAGTTAGAGTCAGTAAACTCTTATCAAATGATGAAGTACACCAACGAAGTTTGCTGATATACACGGAGATCAGTTAACCTTCCTCTTATTCATTTGAATTTCTGATCCTATCTCACATTAGTTAGTTGTAAAGATATATACGAATCATTCTTGTACGTATCTTTAATTTCGAATTTCAGCTTCAACATATACTCGAGGTACGCTTATATATCGGGTGTAATTATTTTGGTCTTATTTCGTTTAGGTTACAATACACCGAGAAATCGATACAATGAGCCTTGACTTAACCAAAATAATGCTATCTTATTACAATGAACGGACTAGTTTGGTCCGAAACACCTATTACACATAAGAAAATATAAGATGACGGGAAAAATCCCTAAATGGCCAAGTTGAGGGAACAGTCAGACGGGAGAGATACAATGCTCTTTGATTGTCGAATTGTGGGCATTAGATACTTATGATATCGGACTGGACTTGGGAACTTGCCAAGCTACCTATATCTCATTGAGGAAATCAAGCCGAATGTAGTCATTTATCTCTTTTGAGTTACATCTATTGGGTCGACCCCTGGCAGGGCTGCTTGGTTCACTTGATTCTGCATTGCGCAACTTCACGGTTTCGGTCGTGTCTCTTTAATGGTTGGTCGGAATCTCGATCCGCTTCTTGATTAAGGACTCTGAATAATGTAGCTTTCAGGTCATATATGGGTTCGATCTTGATGAGCATCAAACCACTTGGATTCGATCTATCAATATCGAATCAGGTGAATTCGAGAGTGCTTAGCGCGACTTCACGGTTTCGATCATATCTCTTTGTAGAATGATCAAAACCTCAATCCACTTCTTGATTCGGGACCCTGACTCATGTGGCTCTCAGAGCATATATGGGTTTGATATTGGTGAGCATCGAACCACTTGAAATCGATCTATCAATGTCGAATCAGCCAATCAGGTGAATTCGAGAGTGCTTAGTGCGACTTCACGGTTTTGATCATATCTCTTTGTAGGATGATCGAAATCTCAACCCGGTTCTTGATTCAGGACCGTAACTCATGTAGCTTTCAGGGCATATATGGTTTTGATCTAATTTAACATCTAATTGGCTTGGTTTGGTGTGTGCATCGAACTAACTTGGATTCAATCTAAGGCTTCTCCGTCCGTCCCCCACACTTGTGAGGAGTGAATGGGTATATATAGGCATGATTAAAGGGGCTTAAATGTCATTTTGGGCTTAGATCAAACTGAGGCTGTTCGATCTACTTTTTCCGCGTCGAACTGTGCAAATTCGATGTTGATCTGCATAGTTTTTCTATTTTGAGCATAACTTTCTCTCTGGATCTCCGAATTGCATTCCACTTGTTACGTTGTAACTTAGAATGCCGTGGCTTTCCAATGACATTACTCAATGTCTAATCAGCTATATATATACAATGGTGAATCAAATATAACTAAGGTAGCTTTATCTTTAAGCCTTCTCGACACTCATCGGTCAGCTTCGAGCCATCGTGGCTTCTTCTTGATATGACACATTATGTCACACCATTTGCCGGCCAATATATAGTATTGGTCCAATCTTAAAGCATCCCCATCACATAGTCTCCTCAGTTTGGGAGACGGTGTCGATTAGAGAGCGGCTTCTAAGCTTATGATTTGTCGGCCGTTATTTTTGTATTTTGAAAATCATGCCCCCGATTGGGAGGCGGTCTCGAAGAGAGATCAGGTTCCAATCTCCAAAATTCTTTTCGTTTTTTGTTTAAAATTATGCCCCCAATTGGGAAGCGGTCAGATGTGTGCGCCTAGCGCTCGGAGAAGATTAGCGCTTGGAGGTTATCCCTCGAAGCCCGTAAGGCTCAGGTTTGGATTGTTCATCAGTGTTTACAAGACGAAGTACATTCGTGGGGAGTTCAAACCAGACTGGATGGATCTTACCTTGGGGCCTGATCTAGAAGTTCTGCTGCCCCCAACGAATGTTCGGTCCGCTTCTCCAGATGAGTTTGATGTGCTCTTCGAGGATGAAAGTCTTGTACTTCGCGGGCTCTCGCCGACGCCTTCTATGCCTGCCAATCATCCTTTCTCCGAGGATGAGGATGAAGCTGATGCCTAAGGGCGTTCATATTTATTTTGCTCTGTAATGAACAATTTCTAATTTGTTGTTTTTGTGGTGTCGCGTTGCCTTTTTATTAATCGCACAATTGTTATTAATGACTATTTCATTTATTTGTTTGATCGAAGGCTCGTAATCGTTGTCTTTTCTTTCAATTGCTATTATTGTTTTTTACTTTATTTTGACAACTCGAGCATCCTTCCATAACCACAAAAAGTTTTCGTTGCTTTTAGGTGTTTAGAAATTTGCGGTATCACGTGTCCTTTTAGATAGAGTGTCCGTCTCTTTTTAGTTATTTAGGGAGTTGCGGTATCTCGTGTCGTTTTAGACAGAGTCTCCGTCTCTTTTTAGTTATTTAGGGAGTTGCGGTATCTCGTGTCGTTTTAGACAGAGTCTTCGTCCCTTTTAGTTATTTAGGGAGTTGCGGTATCTCGTGCCGTTTTAGACAGAGTCTCCGTCTCTTTTTAATTATTTAGGGAGTTGCGGTATCTCGTGCCGTTTTAGACAGAGTCTCCAGCCCTTTTTAGTTATTTAGGGAGTTGCGGTATCTCATATCGTTTTAGACAGGGTCTGCATCTATTTTTAGTTATTACGAGTCGCCTTTAGGTCCTGCATGACATTAGTTTCATGCAAATAACTTCGCAACACGTGGTTCCGCTTTGTTTATGTATATAGGCATAGTCTGATCGATTCTTTTCATCATTCTAATGCATCTTATCATTCTTATAACAGATTATTTTGCCGCCAATAGGACGACTCTCATTTCTATGAAGATCGTGGTTTCGTTGCAAATTATGACAGCGCACCTAATTACATTCCCGTCTTCGGGGATTCGACAATAGTTAAGAATGTGAAATGATTTCACAAGTTGCTAGCCTATAAAGACCGCCAGGAATTCTACTCGTAATGAGCTTGCCATTGAGGTTCCGGCGAGAATAGCTTTGTATTCTGCCTCGTTGCTGGTCGCAATGAAGTTCGACCTTGGGAGCTCTAGCTTGTTGTTGTATGATTTAACCCCTCAACTTTGATTTTATCTCTATTTCGATAATGTTGATGTCAACAAGGTGACGAGCATAATGAACTCTAACTTGGAAGTCCTTAATCTTGATGTTGTGCACTAATTTTGCAGTTATGTATAGTTTAGATCTTTATCCATAGTCATGAAATTGTATGGCATGCATTGCCTTTATTGAGGGCGGATGTATCACAATTAAAGAGACTGAGCTGCGCACGCCGCTTAGGGCGGATTGCTTTTGAAGTGATCAACTAGTATGGGGAAGATGTGAATCTCGAGGCTCGAGGATAAATATCTATCGTGCAATTCCAATTTTTGTCTATTTGAACATTGTGTCGCCTTTGTTCGGATACTTTGTTGCGTTCTTATTTAATGACTGCTCGTGCTCTGTATATGGCACTTCGTGCTTTTTTCATGTTATTGATATTCGACGTTGATGGCTAATTCGACTAATGGATATCTGCACTTCTTGAGGTGATAATCATTTTATAGTAGTCTAAATATACACTCATCTGGGCAGATTTTCATCGTACCATGCATGGTAGTTGTAACTGATTTGCTATGTGAAGTCTATTGCCATATCTAGCCTTTCAGGGGTATGGGGATGTTGTTTGTATCATGCTTTTTCCAACATATGTCAATCCTGTGCTGTTTTTGGTTTGTTTCTGACCATGCTGGACCAACGTCCATTTCACATATATATTTCATATTTTCATCTGACCGATTCGGGCCAATATTTTATTTTTAAGATTTTAGGTTTGCCTCTTATCTTGTCGGGTCGATGCTCTAGGTGTTGGTTCGGACACATTTGTCGTACCGCTTCGGGTAGAGGTTTGGGTGCTGCTTTGGGTAATCATACCTTAGTCATGACGCTTTGCGGTGCACAAGGGGTGAATTTTTGCGTTCGCTTTGGGGTAAGATTCTTCGATACCTCATACGTGTAAGATTCTTCGATACCTCATACAGGTAGGACTCTTTGATACCTTATACGGGTAAGCTTCTTTGTTACCTCATAAGGGTAAGATTCTTTGATACCTCATACGTGTAATGTTCTTCGATACCTCATAGGGGTAAGATTCTTCGATACGTCATACGGGTAGGACTCTTCGATACCTCATATGGGTAAGATTTTTCGATACCTCATACGGGTAGGACTCTTCAATTCCTCATACGGGTAGGATTCTTTGTTACCTCATAAGATAAGATTCTTTGATACCTCATACGGGTAAGATTCTTCGATACTTCCTACGGGTAAGATTCTTCGATACCTTATACGGGTAGGACTCTTCGATACGTTATACATGTAAGACTATTTTTACCTCATAAGGGTAAGATCTTTGATACCTTATACGGGTAAGACTCTTCGACACCTCATACCGGTAAGACAAATCATGACACTATTCGGAGTGTAGTTGTGTGTCCCCGCGGAAGAAGATCCTCTCAGTCGTTGCCTTGATATAGCTATCGGGACTCTTTGTTGTTCTTTCCCCGTAGGACCATTCCCTTTCTTTGCCATTTTACCTAAACAGACTCTTAACTGTAAGCAAAATGGTGTTCCAGCAGACGACGCCAATATTTTGGTCATATTTCATCTAGGTTACAATACACCGAGAAATCGATACAATGGGGCCTAACTTAACCAAAATAATATTATCCTATTACAATAAATGGACTAGCTTGGTCCAGAAAAACTATTCCACATAAGGAAATATAAGATGACGGGAAAAATCCCTAAATGGCCAAGTTCAGGGAACAGTCGAACGGGAGAGATTTGATGCTCTTTGATTGTCGAATCGTGGGCATTAGATACTTATGATCTCGGACTGAACTTGGGAACTTGCCAAGCTACCTATGTATCCCATTGAGAGAATCAAGCCGAACGTAGTTCATTTATCTCTTTTGAGTTACATCTATTGGGTCGACCCATGTCAGGGCTGTTTGGTTCACTTGATTCTGCATTGTGCGACTTCACTGTTTCGGTCATGTCTCTTTAATGGTTGGACGAAATCTCAATCCGCTTCTTAATTATGGAACCTGACTCATATATCTTTCAGGGCGTATATGGGTTCGATCATGGTGAGCATCGAACCACTTGGATTCGATCTATCAATGTCGAATCAGGTGAATTCGAGAGTGTTTAGTGCATTTTCACGGTTTCGATCATATCTCTTTGTAGGATGATCGAAACCTCGATATGCTTCTTGTTTCGGGACCCTGAATCTTGTAGCTTTCAGGGAATATATGGGTTCGATCTAATTGAACATTGAATTGGCCTAGTTTGATGCGTGCATCGAACTGACTTGGTTCGATGCATGCATCGACCTTACTTGGATTCGATATAAGGCTTCTCCGTCCGTCCCCCACACTTGTAAGGAGTGAGGGGGTATATATAGGAATAATTAGAGGGGCTTAAAGGTAATTTTGGGCTTAGATCGAACTGAAGCAGTTCGATCTACTTTTTCCGCATCGAACTGTGCAAATTCGATGCTGATCAGCGCAACTTTACTATTTTGAGCATAACTTTCTCTTTGGATCTCCGAATTGAATTCCACTTGTTGCGTTGCAACTTAGACTCATGTAGATTTCCTATGACATATTACTCAATGTATAATTAGTTATATAGATTCAATGGTGAATCAAATACGGCTAAGGTAGCTTTACCTTTAAGCCTTTTCGACACTCATCGGTCAGCTTCGCGCCATCGTGGCTTCTTCTTGACATGATACATTATGTCACACCATTTGTCTGCCCAATATATAGTATTGGGCCAATCCTAAAATATCCCCATCACTGATCAATACAGAACCATTATTGAGTTGTGCAAAATCTTCATTCTGTTACGCTGGTTTAATTCTTTTACATGGTATCAGCCAAAAACCACAGAGGTTAACACCTCCATAACTCCATCTTCCGAATTCCAAGGGTATAATCAATGTCTCCACCCAATTATTTTTCTACTAGTTCTGATAACAACAACATTGTAACTCCACAAATATTTCAAACTCACTCTCTACCTTCTTCTCACAAACTGGAAGGCCCCAATTACTTACCGTGGAAGCTCCAGTTCACTATCTTCTTGAGAAGTCATGGATTACTTGGCATGGTTGATGGAGAAGATCTGCTCTTGCTAAGACTCTCTCAAATGAAATGCCAAACTCGGCTTATGACTTATGGTGCATAAAAGACTCTTGTGTCATGAGTTACATGTTCTCTTCAATTTCAGAGAAGATTGTTGGCAAATTTTATGGCTTGAAAACCTCGAAACAATATTTGGGATTCTCTTCAAGCCAAATTTTACTCCAACTCTCGTTCTAGAATGACACTGATCAAATGTTAACTTCAAACCATAACTTAGAACAACAAGTCATGTGCAACTTACATTGACAAAGCTAAACAATTCTCATATCAACTCGCTGCAGCGGGTAGTCCTGTTGATGACCAAGATGTGATCAACCATCTCATTAGTGGCTTAACGCCCACTTTCACCCCTTTTATAACTTCCTATAACATTTCCTCCAGAGACAAGGAGTTTACTTTGGATGACTTCGAAGAAGAACTCTTAAGCTTTGAAACCGTGTAAGAAAACCAGCACCCTCATGAAGCAAACAACCACTTCGCTTTTGCAGCCATCAAAGGAAGAGCCCCTACCTACAACAGAAGAAATAAGCAACATGGTCTACTTCCCAGACCTCCATTTAAGTCTTCTCAACAACATAAGAACATAAAACCCTCATCCACAAGTTGCTGCGAGGCATACTCAATACAACACGGAACGGCTAGTTTGTCGATTATGTAAGAAATTAGGTCACATGTCACATTGCATTGGATTGCTACCAGAGGTTCAACTTTTCCTTTCAAGGTCGCCTACCTCCTTGGAGACCGTGCATCCATGGCAACAGAGGAAAACTCATCATACGATCGACAAGTATGGTATGCCGATAGCGGTGCCAAAGCACACATTACCGCCAATGCAGCAAATCTTGCTACCCAAAAACATTACAAAGGCCAAGATATTGTTACCATAGGCAATGGCCCGGTTTTAATGATCAAACACATTGGTTCTAACTCGCTTTCTATTTCTAATAAGCCGTTTAAACTTAACCATATTCTACAGTGTCTAGATGCTTCTACTAATCTTCTCTCAATTAATAAATTTTGCTTGGACAATGATTGTTACTTTGTGCTAATTGTAAATGAGTTTTGTGTGAAGGAGAACAAGACAGGGCAATTCTTGCATCAAGGACTCGTTGATAATGGACTTTAACTACTTGCTGGTCATTCAATCTCTTCAAACAAGTTTCAATGTCTGACTACTAAGATGAGAATTAAAACCACACTTGAAACATGACATCTTAGACTACGAGTCTACGGCATCCATCATTTTCTACTTTAAGTCATTTGAGTCATTTAAATTATATTCCAATAAAAGAGTCATCATCAGAGTTCAGTTTTTGTTCTGATTGTCCTCTTGGAAAAGCAAAGTAATTGTCTTTTTCAGAATCTAGTAGGCATAGTGCTTGCCCTCTAGCCTTAATTCATTCTGATGTATGGGTTTCTCCAATAACTTCGGTTGTTAGCAATAAATTTTATGTGTTATTTGTCGATGATTTTTCCAGGTTTACATGGTTATGTCCCATACGATACAAATCTGAAGTTTTTTTAATATTTATGAAATTCAAGACTCTAGTAGAAAACTTATTCTCTTGCAAAATTCAACAAATTCAAACAATAAATGGCGGAGAATATTTATCAAATGAGTTTAAAGATTTTTTGTCAAAATATGGTTTATTCCACAGACTGACTTGTCCACATACCTCACAACAAAATGGTATTTCTTAAAGAAAACATCGACATCTAACAAAAATGGGCTTAACTTTGTTGGCTACTGCTCACCTACCGAATACTTATTGGACTGATGCCTTCTTAACATCAGTGTTTTTGATAAAAAAGACTTCCTAAAATTGTCCTTAATAATCTAACACCATATTTTCTATTGCATAACAATCTACCGAATTATTCTTAACTGACAGTTTTTGGTTGCCCTTTCTTTTCTTTTACTTAGGCCTTATGAACCTCATAAACTCAGTTTTCATAGTAAAAAAATGTGTATTTATATGTTGTGAAAAGCGCTGCTAAAGCGCGCTCTGGATCGCGCTACGAGCGAAACGGAGCCAAAAATGCACTAGAGCGCTTGTTTTGTGCGTGGCTTTCCTGGAGCACGCGCTCTAAGGGCAAGAGCGGACGCTCCAAGCACGCTCCAAGCGCGCTCCAAGCTCTAAGCCCATTTTTTTATAGCCTCGCCCGTTCAGATGATTTGGATGATGTTATGTTTGTAAGTGACTAAGTAATTTTATGGTTCACAAATTGCAATTTTAAGTATTTCTTTAATATATTTTTTATATTTTATATTTTTTGTGAAAGCGACTATGAATGATCTTTATGGATATTTTTGAATCTGAGAAATATTGGTTTTAGACTTTTAGTTGAAATATGTTTTTCAACATTCTGAAGATTATATTATTTGCATCTTTTTTTTCTAGTCAATATTTTTTCCAATGTTGTTTACGTAATTATATTTTTATATTTGAAATAAAATAAAAATGCCAACATTTGTAGAGCTTACGCTTAACGTCTCTGAGCTTACGCTTCGCTTCTAAGTATGAAAAACGCTCGCCCTGCGCTTTTCGCCTTTCACAACACTACTAGCCAACATAGACGATATAGGTGTTTGGATTTAACAACATGACGTGTTTATATATCAAGGCATGTGATATTTAATGAAGATTACTTTCCATTTGTGGATAAAGATGCATCTTTCAACGATTATTTGCGTGACATAACCCCTGGTAAGTCTACTTCTTACAAATTTCCATCGTTAGCACCATGTGTACTCTTGAATCTCACAAGTGATACTCATGTTGCTTCTAATCCACCTTGTCATCAACATGTACATCCAAAATCTGCATTATTGTCCAGTGAACCCTCTTCCCCACATGAAACTGAGCATGAAAATGTTGAATACTCTACTGACATTCTTGAAAACCAACTCAGTGGTCATCCTACTATTGAATAAGCACCACCCTCATCCCTCAATAAGTCGAAGAATGTCGCATAATGACTCGTTCAAAAACTGGACACTCTAAACCTAAAGCCTTTTCAGATTACAAAACCTTTTATTCCACGCGTCATCCATTGCAAGTCTTCTCTAATGTCTATAATGTATATGAGCCATCATGTTTTACACATGTAGTTCTTAGTACAGAGTGGAGAGCCGTCATGGGTAGGGAGTTTGATGCATTGATGGAAAATAAAACTTGGTCACTTTGCCCTCGGCCTAACCATAAACAGGTGGTGCAGAATAAATTGATATATAAAATTAAGAGAAAGCCTAGTATTGAGAGATATAAAGCAAGGCTTGTGGCGAAAAGATTTGATCAAAGGGCTGAAATTGACTACCACGAGACATTTTCTCCTGTAGTTAAACCATCAACAATCAGGTTGGTATTGTCTTTAGTTGTTACTCTCCATTGGAATATCAAACAACTTGATGTCTCTAATAAATTTTACTTGGAAGTTTGGATGATGAGGTGTTCATGGAGCAACCGGGGGGATTTATTGATACTAACCATCTAGATTTTGTGTGTAGACTTCATAAATCACTATATGGACTTAAACAAGCCCCTAAAGCTTGGTTTAAGATATTGCCACAATAGTTAATGGAATATGTCTTTGTCGAATCATTTGTGGATCATTTTCTGTTTACTCTCAACACTAACAATCTGATTTTTTTTAGTTTTAGTGTATGTTGATGACATTATTGTGAAAGGATCTGATATTCTCGCCATCAATTAGTTCATTGACAAGCTAAAGATCAACTTTCAGCTTTAAAGATTCGCGATAGATCAATTACATCTTAGGTGTTGAAGCGCATCGAAGTGAGGCTGGTTTACACCTTTTTCAAGCTAAATACATTGCAGATTTGTTAGAAAGCACCAAAATGTCTGTAGCTAAACCATTAGCAAGTCCTACTACATCTGGTTCCAAATTATCTGCAGCAATAGGAGTATTACTTGTTGATCCAACAGAATACAGAAGAGTTGTGGGTTCATTGCAATATTGCACCATTTCACGTCCTGATATAGCTTATGTCCTCAACCAACTCTGTCAATTTATGCACGCACCAAGGTAACCTCATTAGGTTATAGTTAAAAGAGTTTTACGGTATCTAAAAGGAACTATTACATTCAGTTTGTTTTACACTCCATCTGATACGCAACTTAATGCTTATTGTGATAGTGATTGGGCTGGAAATCCCAATGATAGGAAAAGCACAAGTGGCTATGGTGTTTTCTTGGGTAAAAATCTTATTTCCTGGACTGTGAAGAAGCAAAATATTATTTCCAGATCAAGTACCGAAGCTGAATACAGGTCAATGGCCCTAGCTACTCAGAACAATATTGACTACGAATGGTGTTTAAAGAATTATGGATGTCTTTGTCTCGTGTTCCTACGTTGTGGTGTGATAATATAGGTGCAATTGCCTTGGCTTCCAACCCTGTATTCCACGTGAGGAAGAGACATATGGAAATCGACTATCATTTCATTCGAGAAAAGGTCTTGAATAAGGATATACTCGTGAAGTTCATATCTTCTCCAGATCAATTGGCTGATGTGTTTACAAAAGGACAAGGTGTTGCTCGTTTTGCCTTTCTTAGAGACAAAATTTTTGGTATGTTCTCAACCTAACAGTTTGAGGGGGGGGGGGGTGTTAGAGTCAGTAAACTCTTACCAATTGATGAAGTACATACACCAACGAAGTTTGCCGATAAATACGGAGATCAGTTAACCTTCCTCTTCTTCATTTAACTTTCTGATCCGATCTCACATTAGTTAGTTGTAAAGATATATACGAATCATTCTTGTATCTATCTCTAATTTCGAATTTCAGCTGAAACATATACTCGATGTACGCTTGTATGTTCGGGTGTGATCAATACATAACCATTATTGAGTTGTGCAAAATCTTCATTCTCTTATGCTGGTTTAATTCCTTTGCATGTACCTATGATAGATTAGCAAAAGGGATAAAAGTATCAAGCCCCCTAACCTATGGGGTGTTTTGCACTTTGGTCATTAACTTAAGTTTATCAGCACTTTGGTTCCAAAACTATAGGGTGTCTGTTCGATTTGCCCCTATTTTGCAGTTCCGGTCTTTTGTGGCCGAAATATTCCTCCATTTGAGGTCTTGTTTTGCCTTTTTTTCACCAACTATCATTATACATCAAGTACAACACATATGAGTCCGGTAGAGGGGACTATTCCGGCCAAAAATGGGTAAATTCCGTGGTTCCTTTGCGGTCTTTTTGTGGCTGGAATATTCCTCACTTGGAGGTGTTTTTCACCAACTACTATTATACATTTAGTACAACACATATGAGTCAGGTAGAGGGGAATATGCCGTCAAAAAATGGCCAAAAATACAAAATTGGGGCAAATCGAATAGACACCTTATGTTTAGGGTCCAAAGTGCTCATAAACTTAGGTTAAAGACCAAAGCGCAAAACACTCCATAAGTTAGGGGGCTTGATGCTTTTATCCCTTAGCAAAATATACTTTCTGCTCTAAGTTATATATTCATGCATTGATCTTATTTTGATAATTGCAAAGCTTTTCTTAATAGTTTTGATACAACAACGAAGGGAAATGAACTAGACAAGGCCAAAAAAATAAAAAAGACACAAAAAACAAAACAGAGGAACGAAAGAAAGCATAATCAGATTTAATCTTTTTAAAGCTTGTTTACAAACTTCTTTTTCTCTGTGGTCAACCTTCTGTGTAGTGGTAAGCTACAATAAATAAACTGTTGTTGAAGAAAAACAAACTATTTTAAGAAGTTAAACATTTAGTATTATTTTCCGTATGAATCAGAGGAAATCTTTTTCCACATTTCCCGTTTTGTGACTACATAAGGACATGTTTTTAATTTTAAGTTGATAACAAGTGGTGGTGCTACCAGCATCGAGTAACTTTTTCCAACACATTGTACATCGGTTGGCTCTTTATTAATTATAGGAACATAAAGTAAAATTGTGCCAAACATGATTTGATACTTTGAACTCGAGTGTCGTGATAACACCGAAGCAGTGTTATCTTAATATCTTCTTGACTCGATGATATGAAGCCACATAAATTAAAAGATCATAAAAAGATATAATTTTAAGTAGAATATATATAAATATATTCTATTGAGCCTTAGATAACATAACCACTATCAAGATAATGATTTTACAAAAAGCTATTGCACAATTCTACGCTTCTCACTTCGAATTGCTTAAAGAAAACAAGCAACCAAACAAGGATTACCCCTCACACATATACCTCCTTAACTCTAATGACTTAAACTTAATTTGCTAAACTTAAAATTTGGTAAAACGAGACAAAACACTCAACACTTAGAATATAATTTGTCGATTTGTTTTTTCTCTATTGTAAGTAGTTTCACTTGATGCACTTCATATCTTCATATAGATGTGTATTCCTTGATCTTCAAGACATGTTGCACGCAGTTAAGATTGTCTTCAATTTCCTTGTACTCGATCCATTATTACCATCTTTGATTTTCGATTTTCATTTAAAAGAAAGTTTCCTTATTTAATATTGGGGTTATCTAAGGAAACTTGTTTTTCAATGTCGACTTCAAACATGGAAAGTATCTTCACTTGAATCCTCTTTCCTTTCAACATTCATTTTGTTCAAAACATTCCTTCGTTTCGCAATCTAGGGTTGGCTTATTTAACGAAATTGAGAGCTTGGAAACTTTCTTCTTTAAATTAGATCCTTCACATGATCTTGCTGACGTGGAACATTCACAAATAACTAAAAATGTGGCACTAAGTTAATATGGAGGTACATATGCGGTTAAAGAAACTACACTTATTTGTTGTTGAATTAAGAGCATGATTAAAATTTCCGTGGGTTTTCTCGAGAAGTACCGAAATATTTTTGAAAGTGCAAGGTATTCTGGAATCAATATTATGCGATGTTGGGACAACATTGACGATAACATTGAAACCAGAGAACATGCGTGCAATTTGTGATTTAACTACTTTATTTGAGTTTTGACTTTATTCACTTATTAATAAAATTCCACGGTTTTAGTTGTTTATATTTATATTCGGGAAGGTATCTTAATCATAAGGAAGAGCTTTGGAAGATTCCTTACTTGAAGTTTCCTTAATTCAAGTTAAGTTGAAAAGTCAACAACACACAGGTTCAAGAAAGGAAACAATTGGAGTTCCATTGTAACTAGGATTCTTTCCAAGATTACTCCGAAATAAAGAAGATGTTCTTACCTTATTAGAACTCTAATAAAAGGAACAAGTATTCAAGAAAGAGTCCGAGTTCAAAAGAAAGTCTAATTCAACAAGGAAACAACAAGAGTTACCAAAACTGTGAACAACGCACCTTGGACTACAAGTTTCAGAAACATATATATATAGGTGTGAATCTCATCAAGACAAATACAAGATAATAGTGCTAAATAATCCCAGAGATTAATCATACACTGTATTGTCTTCGTCTTGCTTTTGCGAAGTTTTTGTAACAACTACTTTAAGTCTAGTTCTTAGAAGTTAAGTAGTTCGTACTTGTCTGCTTCGTTGAGTCGGATCAACAAAGAACGTGAGTGAATTGTTGTGAGGAACGTTTTGTTAAAACCATTTCTGGTTATTTCGCCTAAGGCTAGGAAGTTTTTAATAATATTGGAAACTTCTGAAAATTAGATCTTCTTGCGTTCTTTATTTCCACTGCATATTACTCTAATCAAGAAGATCATTGAAGAGTTAAGGCAACGCCAGCTTAACTCTCAAAGTTGTTGTGTCAATCCTCCAACAATTTCAATTGGCGTCAGAGCCAAACACCGACTACACTGGTGGTTTGGAGGTGATGCAACACAATAGATAGTGTCAATCCTAATACCAACAAGATTCCAGTTTTGGATGGCTCAAGTTATGCATACTGGAAGATCAGGATCAAATGTCACATCAAGGCTATTGATATTCGAGCTTGGCAATCTGGGATCAATGGATATTCTCTTCCAACACTACCAAGAGATGGTGAAGGTGATCTAGTGCCAAAACCAGAAGCAGAATGGATAACAATAGAGGTAAGTCTCTATAACTCTAATGAAAAAGCTCTTAATGCTATTTTTAGTTAGGTTAATCATCACATGTTCAAGTTAATCCAGAATTGTACAAAAGCCAAACATGCTTGGGATATACTTGAATTACACTGTGAAGGAGATTCTGCTGTTAAAGATCTAAACATAGACAACTGCTTTAGCAATTTGAAAAACTTGAGATGGGTAAGGATGAAAGTGTTAGTTATTTTGAGAAAATTCTTGATATTTCTAACCAATGTGAAAATATAGGTTTTTCTAAAACTAATCAAGAGATGGTTTATAAAGCAATGAGAACACTGTCATCTAAATTTGATGAATACTCTTAGAGAATTTGAGATGGAGCTTGCCTCACAACCTAGCAAACATAGGGCTATTGCTTTAAGATGATCAAGTCTTGATAATGAAACTGATGATGAGTGTGAATTAATTTCTTCAGACTATGGTAAAATTACTAAGAAATTCAATAAGCTGAACTTTAAGGAAAAAGGTAAAGAAAAGAATCTTAGTAATAATGCTCTTGGTTACAAGAAATTACCTCCTAAGTTTGCCAAGTACATGTCGTCTAAACCTACTCCTTTAGAAGCTGGTAAATTACAAAATGTTCAATGTTTTGAATGTAAAGGATATGTTCACATGGCTAATTAATGTGCTAACTCTCTTAGAAAAAGAGGAAATTCTCATTGGGTTTGTGTAGATGATTTCAATGAAGTTGACTTTAGTTCTGGAGAAGCTAAAGAACAATCAGAAGAGATTCACACTGATGCGCTACTCACTCAGATTGACTGGACACAGGAAAACTCCCAGAACTGCCTCGGATCTCAATATTACCCCAACATTTAGGATCCAACATCAGAACATGACACTTTCTTTGTAGATTGGGATGAATATAATTCTATTATTGAACCTAATCTTGTGTTAACAATGATGAATCTAACTTTGATTATTTTCATGGCTCGGTGGATCTAGATGAAGAATATTTCTTTGAAGGTGAAATGTCCCAGGAGGAAATCATTGAAGATATGAAGTCTACCTACCACAAACTCATTAAGAGCAACAAAAGCTTCAAGGAAGAGATTGGATGCATGAAGGAGATGCTGAAACTGTATGAAAAAGACCTTGACAAGGCTGAGGGTGAACCAAAAGAGGTTAAGGTAAAATTTGATAAAGCTGAACAAACTGTTGCCAAATGGAACTCAGGTACTACTAAACTTAATGAATTTCTGAGTATGGAAAATCAAGGTAAAAGTGGATTGGGATTTGTTGAGAAACCTCCCTCTGAAGATGCTAAATCTGCCTATTTGAAAGTTGGTTTTATTAAGGAAAGTAATAGCTTGAGTTGTGAAATTCCTACCAACACTGTGGAAAAAGTCTACTTTTATCTGTCAATATTGTTTTCAACCTGGTCACATTAAGCCTTATTGTAAAAAACTATAAAATTGTGATTGAGAAGAAAACAATTATTAAGAGCAGTAACAATGTTAGGAAAACCTCTGATCTGAATGTTATCCCAACATAAGGTTACATTGCTGAAGGATAGAAAAGTAGAACTTGGATTGAAACGATAAAAACTCCTAAGATTAAGATTGTTTGCAATGTTGTCTTTTCTGTTGTTTACTCTAACCTTGCATGTAAGTGGTATTTTGACAGTGGATGCTCAAGACACATGACTGGAAACATTGGAAATTTGAAAGATGTGCTTCCTTTGACTGTGGGAACTGTCACGTGTGGAGGAGGCACCAAAGGGAAAATCATTGGAAAATGAGTACTGGATGTTGAAGGATTTCCACCACTCAAGGATGTTTTGTTGGTTGATGGATTGAAAGAAAATTTAATTAGCAGTAGTCAACTTTGTGATGATAACTTGCTAGTTACTTTTCATAAAAGTTCATGTGATGTGTTTAATAGTGATAATGTATGTGTCATAACAGGTACAAGATCAAAGGACAACTGTTATCTTGCTCAAGATGAAGCAGAATGCTACCATGCCAATGTAGATGAATATGTCATGTGGCATAAGAAGTTAGGATATGTGCACTATAGAAATATGGAGAAACTACAAAAGTTATATGATGTAAGAGGTCTACCTAAGTTGGCTAGTCTAGGTAAAATTGTTTGTGAAGACTGCCTGAAAGGTACTGAAGAAGTCACTGTTTCAGATGTTGCATCAATATTGAACACAGAAGTTGGAGATATTGAACTAAAAACTGGAACAAATGTTGACTTAACACCAGAAACACCTAATGTTAGGCCAACATCTGCACTATCAGATTCAGCAGATGAACAAGTTTCAGAATCTAGAAGAAATCCTCCTACTAGGATATAGAGAGATCATTCAGCCACTCAAGTAATTGGTCAAATTACTAAAAGGGTGAGAACACGCAACAAAGAAAAGGTTAATTATAGGGATATGGTAAGGTTGTGTGTTTTTATGTCTTCTTCATGTACTGTTGATAATTGTTTTGTGTCCTCCATTATTCCTTACTCATGTTTTGTGACAGTCTAAATGCCATAAGTATCTCTAGGAATCCTGTCCAACATTCTAGAACTAAGCATATAGACATAAGATATCATTTCTTGAGAGATATGGTAGAGGACAAAGTGATCAACATTGAGCATATTGAGACAACAAATCAGCTTGTTGATATGTTTACAAAACCTTTAGAAAGTGAGAGATTCTTCAGCTTGATGAAATCTCTTGGCATGTGCAGTATGTGAGAATGTTGAGACACCAGTGTTAACATAACACCACTGTCTAGCACTGGTTTAATGGTTGTGGTGTAATAGGTATTATGTTGGTTCTTTTGTTGAATTTATTTCCTTGTGAGTCTCATTTAGTCCTTATTTTGTCATATTCGGTTTGTGTGGTTGAACTCTTTGATGAACAACTCTTTCTAGTTATCAGTTTCACATCTTTGTTTTGAAAAAGTAATAAAACTCTTATGTTTGTCTGAGGTTGTGATAGCTTAACATATGGAGAACATGGGGTACACAAAGTTCACTAATTTGATGTCTATTCAGTTGTGTCTGATTCATATGAAAGGTGTACAAAACATGTGGAGAAGCTGGGGTACATGATGTTGACAGCTTCAATGTTATTCAGTTGTGCTTATTACATGCTTCTGTTTGTTTTGGCCAAGGAACACATGAGGGTGATCCTTTCTACTAGGGTGTTTGGGGTTTAGATTTCTTACACTTGGTAGCGTTGATCACTTGGTGAATTCTCTTGAAGGCAGGTTGGTGAACAAGTAAGCCCTGGTGAAGCCCTGTACCTTCACCTTCGGGTTTGAGTGTTGTCGAATGTTATCCCAACATTGTGCACTATCGCAGGCCAACATTGAAAACATGAACTTATAAGTTTTCAAGTTTTTTAAAACAACTCTGGTTACTTGTTACTTAAACATTGACACGTGTGCGTGTGAAAGCATAATCGGATGATTTTAATCGTTTAACGATCATTAACTACCCACTCACATTCACTCTCTCTCCACTACTCACGATTATATTAGGAATCACAACCCTAATTTTCTTACTTGTGCTTACAATTTATGAAATTTTACTCTCTATTCTCAAAATTCTCTCACTTTTCTTTGCAAATATCTCTTACTAACAATGGTGATCAAGTCTCCTAGGGATACTCTTGCAGATGTTGTTTTGAACAATGAACCCACTGCCTCACACACTCGCTCTCACACTATAGAAGATGCTGCAAAATCAGATGATGGTGCAAAGCGAAAGACGATTCATTATGAGCGACGAGGAAAGAAATCCAAGAAGGAGAATCGACTTCAAATGTTGAGCCAACATCTGAGGCAACCACTCTAATAGTCAATGAACCTGAAATCGAGGTAAATATGGCTGAACCTAACCCTGAAAATAATGTTGATATATTTGTTGAGGGGGAGGGTGCAGAATATGTGGATAATTTGGTGAGGGAGTGGATTATGGCTCAAAAGAAGAGCAAGGGTTCAATTGGGACTAGTGTTGGTGATAGACCAATGTTTGAGGCTGCTAAGAGGCATGTTGAGGCTAGAAAAAGGCAAGTTGAGAGGTTAGCTAAGAAGAAAGTTGTTGAAGCTGAGAAAAATACAAAAGAAGAAAAGAAATCTAATGTTATTGCTGCTGCTGAGAGAAAGAAGAAAGCGAAGGAGGTTATGGAAGAGGAAATTGAGTTTGTGATGTTGAGGAAGAAGTGGAAGAGGAGGAGAAATGAGATGAGAAGTCTGATGAAGAAGAGCAGGATGTTGCTGCTGATGTTAAGGCAACATCAGAAATAGAGGATTACTCAAATGGACTATATGTGATTTATCCTAAAGAGGAGGAAGACTACTATTCTCTCTATTACCTTACCAAAGGTTTGGAGAAGAAGTAGGATTCTTTCAAGAGAAGGGAAATTCACCTTGAAATAGCTGTAGAGATGGCCAGGTTTAAGGAACACAAAGTGATGGACTTGCTTATAACAAGAGGGATTCATCAATCTGTGATGGAGTTGAATGATTATGCTCCTGAGATTGTCATGGAATTCTACCTGAATCTTTCCAAGTGGATTAGAGATTGCATATCTCCAAATTATGGAAAAGATTGGGTGAGGGGGGGAGTATTCAATATTAAACCCCACATTATCAATAAGATTTGGGGATTTCCACTTGTTGAAGAATCTGAGGAACCTTACTACAATGATGTGATTGAATATTTGACAGGAGGGTTGGTCAAAGCATGGAAAGATGCTCCGCCAACTACAAAACTCATTTCTCTTAGTGCTATCTTACACAATATTGCATGTTTCAACTGGTTGCCGAGTAAGAATGTTACTGTACTGACTAAGGAATCTGGAATCTTAGTGTACAAAATCAAGAATGGGCTAGCTGTGAATATGGGGGAGAGGATTTTGAAGTCAATGTCTAAAGTTGCTGGTAGGAAGAATGGCATGTTGCCTTTTTCCTCACTCATCTGCAAAATTCATCTCAAACAAGGATTAAGGCAAGTGCAAAAGTGGGCTGGAAGAAGAATGAAGCTAAACTTACAATTCTCCCAAGTTACTTGTCTGGTTCAAAAGTGAGAAATCTTCCTTGAAACCCAAAAGGAGTGGTAAGACCAAGAAAAGAGAATAAGAAAGCTCAGGAGTTTGCTCGAACTTTAGTGCCTATAAGATGAATAATGCATTGTCAGAACCTCTACTTTTGTGGATCATCTGCTGAATTGGTTTAGAGGGCATATTACTGAAACCCAGGGGGAGATTGAGGATAGGAAGGAGCATCTCAAAGAACTGGAAAATTTGGTGAAAATTTTGGAGAAACTCCATTCTTCACAAAAAAATGGGAGATCAGTTCCAAATTTTAATTTTGTTTTCTGGTTTTCTGTTTTATTTCTTTAATTTCTGTTAATTTTGTGTTTGCTGGTACATTATCTCTTTGTGTTTTGATTTGATCAAGGATCTTGTTCCTTGTTATTAGCTATGGTCTGTAACTCTAAGTATGACTACTATTTGAACTGCTCTGGCTGTTGTTGCTTATGAAAAAAAAATTGAATTGTTATTCAGTTTAACTTTTTATGCAGGAAACTCACTAGTTTCAATGTTGAGGCAACATTAATAAATGTTAAAGTCTGAACATTTTAGATGTGATGATGCCTACAATAAATATCTTTATTATTTTAGTTTTGAATATGTTAGTTTGCATTGAGGGGGAGCAGTTTAATAGTTTTAATTTGTTTCTAGTTGATTCATAATTTCTGTATATAAGACTTGATTAGAACATGTATTGGTTTTGTGAAGGAAGGCAAAAGGGGGATATTGAAAGTACAAGGTATTCTGGAATCAATGTTATGTGATGTTGGGACAACATTGACGATAACATTGAAACCAGAGAACCTGTGTGCAATCTGTGATTGAACTGCTTTATTTGAATTTTGCCTTTATTCACTTATTAATCAAGTTCCACGGTTTTAGTTGTTTATTTTTATGTCCAGGAATGTGTTTTAATCACAAGAAATGTGTCTTAATCATAAGGAAGGATTTTGAAAGATTTATTACTTGAAGTTTCCTTAATTCAAGTTAAGTTGAAAAGTCAACAACACACGGGTTCAAGAAAGGAAACAATTAGAGTTCCGCTGCAACTAGGATTCTTTCCAAAATTACTACGAATTGAAGAAGATATTCCGCTATAAAGAGAAGGCTCTTACCTTATTAGAACTCCAATAAAGGGAATTATTTAAGAAAGAGACCGAGTTCAAAAGATAGTCCAATTCAACAAGGAAACAACAAGAGTTACCATAACTGTGAAAAACACAACTTGGAGTACAAGTTTCAAGAAACCTATACATAGGTGTGAAATTCATCAAGACAAACACAAGACAATAGTTCTAAATAATCCAAGAGATTAATCATATGTTGTATAGTCTTCGTCTTGCTTTTGCAAAGTTTTTGTATCAAGTAATTTAAGTCTAGTTATTAGAAGTTAAGTAGTTCGTACTTGTCTGCTCCGTTGAGTCCGATCAACAAAAAGCGTGAGTGAATTGTTGTGAGGAACGTTGTTAAAACCGTTTTTGGTTATTTCGGCTAAAGGTAGGAAGTTTTTAATAATATTGAAAACTTCTAAAAATTATATCTTCTTGCGTTCTTTATTTCCGCTGCATATTATTCTAATCAAGAAGATCATTGAAGAGTTAAGGCAACGCCAGCTTAACTCTCAAAGATGTTATGTCAATCCACGATCCGACAATTTCAGTTTCCGTTTTTGACGCTATCGAAACTAAAAATACATGTAATTTTCATGTTAGCTATAACCACAATTTAACGAATTCTTCAAAGCATGCCAAAAAGTTCCTAATATATTACAAAATGTTTCTAGTTTTTAGCTCGATATATTATGAAATGTTCTAATTTTTGCTGTCCAAAACGTATTCCAAAACCAAGACTTTATTCCATGATTAAGAGATAGATCGACGACTATCCTCCACCCTCAATTCGTAAAGAATCTTCTAACATAATTATTCATTATGACAAGACATATATATTGGGAATATTAACATTTGACGCTTGATTTAACTTAAAAATATCTCTTTACTAGTTGGCTAATTGCGTACATAAAAGTTACTGTTCCATTAAATATGAAATGTTAGATATAATTATTTTATCAAAAAAAAAAAGAAATGTTAGATATAATTATTCCGAGATATTATGATTGTTGATCGAGTATACATGCTTCTTCAGGTGGTAAACTACTTTTTATAGAGACCAGAAACGCTTGCAACGTGTTAAGTTATAGTAATAAAATGTTTGATGCAATATGCTATGGCGTAAGATTCGTAGAAAAATATTAGTTAATATAACACATGAAGCAAAATTCCCACTTTATGTATAAACGGTCGAATAAAAAAACACAAAGCGTTAAAACAAATTACTAGGTAACGAGGATTTGTGCCTGCATTCCTTATTCATATATATAACAAACAAATATGGCGATATATATCAAATCATCTAATCAAGGCTCTATAACCCGTTGGGTCAACTCTGTTTGTGTAATATTATCATCACCACTTTCCTTCTTCTTCTTACTCTTTTGTATCTCTCCGTAAAAATACGAAGCAAATCCCCAAATCGAGAGGAAAAGAGAAACACCCTTCTGTGCTTCGAAGCTTTCATGATAGAAAATAACCGCCAATAATTCCGTGACGGGGAGTAGAACGGTAATGACAATGCCTGACAAAAGAGAGGACGAGTAGAATATGATCCCAATCACGCCCAAGAAAAAACCTTGCCATATTATGGCAATGAATACTACCACTAGATAGTACATCGTCTCCCCGAGTTCGTACGCTTTTGCTTCTCTCGGAATAGCCTAAGGAAAAACCAAAAATATCGCTTTAAGTAAAACATATATAAATTCTAGTAATACTCAAACTCAAGCACGCTTAGTTTCAAATTTGTGAGTAATCTAATGCATTATATAAGTGTAGTACAAGTCCAAATTTATTCTTAAACGACGCAAGATAGAATTCAATAGTAATTTAATTTATATTAATTACCTGGAAATCTTTGTCGACGAGCATTCCAATAGTACAAAAAGCCGTGGCGAAAAAGCACATGACCAACTGCATTTCTAACACCAATGTATAGCTCAAAACCTGCCTCGCCCTCATGTACGTCAACTCCACCAACGGCAGAATGAATCCGTAAAGCGCCGCAGCCCCAAGTGTCATGAAAAACCCCTCAAAATACTCTTTATTTGACTCTCCCTTCGGCCTGTCCCCGCTCGCGTGGATCCCTAAAACCGCGGCCCCTGCCGTCAGCAAAACAACCGCATTTACCGAATATGCCGTGAACTTCTGTTTTACGAGAAAATACGCAAATGCAGCGGTAAACACCAGCTGCGTACCGATAACGAGTGAAGACGTGGACACGGGGAGCCTCGCCACGCCGTAGGCATACAAGTAGTTATCTAAGCCGATCAATACACCGATCACCGCGGCAGCTGCGAACACGTGCAGCTTCATGAGCACGAGCTTGGCGCCGGTGGAGCTGCGGCAGCGGCGCATGTAGTTCACGAGGAGTGGGATGAGAATGATCGGCCAGCCGCCGGTTTCAAGCCAGCTGGAGAACCAGATTCGTTTACCGCCGCGGATGAAGTAGAGGCGCATGACGAGCGGGCCGCCGCAGTTTCCGATTGCCAGAATGATGCAGTTGACGAACAACAAGGTTCTTTTCATGGTGGTGGTGGTTTGAGCTTCTGTTGGTAAATTACTATCCATGGTTTTTTCTGCCATTAGTCCTAGCGAACCTTTTCTTGTTTAGGCTCAAACACTTAAAGTGTGCCTTACTAGAATTGTTTCGCCATTCGGGGTATATGTAGCAGAAAATGGTTTACTATTCATGTACGTCGTTGTCAAAATACAAAATGTTTAACAAGTGCGTCTACATTGAAAAGTCGATCGGTATCTGTTTTCATATTATTATGGAGGAACTATTTTTAGAAAATCGCTACGTGAAGATGTTTTCGAGTTATTTTAGTTAAGTTTTGATACATTAGAAAACCTATTTTGCAAATGATTTACATGTCACGTTTCCCTAGAGTCGAAGTGAAAATGATTCACCACTTAGGAGGAACTGTTAGAAAGTTTAATGAGCAATGGCAAATTAACCCCTTAGGAAATGAAATAGGCACATTAATCCCTATAATATTAAAATAGGTAATTTACCTCCATGTCTTGAAATTGGTGCACATCGTCCTCTTATTGAATTTCTCATATATTCTAACTTGTACATTGTGAAATGTTATTATTTGAATATTTATTTATTATTCACTTAGTTAATTTAATATATATTATTTTTTTTGTAATTTAAAGTCAAAATAAAAAATAAAAATGATTTTTGAAGGGATTTTTTAACAAGAAAGTTAATCTCACCCTCGATTTTTTGCAAGCAAGATGCACCTTCTTGCAGAATGAGGTATTAATATTATGCACCATTTTAAGATTATAGGGAGACATATGCCTATTTATTGTTTTATAGGGAGTAATGCGCCTCTTTTGCACATTACAGAGTCTAACTTTGATCCATGATTATGTTGTAGCACATAGATTCTTTATTTTGACAAACTACCCGTATGAATGAAAGCATGACCACAATGTATATATAAGGTTTTAATTTCGTTGATAATTGTTGGAGATCACTTATATTAAATATTAAATGTCGACCATCACTAACAGCTTAATTACCCTTTTAGATTGAATGGCAATTCAATATGGTTCAGAGCTCAGGCCACAAGAGGTCTTGGGTCCAAATCTCACCGCCACCCATTTAACAAAAAAAAATATTTACAGCATGCACGTGAGAGGTGTGTTGGACGTGAGAGGTGCATGTGTTGGAGATAATATATATATATATATATATATATATATATATATTAAATATCTACCCTCTCTAACATGTTAAGCTTTTAGATGTGATGACAATTCAATAGTAACTAAGTTTTATCAAATAAAATTTTTCTTTAGTTAATTACTTAGTGAAAGTTCCTCATAAATCGGGTTTTTTTTTCATAATTGGTCTGTTATTGTGGCCTCATTACAAAAATAGTCATTTATTGAGTCATAGCCTAATTTTGGTCCTTTATCGCGTTTTTGGTCCTATTTTGACCAATTTGGGAATTTTGACCAATTTTGACCAATTTAAGGCAATTTTGACCAATTTTGACCCTTTTTTTCATTTTTTACATTTGTACCCCAAAATAAATTGCACTTTGCACCCAAAATATATATATATATACACAATATTTTTAATATCTTTAACAATTTATAAAAGTTATAAAATTATAAAAATTAAAAAAAATTACATTTTGAAAAAACGAATTCATCATTCATCATATATATATATACAATTTTTTTTATATCTTTAACCATTTACAAAAGTTATAAAAATTATAACAAAAAAATTAATTCATCATCTAAATATATATATAATTTTTTTATTATCTTAAATAAATTATTAAATTTATAAAAATTACAAAAACAAATTTAAAATTTAGTTCATCGCCTTCATATGATATATATACATATACACACACAAATTTTTTTATCTTTTTAACAATTTATAGTGGTTATTAAAATTATTAAAAAAATTAATCATAATTTTTAAAAATGATGAATCAGTTTTTTTTTTATTATTTTATTAAACTATAAAACTTTTAAAAGAAAAAACAATTGTGTATATATATATATATATACATGAAGGTGATGAACTAATTTTTTTTAACTTTTTTTGTAATTTTTATAAATTTAATAAATTGTTAAAGATAAAAATAAATTGTGTTTGTGTGTGTGTGTGTGTGTGTGTTTATATATATATATATATATATATGAAGGTGATGAACTAATTTTTTTTAATGATTTTGTTTTTTATAAATTTAATAAATTGTTAAAGATATACAAAACTTGTAAAAATTATAATTTACAAAAGTTATAAAAACGAATTCATCATCATTTACAAAGTTACAAAAATTATAACAAAACAAAATTAATTCATCATCTAAATATATATATATATATACATAATTTTTATTTTTTATCTTTAACAATTTATTAAATATATAAAAATTACAAAAAAAGAATTTTAAAAAATTAGTTCATCAGCTTCATATATATATATATATATATATATATATACACATATATATATATACACACGCACAATTTTTTTTATCTTTAACAATTTATTAAATTTTATCACTATCACTTTTTTCTTTTTTTTTATTAAACTTTATAAATTGTAAAAGAAAAAACATTTGTGTATATATATATATATACATGAAGGTGATGAACTAAATTTTTTTAATTTTTTTTTTTGTAATTTTTATAAATTTAATAAATTATTTAAGATAATAAAAAAATTATATATATATATATATATATATTTAGATGATGAATTAATTTTTTTGTTATAATTTTTATAACTTTTCTAAATGGTTAAAGATATAAAATAAATTGTGTGTGTGTATATATATATATATATATATATGATGAATGATGAATTCGTAATTTTTAAAATGTATTTTTTTATAATTTTTATAACTTTTATAAATTGTTAAAGATATTAAAAAAATTGTGTATATATATATGTGTGTGTTTTGGGTGCAAAGTGCAATTTATTTTGGGGTGCAAATGTAAAAAAGGAAAAAAAGAGGGTCAAAATTGGTCAAAATTGCCTTAAATTGGTCAAAATTGGTCAAAATCCCAAAATTTGTCAAAATATGACCAAAATTGGACCAAAAAAAACGCGATAAAGGACCAAAATTAGGCTATGCCTCAATAAAGGACTATTTTTGTAATGAGGTCACAATAACGGACCAATTTTAAAAAAAACCCTAATAAATCTTTCCGCTGGTATAATCTTTAACTAATTGCTTTTGTTGACATTGACATAAAATTTACTGAACACTGAACCTTTCCTGACTAACCTTTTCGTTGGAAATTCGTTACGTTGTGACATTCCAACAAATTATAACAACAAACTATTATTGAGTCATTGCATACAAAACTACGACAATAATTTTTGGTTTGTATTAATATATCAATTTATTAAACTTTTGCGACAAAATAGTCGATGATCCGTTGCAAATTGCAATATTCAAAAAGATAGTAGCAGCAAAATCATAGTTGGAATTTTACCTGTAAAACGGTGTAGGTATTTTGTTACTAATTTATAGCAACGACTATTTTATCCTTGATGAGTAGTTTGTTCTCTATTTTTCTACATGTAGGTTTTAGAGATGTTGATTTTGGAGATCTACTAAATATGTATATTCTAAATACATGTTGATTTTGGAGATCTACTAAATATGTATATTCTAAATACTCGACAATGATTCTGTCGTGTGGCACATCAATCTGCGGAATGATTTTACTATTGCAAACGAATCACGGTCGAGAACGAAAATGACATCGTTCATCTCAAAATAGCGATTTATTAACTGCACCTTTGAAATTGTTTTGCATTATGGATCCGGTTGATGAGTAATGATTGGTCCGAGTTCTGGATACTTAAAGATAATATTAATATGTATACACATGTATTTGATGGATTATTTTAATTTAAAGGTGAATAAATATTTGATGTGTCCGTTTACCTTTGACATAATATCATTGCCACTTTTATTAACTCCTGCTTCGGGTCTGGCCCCGATCTTCTGTTCCAATTTTCTGTTTCAATTCCTGTTCCATTCACAGATATGTGACACATGGCATTGCAACTGTAGCTGCATTTTATTGAATAAATCTCGCCATATGTATCTCTCTCTTCCGGAACTCACGGGCCAAAAGAAATTGATGATTCTTGAGAAAAAATAGGAAAACAGAATCTGACTTTTATTTACTCATATAACTCTCGTTAATTAATTTTCAATCTCCTCAATATACAATGCATAAAATCATTATTTTTAATTAAGGACTAATTTCTAAAGAAATTCAACTCCAGCACAAATTCTCTTTAATACAAAATTAAATATTATGAGATTTCAACCAATAACAATTTTCTCCATTTCTTATTTTTCCTAATTGCATTAAAGGAAGTGATTTCTTGATATAAAATAATATTTCCTCGTATCATCAAGATATCACTACAAGAAAACATAGCAATTGGATCCCTTTTTTATGCATGGAAAATTGAAATTCGATCCAAAATAAATTAGATATCACCATAAATGTCAATTGTTACAGACAAAACACATTATGAAACAACAAACATAATATTTCATAAACTAATAATAATTTGGATCACTGTCGTCGTCGCCCACATCCTGCTCGTCTTCGTCTTCTCCTTCGTCTGCTTCTTCATTCTCATTATCATCACTACTCACTGCAGCAGGCTCATTCTCAGTTGCCACCTCAACAAACTCACCCTCCACGGCTAACTGTGCCAAACTAATAGGAGTTCGGTCAATGGCCAAGGCCGAAAGAGGAACGTTATCTTCTTGGTATACATTTTCTGCAACTCCTGGAGTGGTACTCTTTTTTTGCATAGAACTCATGTCAACGATATGTCTAGCACGCGTGTGAAAGACAGCCCACCATCCCCTTCTTTGTCTATTCTTTTGGCAAGGATACGGAGTGTAATACACTTGTTGTGCTTGGCTAGCAAGAATAAATGGTTCCGCTTCACCCGAAGGAAGACGTCGCAACAAGTAATAGTTTTGCATCCAATTGAATTGTCCCGAGTACACCATATCCTTGAACCATTTCACCAAATGTGTAGTACGTCTCTGGTGGATTGCATCACCATCAAGTCCTAAGCACATCTCCTGGTCAAAGACACTAACACACAAGACAAAATGAGCAAACCATATGAATATGAATTGTAAAGTGCATACTAAACCCTAAACCCTAAAGAACTAACTCTTATAAACAAAATCTTTGTTTTCATGCGTACAAGTTGCAGAATATCGAAACATGCTTAAAAAAGTTTTGGAAACTTCATGTAATTATGTAAAATATGCAAAGATGCAAAAACAACTATAAAAAACATACAAATTCCTTCTTTTTTTCACACTATTATCATCACAACATTGAGTATTGTGTTATTTCAAATTTCGTGAAAAAATTAGTGACGAAAAACGTTAAAAAGTTTTTGGGGTAAAAAATGCAATTACAAAACATAGTGTCTAGGGGCAATTTTTTAAATACTTATATAAGATACATTGCAAATTTTCAATGCAAAATTATATACATAGGAATATTTCAATGCTATTGGCTAAATTCGGACCCACAACAGCTTTGGTTAGAAAATTTGGGACCCAGAAACCTTTTGGATCGAAAATTTGGGTCCCAGAAGCTCTTTGAAACGAAAATTTGGGACCCAGTAAACCTTTGGATCGAAAATTTGGTACCCACTTTGTTTTGAATTGAATTTTGTTGATCTAAACTAGTTTTGCATCCAATTTTTCGGACCCACAAGTACTTATGCATCGAAATTTTGAGACCCATAAAGTAAGTTAAGTACAAGAGTTCTCCTATAAATACCTCCACCTTCTCACCATTCTTTCCAAAACTCATCTTCCTCTCTCTTCACCATCAAATTTTCATTTTAGAGAATTTCATTATTAGTTTTGTAGTTTTTGTAATTTTTGTAATTTTATTTTGTTATTAACGAAATGTAATTAGTTTTTTATATTTCGTATTTTCTGCAAGTGTTTCTAATTAGCATGCTTATAATAATAATACTTTAATTAAATATGTATAATCACTCAAAATTATTAATACGTATAGTTTAAATCATATATTCTAAAACATAAATTTGTATAAATAATAATTCAAATATGGCGGATTCTCGTCTTTTTTAAAAAAAAAATTCAAATAATGGTGGATCGAATTATTTCAATGCAAAACTTGATAGGAATCAAATTAATTCGATCCTAAATATTGTTGGATCGAAAATATGTGACGCGGAATACAATAAAGCAAAATATTTCGATCCAGAATTTCAACCACTCACCAGCCGCCACGCGTTCGCTGTCTGCTTTTTGTGCAGAAAGCAGTCTGGATCGAAATATTCGGACCCACAGAAAAGATGAGTCGAAATTATGTAGTCCATTGTATTTATGGATCGAAATTTTCGGTCCCACTATATGGGTTGAATAGTTTCGATGCAGGTTGTCTTGCGTCGCATTATTTCGATCCAATTGCACTTGGATTGAAATTTTTCGATGCATATTGTTCTGTGTCGAGACTATTAGGATCGAAAATTATAATCCAAATATTTCGATCCAATTTACCAAAAGGATCGAAATTTGGACCTTTTAGATTGAATTTTTCAGTTCTTTTAATTTTGAGCTGTTTTCTTGTAGTGTATCACATACTTATTTTCCGATTAGATGTTATTGGTTAAAATCTCATAAAATTTATTAGAGAATTTGTGTAAGAATTGAGTTTCTTAAGAAATTTGTAGTTAAGTAAAAAATACTGATTATTATGCATTGTATTATATAATGAATAAGAGATTGAAAATCAATTAATGGGAATTATATGAGTAAATGAAAGTCATATTTCTGTTTTCCTAATTTTTATTAAGAATTATCAATTTCCTTGGGCTTGTGAGTTCGGAAGAGAGAGATACGCATTGGCGAAATTTATTCAGTGAAATGCAGCTATAATTGCAACGCCATGTGTCACATATTTGTGAATGGAACAGAAATTGGAACAGGAAATTGGAACAGAAGATCTTGAGCGGGTCTGGTCATGGGTAACAAGAATTCGACTCATTATAATTACTACTATTGAATTGATGTCTATCAAACAATATTATTGCGGTTTAAACTTTAAAGCCGAAAAGGGAACATTAGGGGGATACTGACATACTGTTACATATATGCATGATGCATATTATGGTGTGTGAACTAAAAGATTAATTAATTTATCTGAAGAGTTTTGCTTTTTAGAAATATACACACACATAAAGTATATATATACATCGAAATGCAGTAGATGTATATAAACAGAAGGATCAAGCACGCATAATAACAATTTTTAATTGATTTTGCACCCTCCTTTTTCTTGGCCCACCAATGCAGAGCTTTATTAATCTAAATAATTCAACACTTTATATATTTGATAACGATCGATGGCATACGTTCTTTTACACTGCATAATCGTCCTCTTGTATGATCTGTATTGTGCCATTATATTGTGGTATAATATTGCACACATGTCCACTTTATAACAGAAAAAAAAAATATCGAATGCCTATATATGTCTCTTGTTTAAATGTATGACATTTTTTGATAGCAAGTGAACTTGTTGAATCGAGACTTAATACGATGTTATTCGATGCTATGATAATATTGTTATTACAACACTGTATTGATCACAGAATATTGTTGCTTAAAAACATATCAACATAGGAAGTAATTTTTAGAAGATTATGTAAATATAATCTTTCGAGCCTTAATTTGAATAATCACTATATAAAATAATGATTTTACAAAAGATGTCCTCACAACTCTTAAGCTCCTCACTCTCAAATTATTTAAACTCAAGCAAGCAGACAAAGATTAACTCTTTTACTCTAAACAAAACTTAGACTCAATTCGTTTAGTCTAAAAACTTGGAAAAGCAAGACAAACAACTCAATACCATTGATCTAAACACTGAGATTCTTTTGCTCAATTGTCTTGTTCTTAGTCTTGATGTACTTCACGCCTTATATAGATGTGTGAGTCTTAAGCTCCAAGACATGTTGTACACGTGTAGATTGTCTTCAAGATTCTTTGATCTTCTATTTTTCCTTTTTTATCGTCGGCTTCAGTCTTATCAATAGAAGGTGGGTTTCCTTAATCATCACGAGTTCTTGTTAAGAAAGGCTCCTTCTTTAATGAGAATTCATCTTGAAAAAGAATCTTCTTTCCTTGTAGCATTCTTGTAGGTTGATCTTTCCTTCTCCAACTCCAACTCGTGCGGCTCTATTTAAGGAAAGTGTGAATATATAAACAATTGACTTACTTAATGAATCGTGTTAATTCCAGATCATTCACGACCAATTAAAAACGTGGAACTAGATTAATATGTGAATAAAGGCAAAACAATTATGTATTCAATATAAGTAAGATTGTTCAGTGTTAATGTTCAATGTTAGCTAGGGTAACACTTCATTAGCTTAATGTCATGATAACATTTCATAACATTTCACGGCTTCAGAGTTACAATAACATCTTATAACATTTACACCTTCATCAAGATTTCAAACTTTCAGTTAGTTTGTATAAAACCTATAATACGTAATGTCGTTTATATATTTTGCTAAGTTTGCTTTATATAATTACAAAAGGCTTTCATAAAATACTCATGAACCTATTGCATTTAAAAAGAAATAGTGAAGAATATATCATAAATAAAGTAAAAACTAATTTTTACACATTGCATTATGTATAAGTAAGAAATAATTACTTAAATATGTTATGGTAAAAAATGTACTAATTAAAAATAACCAGATGTCAACCGAACAAACCTCCATGTGATCATGTATGTGTATAGATAATATATAATAGGAAAAAAAGACTATTGTCAAGGAAAAAAGGAACAAAAAATTTGTGTATCACGTGAAATAGGCAAAAAAAAAAAAAAACTTTTCCATGTGCCAAAAAAGCTTCGCATCTTGTTTAATTATTTGTTTGGTTTTTGTCGTTTCTTTGGTACAAAAGTATTTTTACAATGAAAAAATTAAAATATATAATATACTATTTGTTATGAAATTATACACACACACACACACATATATATATATATATAATGCAAAAAAACTACACTGATGGGGATATTTTAGGAGTGGCCCAATACTAATATTGGGTCGGCCCAAGGAGAAAGGTTCACTGCAAAAGTATATCGAACAACCACGATTCGATATTAATCGAGTATCGAACGGCCTCGACTCGATCTAAGGGATCGATCGAACTACCCCAGTTCGATGCACATCTGTCAGTCGCTACCGGAGCCCACAGGACGGGGTCGATAAATACCTCGTCTCTTCGCCTTCTGATCAGTCATTCAACACTCACTACCTACTCTAGTATATCAAACCCTAGTCATTCAACACTCACTACCTACTCTAGTACACTTTGTTGTTCGATACTCAACTCAGTTCGATACGGTCCACTTTGACTTTGACCAAGATCGAACCGCAACTCTTCGAGATACACGGCATCGAATCCACATCATTCGGTACATCGTATGTTCAATCAGCAGTAGCATCGGATCACCACAATTATATACGCATAGATCGCACGCAATCGGTTCGATCTACCCAAATCTTTGTCTAAATAGGATATCAAGAGTAATTCATTACTTGTATTATACAGTAGGTGTTGCGGACGAAGTTAGTCCGTTCATTATAATAGATTAGCATTATTTTGGCAATTGATTAGTCATTTGTAACGTTTAATGGTGTTTTATTACCCGAACGAAATAAGACCAAAATATTGACGTCGTCTGTGGGAACACCGCTTAAATTGCTTTTAGATATAAATAACTAGGATGGCAAAGAGACATCGGATGCGATCCGATGGTTCACCCAAACCAAAGAAGAAAACCAAATAGGTTAGAAATGAGAATGGAAAACAACCCGAGTATCAGGAACAAGGTCGGGAAAAAGCAGAAAACCAAATGACAAGAATGTAAAATGGAACCTTTAGGTCAGTTCAAAACTTTTCAATTATTCAGACAAAGCGCCGAGAAGATAATAAAGATTGGAGCAGGATTGGAACCAATGATAGAAGCCATATTAGTGGATCGTCTCAGGAGTAATTTAGATATATTCACCTGGACAGATTCTGACTAACATGGAATTGACCCCAGATCAAAGTGCACATGCTAAACGTGGACAAAAGCGCAAAGCAGTACGGAAAAAGAAACAAAACTTTAGTAAGGAAAAAAACGAAACGACCGAAGAAGAGGTAAATGAACTCTTAGCGGCTCGACATATATACATCTTGAGGTTTTCAGAATGGTTGAGCAACGTCGTTCTGGTCATGAAAAATGAGGCTACGTGGAAAATGTGTGTGGATTACATAGACTTAAACAAACACTGCCCCAGGGATCCTTTCCTACTGCCCAAAATAGATTTATTAGTCGATTCGACTGCTGGATGTGCACTATTAAGTATGATGGATGCGAAAAGTGGTTTTCATCAAATCTTCAAGGCAGTGCAAGATAAGAGCAAAACGGTGTTCGTAACTGAAATAGGGGTGTATTGTTACAGGGCAATGCCTTTTGGTTTGAAGAACGCTGGAGCGACTTTTCAAAGACTTGTCGCGAAAATATTTTATCAACAGATCGAAAAGTCAATGGAAGTGTACATAGATGACATGCTAATCAAGAGTCTCAAGGCCGAAGAGCATGTGCGTCACTTAGATGAAGCATTTGCTATCATGAGAACATACGGGATGAAGCTGAACCCGAAAAAATGCACGTTCAAGGTAGCAGCAGGAAAGTTTTTGGGATATGTGGTAAATGAAAGAGGAATAGAAGCCAACCGAGACAAAATCAGGGAATTACTAGATTTACCATCGCCAAGGATGGTGAAGGATGTGCAATGTCTGGTAGGCCGCTTGACAGCCCTGGGAAGATTCATATCAACTTCTGCATAAAAGAATTTACCTTTTTCAAGGTCATGAGAAAAAGCAAAGATTTCATTTGGGCGCCGGAGTGTGATCAAGCGTTCCAGCAGATGAAAAGTACTTGGTGAGCCCACCGATATTGGCCAAGCCGGAGGAGAGCGAAATGTTATATTTGTACCTGGCAGTGTCTTCCCATGCCATCAGTACTGTCCTAATCAAAGAAAAAGGAACCCAGCAGTTACCCATCTACTATGTAAGTAGAGTGTTGCAAGGGCGGCGAGGAACTATTTGGAGATAGAGTTGTTCGCCTTGGCTATCGTGGCCACCACATGAAAATTGAGACCGTATTTTCAGTCTCATACAATCACCATTGTAACAGATAAGCCACTAAAGCAGGTGCTAGCAAGACTAGAAACCTTCAGTAGATTGGTGAAATGGGCAATTGAACTCAACGAGTTTGGGTTGGAATTCAAACCGCAAACCGCAATTAAAGTGCAGGCATTAGCATATTTCGTGGCCGAGACATTGGGAAACAGCGTCACTGGCTCTACAAATTACATTTTTTCTATATCAGACCAAGAAGGAACTAGCAGGGTTGTCACCACATGGATGTTACATACAGAAGGATCCGCCACCAGTCATGGAGGAAGGATCAGGATCCACCTTTTATCTCCAGATCGCAGAGAATTTGAATTCGCCATTAGCCTGAATTACATGGTGACTAACAATGAGGCTGAATATGAAGCGGTTATAGCAGGAATCAAACTGGTGTTGGGGCTCAATGTTGAATATTTGGACGTGTTTACGGATTCATTGTTGGTGGCAAATCATTTTTCAGGAAAGTATGAGATGAGAGAAAAGACGATGAAATTGTACGCTGCCAAAGTCAAAGCACCGGCTGAACGCTTCAGTTTCTTCGATATCACTCAGATCCCTCGAGATGAAAGTGGCAAGGCCTATGCGCTATCAAAATTTGCCAGTTCTTCGGAGATTTTAGTAAGAAAGCGAGTTACGTTACTAGCCACGGACAAGCCTTCAATAGGAATATCAAGATATAACGGCACTGATGCAAGAGTGGAATATATAATGTCAATTCAAGAAGATCCTTCTTGGAAGGACAAAATTATAACATATATACGGGAAGGGATACTCCCAACGGACCCGAATGCGCATCGCAGAATGTGATACAAGGCTTACAGGTTCACAATTCACAATGGAGAACTATATAAACGCTCATTCGAGGGCCAGCTGATCCGTTGCCTGACTCCAACTCAGGCTGAATACGTAATGAAAGAGATCCACGCTGGATGTTGCAGAAATCATTCTGGGGAAAGGGTGTTGGCCCAACGAATTCTGCACCAGGGATATTATTGGTCAACTTTACTAAAGAATGCAACAGCTTTTCGTGGCAATGTGATAGGTGTCAATACCACGCTCGCCTTATTCACAGATCTGCCCAACCGCTGCAACCACTCGATGTGGCGTGCTCCTTTGATCAATGGGAAATCGATATCATGGGACCACTACCAATGGCCAAAGGACAAAAAATATTTCTGGTGGTGGTAGTTGAATATTATATCAAGTGGGTCGAGGTAGAAGCTATGTCGTTGATCACCGAAAAGAACATGATTGAATTTATTTGAAAAATTATCATATGTCGCTTCAGAATTCCCAGATATATGGTATGTGATAATGGCACGTAATTCGTTGGCAAGGAGATCAAATCCTGGTTCGCAGAATTACGCATATCGCACAATGTGACTTCAGTTTATCATCCACTAGCAAATGGCCAAACGGAATCCCCCAACAAGACATTGAAAGATTACCTTGAGATAAGGATGAAAGATACAGGAAAAATTTGGCCAAAGGAGCGTCAAGGAATATTATGGGCATATTGGACAACCCTGAGAACATCGACGGGTGAAACACCTTTCGTTCTTGTTTACGGCACTGAGGCTGTTCTGCCCGCCAAAACATGAATGCCGACACGCAGGATTCACAACTATGATCCCGAACAATCAGCTCGCTTACGTGAGATGGATCTGGACAATATAGGCACAACAAGGGAAGATGCATACCAACGCGTTGTAGCTTTCAAAGCAGCAATGGCTAAAAGCTGCGACAAAAGAATCCAATTCCGAAATTTTGAGGTAGGAGTTCTCGTACTCAGAAACAAAACAGCAAAATAGTACATCGGGAAATTTGAACCAAAATAGGAGGGGCCCTTCAAAAGCATACAAGCCAGTTCGCGAGGCTATTATTACTTAGAAACCATGCATGGTGAAAAGCTAAAACGACCTTGGAATGTACAACATCTTAGGCGTTACTATGCATAGGAGCAGAAGCAATTGCGATTGGGAGCTAATAAACTATATGAACTATGAAGGCTTGAGTCCCACGCAAAGACTGGGAAACGTAGGCACCTCAGTAAGAAACTGAGCCCAACCCTTTTCAAATTATTAAATGTATCTATCTATGTGAGCAGTGCAGGTGGAGTCTTATAGAAATGATGCTAAAAACCCCAAATTAGGAACCAAGGAATTCAGCAACAAGACTTTACCCCTCATGCACCGCAAAGCGTCATGACGGGGGTACATTTGGCCCAAAGCGGTCGAGCAAAAAATCACCCCTCATGCACCGCAAAGCGTCATGACGGAGGTAGTTTGGCCCAAAACGATTGAATGCAAAAAATCACCCCTCATACCCTGCAAATCATCATGACGGAGGTACATTTGACCCAAAGCGGTTGAACGCAAAAAATCACTCCTCATGCACCGCAAAGCGTCATGATGGAGGTATGATTGCCCAAAATGGCCGAATGCAAAGCTCACCCTAAGAACACCGCAAAGCGTAATGACGGAGGTGTGATTGTCTAAAGTGGCCAAATGCAAAGCTCACTTTAAGAACATCGCCAAGCGTCGCATCAAAACCGCGATAGACGTCGAGTAGTCACACGAGGAAGGCAACACCTCTAGAGCATACTCAATCCAAAAGGTTCAATAAAAGAATGCAATGCATTAAATAAGTATAAACTCAAAAACAGATAAATGATTTTGAACATAAGGTTAAAATCAGTAAGAAATGTTAAATTATACTATAAAGTATAGATCAAAAGACTATGATGTCAAGCCACAAAATTGGCCTCACAAGAGAACCGTTGCAGAAGTGTCAAGCAAGAATATCAATTAGCAAAAATGGCATAATATCACCAAAATGGTATATCTAAGTACTGCTACTCGGCGGACGACTAGGGGGGCTCGAAACGAAGGACAAGACCCATCGAATGAGCAAAGTTGGCACAATTCCCTTTGATCTGATCCTCTGTAAGCACAAGTTCATTTGCTTGTGCCTAACCTTAGGGCAATGCAATTTTATTTCCCTCTGAAATACCACTTAATGCTCCTCCAAGCTCATATCTGCTAGGAGAAATCAGGTTTCGATCCTTGATTGTTGGTTCAGATACAGTAGCCTCCGGTGCAACAGTTCTGACATCTCGAGAGGGATACATGCCAGTGCACTATCATGGTCGACTTTGGAACAATTGATACATATGGAGCACTCTTTCCTTTATCTACTCTTTCAAAGAACATATTTGCTCAAATGTGGTAATAGAGAGCAATTTTTTATCTTTCTTCTTGAAACCAATATAATGAGTTATTATTTTGGAGCACTTTGCCTTCCAACCTTATTTTTTAAAGGTTATCCTAAAATTTAATAATCTCGAACAGTAGGCATGCAAAAAATATTAATTTGAAAGGCGAAATTACATTTCTTAATAAGTGGTGGGGATTGGGACACCGGGTTGGGACGTGGGGCATTGATCCGGCTCTAATAGTAAGGCACGATAATAACAAAAGCCTAGATATCTTTTCTAAACTTATAATAATAAGCATATGAATGCATTTAATTAATTGGTCGGTGATGTTACCTTATTCATCAGCAATGTATTCAACATGATGCTACCTTATTAATGAAATCAAACAAATTTTATCCCCTTGAGTTCATTAATTATGTTATAATATATTATTTAAGCTTGGACTTTATACACAACGTACTTTAAGACATTAGCACACAACAGTTCTTCGTGTTAAACGTACGGTTGATTAATGTACGTAGAACGAGTTTTTGTTGTCCACCTCTGAATGACACTGAAGATCATATACATGTTTGTTCCCACTTTAATGTCAATATAATATAAATGAAAAGATAACACCAAGTGAGGTCATTTAAACGTGCTTCAATAAAATACTTCTTCATTTTCATGCATTGTCTTTTGCCAATTCACACTAGAATTCAGTGTGAACCATAAATTCAAGTGCATGGCTCGTAGTTTTATGTCACGATCCATCATAATGAAAAGATTTATAGAGGCCATGGATTTTGGTCCTCCAATTTTCTTGTTCTTATTTTACCCCTAACATTTGTGTTAATTACTAGAATTCATGTACTCATTATTAGACCTTCTACTTTTCTGTTATTTTATTTTCACAATTTTTCCAAGTTTTCTTTAATTATTTAATGTAAATTACGAACGGTCCTCTGAGTTTCTCATTTTTTGGATCTTACCCCAAAGATTTTACACTATCAACTTATGGGTCTCCCTGTAAATTGCAAAACGGTCTTTTTAGTTCTTTTCTTTACGCTCCAAAAGTTTATATTATTCAAGTTATTAGTATATCTATATATACTATATGATAAAACGAAAGGATTTTAGTCATATAGTTTTTTCCCCTATTTTGCCCATTTATTTCATCGAAGATTTTGGTCCTCCAATTTTCTTGTTTCTATTTTACCCCTAATATTTGTGTTAATTACTAAAATTCATGTACTCATTTGCCCTTCAACTTTTAAATTATTTTATTTTCACCCCTACAATTTTATTTTTTCCATTTTACCCTCCAATTTCCTTTATTTATTTATTGCAAATTGCGAACGATCCTCTGAGTTTTTAATTCTTTTGATCTTACCCCAAAGGTTTTACACTATCAACTTATGTGTTCTGCTGGAACTTGTAGAACGGTCCTTTTAGTTTAAAATTCTTCTATTTACGCTCCAAAAGTTTATGTTATTCAACTTATTGGTATATCTATATATATTATATAATAAAAGGAAAGGATTTTAGTGATGTAGTTTTTTTTTTCTATTTTGCCCATTTATTTCATCGAATTACTTTTCAATATGCTGCATCTAAAAAAAACAAAGTAGCCGCCCTTTTGAACTTTGTGGCGTGGGATGTGGTGGTACACGTCATCGGAGGTGAAGGGTGTGGTGGTGGCAGTGCGTGTCATCAGGGGCGTGGGATGTGGTGGTGGTGTTGCGCGTCGTCGAAGGAGTGGGATGTGGTAGCGGCGGTTCGCGTTGCCAAAGGAGTTGAATGTGGTGGTGATGTTGCGCGTTGCGAAGGGGTGGGTTGTGATGGCGGTGGTGCGCGTCACCGGAGGAGTGGGATCTGGTGGTGATGGTGTGTGTCGTCGAGGGAGGGGCGGATTGTGGTTGGAGGGGTGCGCGTCGCCAGGGGTGTGGGATGTGGTGGTGTTGGTGCGCAGTAGAGTATGTAATGCACAGGGGGCGTCGATGAGGAACTCGGAGGTGGAGGTGGAGGGGCCGGCGAAAGTCGTGGTGGTGAGAGAAGTGGAGTAGGGACGACATGTTTTGAGTTCCGATATTGCCCCTACTTTATTTTTAATTTTATTATTTTACTCTTCTGACTCATATACTTTGCTATTTTCCACTTTCGTTGAGTATCATTAATAAAGATATATTTATATGTGAGAGAATTGCAGGTTTAAACTACTCGCAAAATTACAAAAATATCTTAAAAGTTGTCAAACAAGTTTAATTATTTAACAAAGACCACCAAGATGGACCATTTCATTGATAAGGCAAAGTTTATCTGATTATTATGTTAAAGTCCAAATATAAGATATTTACACCATAATATTAATAATATCAACCATGCCTACATACACCGGCATGTGCATAGCACGTGCCATTTTTCCTAGTATAATAAAGGTGAAGGATTTTGGTTCTTCACTTTTATTTTTCCAATTTTGCTCTTTAAATTTCTTTTAATTACTCTATGTAAATTGTGAATGGTCCTCTTGGTTCTTAGTTCTTTCGATCTTACCCCAAAAGTTTTACATTACACACTTATGGGCTCCCAATATAAATTGTATAATGGTCCTTTTGGTTTTTTATTCTCTTAGATTTGCCTCAGAAGTTTTATGTTATTTATCTATGGGCCATGTATAAATTGTTGAAAAGTCCTTTTGTTTTTAAATTATTTTAGTTTTGCCTTAAAAGTTTTACGTTATTTACTTAGGGGTTGCGCTATAAATTGTTGGACAGTCCTCTTATTTTTCAATTCTTCTAGTTCCGCTCGAAAGGTTTTGTGCTTTTATTTTGTGGATTTGTGAGCCCCTTTGTAAATTGTCGAACAATTCTTTCAGTTTTTTCTTTATTATGATCTTGCCCCAAAGGTTTTATGTTCTTTTCTTGTGCATCCCATTGTAAGTTGTTGAACAACTGTAATTTATTTTAATTTTAATAATATTGATATAGGAAACAACTAAACTATAATACGGCGCCGTACAAAAGTTATAAAGTTAAATTTGTAAAGTGAGTAGCCTGAATTAAAAAATTAAATTAAAAGAAAATTTTGGTGTATTAAGGTGTACACTACAAGATTTAGGGGTCACTAGTGACCGAAATGCAGTCACTATTGACCCCCCCCCCCCCCCCTTGGGGTCCCTGATGGTCAATAGTGACCGCGTTTGGGTCGCAGATGACCGGTCACTATTGACCTCGGTCACTTTCCATCAGTGACCGCAATTAGGTCGCTGATGAGGGTCAATAGTGACCGGAAATTTAGTGACCGCCTTCCGGTCTCTGTTTATTTTAAAACATTAGTGACTGCTTTCAGGTCACTAATTTTAAGAACAGTGACCGCAATTCGGTCCCTACTAATATTCATAGATATCTATGAATATTAGTAGGGACCAAATTGCGGTCACTAAGTTTAAAAACAGTGACCGCAATTCGGTCTCTACTAATATTCATAGATATCTATGAATATTAGTACGGACCGAATTACGGTCACTAATTACTTGTATGAAAAATAAAAAAAACACTAATATCTGGATTTAATCCGGAATATTATTGTTTTTTTTGCAAAATTATGATTTTAACAAGATCAAAACCATAAAATAATGAAGAAAATGTTAATATAATGACATGAATGTAAAAAGATTAAAAAAAATGTCTAATAATAGAAACTATAATATGAATGAAAACAAAAAAATGAATCATTAAAAAGATCAATGAAAGCAAAAAGATTAATGAAAACAAAAAGATTAATGAATAAAACAACAAGTGAAAGAAAAGTAAGAAAATAAAGTGTAGATCCAAAACAAAAAAAAAAAGTGAAAGAAAGAAAGAAAATAAAGTGTAGATCCAAAATAAATAGAGAAAGATAATAAAGTGTAGATCCAAAATAAAGAAAGAAAGATAATAAAGTGTAGATCAAAACTAAAATAAAAAAAGTGAAAGAAAAGAAAGTGAGTTTTTGGATTTATGTTGTTGTGTTGGTGTGTTGGTGTGTTGGAGAAAAGAAGAGAGTGTTGTTAATTATGTTGGTGATTTTTGGAGATAATGGAATTTAGATGTGTAATAGTGCTGAGTATATATAGAGGGGAGGTTGAAAATTTCAAATTTTCGTCAAATTCAAATTTCTCTCTCAATCCCGCCTACAATTTTCGCCCAATTTCATTTTTTTGGATTTCAATGATCGCATTTAGGTCACTAATATATATTAGGGACCGCTATTAGGTCACTAATATTTTGTAGTGACTGCAATGCGGTCACTGTTGCCATATCAGTGACCGCAATTAGGTCCCTACTAATATTCATCCATTTTAAAGTATGAGTACCGCAATTTGGTCACTGTTTAGTCAATAGGGACCGCATTTAGGTCACTAATACATATTTTGGACCGCTATTAGGTCACTAATATTTTTTAGTGACTGCAATGCGGTAACTGTTGCCATATCAGTGACCGCAATTAGGTCCCTAATAATATTCATCCATTTTAAAGTATGAATATTAGTAGGGACCGCAATTTGGTCACTGTTGAGTCAATAGGGACCGCAATGCAGTCCCTGTTGAGTCAACAGTGACTGCTTTGCGGTCCCAATTGACTCAATAGTGACTGCATCGCAGTCACTATTGTCTCCCATACTTTAAAATCGATTTTTTTTAATTGATTTTGGTGTGTTTGTGATTCTTAGTAACCAAACTCATTGTAACATGTAAATTGAAGTAATAAATGATTGCAAAACCAACCTCATAGTAGTTTAGTTGTGGATTAATAGATTGATTGAGATTGAACGAGTTATTAACGTTGGAGATCTTTTTCATGTTCTACAACTAATCATCACTAGTTAGTTGTAGTTGTTATTCGTTTTTATGCTTTACTTCACTAATGTTAGCATATATATGATTATGAGGTATAAATCATCACATCAAGTAATCATTATACTTATATGTATATACAATTAATTTGTCATTATGACATTCGTCATACAAAATAATAAGAGCATCGTCAAAGTTGTCCGTTCTCTTTACATAATGTTTGGATTTACAATGCGTCATTGAAATTATTGTTGTTTTAACTCTTATAATGGTTATTATGAACTAAAAAAACAACGCAGCACCTCGAACCATCTTAAAATATCGATTTTAAAGTATAAATATTAGTAGGGATTGCAGCACCTCGAACCCCGTTCACTTTTGAGAATAATCTTTTGTAGTGACTGCAAAGTGGTCACTATTGACAATAGCCGTTGTCAATAGTGACCGCAAATGTCACTAGTGACCGCTTTGCGGTCACTAATATTTTGTAGTGACTGCAAAGCGGTCACTATTGACATTTGCGGTCACTATTGACAACGGCCATTACCAATAGCGACTCAAGTTGAGTCGCTGATTGCTTCCGGATATTTGACTCGCATTTGAGTCCAATATCTTTGGCCCACATTTTGGCCCAAATTGGGCCAAAATGTGTGGCCCAAGTCATATAATGGAATTCAGCAACTCAATGTGAGTCGCTGAATTTTCTTGAGGTCAACAGCGACTCAATTTGAGTCGCTGTTGTCCTCGTACAAATCTGCGACTCAGGTTGAGTCGCAGTTGTCTTCGCAGGTCACTGAAGACAAGTGACTCAACTTGAGTCACAACTGGGGGGTCACTATTGACCCCCAAATCTTGTAGTGGTACAAATATTACTTTCTTGTTGTGGTATAAATACACTTTTATACACTAGGAATAGGCCCATGCAATGTATAGTTGAGTCTCAATGATTATTGAATGCCTTACCCCAAATATTTGCATTAGTTATCGTTAAATTTGAGAAACACTTTTAAAAATGGTAATTGTTGATTATAGTAAAATCAGGTGCCCGTGCGAAGCGCAGGCCATTTTACTAGTTTATATATATATATATATATATATATATATATATATATATATATATATATATATATATATATATATATATATAAAATAGTTATACCTAGTTTGTTAACCTAAATCCAATAGGGAATCGACAGCTTGAATGCACGAGGCGTCGTATCTCTATCCTCTTACCAGCACAACGTACGCTATGTCCACCAAAGTTTTAGTAGTAACAGACTCATGACATAGTTCAAAACATATATTTTCAGGGTCATTGAAATTCGCACTATAAACTTATGAGCTTATTAAGCCCAAAAATAAACACATAATATATGTTATTGACAAGTTAATCAGCAGATTCCAAAATCTCCATAATTACGCAAATTAAGGACGAATTGTTTTTCCTATCCTATAACTTTTTCTCAAATTCATAAACAACCTTTAATTTCTAGTTTTGGGCTGATAAATATGTCCCATAACTTCATTTTTTTCAACTAAAAATGTCTAATTGCTCTAATACGGGCTTCGGCGCTAACGGGGTTGCCTATAGTCAACGAAACGCCACTCCACATGGATTAAATCGCCACTCCACGTCATTGTTTTACCCAAAAACGGTTTTAAAAAGTACCAAAAAAAAAAAAAAAAGTACCTATATGAATTCATCTTCTTCATTTCACCTCCACCTCACGACCGCCACCTCCACCGCTCTGTCGCGCCACTGGTTTGCCAATCTCCCTCTCCACAACCCAATCCCCATCGTTCAATCACAAAACCCCATATCCCGTCTCCGATTCCAAATCTACGCTTACTTCTGACGACCACCACCCCTGGTTTCGTTCTCGACGGCCACCACCACTGATTTGCCAATCTCCCTCTCCATCGCCCAATCCCCGTCGTCCAATCACAAAACACCACCGCTGGTTTCGTTCTCGAAGTCAACTACCACTGGTTTCGTTCTCGACTGCCACAACCACTGGTTTTCAAATTGATTGTTGGGGTAGGGGTAGTGGTGGCTGATAGGGTCGGGATGGTGGAGGAGAGGAGAAGAAAAATCTGGGGTTTGATAAGCGTCTAATTAGAGTGATTTAAGTATATGTTTACTTATACTTTTGAATACTTCTGATGGCATTGACTCACTATCTTCTTCTTCGCTAATAATCTTCTCTCAAACAATGACTCGACTAATCTAGAACAAGACTTTGATGGAATTTTTATCTCTTCTGACAAACTTTCAGGGTTTCTTCTCTTTGAAAGTGGTGGAAAGGTTGCGAAAATTGTACACTAACTGCTGAACGTAACCTCCTATTTACAGTTTTTCTTTGCTCTTGGCTATGTTTTAAGGTTTCTGACTACGGACCCAATTTTCTGCAGATCGCGCGACCCCTGCGGTGTCAAACCTTGATCGCGTGCCACCTACGCGATGCAATGGTGATCGCCCTACTTTTTGTTTTCTCCCAGCGGTCTCCTAGTGTCTTCTCTTCAATCACGCTATAATCGGTATTTCCTTTTTTGTAGTGTTGTAGTGTTTCCATAGCGCTTGAACGTACCGAAATAGTGCCTCTGACCAACTGTTGTCCAAAACATCCATTTTTGGCCTTGTTTAGCCTCGTTTTGCCTAACTCCTTGAATAACTAAGAAAACATGAAATAATACTAAAACTAGTAAATATGCCATCATAAGTATTCAAAAGTATAAGTAAACAGATACTTAAATCACACTAATGAGACGCTTATCAATAACCCCCAAAACTTAAACTTTTGCTTATCCTCAAGCAAACTTACTTAACTGACTCGATCTAAATTAGAATTTTATTATTGACATGCCAACATGCATAAGCGGGAATTCCCAAAATGCAACCTACGGTCAGAATAATAGATGAGATGGAATAAATGAACACGAGCACATCAAGTTTAATGCAATCATCTTCACAACCGTTTTATGTGATCTAATAGTGCGTGATACTATTGTTGATGCATAACAGTTATTTATAATCAAAGTTTTATTGTTGATGCACAAAAGGGAGTACGAAGAGAGGTATTGGTGAATCAACAATAAAACTCTGATTATAGCGCGATTGAAGAGAAGACACAAGGAGACCATATGGAGAAAAAAATAAGTAGGGCGATCACCACTGCATCTCGCAGATGGCGTGCGATCAAGTTCTAATCACGCAAGGGTCGCACGATCTGAGGAAAATTGGGTCGGAAGTCAGAAACCCTAAAATGCAGCCCAGAACATAGAAAAACTAGAAATTGGAGGCTACGTTTAGCAGTTATGGTACAACTTTCACAACAATTTTCACATTCTTTTCCACCACATTCAAAGAGAAGAAAACTTGAGAGTTTGTGAGAAGAGAAAAAAAACACCATCAAAGTCTTGTTCTAGATTAGTCGAGTCATTGTTTGAGAGAAGATTATTAGCGAATAAGAAGATAGCAAAAGGGAGTACGAAAAGAGTCAAACAACAACATTCCACCAGATCCGAGAAGCTTTTCTTAACCTTTTTACTTTGTCCATGATATTTAACTCTTTGTTGATTGTTGAACTCATGATTAGGAGGAGCTAACCTACTCGTTGTTTAGAGTTGGGGAGTAACTCTATTATGAATATATTTATTTTCTTTACTTGATGTGTGTTTGATGACCTTGAGTATTTAGGTTGAATAGTTATATATGTTGTGTGACTAACCTTACTCTCACTGGGATAAAACAGAAGTACCCGAGTGGGGCCGCTTGGAGTGTAGAATGTTAAGGGAGTTATATATATGTCCAATTTGTGAATTTGGATTTGCGAAAGCAACTATTGCGTAACCTTTAGACACAATAGATAAATCTTGACTATGTGCATTTTTTTAGCATGATTCAGATGAGTTAATTGGATTGCATATTTGACATCTTTTCTAAAACAATTGAGAACTAGGTTGATTCCATTAACACGGTAGGTTATTAGAGACTCGTAGAGATGTGGTTAGGATAGCTCATACCTCATGTCACGGATCCATTAGACATACAAAGATCAAATAACTATCAAGTATTGTAAGTAGGTATATGTGGTTTGTCTATGAACTACTAAGTTTAGTCATTGTGAAACCCGACCTCTAAACAATCATTCCAACCATTGTTCACAATCCAGAAGCAATCAATAAATCATCTTAGTTCTAATTAGTTTAGGTAGCATTAGTTAATCTCTCATGTTCCCAACATTATAAGTTTAATAGCTTGCATAATATTAGGTAGTTTAATTGTTTCTTTGCATTTAAAAATCCAAAAAGAAAATAGCATTCATATTAGTTTAATTTGATCATTCTTGCATCAGTAGATTAGTTCATTGCATTCTAGATTAAGCATTCGTAGCATAAAGAGCATTCATAGCATTCATCATATTTGGAAAACACAAGAGAAAAAAAAGTGACAGTAATTAGTGTTTTTACATTTAAGTGATTCATACATACAACCATCACTCCATTGGGAGACGATACTTAGTTCGTAACTATACTTACCATTTTGTTATTACTTAATTCGTGCACTTGCGACATAGTGAGATTTATGTGACAGCCGCACCCCATGACTAGTGTTCTGATCCGAGTTGGTTCGGTGCTGGCTAGACACTTTACCCAACTCAGACTAAAAAACATCTCGTAGGAAGGGGTGTCACTGTCCAGGATCAACCATACACATCATTATAAAAAAATTGTAATATACACAGCGAAAGTCTTGAAAATACAAATATGTTGATAACTTTGATAATTACACTCTTTTGATAAAAAAAAATTAATTATACAGACATTCCAAAAGGCAAGATTGGCAAGAATATTCACACGATCCATGTTGCCACGTTAGTCTTATCCTGAGGAACGCACAGATAGGAAAAACGAGGAATAAGTCCTTGATGACTTAGTGAAATTCATACAAAACAAGTGGCAATGCAAAAATTAACAGTGATTCAATGGATATATTTCTAGGAGTGATCCTACCGATAGAAACAGTTTAACAAGGTAATTTGATGTAGCAATGCTACCAGAATATTCTGAAAATAGTTTATGAACATGCGCCTTAACAGTAAACCAATCCAACCTTATACTACCAGATACTATCTTATACCTCCCGAAGAGGAGGTGACATCGCAAACAAAACAGGTGACATGCTCGAGTATATGTCGATCCAGCACGCATGTTACAACCAACTCCCGACTGCAAGCGACGCCTAGATAAATGGGTATCAAGCGAAATTACTTAAACCGACAGTCCTTACTCAATCCATGGGCCCAACATCCCAAAGGCGTCCCAATGGGTGATAAACAAATAAGCTAATAAACCGGATAATATCCGTTGCTCATTGAGCAACATGTCCCGAACACACAGTTCGTTGCTCTTTGCACAGTTCAAGAACCAGTACATGAGATTATATGTGATGAATAATTAATGGTTGTGTATGATTTAGCAATAAGTGAGAAAATCACGCTTCTTGATGAGATGCAAAAATAGGAATAAGATGAATTATATGTTGTTCGTAGTTTGGTAATGAAGTTGTGACTTTTCTGTCCAAGTTTCTCAGGGCATGATGTCAAAGGGGGCTAGAACGAAATCAGAATTTAACCTCACATTTATTTGTACGAAAAATCTTGCGCGTTGTTGATTAATTTGTTAAACCTTTAATAACATTAAGATAATATCAGTTAACTGAATAATCATAACTCACCACAATAAATGTACTATTCAACTTTCGTGTTGATGAAATTTGAGGAAGTTCTTGTTAAAATGTAGCTAATACTAATTTAAGTAAATAGCACATATCATTGATGAAAATCTTATGCAATAAACTTTGATGTCGTAAGGTTAAGTTAAATATCATATATACTTTGTATACGAAATTTATATCTCAAGATTTATCTTAAGGAAACATATATTTATAATTATAATTGTAGATATAATTTTCTAATGTTAGAAAATCATTTCAAATGGTAAGTATGCAATAATATAAAGTATAGTATGATAAACTATTTAATTTGATGCATAATAAATCTTTAAAATATATTTCTTAGCTGATTTATGGAAAATCGTTCTTTAAGTCTCTAGTACATCCAAAAATTTCCGGAATTATGACATCAAACAATTATCTTATGATAGTAAATTGTATAACTTAGTTAATATTATTTTGTTTCAAGATTATCTTAAATTACATAAAATTGTATTTATAACTTATAAAAATATTAATACGTAAACTTAACCAAAGTAAATGATCAAAGAATATTTAAGTTAAAGTTACGATACATAATCATATAAGGGGATTAGACCACGAAAGTATATATGGTAATCTTATTAAACTTATTTAAGGGTATGTTAAACATGATAAATATACTATATATATACTACTGAAAATTTTCAAAAATATTAATCAGTAGTTACAACTTATATTAAAGTGATTCTAACAATTTCTATATCTTATAAGAGTCATGTGTGAGTGATCAATCATAGAATCATGATGATTATTTTCAATCATAAACTAAGAACATAAAGTATGCAAAATAAGTCGAAAATTATCGCATTATCGGATTTACCTTCGATCGGATATCCAAATGGACTTTGTACCCAAATATTTTTGTGTTTTATGGTACCTAACATCATGAGGAACATGTGTACCCAAATTGGAAGTAAAGCCCGAAGGTTTGCTATGGTAAGTAATTCTTGAAAACATAGAACCTATTTTTTGATTTTCAGACACCAGTCTACGGTTTAGGAACATCGACCCTTTAAATAACATTACCTGAAAAACATTTCTTCATATGAAAGTTAGAGGACATCATCAGGAGTATTTAACCATTGACTTTGATTAAAAGGGATTTTTCTACAATTAGTTGTGATTTTTTGAAGGTGCAGGGCTGAATGGATAATTTATGCGCAATAAACGTTTTGGGTTATTTTCGGGTAGAAAATAAACACAAAAAAATATGGGACAATTCTTTCCCAAAACGAAACACAAAAATAAAGAAGTCGTATTTCAGGATTTTTGGCTGAGTCGAATTAGTTTGGGTTGTAAATAATTTTGAACAATGGTGATTATTTATAGGCGGAAATTATAGTTAATAGTTAATGATCATGTCCCACCATGGTTATTTTATAATAAATCACAAAAAATATGACTCCAATCATGCTCTTAAAGATGGCATGGCTTACCTCACCAATTAGATAATTGATATCAAGTCCCTCAATTATTTATAATTAAAATTCAAATAGGTATAAATAAATCTTTTTACATACATATTTACTTATTAATTTTTCTAGATAATTCGATCATATTGGTTTATATTTGAAATTGAAATATATGTTTTAGGTTTTGAGACCTATAAAAATAATAAAAGACTAACTTTTAAGTTCAGGGACCAAAAGGCAAATTTTTCTAAACATTTAGTGTCAAAATGGAATTTTTAAAAGTTCAAGGGCTAAAGTATATATTTGTGTTTTTGTTCAAATTTCAGGGGAGTTACAATTTAGGTATAATAACTATGTGCTGAAATATATTCTACTATATTTAGACCTATGCACGCTCCCATCAAGGTGAAAGTACAATTTTAAAAAATTATAAGGGTTTGGTTTAAAAATATTTTTTGGGGATAAAATTATGACGTGAAAGAATATTTTTAGTTGAGAAAAATGAAGTTACGAGGCATATTTGTCAGCCCGAAACCAAAAAGGGCATTTACAAATTTTAGGAAAAGTTATAGGGGAAAAACAATCGTCCGCAGATTAAACAATGAAATAGTAATTAAAGCTTTGAATGAATAGAAAAAAAAATAGAAGAAGGGGCGAAGGCATGTAAGTTACAATGAGAGGCGAACGGCGAGTTATCTTCTCTTCATCGGGAGCCATACCCACAACCCATGACCTCGAACGCCACGTGTCGACTTCGAAGCACGAGTTGATCAGACAAAAGAACAATTCAAATGCGGCGGTGCAGCAGCAGCAAAAGATGATGGTATATGAGGTCGAAGCTACTGATGGTGGTGGTGAGATAGGAAGAAATAAGACACCAATGTCGTACATAGGGGTGGCAAATAGATCAACTAGTTGAATCTAGTTGACATTCAATGGCTTGAAGATGAGATAAGGTTGAGTTGATATTAGATCCACATATGCGGATCTAATATCAACATCAACTCAATCTCAATCAACCTCAACTTTTTCTCAATCCAAGATGAACTTTTTAGGTTGAGAATCTCAACCCAATTTCAACTCAACTTCAACCTCAAGTTTTAAAATGTATACATACTCCTAAAATTTTACAAAATAAAAAAATCCAGTATACCCCTAAAATCCATTAAAAAAACGAAAAATTATATAAAAAATCCCGAGAACCTCAAATATTGATTTGGTGTGTGGTCGTATGCTGATGAAACACTCCGCATCATGCTGATCCTAGGCTGTGTTGGAACCAGCTTTGTCCTTTACACACATGTACTCCAAGCGACGTGGTGAGGGGACGGATGGATCGTTGATGATTCCAGACTGAACTCGGGTTATCCCAAGCTGCCTACATATCCATTTGGGGGAATCAAGTCGGGCGTAGTTCCTTTGTCTATTCTGCACTGCGCAGCTTTACGGTTTTGACCATATCTCCTTGCAGGAAGGTCCAAATCTCAAACCGCTTCTTGATATGGAAAGTAGACTCCTTTAGCTTTCCAAGAATATAAGGTACATATTGGGGAGATAAGTATATCGGTGGTGACATCCGATATAAGTTCGGGTATTCTGGCACATCAGAGATATGTCGAGGTTCCACCATATCGGCCATATCTCGAGATCGGTATATCGAAACCTCGATGTGCTTCTTCCTATGGGTAGCTGACACATGTAGATTTCCATACATATATTATACATGTCGAATGGATAAGTATATCGGTAGTTATGTTCGATATAATATCAGGTATTGCAGTATGTCGAAGGTATGTCGAAGGTATGTCGGGGATCTATGTCGAATATGGCATATCGGGGATGATATTCGATGTACATTTCGATATAGACATGACAGGGTGATCCCTAGGTATGTTTCCATCCCTTATGGCCAAGGGAGAGGGGTATTTATAGGCGTTGGACCCATATCGAATATGATATTCGATGTATATTCGATATACTTTTCGATATAGTGCAGGTTCTGCGCAGTCCCACCATTTTGGGCATAACTTCCACGCCGGATCTCGACATTGCGATCCGCTTATTGCATTACGGCCTAGACACCCTTGGACTTCCAACGACATATCATAGAGGGCCTAGTTTGTTATATACAAATAATGGCAATCCTTCCAATTGTGGCATCCACGTGACATAACATGTATCGCTACTATATTATGTAGTATTAGTAGTCCCCCATTTTGGAGTGTGGTCTTGGAACATGAGCATACTTCAAACTCTAATTAGATGTCATATTTATACACACCACTAGTCCCCCAGTTTGGAAATTATTATCTGAGGATAATGATTTGCAAATTAAATATGAGTTCTTGGATTACCTGTACCTCTCGTCCCGCCAGTTCAAATGACGGATCTCGGATATGTGAATTCATTCAAAGATGTTGGTGGACCCTCAATGTAATTTACGTAGACTAGAGGTCCACGTTTGAATTATCACAGAGAAAAATGTTCCTCTCGGCGCGAATTCTCGGTGAAGCTTATCATTTGGTAGTTGCAGTTCTTCGGCTGTTTTCGTACTAAGCAATCAATGCTTTGCTGCAAAGCCTTACCTTTGTATTTTTAGGTGAACGGTGCGCAATGTCCAGTAGGATTTGTAGATTTCTTGCCCTTTTTGCTGAGGTGAGGTCGCTAGTTCCCTGTTATCTATCAAGGATAGCGCGACAGACAATGAGTATATATTGATATAAGTTCCTCAATAGGTTAGAAGACAGAAAAATTGTTTATGTTTTAGCGAAAGCGTATATCTTTTGATTCACCGTCAATCGATAAACACCTTCATAAGAAGTGAATTTGGAGTAACATGCATATATTCGATGCAACTTGCAAAATGGATGTGACTGCGATGTGTGGTTGCGAGAAGGCTACATGGAGTAGCGTGTAACCGAGGTAGACGAACATGACCACTTGGGGCCTTGTACGTGCAATCTTTCATATATAATCGTGATTGTTGCTTGCGATTGTGTATACGTGATTGTTTATGAAAATTGGGTTTTTACCAACCTTGCGTGAGGTTGACGAGTGAATGAGAGTCTCAGGGTGATCGATGGGAGCGCTTGTTGTCACTTATTATGATTTTTCCCTCTTAAGCATTTGGGATATGGGAAAATGTTTGTGTGTTGGCCTGGACAATAGCGTTAGTGTGGCTAGGTTTTGCGTTGAATATATGGGTACGTAACTAACTCAAACTTGGTCGGTACGTCTTGAGTTATTCAAGTACTTTATCAGAGGTAGTGTCTGACTGCACTTCTGTTTACCTTTACAGGTAGACGTAGTTGATATTATATCATAAACAACACTTGACATACATTGTGAGGTATGATCTATGATTACGCTCTCGGTATGTTTCACCCTACAGTTATTGGGCAATTTTCAGCTAAAGTTATTGTTGATGTAGCTTCAAATAATGTTACATCTCATGGGTGATTTTGAGCTATCACCAGCGCATAGTGTAGGTATGATAATGCTTAGCCTGGTGGCGTTATTGTGATTCTCAAGAAAAAAAAGGGTCTCGTGTTGATTGGCGTGAAGTGTGCTCGCAAAATTGAAATTAAGAATTCGAGTGGGGCTACGTCGCCTCTGATATTGATTGTCTAATAACCTTTGGATAATCCTGGTCTTTGCTTTGCCATTTGTTTGTATAATAGATTCTCGTTCAAATCCTAGCATTAGCCTTGGGTAGACATCTATTGTCGTGCACTGTAGAATAAATATGCCGGTGAAGGTGTTTGGTGGCATATCAACATATGATAGGAGAGAAGTCGACCTGTTAAGGTATTCCTTGAATTTTCTCATAAGAATGAGATATTTTTACCCGTAAGGGTAGTCCCTGCCTTATCTCGTAAGATAGGAGGTGTTGCTTATCGTTTTTAGGTATTTTGTGTCTTTTCGTAGATGGATCAATCTGATAATAAAGTGTATGAAGTCCCGCAAGGTTGTAGCGAGAGCCAAAATTATATGAAATATCACTTGGAAAATTTAAAGCCCGATATGTGGACTGAAGGCTCCCAGACCAATGTTTGTAACTGACGATTGACGTCTAAATTATTTATAGGTCCAATGAGAGATGTCATGATTATCTTCAATGTAAGTTAAATATGCACTTTGCCAATCTTTAAGAGGGTAAGATAGGCAATGACTGAGAAGTCATCTCAAGGAAGGCTCTCGGCTATAATAATTGTGAAAATGACGAATGCGATAATGGATGGAGATAATTTTCTTGACGTTCTTAGGTTCGCGTTTAATGCGTATTAGATCGCTTGCTTGCGCTAGTGAGTATTGTAGGTTGGTCACCCTTCGAAAGAGTCGCATAGTTTACGATGATGCGAAGCGTCGTTTATTATGCTGCTTGGAATAATCTTTCGATTGACGCTCCTTGTTTTCTGGAGCGAGTTTAACAAATAAATAGTCGTTCATTTTGAACCTTGTATTATATATTTCATAGTCATAGTGGTATTATTGAAGATCTCATTGGTGATGAGAATTTACCGTTGGTGGCGGCTTCATTTATTATTTGTCAATCTTAGACCGGTACGGTGGCGGATGCAACGGCGTTGTTATAAATCTATGGTATGAATAATTTATTCTTTTAATCATGCAATCGCGCTGGGCTTGAGCGTTTTAGCAGTATACTGTGCTTTTAAAAGGCGTGGCAATACATAGATACTTGTTTTTGCCGTATGAGGTCGGGGTACCATGTAGGTACTAACCGTTGCGCCTTAAGAGGCGCGTTATCGCGTAGGTAATGGATGTTGTAAGATGGTTCGTCTTGTCCACTTTGTTTGGATTAATGCAAGTGTGTCGTCTCATATTTGTGCACAAATTTTTGCAATTCCCGTGGTATTTCACAGCAACTTGTGTGTTTGAAATATTTAAAGGAATACTGTTAAGAAATCGTGTATTTGGCTGGTTGTCCATTTGGTTAGGGTACCTCGTGGGTGTGCGTTTACTTGTCATTTAAGGCAGGATACCGCGTAGGTACATGTTCGCCTTTCAATTTAGTTATGAACTTGTACGTGTAGAGGTTGCTCTGCCATTTATGGCATGTTAGCGTATAGGTAAATCTTCTTTAGAAGGAGTGACGCGACATTTCTTGCATTTTACCTTATACGTTGATGGGTAGAGGGGATGTTGCCATTTCTAGCATGTTTCCTTTGTGTTGTCCACATTGTTCGTTCCTCCGTTTGTCCTCAGATTGTCGAGGTATAGTGTCGTCCGCTCTATTCTTGGGAATAGGGGATCTGTAGATAGGGGATTGCAGATTGTTGACCGCACTACCGCTCGTGGAGTAGGGGCCTTGTAGATAGGTGACCATCTACCGCTCGTGGGGTAGGGGCCTGCCTCTTCACCTAGTTTGTTTTATGTGATTTTCACCCAATAGGCTCTTCACCTAGCTTAATTTATGGGATTTCCACCCAATAGGATCTTCACCTAGCTTGATTTATGGGATTTTCACCCAATAGGCTCTTCACCTAGCGTACTTTTATGGGATTTCCACCCAATAGGCTATTCACCTAGCTTGATTTATGGGATTTTCACCCAATAGGCTCTTCACCTAGCTTAATTTATGGGATTTCCACCCAATAGGCTCTTCACCTAGCTTGATTTATGGGATTTTCACCCAATAGGCTCTTCACCTAGCGTAATTTTATGGGATTTCCACCCAATAGGCTCTTCACCTAGCTTGATTTATGGAATTTTCACCCAATAGGCTCTTCACCTAGCGTACTTTTATGGGATTTCCACCCAATAGGCTCTTCACCTAGCTTGATTTATGGGATTTTCATCCAATAGGCTATTCACCTAGCTTAATTTATGGGATTTCCACCCAATAGGCTCTTCACCTAGCTTGATTTATGGGATTTTCACCCAATAGACTCTTCACCTAGCGTAATTTTATGGGATTTTCACCGAATAGGCTCTTCACCTAGCTTGATTTATGGGATTTTCACCCAATAGGCTCTTCACCTAGCTTAATTTATGGGGTTTCCACCCAATAGGCTCTTCACATAGTTTGATTTATGGGACTTTTACCCAATAGGCTCTTCACCTAGCGTAATTTTATGGGATTTCCACCCAATAGGCTCTTCACTTAGCTTGATTTATGGGATTTTCACCCAATAGGCTCTTCACCTAGCGTAACAGTTCACGTGGGTAGGGGCCCATCCCGTTATCACAGAGAACCCGTTACCGCTCAAATCTTCAGGATCAACCCCGTTATCACAGGGGATCGGTTCACGTGGGTAGGGGCCAATCCCGTTATCACAGGGAACCCGTTACCGCTCATGGGTAGGAGCTTGCCTTTGTTTTGTAGGTGACCCGTTACCGCTCATGGGTAGGAGCTTGCCTTTGTTTTGTAGGTGACCCGTTACCGCTCATGGGTAGGAGCCCGTCCGTTATCACAGGGGACCCGTTACTGCTCATGGGTAGGAGCCTGCCTTTTTCTTCATAGGTGACCCATTACCGTTCATGGGTAGGATCCCGTTCGTTATCACAGGGGACCCGTTACCGCTCATGGGTAGGAGCCTGCCTTTTTCTTCATAGGTGACCCGTTACCGCTCATGGGTAGGAGCCCGCCCGTTATCACAGGGGACCCGTTACCGCTCATGGGTAGGAGCCTGCCTCTTTCTTCATAGGTGACCCATTACCGCTCATGGGTAGGAGCCCGCCCGTTATCACAGGGAATCCGTTACCGCTCATGGGTAGGAGCCTGCTTTTTCTTTTTGACCCGTTACCTCTCATGGGTAGGGGCCTGCTTTCTTCAGCTTTTGTCGCTGTTTACTGGTAGTTTTCCTCCCCGTAGGGTTTGTAGAGCCTTGGATACCTGTAATCCAATGAAGACAAAAAGAGGAATGTGCATGCATAATGATGTATATAGTGGAATACACATAGATTGCGTTATGAGTTTTCCCTTATGGGGAGTTTTGATTTCGTGAGAGGTGAATGTTCATGTATGAGAGTTAGGCGTGCCTGCTGTACCTGCTTTAACAGATAATAGTGAGTAATGTGGGATGTCACCCGTGATTTCCCTGCGAGAAAATTTCTAAAAATTCATCGTGCTGTTGAAGCACGTTATACCGTCTAGGATATGTACCTATAGGAAGGAAATATATAATCACGCAATAATTTAACTAGATCTTTTTAGTTTCTTATGGGAAAGAAACCATAATCTCAGTGTGCCATTAGAGCACCTTCGTCATATCCGTTAGGACACATTCCTGCAAGAATCAAGGACATGACAATACAAATATGCTTATCTAGGGAAAATAAGGGTTAAAGATGGATAACGATATGCGTCGCAATATGTATCAATAAGAAACTTCAAAATGCATGATATGCAAGAACCGGATAACCTCCGATCCGCCTATCCTTTAGGATAAGAGGTACATGTACACTTACGGTGTACCTGCAAACAGTCTATCAATATGAAAGGGAGAGAGAGATATAACGTTCCATATATAAATATTCACAATGTGCAACGGTTGGGAACTAGGTGAACCCTAGTTCACCGATGCATCACGCGATAAGGGAATAAGACCTGCGTGATGCTTCCTGTTTCAGCTATAGGTCAGCACAGAGGGCAGTTAAAGTAAATTAATGATTTTTCAATAATAGTTAAAGATAAAAATTAAGGGATAGCGTAACTAACTTGCAGAATATGAAGGTGAATAGTATAACGTAATTGACAGACTTATTTTGATGTAAGGCATATGTCCGATGGCGCTCCAATCCGCCATAGTTCTTGGTGAACTTGGTTGAATCTTACGGTTGCATGCTTGTTTCTAAGTACATTCCATTGTGTTCCCACAGACAACGCCAATGATTTGGTGTATTGTCATATGCTGATGAAACACTCTACATCATGCTGATCCTAGGCTGTGCTGGAACCAGCTTTGTCCTTTACACACATGTACTCCAAGCGACGTGGTGAGGGGACGGATGGATCGTTGATGATTCCGGACTGAACTCGGGTTATCCCAAGCTGCCTACGTATCCCTTTGGGGGAATCAAGTCGGGCGTAGTTCATTTGTCTATTCTGTACTGCGCAGTTTTACGGTTTTGACCATATCTCCTTGCAGGAAGGTCCAAATCTCAAACCGCTTCTTGATATGGAAAGTAGACTCCTTTAGCTTTCCAAGAATATAAGGTACATATTGGGGAGATAAGTATATCGGTGGTGACATCCGATATAAGATCGGGTATTCTGGCACATCAGAGATATGTCGAGGTTCCACCATATCGGTCATATCTCGAGATCTGTATATCGAAACCTCGATCTGCTTCTTCCTATGGGTAGCTGACACATGTAGATTTCCATACATATATTATACATGTCGAATGGATAAGTACATCGGTAGTTATGTTCGATATAATATCAGGTATTGCAGTATGTCGAAGGTATGTCGAAGGTATGTCGGGGATCTATGTCGAATATGGCATATCGGGGATGATATTCGATGTACATTACGATATAGACATGACGGGGTGATCCCTAGGTGTTTTTCCATCCCTTATGGCCAAGGGGGAGGGGTATTTATAGGCGTTGGACCCATATCGAATATGATATTCGATGTATATTATATATAGTTTTCGATATAGTGCAGGTTCTGCGCAGTCCCACCATTTTGGGCATAACTTCCACTCCGGACCTCGGAATTGCGATCCGCTTGTTGCATTACGACCTAGACACCCGTGGCTTTCCAACGACATATCATAGAGGGCCTAGTTCGTTATATGCAAATAATGGCAATCCTTCCTATTATGGCATCCACATGACATAACACGTGTCGCTACTATATTATGTAGTATCAAATATTTTTATAAATTGCTCAAATAACCCCTAAAATTCTACAAAATTCTTTTTAATCCCAAAATTCACAAAATATTTATAAAAAAAAAACCACCAAGTCTAAAAAAACCAAAAAATATATAAAAAATCCTGGGAACCTCAAATATTTTTATAAATTGCTCAAATAACCCCTAAAATTCTATAAAATTCGTTTTAATCCCAAAATTCACAAAAAAATTAAAAAGAAAATCTCCAAGTCTAAAAAAATGAAAAAATATATAAAAAATCCCGAGAACCTCAAATTTTTTTATAAATTGCTCAAATAACCCCTAAAATTCTATAAAATTCGTTTTAGCCCCAAAATTCACAAGAAAATTAAAAAAAAACCTCCAAGTCTAAAAAACGAAAAAATATATAAACAAATCCCAAGAACCTCAAATAGTTTTATAAATTGCTCAAATAACCCCTAAAATTCTATAAAATTCGTTTAACCCCAAAATTCACAAAAAAATAAAAATAAAATAAAAAATCCCGAGAACATCAAATATTTATTATAAATTGCTCAAATCCTGAGAACCTCAATTTTCTTTATACTAAAATACACAAAAGTTGAAAAATACTCTAAAACTCTTAAATTAACCATGCCTTAAATTACTAACAATAAAACCATAGAAACAAACATAAATACATAATCGGCAATGTAATTCAGAATTAAAGACCAAAAACTACATATGATTTCTTCTCTAACAGATAAATATAAAGCAATCATGAATGAATTCACAAAAAACAAGATATTAGAAGTTTTGTCATGTTCATACTATCATTTTGACTTTTATCTCTGCGTTGTGTGCAATACTCTAGTGGCCGATGGGAATTTGGGTTGGATAACTATTAAGAAGTACACACTTTTGTTAAATAATCATAAAAAGCTTATCATATAAAGCAAGTTTTCCCATTTGAAGACTATTTTGAGTAAATAATTAAAATCATCAGTTGTATGCCTGTATAAAACACATTAGTATTGCAGAATTGCCTAAAACGTGAAAAAAAAAAACCACAGATAATCCTGGTGTTGGTTAATAGTATATGTAATTGTATATTTAAAGTAAAAGTACATTATGTTTTAAATTAGTTATTGCTGCAACGTCACTTTTATTTTTTTTATATAAAAAGTGATTTAGCATATATAAAATATTTGGAAGAATAATTGCCTAAGTTGGGTTAGCTCAATGGAAAAGTTTCTTAATCTTTGAGAAAGAGTCGTGGGTTCAATTCCCACATTGAGCAGCAGCGAGAATTATTTTTATTTTTTAGCGATTTGGGCTAAATTTTGGCATGGTTGAAGTTGGGTTTGTATTCGATCCACTTTCGGTTGACACTTGGTTGACATAAATCTCAATCCAAAACAGACTCCACTGATTTGGGTTGAGTTGAGATTTATGTCAACCTTATGTGGATTTGGATCTGGAAATCTGGATCAAATTTTGACAATTTGCAGATCCAGATCCACATTGCCACCCCTAGTCGTACACGGTGGCGCGTGGATAAAATGTACTACTACCTCAGTAGCTCAGTTGTGTGTATGTACATTTCCAATGAGACGTCATCACCACCACCAAGTTTCCACTTGCCCCCGCCTGACTTATTGTGTGTGTGTTAGAGAGAGAGAGAGAGAGGTTTCACGAGCGCATTATGAAAAGAAGGGCTCAGATCCGAATTGCAAATTGTGAGCTATTTCCTTATTTCATTGTCAAAGTCATAGTCAATTTTCGGAAGAAAAAAAATCTAAATATTTTTTTTACTCAAATTGACTTTTCCAATTATTGAGTTGGCTCTCGTACTTTCTTGGATTTAAATTAAATTTTTCATGATTTCGTGGATTTAAATTAAATTTTTCGTGTAATAGCTTTGAATTTGCGATACCGTCACCATCATTAGAATTGTCTCGATGAAAAAAAATTAAGTTCAAAATAATTCTTCCGGCAATTTTGGTCGCAATATCGCTGGAAACATACGCTAAGGCAAAACAAACAGATTGACAAAGGTTAGAGGGCAGATCGCTTATAAGATTTCTCGAAGGTATGTTGCAAACACGTTGTGCTCTCTCGCTCTGCAGTCTTGTGTAAAGCCTTTCCTCCTATTATTAATCTTCATTCAAAGTGAAAATGCAATCATGGTTAAAACTAAACAATATCATATTTACAAATATGAAGGTTAGCAATATTAGTATATTACCATTAATTAATTAGTCATGCTCCTTGTGATCCAGAGGAATCAAAAATATAGATAACTATAGTTTTAACAACTAAAAATCAAACTCATTCGACGAAGTTTCATCGCCAAAAAACTCTCTTCATAAATGACACATATATAGTCTCGTTAAAATTAAAGCATTTACTTTATGTCATATTCTAAAAAACCGAGGACATTAAAATGAGGGGGAATATGGATATAAGATCATAAGAGAAAACTGGACTAAGTGATATTCTTCTTGCTTGTTTAGCAAATCAATAATTAAGCTATTTAGCATATTGTGCTGCTAAACATATTATTTTTAGATTTTACAGGAATGCTTAAGAGCTCCAGAATGTAAAAGTGCATACTATCAAGGCATGATAATCACAACATAAAACTCGAGAGCAGCGTTATGATTATACATTTACATGGCTAAATTCCAAGCCCATGTATTTTAAACCGCGAAGATTATAGCATATGCTTTACATGACTGATCTTTACCAGTGAACAAGTCAACCCATTTAGTGTCATGAATTTTGATTAGAAGCTTTAATTAGGCCAACGCAATTATAAAATGGAAACTGCAAACTATATCTCACACTATAATAGCAATAATGTGCGGTAAATCGGACAATCTCATAGCAATTAAATTCTATGCTACATAATCTGCAGTACATATCATACTCAAAAACTCTAATTCAAAACGTCTAAATTTTGTTGCCTATCAAATATTACGAAGCTTGGCACATATTAAAACGTTTCAAACTTTACGGAGTAGAATACTTCTTAAAATTGATGTTCCTTATTCCATAATTCACAACAATAATGAAATAGAAAAACATTAATAAAATAATATTACCTCGATTCAGCATCGCACTCAAATGAACATTGACTCGAACAAATAATAATAAGAATTAGCAACAAAATTAAAATGACGATATGACTTCATCTTAACTCCAAAGATTCACGTCGAATGTAAAGTAAAATTTGCAAAGCTGATGCGAAGATTACATTGGTTCTTTTAAGACGATCTGAGCCCCTAGTTGGTGATTCTATATATATATATATATAGTAGGGTCACCACACCACGCGCCGTCTCCAGCATACTACAGCCCATCTTATTACGCCGTAATCTTAATTAATTCTAACCATATACTAAACATAAAAAGGAATCTCTCACAACATTTTGTTTTTTTTTTCTCATACTAGTCAATGCTTTTTGAATAGGTTGAATTTTTTGATCCGTAATTAATAGGTCTAGCTTGATTTTCATGTACAAGAATATAATTGAAGGAGAAGTAGCCGCATGCATCTTCTTTCTTTTTCCTCTTTTTCTAGGATAGAGAAGTATATTTTTATCAATATACTAGTTAACCCTCGCCCGTGCTCCGCACGGGCTCATATTTCTTTTCTTTGTCTTTCGTTTACTTTAATTTCAATATCGAATTTTTCATTTTCTTTGCCCCAAAACTTCATGTCTTTTCGAATTGCGTCAAAATACTTATTAATCATTCATTCTCTTATTCCTTCTTCTCAGCCATTCGTACTTCAATTCCATGATCAAACTTTTCATTTTCTTGTCACGAAACTTCACGAGTTTCTTATGTTGGAGAATTTAATTAATTTGTTGTTGAGACCAAAATATTAATTAAATTATATTGGAATTGAGTTCAATATAAAATGTGGCATAATATATTTATTTATATTAATAGCCAAGAGTTAGAGGGTGTGAATGGTAATTTGCTTACCTCAAAGTTCTATATAATCCCTACGTAGGTGGTTTTGGCAAAGACATGGTTTTCACTTAACAAAAACGATGTCTTCTCCGGGGAAGATAAAAACCATCCTTCACATCAAAAACTCTTTTGTGCATAAAAATCATAGCATAATCATTTGGAGTTCTGCAAGTATCGCTAGTGTTCCATTGAGGGGATAGTATTGAGCTTCACTTGCTATCTCGGGGAAAGGACGTTGTACCTTGGGAGGTCAGTGCCGCATGAGGGCTTGAAGCGGTAGCCGCGGCATAGTGATCTTAAGGGGAAGAGGCTTGCTTCGGACTCGTCCACTATAAACGATTATTTAATCGTTTGAGGTTTTTCTATCACCTTTCTTTATAGTTTATTTTATGTTTTGCATGATATATATCCTTATGAATGTTTATTCTTTTTGTGTTGTATATGTAAAACATGTTTATCTTTATGTTTGTTAGAAATACATGTTCATATGTTTTTTATTTGTGTTATTGAAATCTGGAAATTCTTGTTATGGCTATACACCGGATCCAACATCTTATGCACGAGCAATTTTCTGGTAACCACCTTCATAACCCTCATCTCACCGTTTATTGGTAGTACTGCGCCAGCACTAGATGGTTGCACAAATAATTTATCCCACAGTTGTTTATGTCTCTCCCGACCCCAAAAAATATAGTAGCAAAACTTTTTAGGCAAAACTGAAATAATTCTAAAATAAAAGGATCAATTGATAATTTACAGTAGAGCCTATAAATAAATAATAAATACTTTGGGGTCAAATTTAGAAGAAGTAGAAAATTAAAGGACCATTCTGCAATTTACAGTAGGCCAATAAGTGTGAAATGTAAAACTTTCGAGGCAAGATCAAAATAATTAAAACATTGAATGACTGTTATGCAATTTATAGCAGACCCTAACGCAATTAACTGTTAAGAAATTTTATTATTTGTTGATCCCAATCGATTAATACGTGCAGGCTCTCTAGATATTTATTACTGTAAAATAAAACATAATATAGTAATTAGTTGAACTTACAGGTGCAAAATTGAAACACGAAAAATCAACTTCTGCAGCATGCTTGACAAAATCCATTCTTATTATATTGTAAGATATATACTAGAACTTGCCCGTGTGATGCACGGGCTAGTTAAATTTTAATACTTAATTTTCTAATAATTTTTATCATTGTTAACAAAAAAAATTATATTTAAAACGAATAGATTTAGCCTAAGAAATCCATAATGGTTGAAAATGCATAGATATTCTATATCATTTGATTAACAAATATTTATTTGGTATAGTCATTAATTTACGTTATAAGGTTTAAACGAAATAAGTAAAACAAATGATAAAATTCATTTCGTTACCTTGATCTAAAAGCTCGATAATTTTATAATAATTCTTTAAGGTTGTCAAAATTGTGAAACTAAAATATCAATATGTTAACAACAAACAGTAGGGCCCAAAAATACATAATTTAAAACTTTTTGGGTGAATCTAGAAAAAATAAAAAGTAAAAGGACAATTTGGCAATTTGCAGCGGGCCGGTACGTGCGAGATGTAAAACTTTTGAGGCAAGATCGAAAGACTTAAAAATAAGTGCCACAATGGCTATTAGGTATTAAGAAATTTTATTATTTGTGGGTCCCAATCGATTAATAAGTGCGGGCCCTCCAGATATTCATTACTGTAAAACAAAACATAATACAGTAATTAGTTGAACTTACAGGGGCAAAATTGGAATACAGAAAATCAACGTCTCAAGCTTGCTTGAAAACATTCACTCTTATTATATACTAGTAATGAAGCCCGTGCGGAGTACAAATATCTGTTAATCGTTAAATTAGTATTATTGGATTGCAAATATCTGTTAATCGTTAAATTAGTATTATTGGATTGCTAATTGATAAGATTAAAATAAATAATAGTTATGCATATATTATTTTTATATAAAATAGTAATAAATCACTAAATGATTATATTTTTAACGTAAAAATTATCGATAATCGATCTTAATATCTCAATTCTCAACTTGCTGATATGACACTTTATAACTATAGCATGTTGTAGTTGTATTAGTATAATTTTAGAATTTTATTTTATAACGTATAAGTATGGTACAGATTAATTTTATCATGAACCAAGCATGCAATCCCAATGAATTAGCGTAGGCTATATGAACTATGAAAGAATCAAGTCGAGTCGTGCACATGAATCATTTGCCTCAATTCGTTTCGGTTGAGAAGTAAATCCTCATTTACGTCATTGAGCTTCATGTTGTTTTGTATGACCTCCATCTATGTCTTTTTCAGTCTCCACGATTTTTAGTTGTACATACTAAGTCGAGATCTTTAATGCGTCTTAATGGGTTTGTAATTAACAATCGGGCCACATAAGTGTGTAACATAAAACTATCGAGAGAAAACTGAAAAAATCAGAATTTACAATGAGGCCCATAAGTAAATAACATAAAAATTTTTGGGCCGAATTTAAAAGATTTAAAACACAAAAAGGACCATACAACAATTTACAATGGGCCTATAAGTGCACTCGTAAAACTTTTGGGACAAGATCAAAAGAATGCAAAACTTAAAGGACAGTTCTGCATTTTATAATGGACCACATGCTATTTAATGTGATTCAAATTTATATTATGCGGGTCCTGATCTATTAATACACACGGACCTACATGTTACTATTACTGGAAAACCAAATATACTATAATAATTAGTTGAACTTATAGGGGCAAAACTCGTAGCAAAAGTTAATGCCCCAAAAACCTATGCGTTTTTATATAATAGCTACGTAATTGGCCGTGATTCGTACGGGCTCATTTTATTGTATTCGATAATTTAATTGTCATTTTTAAAAGGGTTAGTTTAATTTTAACGATAGTTAATTTGAGCATATATTTAACAAATTTTAATATAACTTTAGAATTGAATTTTTTATGTATGAATTAGTATAGTACTGATTAATTTTATTATGAATCAAGCTTGCAATCCCAATACATTGTGACACGCTATATGAACCATAAAAGAATCACGTTGAGTCTCGCGCACATGAATCCTCTGCCTTTATTTATTTCGGTTGAGAAAAAAATGTTCACTTAGGTGTGTGTGCTTCATGTTGTTTCGTATGACCTCTACACATGTCTTCTTAGGTTTCTCACGAGCTTTAGCCTTACGTCCTAAGTGGGATCTCCAACGCATCTTATCGGTTCATATATGGGTCTGCATTTAACAAGCGGGTCCTATAAGTGCGTATAGTAAAACTCACGAGGCAAAACTGAAATAATTAAAATTTAAAGGGACTGTCCCAAAATTTTAGACGGACCCCCACCTTATCCAGTGTTAATCAATTTTATATGGAGTGAGTCCCAATTGTTTAATATGCACGAGCACACAAGTTATTTATTACTGCAAAACCAAAAAGAACATAAAAGCTAAACTTTTGGGCGAAACTAAAAGAATTTAAAAATAAAATGACCATTTAACAATTTGCAGTAGGGCCCATAAATAAATAAACTAAGATTTTTGGGCGAATTTAAAAGAAATAAAAAATTAAAGTGCAGACGCAATAACTTAACGAAAATAACTCCTAGAATTGACGTATAACGGCAAAACTTGATAAATCTTTCACGCAGAACGCCAAGCTCGTACCATGCCAGGAGTAATATCATTTGCGAACGTGTTGGACATGAAAATGCCCGCATGTTTAATAACCTTCCACATGTGCGTGCAATCTAAAATTGGGTGAGATTTAAAGAACTCGCGTAGTAAAAAAGCAAGTTGTGCCTCAGTTTCGGCACACCAAAATTTGTTGTAGTGAAATGGATGACCAGAGTGGCGGCAGGTTTCCTAACAATATGAATTGTTTGTATGCGGATTAGAACATAAACAAAAAACTTATATTCTATATTATTTGGCATTTGTTGCGTAAGTTATTTTCCATAATGAACACAATAGTGTACCTCAATCGAAGGGCTGCGTCCAATGCTATCCATGGTGGAAGAAGTGGAAAATTCGGACGACATGATAAAATGGCACAAGAGGCGTTTGGAGATCGAAGGGTATTCAAACGTGATGAGTATTTGGTTATCAAAGTATAAGGTAAGAGGAAGAATAAACAAACAGATTTTGTAATAGCTATATGATAAGTGTATTTAAGACGTATTACATGGCATTGATCAATGGTGGTTGGGGTTGTCGTACGACCGATCCACTAATTAAATGCCAGGATGATATTTCTCTGCGTACACAACGCAGGCACATGCAAGTATGATTTGACAATAGATCGTATAATATATATATATATATATATATATATATGTGGGTCGGTTACAAGTGGTAATCTAATAGCACAACAAATCTGTCTCAAATCAGGCCTATACTAGGTATCTCACGTAGACTTGGTCCGGAACCTGTTGCTCGAGGTCGGGACTTCACCAAACTGCCTGCTGGTGCTACGTCGGTGATGAGTATCGAACGTATATCGGTGATGAGTCTCGATATGATGTCGGGAATGAGTCTCGATATGATATCGGTGGGCGATCGAGGTGATATCGATGGTCAGGTCGTTATAGGAGGCTGAGTGATGACGTGGACAAAACCATATCAAATATCTATGTCAGGTATAATATCGAATATTGTTATTCGATGTGACGCGGGCAAATTGAGGTGAGGAATTTCTGCCTTTCTCGGTGTGCGGGGCGAGGTATTTATAGGCGCGGCTGGTCTATATCGAATCCTATATTCGATGTCATATCGGAGGTGATCCCCGATATGATCGTTCATGGGTCGTGGCCCAGAATGGGCCCAAATGCTAGAAACCTCCATATCATGTAGTCCCCCAATTTGGGGATTATTATCTTAGGGATAAGAATTCGCAAATTTAGTTTTGAATTTTCGGGTTACATGTACCCCACGTCCCCCAGTTCGAAGGACGGAAATCAAAAATGCGTGAAGTGCACTTGGAACTAGTTTTGTGGGCTCCCCCAGTGCAGTTACAGCATTGTATGAGGTCCTCGTTTGAACTCTAGGTTGTTTAAAACACGCGATCTTGCAAATACGGATACAAACAATTAAAACGTATGATATTCCCCCATTTTTTGTAGTGCTAAGTTTGGGTCGAGCCCTCTATCACGTGTAGTGCCATTTCTTGTTTGTACGCTGAACTCATGTCGAAAGTCATATCGAATATGAGTTTCGATGTAATCATCGATATGGTGCATTTAATGTTGTGGGCCCCAAGTTTTGTTTGTTTATAAAAGTCGGTCCCTGTTGTGTCATCCTTCTTTATTTTACTGCCCCATGTTGTCGCTGTCGGAACTATGTCGAATTTGATGTCGGTAAATTTCCCCGATATCTTATTCGATCTCAATTTCGATATATCTTTCGATATTTTGCGCGTTTTTATAATAAATCGCCTTACTTGTTTTGCCAAAGGATGGTTCGTGCTAAAAAATCTCCGAAGAAAAAATTTGTTGTATCGCCGCAGTATTGTGAAGCTGGCCCTGCTAGGCAAAATGCTTTCGTCGTGTCAGACAACGAGTCTTCTGACTCTGAAATTCCTGCGAGGGATGCTTCATTGGATGACGGTTTCATGCAAGTTTCCAGAATTTCCGAATATCTAAGGTTATCCCGAGTCCGTCTTCATGAACGAAACTCTCGGTTCCCTGATCAATATCTCGTAATGCAATCAAATATTTATGGTGGCAGCGTTATTGTTGGAGATCGTGCTGCCATAGCGAGAGGTATTTGGTTAGAAGAGGATAGGATTAACGCTATGACCGTGGATTATGCTTCCCATCAACGTATGGTTGCTAACCCTCCACGGGTCAAAGTGACTCTGCCGCCAGAAGGTGCACCAGCTAATTATTGGCACCCTCGGGCTCGGGCTCGCTTTGAAGCGTCGCAAAGAGGGGTTGGGGAAAGTTCTCATTCTGGCGCGCATCATTTCGCGGGGTCGTCCTGTGCCGGGAGTGAGGAGCTCGATCCTGATGGGTTAGCACCCTCTTCTGGTGTTGGCAAAGAAAGTATTGATGAGGCTCCCCCTGTGTCGGTCGCTCCGAGCTCGTCTATTTCGGCTTGAAGGCGAACTGCGGCGCCCCCTGGTAATAATGATACTGAGAAGTCATCCGAAAATAGAGCGCCATCGAAGGAAGATTATTCTTTTTTAAGCAATCCCCTTTCGGAACGGTTAATTATGCGGATTGGGAATAATAATATCCGTGAGGAGGATGCTATCCGCGGCTTGGAAAATATTTATGGAAATTTTGATCCTTCTGAGTTGTGCCGAGATTTGAGGGTGGAATTAGCACCGCGCATATGTATGATGCTGCTATATACAGTAAGGAGTTTGCCTTGTTGCTTCTTGGTCGTTACTAATGTTCATCCCGCCTATTCTTTACTAATGATTATTCGTTTCCTTGGCAGTTTGGGCACACGTTCCATGAACTGTGCAGAGATTACATGCCACTTGGGGAGGTGCAGACTCGTCATGATGCTTTGGTGAAGGAGCTGCGCGCGATGATTGCACGTAGCGAGGTTAGTCGTGATCGTGCTAACAATCGGGCTCGTGCTGCTGAGACTCAGAAATGCATTGCACGTGACGAAGCATGGAAAGCATTAGTCGCTGAAGAAAAGATGAATAAGGAACTGGCTAGAAGCCAGGCTGAGACCCGACATTTGCGTGCTAAGAATCTTAAGTTAGAGCGTGAACGCAACGCGTATCGAGACTCCCTCGAAAACTTGGAAATTCAGAATGCGAAATTAGCCGAAACTTTAGCTCGCAACGGGGTAATTGTATCTTCCCCCCGTATTGAGGCAGGTGCTAGTGGCTCTATAAGGGATAGTGATTTTAATGTCGAGGTTACTGCTCCAGCGCATAGTTCTCCCCAACCATATGGTGGTACCCCCATCGGTGCTGGTATGAATGTGAATATCAAGCCTTATGCCGGAAGGGTGCCTGTCTGGGCTATCGCAGGGTCGTACGATAGGGAACGTTATAGGGTCCCCCGTGCGATGCGGTATTCCAGGTTGTCACCTGATCCAGAAAGTAGTAGTCCGAAATGGAATAAGTATCCAGAGGTTTTGTCTCCCCGGGGAATGGATGAACTTGCTGACGATATTTGTGCGGAGCCCTAGAAGTTTCCAGAATTTGAAATGAATGTATCCGGGCTTGGGCTCTTTCATCGGGAAGATATTCGGGCCGAGTTATTCACTGATCTTGAGAGGAATTAGTTTCTTTATGATATGTAGGTTATGTCGTCGGCTAGTGACATTTTTTGATACCGTAGCAGTTATTTCCTCGGGAAAATTTTTCTACGTAAAGTGTACCCCATGCCACTGGTTGAAAGCCATTTTTATGACGTTTAATGAAGGGTGTTTATTTGCAGAAATCTTACCTTGTGCAATTCTTTCTGTGATCATGAATATTATATCCTTGTCGTATAGTAGTTGTGGTAGCCTAGTGATTGTCTGGCGTTATTGGCATGGGATTGCCTTATCCTTGGTAGGTGACTTGTTACCACTCATGGGTGGGAGCCTGTCTTTTCTTCGTAGGTGACCCGTTACCGCTCATGGGTAGGAGCATGTCTTTTCTTTGTAGGTGACCCGTTACCGCTCATGGGTAGGAGCCCTCCCGTTATCACAGGGGGACCCGTTACCGCTCATGGGTAGGAGCCTGCCTTTTCTTCGTACGTGACTCGTTACCGCTCATGGGTAGGAGCCTGCCTTTTTTTTTTAGGTGACCCGTTACCGCTCATGGGTAGGAGCCCTCCCGTTATCACAGGGGGACCCGTGACCGCTCATGGGTAGGATCCTGCCTTTTCTTTGTAGGTGACCCGTTACCGCTCATGGGTAGGAGCCCTCCCGTTATCACAGGGGGACCCATTACCGCTCATGGGTAGGGGCCTTCCTTTTGTCTGGTTGCCTTCGATGCATCTTTTTCCTGGGCTGCGTCTGGTGAACTTCGTGTGCCTGCATGTGACATGCTAGTTTTAATAATATATTGGTGCTGAACCGTATTCGGTTGCCTACGTATCCAGTGTAGGGAATCAAGTCTCGCGTAGTTCTTTACACTATTAGTAGTAAATGAAATACTGAATTTTTTAAGAATAAAAATGCCTCAGGTGTTGCACGTTCCATGGCCTAGATAGGGGTTCGCCATACATGTCCTCGAGATAATAATAACCTTTTGCACTGGCGTGGGTAACCCTGTAGGGTCCATCCCAATTGGCTTGTAGCTTCCCAACATGCTTACTTGCTTTCATACTCTTCAACACCAAGTCACCCATTTGAAAGCTTCAAAGGTGCACTCGTTTATCGAAACTCCTGGCCATTGCTGCTTTGAAGGCCACTGTCCGTTGGTAAGCTTGCTCCCTTGTGGTACCAATCATCTCGAGGTCCATTTTCCGTAGTCATGCAGCATGTTGCGGGTCATATTCCGCTATTCTGTATGTTGGCATGCCAATCTCAACTGGGACTACTACCTCGGACCCGTATACTAGAGTGAACGGTGCCTCTCCTATAGATGTTCTGGGTGTAGTCCTATATGCCCATAGAATCCCTGGGAGTTCGTCAATCCAACTTGTTCCGGTGGCGTGCAGTCGCCGCTCCAGATATTGTTTAAGAGTCTTGTTGGTGGACTCCACTTGTCCATTTGCCTGTGGGTGAGATACCGCAGCAAAATGCTGGGATATTTTCAATTCTTTGCACCATGCAACCATTGTCTTTCCTCTGAATTGGGTACCATTGTCTGAGACAAACACTCGGGGTAGTCCAAAACGACATACAATATTTTTCCAGACAAAGTCTATCATATTTTTCTCCGTGATGTGCATCAAAGCCTCAGCCTCCACCCATTTCATGAAGTATTCTACCGCTACTAAAAGAAATTTCTTCTGACCTCTGGCCATTGGTAGGGGACCAACTATATCGATCCCCCACTGATCGAATGGGCAAGTGATCTCTAGGGGCTGCATCGGTACATCTGGCATGTGTATAAGTTTGGCGTGGTACTGGCAATTCTCACAATTGTGGCAGTACAGGTTGCGTCTTGTCGTAATGTTGGCCAAAAATATCCTTGTCTTAATATTTTCTGGGCTAGAGCTCTCCCTCCTGAATGATTTCCGCAACTACCTGCGTGTATCTCCCTCAGTATGTATTGGGCGTCAACTGGTGATATGCATCTCAGCAACGGGCCTTCAAAAGATCTCTTATAGAGTTCACCCTGGTAAATGGTAAACATGTACGCCTTGTACTTCAGTCGTCTTTGTGCATTGAGATCGGCCGGGAGGGTTCCATCTGCAAGGTAATTATATATCTCGTCCTTCCAACACGGTGTACCTGCTATAGGAAAGATAAACTCCACGTCAGCCCATTTTTTGCTGGCTTTTGTTAATCCAACTGCAGGCCTAGAGGTGGTCAGCAAGGTCACACGCTTTTCCACAAAAACGTCTGAGAAACTAGCAAATTTGGATAGAGCATCGGCCTTGGCATTTTCTGATCGAGGTATTTGCATCAGACTGAATGTAGTAAACTCGGCCGCCAATTCCTTCAACTTTGCCAAATATAAAACCATGGTTTCCTGCTTTGCTTCGATGAATCCCGAGAAATGATTAGCCATTAACTGCGAATTCGTGAAGACTTACAAATGATACGAACAGAGGGTCTTAGCCATTCTGACTCCTGCCAGGACTGCCTCATACTCCGCCTCATTATTCGTTATAGGAAAATTCAGACTGATAGCGAAATCAAATTCCCTACGATTTGGGGACACCAGGTGAATGCTCGCTCCGCCGCCGTTTGTTGTGGAGGAGCCATCCACATGAAGTAACCATGCCGCGGGTCTCGAACTGGGACCGGGGTCCTGACTTATAGGAAATATATGGTGGCACGAATGGTCTAAACTGTTACCTAGTGTCTCCGCCATAAACTCGGCTAGGACCTGTGCTTTAATAGCCGTGTGGGGACGATACTCGATCCCAAATTCGCCCAATTCTATAGCCCATTTTACCAATCTCCCTAAGGTATCCGGATTGGCCATGATTTGGCGGAGCGGTTTGTTCGTCACGACCGCTATTGGGTGAGCCTGGAAATAGGGCTTCAACTTACGAGCCGTCATGACAACGGCCAAGGCAAATAGTTTGATTTGCAGATAATTTTTCCCCGCTCCGTGTAGAACGCGGCTGACATAATGGATTGGAGATTGTTTTCCGTTTGCTTCTTTTACTAATACTGTGCTAATGGCGTTGGCGGAGACCGCGAGATATAGATAAAGCGTCTCCTCTGGATCTGGTTTCGCCAAGAGTGGTGGTGCAATCAAATACTTCCTGAACTGTTGAAACGCTCTTTCACATTCTTCGGTCCACTGGAAATCCTTGCCCTTCTTCAGGATTTTGAAGAAAGGAAGACTTCGTTCTGCCGAGGTCACAATAAAATGCCCCAAGGCTGTTATACACCCCACAAGGCATTGCACATCCCGTACCGAGCGTGGGGAAGCAAGATTCATCACGGCCTCTATCTTGTTTGGGTTGGCTTCAATTCTGCGCTCGTTAACCATATATCCCAAAAATTTCCCCGCTGCCACTCCGAAGGTACACTTCTTGGGATTGAGCTTCATCTCATAGTTTCTCATAATAGCAAACGATTTCTCCAAATGCTCCACGTGATTCTGCGCCTTCAAACTCTTGATCAACATATCGTCTACGTATACCTCCATTCATTTTCCTATTAGGTTATAAAACATCTTCGCCACCAATCTCTGGAACGTCGCGCCGGCGTTCTTCAAACCAAAAGGCATTACACGATAACAGTACACACCAGTGTCCGTAACAAAGGCTGTTTTCGATTGATCCTCCATTGCCATAAAAATCTGGTGGAAGCCGCTCTTGGCATCCATGAAACTGAATAGGGCGCACCCGGCTGTCGAATCCACTAGAAGGTCAATCCTTGGCAATGGGAAAGGATCCTGCGGGCACTGCTTGTTCAAATCTTTATAATCCACACACATTCTCCACTGTGCTGCTTTCTTCAGAACTAGGACAATATTGTTGAGCCACTCCGAATAACGTAATTCATAAATATGCCCTGCTTTAAGCTTTTCTACAACCTCTTTCTCTGCTGCCTCGCTCTTCTCCTTGCTAAAATTCCTTTTCTTCTGTCGTATTGGTTTGGCCCGCGGATCAACATTCAGCTTATGCTCTATAATCTTTGGGTCGATTCCAATTAAGTCAGAATCGCTCCAGGCAAATATATCGACATTCCTTTTTAAGCATTCAATCAACGCCTTCCGAATATCAGGCGACATTGTAGCTCTTATCCTCAACGTGTGCTCCGGTTGTCTCGGGTCGATCTCTATCGTGATAAAATCTCCCACCGGCTCCATTCTCGGTTGATAAGGAATAACCGCCCTCTCTATCTCGGCGCATTGCCCCTTATGATCAAGCCTCGACCTCTTGCTACTCTTCGTCATATTGGTATCTGTCTTGTTCAGTTCTTGCCCCTCGATACTTCGTTGCCTCTTCCCTGACATCTCGTCTGATGAGCTCCCGATCTAGAGAACCTTGGTTCCCACAGACGGCGCCACTGATTTGACAATAGATCGTATAATATATATATATATATATATGTGTGTGTGTGGGTCGGTTACAAGTGAGTAATCTAATAGCACAATAAATCTATCTCAAATCAGGCCTACACTAGGTATCTCGCGTAGACTTGGTCCGGAACATGTTGCTCGAGGTCGGGACTTCACCAAACTGCCTGCTAGTGCTACGTCGGTGATGAGTATCGAACGTATATCGGTGATGATTCTCGATATGATGTCGGGGATGAGTCTCGATATGATATCGGTGGGCAATCTCGAGGTGATATCGATGGTCAGGTCGTTATAGGAGGCTGAGTGATGACGTGGACAAAACCATATCAAATATCTATGTCGGGTATAATATCGAATATTGCTATTCGATGTGACGCGTGCAAATCGAGGTGAGGAATTTCTTCCTTTCTCGGTGTGCGAGGCGGGGTATTTATAGGCACGGCTGGTCTATATCGAATCCTATATTCGATGTCATATCGGAGGTGATCCCCGGTATGATCGTTCATGGGTCGTGGCCCATAATGGACCTAAATGCTAGAAACCTCCATATCATATTTAGTCCTCATAATTCTTCTCTTTTTGAAGTAAAGCCGTAACATCTATTTATACGAATGTAATACTTTTCACGTGAAACCGAAACCGGACGAAAGAAAGCATTGCTAGCATTGTCTTATAGCATTACTTGGTATAAAGACCAACAAAGCCTATCGACCGTTCAGCGTTGTGATATTAATTAGTTTTTTTTTACAAGCGTGTGATATTAATTAGTTGATAAATTGTAATTAGAAGTCATGACCATTTGCTATCAGTACACACATAAGAATTGTAATTGATGCGGCATTAATGACAAGACCATGTGCTAATATGTTGTGATTCTCTTATAAAACAACATAAAAATGATAATACATATAGCACTGTTGCTCCAACAAAATGAGCTTGGAAAAATCACGGATCATTCATTATATATATATATATATATTCATCAATTTGAAAAGAAAAGTTGATCTATTAGTATTAAGTTCATCAGAAAAAAAAAATCAAAAATAATTTGCTGAATGTGTAGGTAAATGGTGTGGCTGCTTTTGGTCTCAATCGAATCAAGTACAGTGTTGACTTAAATTCCATTCCTATTTGGGCTTTGGTCCATACATCAAATCTAACAGGGAACTTGGTACCCACGTTCAGGCCCAATATAGAACCACCAGCGAGGCAGTGAACATGACACTGACTAATTTTGTATAATGGTACTTCACAGTCAAGCACATTTTACATCAGTGGGCTCCTTACCAATAAATATGAATGCAACTGATGTGGTGTATATGATGATAAAAATCAAGCAAAGAAAAACGTGACTTATTTTCATAAAATTCTTGTATCAATATATAAGTATTAGTAAACACTGTGGTGTTAGTTGATTCATACATTAAAATGTATATATATAGTTAAAACTAAGGGGAAAATGCATAAACTCCCAGCGTTTAGGGTCATTTGCAGCAAATTAAACCCCCATAACTTTGATCTTTGACGGCCAACCCCCAACCTTTGCAATTTTGTGTGAAATGCCCTTGTTTACATTTTTGCTTTAGGATTTGCAGGTGTGTCAGCATTTTTAACGTTAGATTTGCCAAATGGAGCACTTCGCATAAAATTACAAATGTTTGGGAGTTGACCGCCAAAGACCAAAGTTATGGGGTATTAACGTTGGGGGCTTTGATGCTTTTTCCCCTTAAAACTATTGCATGTTTTTGATGGTGTGACTGAACTTTAAGTATAGACCAAGTTTACCTAAGTGATTTCATGTATTTTAGTTTTAATAGTTCAAGAGTTGTATGAGAACCCTGTCTCATTTTAGTGTCTCGCTCGATTTTCATCCTTTATTTTTGTGTTCTGTTATGTTGTGATCTTGAATCTTAACAAGACAAATGTAGTTGACTGGGATACAGAGTAATACATCAGAAAAGGGATAAAGGATCATCTTTGTATAGGTAATACAAACTCACACCATTGTGGTAGAAATGTAACATCACTTCCATTTTGAACACAATTTTTTAATTTAGAGTAATGCGCTCTGAATCGTATTCCTTCCTTAGTCGTCTGTATTAGATGACTGCATGGATCTTATAAAATAATTCATGACAAATTATCGTACACAGACTACTAGGACATGTACGAAGGCTCTGTGTGTTATTATACATGTATTAATATTTATTTTACGATAATAGTGAAATTTTTCCTTCTAACAGTTAAGAAGTTATTTTATGTGGTCTTCAAACGGGTATACAAAACACAAAAATAATGTGCAACATCCATAAAAATGGAGGTGACATATTTTACCATTATAAAAACTTGTTGAATTAAGAGAACGTTCGACGGCTAGCTATCATCCACCCCTCAATTGGTAAACAATCTTATACCATAATTTCTCATCATGACAAAGACATATATATTGGGAATGTTATAGTTACAACATTTGACGCTTGATTTAACTCAAAAATAAATTTTTACTAGTTTCATAATTACGTACATAAAAGTTACGTTCGATCAAATACTAAATGTTAGATATAATTATCCCGAGACATTATGATCGTTGATGGAGTATACATGCTTCTTTAGGTGGTGAACTATTTTTTATAGGGACAGGAGACATTTGCAACGTGTTAAGTTATAGTAATAAAATATTTGTTGCAACTATTTATGACGTAAAAATACTAGATAATATTATTCGACTAAGTAATTATTGTATATAATTACAGTCCATATTGTGCTAGACTAGGTATATTACCTTAGTATAATCATCTAAGAAAATTAAATAATATTTGTGGTCGGCAAAGTTAAGAATAGGTGAAGTCCAAACATCACTATGAATAATATTAAACAGAGATAAAGTGCGAGAATTAGATAAAGAAAAGAGGAATCACATGTTTTCCCAAAACGCATGAACTACAACTAGAATCGTCAAAAGAACTATTACAAGGAATTAAATTATTCTTGCTAAGATAAGAAAAAATAGTAGATCTAGGATGTCCTAAACAAAAGGGATGGAGCAATGGAGGCGAGAGCGGAGGGAGGTGAGGCACGTGAGGATGAGTTTGTGGTGAGGGTAGAGGTCATCGGTATTATTGCATCTCATAATAATGGTCCCCGTCTGCAGATCTTTCACAGAAAAACCAAACGGATCTAACTCAATGGAAACAAAATTATCGGTGGTGAACCGGCTGACAGACATAAGATATTTAATGAGTTTGGGAGCATGTATGACATGAGATAGACGTAGAGGAGGAAAAGGGGAAGGAAGGGATGCGTGGCCTTGACCGTGAATTCGAATATGCTGACCACTACCAACAAGAATATTAAAGTGCATGTTTTTAATAGAATAAGACTTAAGAGTACCTTGCGACGCCGTCATATGTGAAGAAGATCCATTGTCCATGTACCAATCCGGATCCGGCGGTGCAAAAGACATAGAGCTCATAGCGGCATCAAGATTTGTGGGAGTGTAACCCGCGGGTACGAAACCCTGAACCGCGTAGGCTTGCGCGGGGCGGCTGTCGAGTATTTCTTTGCTGATTGGAAGGAGGTGGTCGCTACCACGACGCGGTGGGATATGGACATGGAGATGGAGTGCATGTCGGGGGCTACCATGACGGATAATAAAGTCACGGGGCAGCGGGCGGTGCAGGCAGCCGAGGAGCAAAGAACGCGGCGGTAGGGTTTGATATATAACGTCCACGTCCCCTATTTCCACGGCCACGGTTGCGACCGCGGCCACGTGATGGTTGAGACGACCCGCGAGAAGGGCTAGTCCCACGACTAGCTTGAGAGGAATCTGGTGGAGCAACCGCGACAATGAGGGCGGCACTAGCGGATGAAGAGGAAGCGGAGGCTTGCTTTGCTTTGCGAGTTTCCTCAAGAATCAAGCGAGAGCGAGCCTCGTAGAACGGTGGAAGAGGATCACTTTGTTGAATGTAAGTATCTACCATTCTCATTGACACCCGCAATAAGCTGAAGAACCAACCGTTGATTGGAAACCGGTGCGTTAACGTTTGTCAATTGATCAGTAAGCATCTTCAGTTCTTGGCAATACGCGGAGATGTTCGGAAAGATGTCCATATGAACACGAGTGAAGAAGTTTTCTAGGTTCGCCGCCCTTGAGTATTTGTTGTCCTAGAAAACCCCTTGAAGTCGTGTCCATGCTTGTTGCGCAGTAGAGTCCTCTTTCAGTATGGTATGCATGAGATTGTTAGAGATCGTACCATAGATCCATTGAAGAACAATGGAATCAAGTCTCCTCCACAGAGGATCATCGGAGGGATCTGTGGAGGGGGCGGTGGGAGCGACGGAGACGCGGCATGGGACTTGTCTAACTTGTCCGCCTTGTCCGATTTCTCCGTGTCAGTGGACGGAGATTTTTCGGTGGACGGCGGAGTTTTGGTGTTTGTAGAAGGAGGGATAATATGGTCGATAACGTCATACGCACGACAATGTATTTTGAAGAGTTCCGCCCAAGAAGAGTATTGGCCCGTGTCGATCTCGAGAGTGAGGGGGATGAAGGTGCGGACATTGGAGACCGCGAGGGCCGGATGGAATTTTTCGTCAACCATGAGAGATGGCGGCGGTTTGGAGTTGCGTAAGGCGGAAGGGAAGAGGGGCGGCTAGGTTTTGACTATTGATACCATGTAGAAAATAAACCTTATGTATTTCATTAATCAATGTAGTTTATATACAATTTACAAGGAAACCTAGATAAGGTAATATACCTAGTCTAGCACAATATTGACTATAATTATATACAATAATTACTTAGTGAAATAAATATAACACAAGAAGCAAAATTCCCACTTTATGTATAAACGGTCGAATAAAAAGAACACAGCGTTAAAACAAATAGCTAGGTAACGAGGATGTGTGCATGCATTCCTTATTCATATATAACATACAAATTTAGCTATATATATATATATATATATATATATCAAATGATCTAATCAAGGCTCTATAGCCCGTTGGGTCAACTCTGTTTGTGTAATATTACCATCACCACTTTCCTTCATTTTCTTACTCTTTTTTATCTCACCGTAAAAATACGAAGCAAATCCCCAAATCGAAAGGAATAGAGAAACGCCCTTCTCTGCATGGAAGCTTTCATGGTAAAAAATAACCGCCAATAATTCTCCAACGGGGACTAGAATGCAAACCATAATGCCTGACGAAAGAGACGACGAGTAGAATATGATCCCAATCATGCCCAAAAAAAAACCTTGCCATAATATGGCAATGAATACCACCACTAGATAGTACATTGTCTCCCCGAGTACGTACGCTTTTGCTTCTCTGGGAATTGCCTAACAGAAAACCAAAAATACTGCCTTAAGTGAAATATATATAAATTCTAGTAATGCTCTAACTCAGGCACGCTTAATTTCAGAATAGTGATGTAATCTAATGCATTAGTAATTTGTACATAAGTCTAAATTTATTCTTAAAATGACGCAAGATAGAATTCAATAGTAATTTAATGTATATTATTAAGGGATAATTACATTAAACCCCCCATCGTATGGTCCATTTCTCAGTCAACACCCTTAACTTTGTTTTGAATCAGTCAACCCCCCATCGTTTGCCAAAATCATCACTTTACCCCAAGTCAACTTTTCAGCACTTTTTTCAGAGGTATTTTCGTCAAATGTTAAAAAATTTAATATTTGTTTTAAAAAAATGTAAAATCTAAAAATTTGTAAAAAATTAAAAAATGTAAAAAAAAATTTCAACCAAATTTATTTCCGAATCTTTTTTTTTTTTCGGCAAATATTTTTTTTCAGAAATTTTTTTTTCGACAAATTATTTTTCGACATAATTCTTTTTTCGAAAAAAAAAAATTTGTCGAAAAATAATTTTTCTGAAAAACAATATTTGGCGAAAAAAAAATGTTGTCGAAAAAAAAATCGTCGCAAAAAAGAATTTGTTCGAAATAAATTTGGTTGAAAACAAATTTTACATTTTTTTAAAATTTTACATTTTTAATTTTTTCACAAATTTTTAGATTTTACATTTTTTTAAAACAAATATTAAAATTTTTAACATTTGACGAAAATACCCCTGAAAAAGTGCTGAAAAGTTGACTTGGGGCAAACTGATGATTTTGGCAAACGATGGGGGGTTGACTGATTCAAAACAAAGTTAAGGGTGTTGACTGAGAAATGGACCATACGATGGGGGGTTTAATGTAATTATCCCTATTATTAATTACCTGAAAATCTTTGTTGACGAGCATTCCAATAGTGCAAAAAGCCGTGGCGAAAAGGGATATGACCAACTGCATTTCTAACACCAATGTATAGCTCAAAGCCTGCCTCGCCTTCATGTACGTCAACTCCACCAACGGAAGAAGGAATCCGTAAAGTGCCGCAGCCCCAAGCGTCATGAGGAATCCCGCCAAATACTCTTTATTCGACTCTCCCTTCGGTCTGTCCCCGCCCGCGTGGACCCCTAAAACTACGGCCCCAACCGTCAACAAAACGACGGCATTTACCGAATATGCGGTGAACTTCTGCTTTACAAGAAAAAACGCAAACGCAGCCGTAAACACCAACTGCGAACCGAGAATGAGCGAGGAAGTGGACACGGGGAGCTTCGCCACGCCGTAGGCGTACAAGTAATTATCTAAGCCGGTCAATACACCGATCATCGCGGCAGCCACGAACACGCGTGGCTTCATGAGCACGAGCTTGGCGCCGGTGGAGCTGCTGCAGCGGCGCGTGTAGTTCACGAGGAGCGGGATGAGAATGATCGGCCAGCCGCCGGTTTCAAGCCAGCTGGGGAACCATATTCGTTTGCCGCCGCGGATGAAGTAGAGGCGAGTGAGGAGGGGGCCACCGCAGTTTCCGATTGCCATTATGATGCAATTGATCAACAACAAAGTTCTTTTCATGGTGGTGGTGGTGGTGGTTTGAACTTCCGTTGGTAAATTACTATCCATGGTTTTTTCTGCCATTGGTCCTAGCAAACTTAAAGTGTGCCTTACTAGATTTGGTACATGAGTTTTGCACTCATGTGATTTTTTTGTCACTTGAGGTATGTGTAGCAGAATATAGTTCACTATATTCGTAAATGTCTGACTATATGTAATCTTAAATTAATTTGTCACTGTATATGTAATAAGTCATGCATAGACTCAATCAATTGGGCAAACGGATCGTGATCAATACAAAAATTTTGACAAGTTCCTCTACATTTATAAATACAGTTGAAAGTTGGTATCTGTATTCATATTATGGAGGAACTATTATTAGAAAATCGCTATGTAAAACATTGTAGTGAAAATGATTCATCACTTTCAAGGAAATGTTAGAAACTTTGATCCATAATTATATTTGTAGCACGTAGATTCTTTATTTTGCACAAACTACCCGTATGAATGAAAGCAAGGCCATGTGTATATACTATATAGGGTTTCAATTTTCGTTGGTGACTAAATTTATCAAATAAAATTTTTCTTTAGTTAATTAGTTAGTGAAAGTTTCGTCGCTAAAAGAAGCGACTGAAAATCTTCCCGTTGGTATAATCTTTAACTAATTCCTTTTGATGGTATTGACATAATATAAAATTTGCTGGACACCGAACTTTTCTTGAGAAACCTTTTCTTTGTTATAAGTTACGACAATCCAACAAATTATAACAACAAAATATTATTGCGTTATTACATACATAACAACAACAATAATTTTTGGTTTGTATTAATATATCAATTTACTACATATTTTGTCCTTTGCGACAAAATAGTATATTCGAAAAGATTGTAGCAGCAAAATCATAGTTGGAATTTTACCTATAAATTGGTGTAGGTATTTTGTTACTAATAGCAATGGCTGTTATGTCGTTGAGTAGTTGTTCTCTGTTTTTTTACGTGTAGATTTTGGAGATCTATTAGACATGTATATATTCTTAAATGCATGACAATGGTTCTTGGTCCATGTACAATTAACTGATTAAGTATTATTTTGTCGTGGCACAACAATCACAGTCGAGAACGAAAGTGACATCTTTCATCCCAAAATAACGATTTATTTATAACGTAGTTATCTAAATTAATTTCAATTTTGATTGTTCCGAGTTCTGGATACTGAAAGTAATATTAATTTGTATACGCATGTACGTATTTGGATGGATTATTTGAAAGATGAATAAATATTGGGTGTGTTTGCCTTTGACAAAATACCATTGCCACTTTCATTAACTCCGGCTTCTCATGATGGGTTTCAAGAATTCGATGAATTAATTAAATTGACTTCTAATAAACAATAGGTTCAAACCGAAAAGACTAGCGAGGGAACAATGCCGGGATACTGACATACTGTTACAAGCATATGGTGTGTGAATTATACACAAGTATATGTTGGCAAGTCACTACAAGGCTGGGCGGTCAATAGGGACCGCCCAGTTAGCGACTCAAGGTGAGTCGCTAGCCTTCAGCGACTTCTGAAGGCAACAGCGACTCAACTTGAGTCGCAGAACATTTCGAGAAAAACAGCGACTCACATTGAGTCGCTGAAATAAATACGTGACTTTCAGCGACCCACGTTGGGTCGTTGAACTAAATACGTGACGTTCAGCGACCCACGTTGGGTCGATGAACTAGATTACGTGACTTTCAGCGACCCAATTTGGGTCGCTGAAATCCTTTTTTTACGTGGGCCACACAATTCGGCCCAAAATTGGGCCAAATTGTGGGCCTCGTCCGCCCTAATTGCCGTGGAAGCAATCAGCGACTCAGAAGCGGTCGCTGATGTCTTCCTATAAATTGAAAAAAAAAACATTTTTCACAAAACGCGAATATCCGTCTCCTTCACCCGTTTTGCGACCCGACCCGCTTCGTTTTTCCGCCATTAGCGACCTAATAGGCGTAGTTGCGACCCAAATCGCGTCCCTAATCCAACCAAACCCAAACCCGCTCGTTTCTCCCGATTTCCGCCTCAAATCCGCCGTTCTCCGCTTCCATCGCCGTCGTGCTCCGCCTCCATCACCGCCCCTTTGAATTTCCGTCCATTTCCGCCGTCGGTGCTAAGGTATTGCTTCGGTTTTCATTTTTTTTTTTTTTTTTGTCATTTTTGTGTTAAATCCGAAAATTGTGTTATTATGTTAAGAAATTGTTATATTGTTAATTTTGTGTTAATATTATTGTGTTAATCTTGTGTTAATCTTGTGTTAATTTTGTGTTTTATTGTTAATTTGTTAATTTTTTGAAGAATTATTAGTTAATATTGTTAATTAGATAGTTAATTAGTGAAGAATGTTAGATTGTTAGAATAGATTAGTGTATGATTAAGGAAAAAAAATATTTGTGAAATTAGATTAGTGAATGATGAAATAAAAATTTAGTGAATGATGAAATTAGATTTAATGAATGATGAAATAAAAATTTAGTGAATGATGAAATTAGATTTAGTTAAATTTAGTGAATGATGAAATTAGATTTAGTTAAATTTAGTGATTAATGAAATTAGATTAGATTAGATTAGTTTATAATTAGATTGTGAAAATTGGATTATTAAATTTTAATTAGTAAAACTTGTTAATTAGTGTTAATTTGTAAGATTATATTAATTAGTGTAGATTATATTTTTTAGATTATAATTTGTAAATTTTGTAATTAGTGTAGATTTGTAAATGTTGAATTGATATTTAAATTTTTTTTACAGTACATATATATATTCGGCATGTCGTCACGTAGGACCCCTAGCGGTACTGGAGATCGAGGTCTTGGAGGTCGAGGTCGTGGTGGGGTATCGGGTTCAGGTAGTGGTAGCGTTGCTCGTGGAGGTGTTGGAGGTAGTGGTGGTCGAGGTCGTGGTGGTGGTACTGGTAGCGTTGGACGTGGTGGTGGCAGTGGTAGCGGGAGTGGTGGTGGCAGTGGTAGCGTTGGGCGTGGTGGTGGTAGTGGTAGCGGGGGTCGAGGTAGTTGCCGACCTATACGGGTTGTCCGATCGGGACGTGGTGCAGGGCCGAGCCATCCAGCCGAGCCGTCTGTCCCGCTACCTGGGTCAGGTGACGGATCTACATCGACGACACCTGCACTACATCGGCAGTTATTTGTAGACGATGAGGTAGCCATCTCCGGAGCGGGTGTTAGACCCCGGTCATCAGAGTCCACCGCATCCAGGTGGCACGACCACATACTTCGGACTCAGTTGGGACTCACGTGCCCCCATCAGTCGAGTCTAGCAGACTTCAGACTCCACCGCCTACAGTCGACACCGGAGCTGGACCGAGCCAGAGGTCGACCGGTACTCCAGGACCGACCGATACTCGACCGGGTAGGGGACCCAATGTAGGGCTTACGACGCTTCCTCGTGGGCAGAAGCAGCAGCTTATTGAGTTGAAGAGGGGTTGTTTTTCTAAACCCCCCAGTCGCGAGATTTCCAAGACGATCACTTCACTCATTCGACAGTTTATGAGTGAGTTTTGGCCCTCCTACTTGAAGGTTCCTGAGGAAGTACGAAGAGAGATGTACTCGAGATTTACGGTGAGTTTTAAATGAATTATTAATATTTATTGATTTACTCGAGGTTCAAAATATTGTTTAATTTAGTTTATTAATTTAATGTATTAATTTATTGTTTAATATTTATCTTTTTTGTAGAATATCTATGGGATTCGGCGGTCAGAGAGGGAGCAGGTACATAGGGCATACCAGTTGAAGGCGAGAGGAATTTATAAGCGTATGCTTAACAAGGCGAAGGAGCAGTACATGAACAAAAAGGACAATGAGGAGTTTAAAGATAAGCCTAAGACGCCGTGGATGAGCCAGAGTTTGGAGGATCAGGCGGCAAAACGCTGGGACACTGAGGAGTTTAAGCAGAAGTCCGTGAAGGGAAAGAAGGCTCGACGAGGCGGCAAGTTGGACGGCGATGCGCCCGCCACCTTTTACGGTGGTTCCATTGACTACGAGGAGATCCGGCGGTGCCTAGTATGTTTTGTTAAAATTATATATTTTATTTGTAGTTAAATTTTAAGATTATTGTTTATTGATTAGTTTAAAACAATGTAATTTTAACATTTAAAAAAAAAGAATTATAACCAACTATTACTTACAATTTGAAGGAGAGGAATCAGCCCAACCGCACCCACCCTATCAGGCACGACGAGATTTATAAGGCAGGACATACGAAGAAGGTGGCGGGGACTGGCAGAGGTACAGGCGTACCCTTGAGGCGGGAGTGAAAGTCTGAGACTACCAGACTTATTTACGTAAGTGTTTTAAATTTTCTACTCGTTTTTAATTATCTTTGTTTTAATTTAATTTCTCTTTTTTAATGATATTTGAATATTCAACAGAAGACTTATAAGAGGGAACTGAGGAGGAAAAGTCCGGATGCAGTGGAAGATAAGGACTTGCCTGAATGGGACGCCGATTCGTGGAAGAAGGCGATAGGGAGTATCAAGAAGGGGAAGGCACCGGGTTTACCGAGCTATGTTGATCCTCGAGACTTCGAGATGGAGGTCGGGAGGGAGCCAGACTATAGGCGGGAGTTGCTCAGGCAGCTCCAGGAGGAGAACAACGAGTTGAGGTCGACAAAGGACCCGAGAGTCGACTCCATGTTGTCCTGGCTCCAGTCTTTTAGAGAGGACATGCAGAGGGATACATGCCGACTAGTGCGAGAGCTTCCGTCAGACTTGTTCATGGGGAACGCTATTAGGAGCGGAGGCGCATTTTGGGTTCCGAGGCCGATACGTGAGAGACCAGATCCTTTTGCTCCAGGTACTTCCAACCCCACCCAGTATGTCGATGATCTTGATATTGATACTGATGAGTCGGAGGGTGATGATGATCTTGGTCTAATGGATGTTGAGGCAGAGGACCTCGGTGAGGGTGAGGGGGTGTTGGCGTTGATGAGGGTGGGGTTGGTGTTGATGATGATCCAGTGGTGCCCCTGGATGAGATGTATGATTTGGCGGAGAGTTCTGGTGATGAGGGGGTCGTGTATCCGCCTAGTGATGATGAGGGGGGTCAGTGATCTTGTTGCAGGTATTTATTTGTAAATATGGATTATGATATTTTGGAACATATGGATCATTTATGGTGTAGTTGTTTTGTATGTATGGTTTGTGGTTGGTAGGGATTATTCATCATTTTGGTTATTTTTGTTTATATGGTGTTGATGGTTGGTATGGAATATGAATTATTATGTTAAAATGTATGGGGTACCAACATTCAAAAAAAACTCATAGTCATAGTCATATTGAAAAATCACATAGTCATAGTCATACTGAAAAAAAAAAGAAAAGAAAGAAAGCACTAGTCTTCTTCTGAATATGTAAACTCATAGTCATATTCATTTGCATCACTATCTACGCATTCTGCTTGTCCATCATCGTCCTCGTTACCACCTAGTGAATCAACGACCTCGAACTCACCTCCACCCAACTGAATATCCATGTTGAACGAACTCAAGTCTACAATCATATTAAGACATGCTTATTCGTTCTCTTGAAACACTGTCTCCGGAATATCTGGGTCATCAGGGGTAGAATCATGAATTGTGAGTGACGACATGTCGATAATGTGTCTAGCTGGAATATGTGATACTGACAACCATCCTTTTCTCCCTGGCCTTCCATTTGGTAGAGACGGATATGGGGCGTAATACGCCTGCATTGCTTGATTAGCACAAATAAATGGTTCATTGGTCTGCAGTTTTTTAGTAGGGTTAATTTCCACCATTTTGAATGTCTCGTGGACATTAGTGTCGCGCGGTCCAATATCATACCACAAACACTTGAAGAAGACAATGGACAGTTGGTTTCCAGTTCTACCTCCCAAATATTCCACTTCCAATATCTCCTTTAAAGTCCCGTAGAAATTGGTTGAAGCGGTGTCTCCCATGTCACCCTTCACGTAAACCCCACTGCAGTCACTCTTCTTGGGCCCCAATTTCGTATCAATGTGGAACCTAAATCCATTCACAATGTATTCAACCATTCTAACAAATTTCTCCTTTGATCTTTTGAGAGACAGTACAATGCCTTTGACTTCTTCGTTTCCCCCCCCCCCCTCGGGATGTTGAATCTACGGTTGGTCCAAAGTCTCAAATTTTTCCGTGACTTGATGTTGTCTTTTGTCTTAGGGTCATCCAAAATCGTGTTGACGATGTTATCGAAAAAGTTTTTCTCACAATGCATGACATCTAGACAGTGACGAACCAAGTTTGTGGACCAATAAGGCAGTTCCCAAAATATACTCTTCCGCACCCAATTATGATTTTGGCCAAAACCTGGGAGTGGTTTGCATTGGGTACCGAACCCCACATTCCCAAGGCCATTAACAATTTCCGACATTTCAGCACCAGTCTTTCTACGAATCGCGTCTAACTCCCGAATTTCCCCTTTTTTAAAGTTATAGTCATCGTATCTCAAGTCATGACCTTCAGGCAAGAACCGGCGATGGCAATCGAACCAACTTGGCTTACCCCAATTCACCAATGGAAAGGATTGAGTGTCACCCATACAATAAGGATACGAAAGCCTTCCGTGCGTACTCCATCCCGACAACATCCCGTAAGCGGGAAAATCGCTAATCGTCCACATGAGAGATGCACGTAATATAAAGTGTTGCTTCCTCGAGACGCCGTACGTCTCGACGCCAGTGCTCCATAAAAGCTTGAGATCATCAATAAGTGGCCTAAGAAAAAGATCCAAGTTCTTTGTTGGACTATACGGCCCGAAAATGAGTAGACTCAAAAAGATGAACTCTTTCTTCATGCAAAGATCCGGTGGAAGGTTATAAGGGGTGACAAACACCGGCCAACAAGAGTACGTCTTGCCAGACATTCCATAAGGTGTGAATCCATCTGTGGACAAACCAAGTCTTACGTTCCGTGGCTCCGCTGCAAAATCTGGGTGTGTCCGGTCGAAGTGGCGCCATGCCTCCCCTGAAGCTGGGTGAATCATTTGGTCATTAACCCCATTACACTTTGTATGCCATGTCATATGTTTTGCAGTTTCTATTGTATAATACAACCTCTGAAGTCGAGGAGCAATAGGAAAATACCACAATTTCTTCTTCCCAACCTTAGATTTTAGTCCATCCACGTATCTACCTGTGAGGCATATCGGGCACTTATCGTAGTCCTTCGTCTCCTCTCCGTAGAACAAGAAACATTGTTTTGGACAAACATCATACGTAACGTACCCTAACTCTGACTGCATCATTTTACGGAACCCTTTCGTGTCCTTAGGTAATAACATCCGCACCTCAGGCGTGAAACCTCTCTTCGCCAAATTAAAAACCTTATCAGAATAAATAGTACTAGCCTTGTGATGTGTCTTGTACTCCAACCACTCCGACATCCACTGAAGGATACTTATATCTTCACCCGAGTCGGAATCCGGATACATGGGTATATTTCCTAGGTGCATCAACTTGTAGAACGCATGTGCTTCTGGGTTGGGCTCCTCGTTAGTTGACTCGTCCTCAAATGATCGACCTCCACGTGCATCCACGACCATGTCTACGAATGGCACATCAACATATACTGGGTTGTCGGGAATATCGGTGTGTGACGAGCCGGGGGAATCGGGTGCATACGACGGTGTAGTATCTATTGACGTTTCCCCATGAAAAAATCCACTCTAAATATCCATTTGTAAATCCCGACTTATGAAGATGATCCCGTACAATCTTTTTATCGAAAAACCGTATATTATTGCATTTCATGCAAGGACACCTAATTTCGCCCCGTAGATCTACGAATCTAGGACCTTGTTGCATAGCATATTCAATGAAAGCCCGAACCCCAAACACAAATCTATCGCTCAAACAACCATCACTATCATACATAGCATACATCCAAGATTTATCTACTATATAATCCATTATTTATCTAATAAGTTGTAAAATATAAAACAAATAATTACAAATAATATAACAAGAATTTTAAAGAGCTAAATAGAATGATCAACGTACTTCTTGAAGCGTGAAAAAACGCGACGCAAGAATGTTTTGTACACCACGATTACTCTCGGTGTGTGTAATATTACCTATCACCAAATAAATAAATTTAAGTTAGAATAATTAAATAACAAATTACATTGAAAATAAACATTTGGGATAGTGTAAGGCAAAAAAACGTGCATACCTTAAGGATTAGTAAAGGATGTAATGAATTTTAGAGGAGAATTGAGTGGCCTTTTTATAGGCCACTAACAGTCAATAGGGACCACACTTAGGTCACTATTGGCAACGGTAAGTATCAATAGCGACCGCAGTTAGGTCCCTATTGATACTAACCGTTGTTAATAGCGTCCTACATGCGGTCGCTATTAACAATAGTCGTTGTCAATAGGGACCTAAATGCGGTCCCTATTGACAACGGCGGTTGTTATTAGCGACCAAAACGTGGTCGCTATTGACAATAGCTGTTGTCAATAGCGACCGCAACTAGGTCCCTGATTTGTCAATAGTGACCGCAGATCAGGTCCCTATTGACCCAACAGGGACCTATGTGCGGTCCCTACTAATATTCATACTTTAAAATCATTACTTTATGATGATTTGAGGTACATCGTGGTTTGTTTAGTTCATAATTACTACTGTAATAGTTAAAATAACAACAATTCACATGTTGCAATGTGTTTGGTTGTTTGGAATCACAAACACACAAACATCAATCAAAAAAAATCAAATTTCAAGGATAAAGATTAGTAGGGACCGCTCATAGGTCCCTAATAACGAAACAGGGACCGCTCTGCGGTCACTATTAGATCTTAGTGACCTAAGTGCGGTCCCTAATTATTAATAGTGACCGCAGTTAGGTCACTAATTTTTAATAGTGACCGCACTGCGGTCCCTGTTTCCTTATTAGGGACCTAAGTGCGGTCCCTACTAATATTCATCCTTGAAATTTGATTTTTTTGGATTGATGTTGGTGTGTTTGTGATTCCTAGCAACCAAACTCATTGCAACATGTGAATTTAAGTAATAAATGATTGCAAAACCAACCTCATAATAGTTTAGTTGTGAAATAATAGATTGAATGAAATTGATCGAGTTATGAACGTTCAACATATATTTCATGTTCTACAACTAATCATCAATAGTTAGTTATAGTTGTTATTCATAGTTTAATTTTTTGTTTAACAACTACAAATAACATGATTAGTTGATTAGTTAATAACTACAAACAACTATAATTAGCTATTGATGATTAGTTGTACAACATGAAATATATGTTGAACGTTCATAACTCGATCAATTTCATTCAATCTATTATTTCACAACTAAACCCGTGGTTTCTCTCCACTTTTGGAATTTTCACGTTAAATCCTTGTGTTATTAATATTGTCAATGTTTTATTCGTGTTGCTTCGTATTTCTACCGTGGAGAAATCCTGAAAGCTGTATTCGATACGGTTAAAATCTTCAACAAAATATTGGATCTTATAATTTGATGTTAACAACATCAAGAACAATAAAAGGAAAAAAAGAATCTAAAAGATTAATTAATTTATCTGAAGGTTTTTGCTTTTTTGAAATATACACACACAAAGTATACATCGAAATGCAGTAGATGTATATAAACAGAAGAAACGATCATGCGATCAAGGGGACCTATGACCTATCTAAATAAACCAAATTGAATGGGGGCCAGGTTAATTTAAGACTAAAATTAATATCCCGCTTTCGCTACCAACCTTGTTCAACTTGTTAGAGCTAAGTCGACAATATACTGATACAGTGTACGACTGTACGTGACTACTCACTTACCAAATGCATTCATATTAATTCTACAATATTTTAACAATAAAAATAAATCAGGTTAGTTCGAACTGATGATCTATTCCAGCCGAATGGTAATTAAATACACACCACCAAATATTGGAAAGATGTAAAGTTTGTTTAATCACCCTATCAAAGAACATATTTGCTCAAATGTTGTAACAGTGAGTAATTTTTCATCTTTCTTCTTTTTAGTTTTAATTACTTAAGAACGGAAATGAACAAAAATCGGTCACAACAAATACAGAATAATCACACACACAATGCGCAGCAATTTTTTACTTGGTTCATTTCAGAGATCAATGCGATCAATGAATCTACATCCAAGGAGCAAAACGAGTTGTTTTGTTGATAATCGGAGTTTGTTACAATCTCGGGCGAGAGAGAAGGAAACAAAAGCTATATACTGCAGCTCTCAGCACGTGACTCCCGCATGCAGTAACAACCTTCCGGTCGTAACATAATTTTAAAACTCAAGTAAAAAGACTATAATGCCCCGAATAATTTTGTTTTTTGTTTTTTTTTTTTGACCAAAATCAATGAGGGGATTTGTTGAAATTTTTTTGCCGAGTAAAAAAGATCCAATAAAGCTCTGCAGCAGTTATTTTTTTAACCGCTTAAACCGCTTTTGCCGCCTTTTCTTTTTTTGAAATTTTAACGGTTTCCGACATGGATTCTTCCATGCCAGGGGTGGAAATCGATCACTCCCCGCCGCCGCCTCCGCCTCCAGACATTCAGAACACGGTTCCCTATGTCTTTAATTCATTATCGACTGAATCTAGTGGTGCAAGAATCCAGAAGAGAGCGCGCCCCTCTCCTGATATGTCTGATTTTGACAAAGGTTTCCCTCCACTTCATGCTCTTCCTAAGGAAGGATTTGTGCCTCATTCCTATGCCAATGTAGTTGCACAAAAACTGAAGAATAAGGATGTTCGCATTGATGAGAGCAAAACAGCAGAAGAAAGAAAATTCATGGAGATTAAATCTCCTGATGCTGCTATTCCTGTTAAACATATTCATATCTTGCAAGACTACAAAGATATGTTAAAGGATGAGTGGCAAAATGTTGTTATTATTCGCATCACTGGAAAACCATGGTACTACATGGCCCTGCAAACTCGTTTGGATGTAATGTGGAAGTTACACAATGAGTTTGAACTTGTGGATCTAGGTTATGGCTGCTATTGCTTGAAAGGTCTTTCTGCTTCTAAAAGGGATTTCATTCTCACTGAGGGGCCTTGGCAAATTGCAGGTAGTTTTATGATTGTCAACAAGTGGTCACCAAACTTTCGACCAGGAAAAGATGCCATCAAAAGTACCATCACTTGGGTTAGGATCCCTAATCTGCCCATAGAATATTTGAGAGAAGCTGTAATTCAAACCATTGCCTCCTGCATTGGTGAACCAATCAAAATTGATGGCCATACTTGCAATGCATCAAGAGGAAACTTTGCAAGGTTTTGTGTCCAGATCAGGACTGATCAACCACTTGAAATTGGAATGTGGATTGATAATAACATATACCAAGTTGTATATGAGAATATTTCATCTCTATGTTATCAATGTGGAAAAATAGGTCACGCCAAACAAGATTGTCCTACTGTCAACAATGTCCACAGTGAGATGGATATTGGAGTTCAAGAACAGGCACCAGAAACTCTTCCTGTTGTGGATAAGAACGAGCAATGGATTTTAGACAAAGCTATGTCTAAAGACTATGGCAGTTGGATGTTGGTCCAAAAAAAGAAGATGCCTCAGCAGACTAGGAAGAGTTCTTACCCTCCTAAAGTGACTCCTAAGATCCCTTCTGGACCTACTGAGCCTACTGGAATGTCTCCTCATAAAGAGGTCCCTACAACTTCCAGGACAAATTCTTTGAATACAACTAAGGGTAGGATTTTGCCTGCCTCTTTGAATCCCGCTCTTAGGAGGGAAACGGTTACAAACAGGAAGTTGGCGGTTACTAGAGTTAAAAGGACCCCAAAGGTTACTATTCTAACAAGAAATACAGAAAAGATTCAGACACATAGTCACAATTCATTTGACATTCTGAATCTTGACAACACTGAAGAATTTCCTGAACTTGTTGAGAGTGTGATTCATGTTCCTATCAAACATACTTCACATGGCAAAGGAACACGAGTGGTGGGATCTGTTCAATCCTTGGGAATACAGAATACAACACGATCAGTTCCAAGGGCCCTCAATGACACAACATATAGTGGAGTGGGACAGATTGATATCAATACTACACATACCAGCAACAAACTGGGAGATCAGACTGGATGTTCATCTGGAGGAGCATCAGGAGGAGGACAATGTGTGGGTGGAGAGAGTCTCCCTGACCCCATGGGAGATCAACAGACAGACCACACTTTCACTGGAACTCATGAGTCAGATTCTGGCTCATTGGAACAGGATTCCTGTTGATAATCATGTGCTTTCATACCACTTATACAATTCTAGCATGAGAGTGGTATCATGGAACTGTCAAGGGGCTGGTGATGAAGACTTTTACACAAACTTCAGAAATTTGGTAAGGATTCATAATCCTACTGTCTTTTTTATATTTGAAACTAGAGTTTCAGAAGCTGAGGCTAGAAATATAGCTCCATTCTTGGGCTATAATAAGTACAGAATTGCTCCTACAGAGGGTATGATGGGGGGCATTTGGTTACTATGGAATGATTATGATGTAGAGGTTGAGATTATTGTTGTGGATTATCAAGCCATTTCAGCAATTATCAGACCCCATAACAATAATGCTTGGAGACTAACTGGTGTATATGCTCAACCTAGAAAGAGTGCCAAAATCAAAGTTTTTGATGATCTTGCTATACTGTCACAAACTCAACCAATGCCTTGGCTTGTGACTGGTGATTTCAATGAAATTCAGTATGCTCATGAGAATAGAGGGGGCTCAACAAGATCCTTAGGAAGACTCCAATTCTTCAGGAACTTTATGTGTAACTGTGGGCTAACTGACTTGGGTTACTTTGGTCCTAAATTTACTTGGACCAACAAGAGAGGTGATGGTGCCCTGATCCAAGCTAGGCTTGATAGAGCTATGGCAAATCAAGAGTGGATAAACATGTATAGTGCAGCTGAGGTTGAAAATCTGCCAAGAACTTACAGTGATCATCACCCCATCATCACATACTGTAATGGCAGAAAGAAAAACAATATCTTTAAACCTTTCAGGTTTGAAGAGATGTGGCACTCCAACCCTGAATGTTCTTCTCTCCTACAAGATATTTGGAAGAGAAATTCGAGCTTGTTGGAAGCTATTGAGGAGGTTCCTAGGGTAATTATTCCATGGAACAAAGAAAGATTTGGTAATTTGTTCCAGAGGAAAAATCTGATGTTGGCTAGAATTAAGGGAACTCAGAAAGCTCTTAGTAAGAGGCCAAATCAGTTTCTTAGTTCTTTGGAGGATGATCTCCTTGAAGAGTATAACCAACTACTCCAGCAGGAGGAGATGTTTTGGCTACAAAAATCAAGGATTCACTGGATCAAGGAAGGAGACAGGAACACTAAATTCTTCCACAGATCTACCATGATCAGGAGGAAAAGAAATAGAATTTCTAGATTGCAGATTAATGGAGTTTGGGAACAGAATGAAGATACATTGAAATCTCATTGTCTTCAATATTTCTCAAGTTTGTTTGCTGGAGACTCTTTGACTCCAGATTTCACTCAGCAATATATCTTGCCAACATTAAAATTCCAGATTAAGATTTCTGCTGAAGATTATAATCTGCTTAGTTCAGACATTGATAAAAGAGAGATTAAGGATGCCTTGTTCTCAATGCATCCTTTAAAGGCCCCTGGCCCTGATGGCTTAAATGCCAGCTTCTATCAGAAAGGTTGGGAATGGTTGGAGCAGTCTATCACTGATTTTGTTCAATCAGCTTTTCAACATAGATCTTTTGATGGCAATCTTTGCAAAGCCTTCATGTGTCTGATTCCAAAGGTACCAGTTCCTGAAACTATTTCACAATTCAGGCCTATATCTTTGTGCAATGTCCTGTATAAGCTTATTACAAAGTGTATTACTCATAGACTTAGAAGCTTGATGCCTGGTATTGTGTCTCCAACTCAAGCTAGTTTTATCAAGGGGCGCAACACTCAAGATAATATTGCTGTTATACAGGAAGTGCTTCATTCTCTAAGATCTAAGAAAAAGAATAAAACTGGTTGCATGATCATGAAGTTAGACTTAGAGAAAGCTTATGACAAAATAAGCTGGGATTTTCTGGAGGAAACACTGTTTGCTTTTCAATTTCCTCCTGCTTTAGTTGAGCTTATAATGTTCAGTGTGAGGAATGCTTCTACTAGTGTTTTGTGGAATGGTTCACCTTTGGATTCCTTTCAACACCAGTGTGGCTTAAGACAAGGAGATCCCCTCTCTCCTTATCTCTTTGTCTTATGCATTGAAAGACTCTCCTATCTAATCCAGGAGGAAGTTCATAGAAAGAAATGGATACCTTTAGTTCCTTGTAGAGGTGGTCCACAGTTATCCCACTTGTTCTTTGCAGATGATCTCATCCTGATGGGAATGGCTACTGCAAAAAATGCAAGATGTATAAAGGTTGTTCTTGACATATTCTGCACTGCTTCTGGCTTGAAACTCAGTTACAGCAAGTGCAAGGTGTTTTTCTCAAGAACACAGGGTGCCAATTTGAAGAGACACATCTGTGATATCTTGGGATTTGATAAAACTCCTAACTTGGGAAAATACCTTGGTATTAAACTCAGTCATGGTAGAGCCTCCAGAGCAGATAAAACTGAGTTATTTGACAAGATACTTGGAAGATTTGACTCCTGGAAAAGTAAACTTCTAAGTATGGCAGGAAGAGATACTCTCATATCTTCAGTTTCATGTGCTCGGCCAGTTTATCATATGCAGGCTTCATATCTTCCTGAGAATGTTTGTGACAAGCTGGATAAGTTAAATAGAGATTTCTTGTGGTCCACAGATATTGAGATTCACAAGTTGCATTCTGTGAATTGGAAAAGAGTGACTAGACCAAAGAAAGAAGGTGGACTTGGCATTAGGGTTGCCAGGATTGCCAATGAATCACTACTGGCTAAACTGGTTTGGAAAATTCTCAAGAAAGACAACTCACTTTGGAGTCAGTTGGTGAAGGCTAAATACCTTAAGAGTAGAAGCCTTTCACAGTATGTTGTCAAACCATCAGACAGCAGTACTTGGAAGGGTATTATCAAGTGTGCTACATTGATGCAGCCTCATTTGAGATGGAGAATTGGGAAGGGTACTTCTATTTCATTCTGGTATGATAATTGGAGAGGATCAGGATGCCTTCATGATGAGGTCCCTGATATTCATGAAGAGGATAAAGATTTTACTCTAGCAGATTTGTTGGATCATAACAATGAATGGAGGCTGGAGTTTCTTGTTACTTTTCTCCCTGCTGAGCTCTTACATGAGATCAATACTGCCAACATTGTTCTCACTACTGAGGAAGATGAGGTGATTTGGAATGGTACATCTGGTGGTAACTTCACTTGTCAGTCTGCCTATAAGCTATTCCAAGAGTTTCATTATGGCTCCAGTGGTATTTCATCATCTATTCACTGGGTCTGGAACACTGATTTTAGCAATAAGTTCCAGCATTTTCTTTGGTTGCTGGTACAAGAAAGGCTTGCCACAAATGCCATGAGATATAAAAGACATGCCTCTCTCACTCCAATATGCACATTTTGTGATTATCAAAAGGAAACTGGTATTCACCTTTTGAGACATTGTCCAGAAGCAAGATCACTTTGGCTGCAGATCATCCACCCTGAAGATCTTCCTAAGTTTGATGCTGTGAGTGATGATTGCTGGTTGCCAAGTAATCTTACTACCTTACAATACAGAAATTTGATAAGTAAAAATGCTGAATGGAAGTGGATTTTTATGGCTACCATTTGGCATTGCTGGATTCACAGAAATGATAGAGTCTTCCATCATCAAGAGACTAACATTCAGGGAAGAATTTCCAAGATCAAGAATCTAAGCTGGGCGCTTTTCTTGGGCAGAAGACATGTTGATAAACTTCAAAAATATGCTAAATAGCAGAGACCAGTTGCTGGTTGGTTCAAACTTAACACTGATGGCAGTGTTCACTACAACTCTAACCAAGGTACATGTGCAGGTGTGATGAGATCAGAAAGTGGTTCCTGGCTTTGTGGTTTCTCCATGCATATTACTTCTCCTTCGGTTGATGAAGCAGAGTTGACAGCTCTCAAGTATGGCCTCCAAATGGCTTGGAATAGGAGAGTAGAAAAACTGGAGGTGGAGGTTGATTCTCTAACCACCCTCAAACTGATCAATAAGGAGCATGAACCTATACCAGAGTTAAGAAATTTGGTTGCTGATTGTCAACAGTTATTGCGGTTGCCATGGACTACATCTCTTCGTTGGATTCCAAGAAATGCTAATGAAGTGGCGGATGCTCTTTCTAAGTTTCATTCTAGTTGTAATAAGGAGGTTATCTCATGGGATCAACCTCCTTCTAGTCTTATTAATAGTCTTGTAGTTAAGGATATGATGTAATATCTTAGTACTTCTTTATTTACCAAAAAAAAAAAAAAAAGAATTTAACGAGTTAGGAAACCAATACAATAAGTTATAAATAAAATTTAATAATCTTAAATAGTAAGCATACAGAAAAAGAATAATTTGAGAGGCAAATTACAATTCTTAAGATATGTAACATAACAAATAAAAGGTGGGGATATGGAAGGGAGATTAGGATTGTGCAGAAAAAAATCGGATCGACTGAATCAGTTAGAAATCGATCGAACGATCCGGTCTAAAAATCGAATTAAATATTTGACCCGACTTTTGGTTTTTGCCTTAGGATCGAACCCTCCTTTGATTTGATCCTCGATTTCAGAGGTTAAAAATTGAATCAAATCAAATGCTCATCTTATTTTTTTTTAAATAAATAAATATATAATAGTATACTAAATTAAATCACAAAATAACAAAACATATATAATGCTAATGAAATACTACTGGTGAGCAATATCGTCCGGGTCCGGATAGTCGGGGGTTTGGGAATATTGTTACTCAAGTGTTATTGTTCGGAATGCCAATCTCGAGTTTGAAGAAAGGATGCACAATGTTTTTATTAAGGATTTTGAGTAAAGTGCAAGGGGTCTTGCGGAGTACACGAATTAGAGCTAGAAGAATGCGATAAATTCTTTTGTGTGTTGGGATTATGAGCTTGTTGATTGTGAAAAAAGTGACTTGTCTTCTTTGCTGAAAATGAGGGCTATTTATAGTGTAAGCCCAAGGGTCTTTGGCCAATGGTAGCCGGTCTTTGCCGTCGGCCCTGGTGCCCAATGGGGCGAGGGTCTTCTGTGCCAATGGCGTCATCTGCCGAGAGATGACCAATAGCTGATGGTCCGTCTGAGGGAGTAATAATGGTCTCTGTCCCAATGGTCTTTGGGGGTAGTCTGAGCCAATGTATGTAGTTCGGTCTGCGCCAATAAGTGATCTGCACCAATAATACTTGTTGCTTTATGTCCCAATAAATGAGTTGGACCAATAGAGGGTGGTTTTTCCTCATTATTAGGGTGGTTGTGGCGTTGGGAGAGTTGGGAGAGTTGGGATTAAATAGTGTATCCTCTGAGCTGGGCCGAAGGTCGTGGTTGGTCTGGTCTGTCTCGATGGGTCATTTATCGTGATGAAGACCCTGGGATTGATTCGCTGATTATGATCTACTTTTGATGGATCTTTGACATTTCCTTGTCTTTACTCGTATCCTTAATGTTTGTTGTGTGCTCCTGTTTCTTCAATTTTGGCTAAGTGTTGGTGGTGGTTCCTAAGGCGTTTCGAGAGTCATCGAAGGCTCCAAAGAGAGTTGCTCTTTAGGCTGGGGGGTTTCAGGGGGATAGTTGTCGGTTGCCTGTTTTTAGATAGGCCATGGGTCGTTGGGGGGGTCGTGTTTAAGCCTTTGTGACCTCACCGTATTCCCTTAAGAGGTGTTGGTTGGATCTGGGGGTACCTTTCTCCGAGTGTTTAGACTGAGTACCCTTGGTGGGTGTTTTCTAGTCGTACTCGGAGGTACCGTCTCCAGAGTCCAGGCCGTTTACCTTCATCTGGACGGAGGTGGGTCATGGTCGTTACGTACCTTCCCGCTAAACAGTGGACAATTTTTTTTGTAGGGTACCTACTTTTTCGCCCTTCTCCGAGAGTGGGGCAGATTATGCATCATCAGAAGTCCCCCCAGTTCTGAGTGTATTTTGTAGAAATCACTTGGAACTTATTTAATGAGTCTATGTGATGTCGAGATTCTTCTAAAATTATGGTCTTGCATGCTCCACGTGGCGCTGGCTTGGCCACGCGTCGAGGGCATCATTTAGGCTGCCCCGCCTATAAATTGAGGGGACTCGTAGTGCTTTGTCTTCATTTACACGAGTCTTTCTGTTTTCCCTCTCTTTGGTGTTTTGAATTTTCATCGGCAATCTGATGGCTTCCATGAGTAGTTCCGATGAGGAGGCGTCCGGTATGGTAAGGTGGCGAACAGCATCTGTTGCGGCGACTGGCGGTGTTGGAGCGTCGCCTTCTTCTGAGGAGACATCGCGATGCCATCTTGTTGTTTCTGGTACGGTAGAAGCTTCCGCACAAAAGGCAAAAAAGGCGATGGCGGCGGCGGTGCCACCTAGGGTTTTGGCTGGTGGTGTGCGAAGTTCAGTGAAATCTCTGGATGAGATCAGTACTGAATTTTCAAAGTACGGGGTGAGCAGTGATGGTCTGGAGCTCGTGGTGCCCCAGGGTCACGAGAGGGCTACTTCTCCCTGCTCTAGCTACTACGTGTCTCTATTTTGTCTGGGTCTTTCTCTGGGTCAGCCTTCTACTCCTCAGCCTCCGACCACAGAAACGGAGTCAGTGGCTGAGAGGTCTTCTTCGCCACTTCCCAAGCATCGGGAGACGGGACCTTTGGATTTCCAGGTCGCCCCTACTCAGGAAGCCAGAACTTTGGGTCAGATTACTTTTCCTCCGGTGCAATCGATTTTGAGGAGTGCTGCAAGCCTAGGAGCTCAAACTGTGGGTTTTTGCCGACGAGTTGGCTCGCCTTGGCGCTTCTCCGACCCCTTCCCTACTTGATGCCCAAGAGTTGGGCTTGGTTGTGCAATTGTGTACGACCTTGGTAAGTGATGTTGTTGTGAGTATTTTTTATTTCTTCTCATGTTTCTTTGACTGACGTTTGTTTCTTTTGACAGATCCCCGTGGGAGTGAGAGGTTTATCTCAGTTATACAAGGAGGCGGCCAGAGATAGGGATGCCCTGAAGGGGTCCGAGCAACGATTGAAGGAGTGTCTGGCGGCTTTGGAGAAGGCAAGGGAAGCCTTGGTCGGGAGGGAGGCTGAGTTGGTCGGGAAGCTCGAGGACTCCGAGAAGCTGGTGACGTCGCTCTGGGGGCTTGTAGAAAAGACCATCATGGAGCGAGATGAACGTCTGGCTGGTCACGAGAAGGAGGTCAAGGAGCGACTTGACCCTTTGTTCGAGGGTCACCTTTTGTGGGAGTTCCGAGCTTGCCGACAAATTGGCATTGCGAAGGACTTCTTCTGCCCCGTGGTTGATCCCCAGAGACTGTCCTCAACCCGAATGTTTCATCCGGAGAAGCCGGAGGATACTCTGAATCTCCTCCCTGGTCGTGGCACGGCGATGCGAAGCTCTCCTGCCTTTTCTACGATACTGGGCCCTGGCCAGACTCCTCAAGCGTAGATAGTTGTAGGGATTCTTGTGGCCACGTTGGCCTTAGTTTTTTTTTGTCTTTCCTTTTCTGGGGTTGTACTAGGTCATCCCCGCCCGGAATTCTTGATTATGAATGGAAAAATTTTGGAGGTCGTATGCTCCGTCTTCGTATTTTTTCTTTTTATGTTTAACCCTTCGAGAGGATTTTGTTTTTGTACTGCTCAAATTTTCTGCACTTACCACGACCATAGGGTTTTTGAGTTTGCTATAAGTATCTGCGATCGTCGGAGCTCGTGGTTGCCCTGGTACCATTTTATGCGACCTATATAAGGGTATTCCGTTTTTGCGGGGATGTCGTTCGAGCTTTCCCTTTACGAACCTCAGAAAATCACAGTGAGTACCAGGCGTTCACTCCGACAGTTGATATGTACTTAGGAAAAATTTCGAAACTTTCAAGTCCCTCTAGTGGCCGTGATAGGCGTTCTCCTGGCAGAGATGGTCGGGTGTATGATCGATGGGGTAGTCGTGGATTTGAACTAGCCCACCTTTTTGTTTTCCCAACCACCTATCTTGGGAGAAGACATTTCATTATTTACGAACAGACGTGGAGAGTTGGTGCGCCGGTCTAGCTCTCTTATGGTGACGTCTGACATGCTAGGGTTGCAATGATTCGGGGAAGGTGGCGGTTGATTTGGGTCGTGAGTGGGGAACTGAAAGGTCCCACCTCTTGAATTGCGGACGTAGAATCGAGACAACTCGGGATACGAACCATTTTTCCCGCCTATATTAACACGGCCACCTTCATCCTTCTTCCTCATATCTTCCAAACACATCTTTCCTTTTGTAAAAAATATTTCTTTCTTTTCTTTCTTGGCAATGGTTTCTCAGGCCACCACCATTTTTTCCAGTGATGAAGAGTCTCGTGACTCTTCTGTTTTTCGTGCTCCCCCGCAACGAAGTAGAGCTTCCGCTTCTAGCCGTAATCGGCAGAGAAGGGATGCGCATTCCTCCCCTATTCGTTCAGACTTGTGACAGCGAGGGTATGGTGGTGATGTTGTCGTTCCGCAGGTGACAATGGTGGAACATATTCTTACGGTTTTCAACCGTCGGGCTCCTTATCAAAATGCAGAGGAGGGTGTCATATTCCAGAGCGAGCACCTGGACCCAAAGCGTATGACCGGTAGGCTCCGAGTTGGATCCACGCCCTCCGTGATGAATATAGTGGAGGTTGGCTCTTTGCTGGCGGAGTACAACATTCCCCATGAGGGTCACATGACGGTGTACACGGAACAAGTGCGTAGCGGACTCCGCTACTTCTTTCATCCCATGGTGAGGAAGCTTTTTGAGTTCTGGCAATTGTGCCCGACTCAACTAACTATGGCCTCATACCGTCAGCTGGTGGGTTTCATTCTTTGCTGCCATCTGTTGAACATTCCCTGCACTCCTACGACCATAGTGAGGGCATTTATAATACGGGCCACCGCGACTGGCTCTCCCCTCTTCTCGCTTTCGGTGTTGGATAAGAAGTGGGTGTTTCTGACTGCCGCGAGCAATGGTGATTGGCATCGGAGATACTTCTTCAAGGCTCCTCTGGGAGAGTCGTCGACTCTTTGGGAAGGTGTGCCCCGAGTTTGGGGGTTGGGTTACGTTTACCCATCCCCATCGACAGCTTCGGAGGTTGATTTCTATTTGGAGGAGAAGGGTTTGCTTGATGGCCTCGATGATGTGTTGTCGATGTTGAATAGCCCCATAGTTCTGCTCCTGACCAGTCTCCAGGACGGATTCGTAGAGAAACGCCCTGAGCCGCTAACGCTTCGACAACACTTGGAGTTTCGTAAGTGTCTTTAAAGATTTTTTTGTAAAAACTTTTCGAATGTTCATCGAAACATCTTATGTGGGTATATAGAGTATACACCCTCTTTTTTTAATTTTTTTTAATTTTATTGACCCTTAATTGTGCTAGTCTGTAGGTGTGTAGATGGCGTCCCATGCTCGTCAGCCCTTTAGAGGTGACGTGCTCGCGCTATCCGACGGAGGCTCGGAGTCGTCTGCATTGGAGGGACTTGGTGCGACCGCCTTCTCAGAGCCTGCTGAGCCCTCGGGCTCTCCAGACAGCGAGTACTGTCCCAAGGCTCCCGAGAGCCCATTTGTTGCCGATGCGGATGTTGTGATGGCAGAGGCTGACGAGGGGCTTGGCTCCAAAGTTATGCCTCAACCTATGGACCCCGTGATGGCTAAGCATTTTGCCTATCATTTCATGCCTCCGTTTGGGAGTAAGCTTGACTTTGAGCCTCTGCCCATATCATCGTTTAATCTGACAGATAAGGTGCACGCCGTTGGTGGCCCGTCGAAAATGAGAGGGAGGGATCGAGATGCGGGAGCGTCCTCTTCTAGGAAGGATAAGGGTAAAGGGGTGATTGACCCCTTCTCGGTCGTAAAGGACTGCTGCCCCGAGTCTCCCCCGAAAAAGAGCAAGTTTAAGTTGACCCCGGAGTAGGAAGAGTTTCTCGTACTCCCGCGGTGGCTTCAATTTTTGTCGAGGGACATAAGGATCTGGACCACTATAGGTCTTTTTTCGGTGGAATTTTGAACCGCGGAGATCGTGAGATCCTAGGGGGCTATGGTGATGCCGCTCTGTGGGAGCATTTATGTCAGAGCATCTGCGAGGTAACGTCCTTGTTTCTTTTTTACTGTACTTGTGTTTTTTTTGTGGCGATCGTTGGTCTCACGACTTATTTTGTGTTTTGCAGCTTGTTGTGCTTGGAAATATGTTAGGCACGTATAGGGCCAGCCCTAGTGTCCTAAAGGCAGTGGTGGAGGAGCGTAATGCTCTCCGAACCTCGCTTAGGCATGCTCGTAAAGAGAATGCCACGCTGGAGGCTACCTTAAAGGACGTTCGCGGGCGTATGGCCGAGTTGAGAGCGTCCTCGGATCGGGACTTGGGGGACTTGAATAGTTGCCTAAGGAGGTTGTAGCTAAGTTCGATGCCAAGGCTGCGAGGTGGGATCAGAGGGCTAAGGAATCCATCAGGACTGCGGAGGAAGTCAACCACCTCTGGGAGGAGCGGGATCGATTAGCCCGTCAACTCAAAGACTCTATGAGAGAGCTTTAGGTGGGAGTTGCTAGTGCCCGCCTTAACCCGGCTGGGCCGCCTCGGAACCATATTCTGGCGTCCGAGACAAGGGACCTTGTCAGGATCGAATACGGAATGGCGGCGTCCTTCTTTGTTTCTCTCTACGGTGTTCCCCGAGGGCTAGCGATTCCACAGCTGGAGTTCTTTTCTACTTTCTCCAGTGCTGCCTCGTTGGACCCTCGTAGGGCCCCTTTCGGAGTATTGATGATGCTTAACCCGACAGAGTTATCTTCTGAGGAGCGTTGGTCCTGAATCAAGGCTGGAAAGCGCCCTGCAAAGAAGTAGATATAGCGAGGCGTTGCCCTTGTTTCTTTTGGTGTGCCGCTATGAGCGTGATGTAGCCGCTTAGGGCATAACGTAACTGCTTTGTATGGGCATCTTATTTTTTATTTTACCGCTTTGTACAGGCGAAGTCTCCATAAATCTCGTTTCTGTTGTTTTTTTATTGGTCGTTAAGACCTGTTAATGGAAGATTACCTTTGGCTCTGTGTTGTTGTGAGTCGTAACACTGAAATTCTTATCAAACGTAGTAATTTGATTGCCGAGGGTATGTTTGTTTTTACACGGGTGCCACCGGTGGGTCAAAATACAAATATATTAACTACACGAACAAAATTGAGTCGCTGTAAAGGGTCGACTACAGAGCACTTCAAAGGTAATACTTTCGGAGGTTAAGGCTGTTCCAAGCTCGTGCGAGCTCTTGGCCGTTTACGTTCTTAAGTAGATAGGTGGCAGGCCCAAGGATCTTAGAGATCTGATATTGGCCTTCCCACTTTGGGTCCAACTTTCCAACGTTCTTAGAGGCCTCTTCTCTTTTAAGGACGAGGTCTTCGACTTGGAACGAGCGGGGTCGGACCTTGTTGTTGTAGTATTTGGTCATGCGGGCTTTGTAGAATTTCGCGTGGGTGGCGGCTCTAATGCGCCTTTCTTCTAAGAGGTATAGGGCTAGGGCGAGGTTGGCACTGTTCTAAGCTTCCTCGTATTCCTAGACTCGTAGACTTTGTTTGACCACCTCAGAAGGGACTATGGACTCGGTATTGAAAACGAGGTTGTAGGGTGTTTCGCCTATTGCGGCCCGTGCTGTAGTGCGATAGGCCCATAGTACCCCGGGGACTTCTTTGACCCATTTCGACTGGTATTGGTTGAGATGAGCTTTTAACATTTTTAGGAGGGTTTTGTTGGTTACCTCTACTTGGTCGTTCTCTTGGGGGTATCCGACCCCTGTGAAGCGGTGTCTGATTCCCCACTTGTCGCACCATTTTATAACCAGGTCGTTGCGGAACTGCAAACCATTGTCACTCACTAGTTGTAGTGGTACTCCGAATCGAGTCAGGATGTTTCTCCAGAGGAAGTTTATCACCACTTGGCTGGTGATCTTAGAGAGGGATTCTGCCTTGACCCACTTGGTGAAGTAATCGATCGCTACTAGAAGGAACTTCTTTTGTCCCCTATCAGGTACCATAGCTCCGACGATGTTAATTCCCCATCGAACGAACGGACAAAGGACGTTATCAGGCTCCCATGGTGCGGCCGGTTGGTACCTCATGGGAGCATGCAGTTGACATTTTCGGGCATAGTTTTTGCAATCTACTGCCATGGTCGGCCAGTAATACCCTTGACGGATAATTTTGGCGGCCATGCTTCTTCCACCGAAGTGATTGCCACAGCATGCATTGTGAATTTCTATCAGGATTAGCTGTGCCTCTTGTTTGTTGACACATCGGGAGGTCGGATAGGACCACGACCTTCGGAATAGAACCGCGTTCTATATGTAATATTGGGCGGTACGCCAACACATGGTGCGTTGCTTGACTCGGTCGTGAGCAAATTTCTCGGGGTTTCTGATGAAGTCGATGATCTCGGTCATCCAATCCTCATTGATGGGGGCTATTATTTGGATTTCCTTGTCTGGGGTCTGCCTTTTGGGCCTCGTGACCGAGAAGAAAGTTATTCTTCGACTGCTGATAGTTTGGGCATGGCTGGCCAGTTTAGATAGGCGTCGGCATCTTGATTCTCTGATCTCGGGATCTGTTTAATCGAGAATTCTTGGAACAAGGTCGTTCCTGCCATGACCGCTTCCAGGCACCTCTTCATGTTTTCTTCACGGGCCTCGTAGGTTCCATGGATCTGTTGAACCAAGAGCTGTGAATCGTTGTGCACCAATATTCTTCGTATATTTGCTTCGTTGGCTAGGCGCAACCTAAGTAGGAGAGCTTCATACTCAGCCTCGTTGTTGGATACACGGTACTCCAGACGTACGGCAAATTCCAAGACGGTCTCTGGCTCGTCTGGAGCTATTTTCCTGAAGATTGTGCCTACTCCTCTGTGGGTGTTAATGGAGGACCCATCATTATATAGGTGCCACAGGGGTTTCGGCTTGTCCTCTCCAGGTTCTTCGTGCATTTCAATGATGAAATCAGCCTAACAATTGGGCTTTGATTGCTGGGCAGGGGGAATAAGTGATATCGAATTCCCCTAACTCGATGGCCCACTTGATCATTCGTCCTAACACCTCCGAGTTATTGAGGATAGTTCGGAGAGGATGTTCGGTAAGAACAGTGATCGGTTGGGCCAGAAAGTAGCCTCTGAGCTTCCGAGCTGTGGATACGAGGGCTAATCCGACCTTTTCAATACGAGAGTATCAGGCCTCGGCGTCGAGGAGGGTTTTGCTGACATAGTAAACAGGCAAGTGTTCCCTTCCTTTGGCTCGGACCAGGGCTGCACTGACTGATTCTTTTCCTACGGCCAGGTATAGGAAGAGCATCTCCTTGGGGACAGGTTTTACCAGAAGGGGCGGACGGACCAAATATTCTTTTAGTGCTTTGAAGGCTTCTTCACACTAGTCAGTCCACTGAAACTCCTTTATGTTCCTGAGAATTTTAAAGAAGGGAAGGCCCTTCTCGAAAGAGCGAGAAATGAACCTGCTCAGTGAGCCCATTCTGCCTGTTAGCTTCTGGACGTCTTGCACGGTTTTTGGTGACTCCATGTTGAGTATGGCCTTAGCTTTTTTTTTTGTTTCACTTCGATCCCCTTCTAGGTAACCATATACCGTATGAATTTTCCCCCTCGGATACCGAAGGAGCACTTCCGAGGGTTGATCTTCATTTCGAATTTTTCCATAATCTCAAAGGCTCGAGTGAGGTCACGAGTGTGATCCTCCTCCCTCTAACTTTTTACGACCATATCATCGACATAGACCTCCATCATGTCGTCGATTAGTCCCTCGAACATGAGGTTGAGTAACTTTTGATATGTGGCACCGGCGTTTTTGAGGCTGAACGGCATGACTAGGTAGCAGAAGGTGCCAATGTCGGTGATGAAGCTGGTCTTCTCCTGGTCGTGGCTTGCCATCGAGATCTGATTGTAGCCTTGGTCCCATCCTTGGTGGATAGGAGGGTGCAACCGACGACGGGATCAACTAGCATGTCGATGCTAGAAAGAGGATAGCAGTCTTTTGGGCAAGCACTGTTGAGGTCGGTGAAGTCTACGCACATACGCCATAGGCCTCCTATTTTTTAGACTAGGACCACATTGGCTAGCCATTCTGGGTACCTGACTTTACGGATCTAGTGGAGGTCTATGAGCCACTAGACTTCGGCTCGGATCACCTTATTTCGCTCCGATCTCATGTTCCTCTTTCGTTGTTGGACGGGCTTTGCCATAGGGTACACATTGAGCTCGTGTACACATATGTCTTGACTAATTCGTCCAAGGGGCCCATCCTTCCAAGCAAAAATGTGGTGGAAGGACCTGAGGGTGGCAACGATGGCCTTTTCAATATCTTCCCCGACCTGGGTACCGATTTTCACTGTTTTGCCCTCAGCACCTTCCACCAATTCGATCATCTTGAGCTCTTCAGTGGGCTGGACTCGGACCTCCTCTGTGCGGGCCTTCTTGTTGGGGAATTGTGGCTCAGGTTGATCACATGCAATTGGTAATGCGTTTATATGGCATTCTTGTCCAAGGGTCTGGTCCCCTTTTGAGCACTCCTATTCTACACTCAGTCAGAAACTTGACCTTCAGATGGAGAGTGGACGGAACTGCCTCAAATGTTCGGAGGGCAGGTTATCCACATATGGCGTTGTAAGTTCGCGAGGGGGCGTCCACTACCCAAAATTTGGTGGGCTCGGTCCGACGGATGGCGCCTTCTCCCCACGACATCGGTAAAACTATGATTCCCACTATTTGGCATTGCTCTCTAGAACCCCACGAGTGGGTCCTCGATCACATCCATATGGTTCTATGTAATTCCCAGAGCCAGGTATGTTGGTAAGAAAATAACGTTGACTGGTTGGTTAGCTACCTTGGTGGCGAAGACTTCTAACTTGTTGTCTGCATTGTGGGCCTTCCATATATAGTTTTGCCTTTGCTCAAGAGTTACAGACAGTACTCCACCTTCGATTATATTCCCGGTGCGACCCGTATGGGCATTATTGCGGTACTTACGAGGTGGCGGAGGAAGCTGCTCCTGCTCGGCAGACTCTGAGTCATCGTCCTCGTCGGGTGATTCTAACCTCTGTTTCTTTTTCTTGGGCGCCTCCTCATGCCCTATTTTCATGGGGTCGCGCTCATCGGACATCACGTACTTGTCCAAGTAGCCCAGCTTCAGGAGCCTGGCTATCTCCCTTTGGAGGTGGACGCAGTCATTCGTCAGATGCCCGTACATTCGATGGTACGTGCAGAATTTTCCTATGTGCTTGAGCCTCTGGGCGTCCTTCGCAGCCCGAGGCCACTTAAAGTAGCGTTCTTCCCCCATGACGGTCATGATTTCCATGGGGGTTATTGTCATGCTCGGCAAGGGTACTGTGTCTAGATCTTTCTTGGACCTTTTACTCTTGCCTCCTTCTTTATCTTCCCGTTTCTCCTTCCCCTTGGTCCCTTGCGACCTCGGCGGCCTCCAAGGTCTCGTGTGTTTCCTTTATTTTTATGAAAGATTCTGCCTTTTGCACCAGGTCCTCCAGGTTGACGGCACGATTTCTTATAAGGTGGTTGGCGAAATCCCCCGGAAGCAGCCCCTATACAATGATATTGGAGAGCATTCTTGGGTCGAGCTGAGCCACCTCTCCTACTGCCTGAGAAATCGGCGCATGTAATCCCGAAGGGGTTCATCCGCGTTTTGTCGGACGTTGAACAAATAACCACAAGTCTTCGAGAAGACCCTGTTGCAGGCGAACTGTCTTAAGAACATCTGAGTCAGCTGGTCGAAGCTATGAACGGTCATTGGTGGCAGGCGAGAGAACCAAGATTGGGCCTTTTCGGTGAGCATGGTGCGGAAGATCCGGCACATGGCGTAGTCTGGGGCCGACGACAGGTCCATGCATGCTAAGTAGTGGCTAATATGGTCAAAGGGATCACGATCAGTGCTCTCTCCAACATAGCTCGGAAGTCCGGTGGGCTTCATGGTCAGAGGGATCTGGGGTTCGGCTATGGAGGGCGTAAAAGGTGATCCCTGATAGGCTAGTTCTTCGCCTGGGTTGAGATTACGACGGAGTTCCCGTAGTTCTCTCTGCATTTTCTCCATCATGCCTCGCAATGGGGCATCGGGCATTGGTGAGCGCTGTCATCTGGCAACAGGCTCCAGATAATATGGCTTGTGGAGGTCGGGTGCATCCCACGCTACCCCCGGTGGACGAGGTGGCCTGGGATTTTCTCCTCCTCGTGGTGCATCAACCGAGCTGGTCGTGTCTGGCGAGGGTTGTCTCTATCTTTGTCTAGAAGGGGATGCTCGGGCGTCACCTTGTGACTGTCCTTCAGATTGGGCCCTAGGAGGTGGGGTCGATTGGCGTTGCGGAGGGTTTCCCCTTTCCTCCGAGTGTTCCTGGTCACGACCTCGATCATTTTCAGTAGTTGTGACGCCGCGTCGGTTGAACCGAGCGAACATGTTGTGATACATGTCCATATGTACCTAAATGTATCCCATAGTGAGTCCCGCTTCTTGCGCCTATTGGTAGGCCGATGGCATAGAGGAACCTGCAGTAGGTAGTGCGGGAGCTTCAGGGGGAGGCACTGGACCATCTGACTGCGGGGCCTCTTCAGGAAGGGCGGAATGCTCGGCTCCCTCTCTGTTCCATTTTCTTGATTCTTTATGGACTCGACTTCAGTGTTGGATCGTGAGGATCGTGAGGATGCTCCAACTGGTACTCTTCTTGCTCTTTTTCTGGCCATGAAACTTTCTTCGAACTTTTCTCAGAGAACTTAAGGTATTCCCACAAACGGCGCCATTTGGTGAGGCAATATCGTCCGGGCCCGGATAGTCGGGGGTTTGGGGATATTGTTACTCAAGTGTTTCTGTTCGGAACGCCAATAACGAGTTTGAAGAAAGAAGGCACAGTGTTTTTATTAAGGATTTTGAGTAAAGTACAAGGGGTCGTGCGGAGTACACGAATTAGAGCTAGAAGAATGTGATAAATTCTTGAGTACAAATAGAGAATGTTGCTTCTTTCGTGCGGAGTGTGTGTGTGTGTGTTGGGATTATGAGCTTGTTGATTGTGAAAAAAGTGACTTGTCTTCTTTGGTGAAAATGGGGGTTATTTATAGTGTAAGCCCAAGGGTCTTTGGCCAATGGTAGCCGGTATTTGCCGTCGTCGCTGGTGCCCAATGGGGCGAGGGTCTTCTGCGCCAATGGGGTCATCTGCCGAGAGATGACCAATAGCTGATGGTCCGTCTGAGGGAGTAATAATGGTTTCTGTCCCAATAGTCTTTGGGGATAGTCTGAGCCAATGTATGTAGTTCGGTCTGCGCCAATAAGTGATCTGCACCAATAATACTTGTTGCTTTCTGTCCCAATGAATGAGTTGGACCAATAGAGGGTGGTATTTCCTCATTATTAGGGTGGTTGTGGCGTTGGGAGAGTTGGGATTAAATGGTGTATCCTCCGAGCTGGGTCGGAGGTCGTGGTTGGTCTGGTCTATCCCAATGGGTCGTTTGTAGTGATGAAGACCTTGGGATTGATTCGCTGACTATGATCTGCTTTTGATGGGTCTTTGACATTGCCTTGTCTTTACTCGTATCCTTAATGTTTGTTGTGTGCTCATATTTCTTCAATTTTGGCTAAGTGTTGGTGGTGGTTCCTCAGGCATTTCGAGAGTCGTCGAAGTCTCCAAGGAGAGTTGCTCTTTGGGTTGGCGGCTTCAGGGGATAGTTATCGGTTCCCTGTTTTTAGATAGGTCTTGGGTCGTTGGGGGGTCGTGTTTAAGCATTTGTGACCTCACTGTATACCCTTAAGAGGGGTTGGTCGGATCTGGGGGTACCTTTCTCCGAGTGTTTAGACCGAGTACCCTTGGTGGGTGTTTTTTGGTCGTACTCGGGGGTACCGTCTCCAGAGTCCGGGTCGTTTACCTTTATCTGGGTGGAGGTGGGTCGTGGCTGTTACGTACCTTCCCACTAGACCGTAGATAATGTTTTTTGTAGGGTACCCACTTTTCCGCCCTTTTCCGAGAGTGGGCCAGATTATGCATCATCAACTATTAAGTAACTTAATATATTAAGTAAAGTATTAACACTTTACACGCTTTTCTTTCTCAAAAAACACTACAAACATTTTGTTTTTTTGGTCCTATTATGACTTGTAGTTTCACTACTTAAAGGTTGTAATACTTTTGTATCTAATATATATGTATAATCTTGAATTCTGACCTACTAATTACTAAGTACTAATTGTTGCTTGTCTTCTTTTTGGGGTTTCTATTTTGAACATGGGGTTTGTTAGGGATAGGGTTCTATTCGAGTTAGAACGAGCTCCAAGAATTAATTAGGAGAGAAGAGAGACTAATAATTAAATTTAACTAAGATTTTATTGTTCTTCAATGAATAAAAATTACAAGACTTAGACTATTTATACTAATAAACCTTGACAAAATAAACCTAGACTACTAAAGGAAATAGAAATCTAATACTACTCTAATTAAATAAAGATTCATAATCTAAGACTAACATTAGACTCCTAATATAAGAATAACATAACTTAATAAACTAATTTCCTAATCAGTAAACCCTGAGGCATTCATCTTGGGCTGTATCAATCCTTCCCCCTTAACAGGGTCTTGTCCTCAAGACCTTTTTTCCGCTTTCTCCAATTCATAGTCACTATGCTTTTATAACCTACATGAAAAGCCATCAGATTGTTTCTAAGGGTCACCATCCTTGAATTGCTTTTAGTCTTTGCAAGCAACAACAAGGATACTCTAAGTTGAATTGAGTGTGTGGTAAGATTTCCATGTTGATGTTGAATTTCACTATTTCCACGTTGGCTTTAATTTGTGTGGCCTCCTTCGGCTTTTCGAAGACAACTTCAAAATCAAGATCTTGAGTGTTGTAGATTGTTGACGACGGCGGCGATGTTGGTGGCGGTGGAGGCCGTGATTGTATTGGTGGAGGATTTTGCGAACATGCACTCAAATCTCTTTCAATCTTTGACAATAAGCCAGACATATGATTGAACTGGCGAGACATATCGTCGTTGGAATTTCTCATTGCTTCCATAATTTTTAACATTTTGGAGAAAAGCTCATCCATTGATTTTAGCGTCTTGGAGAGCAAAATATCCATGATTTGTTTTTTTTTTTTTGTTGATACAGTGAGTTCAAAAGATGAAAGCACCAATTGTTAGGGATAGGGTTCTATTCGAGCTAGAACGAGCTCCAAGAATTAATTAAGAGAGAAGAGAGACTAATAATTAAATTTAACTAAGATTTTATTGTTTTTCAATGAATAAAAATTACAAGACTTAGACTATTTATACTAATAAACCTTGACAAAATAAACCTAGACTACTAAAGAAAATAGAAATCTAATATTACTCTAATTAAATAAAGATTCATAATGTAAGACTAACATTAGACTACTAATATAAGAATAACATAACTTAATAAACTAATTTTCTAATCAGTAAACCTTGCGGCCTTCATCTTGGGCCGTATCAAGGTTAATATAATGAAAACCCCACTAATGCATGTGAATTTGTTATAAATTATCATTGTATTCATGGTTATTTAAGTTTTTTTAAAATTTTAGATGCAAAATAAAAATTTACATAATGTTTATTCTTTAATATTAAAATAAAAATGGGGGAAAAGATCGAGATCGAATCAAATCAGATCGAAATCAAATGATTTTGGATCGAATCGGATCGTTTTAAATTAATATTATTTCGATCTTCGTTTTACCAGGATCGAGACCGAATACTAATGTTGATTCGATGTGATTATATCCAAATACAATGCTCTACTGGACATTGCTCCGCCTCTAATAAGGCAAATGATTGATGATAGCAAAAAGTCTAGATATATTTTCTAAACTTTACGCATAAAAAATGATTGATGTTACCTTATAGGACGCGTTTTTGCTGTCCACCCCTGAATGATATGAAAGTGAGAGAACAAATTAAAGACCAACTTCACTTTTGTTTCCCCCACTTTAATGTCAATAAAATGAAAAATTATTCATTATAGACAGATAACGCCAAGTGAGGTCCTAAAAACGTGGGTAGAGTAGTATTGTATGGTTAGAACATGTCTTCATTTTCATTGTCTCTTTCCGATTCACACTAGAATTAAGTGTCAAACCATAATTAAGCTCAAATTGGTGGATGGTAGTTTGACGTCACGATCATTATAATGAAAGGATCTATGTCAGAGTTATATACATGCATAGTTTGTTAACCTAAACCCAACAGCGCATCGATCGACAGCTTGAATGCACGAGGTAGTCTTATCTCTATCCTCTTACCAGCACAACGTGCAATATCTTCACCAAAGTTTAAGTAGTAACAGACTGATCCACATAGTTCATAACATATTTCCAGGGTCATCAAAATTCGCGCTATGAACAGAAGTTATTAAACCAATGTGCTGCTAATGGAACTATTGAATTTGCCGTCTCGTCAGGTGCGGAACCAGGATTTCAATCGACCCCGCGCTACAAACTGTAATTGCTTAGATATAATTAACTCTATACGTCTATTCGAAGAAATGATTTGAAGGACAGAAAAATTAGATTTCTAAGATAAATTGCAAAAATGATTATACCGTCTATGTAATGTACACGGGAAAGATAAAAGCAAAAAATATTATAGGTATGATGAAAGAACTTTTTTATAACCGTAACGAGAGAGAGAGCTTATATTTGTAACATATTATATAAAGAAACCCAATATTACACAAATCTTTTGATTTTCTTATTTACCCCTCAACACACTATTTAACTTTGTTATTATTTGAAATATAACTGTAATTGTATTTAGCTTTAACATTATTTAAGCCTTCTCATTAAAGAAAAAAAAAATTATTACATATATAGATTTTATATCTTTACTTGTGTAATCTCTATATATTTAAATTATAATCTCTACCATCTAAATTTATTAAGTTCTACTTAAATAAACTCTTAATCACGCTATTCCCGCGTGCCAATATTACTAGTATTTATAACATAAACTAGTTAAAACTATATATATATATATATATAACAAACTCTTAAGGAATCTAATAAAATCTAATTAAACTCCTATAATTAAGCTATTCTTATCTATATTAAACGCAACTAGAGAAACTATGTTCACAAGACAAGCTATACACACAAAGAAGATCTTAGTCGTGCCTGTAATTAAGCTAATCACAGAATTCTATAGGTTGGCAAAATTTTACCTCAGGCTATAGCCCTATTAGGCGAGATTATTAGGTGCAGTCGTTGTATATGCATTCATTACCAATACACGGTGGGGATGGGGTGTTGGGTAGTAGGTCCGGCCCTGATCTCATCTAAAATTTTGTCGCTGTATGTGGGGATGTAGGTTCGACCCTGATCTCATTTAAAAACTTAAGCTATTAGAGAGGGTATTATTTTCTTTTATACTCTAAACTAGTGACTCTTAAGCGTGATTCAGCACAAAATTAAACAAATAGTATATGTTATTGACATGTTAATAAGGAGATTCTAAAATTTCCGTAATTACGCAAATTCAACAACGATTTACCAATTAAAGCGTTGAATGAATAGGAGTGAAGGTAAGTTACAATGGAAAAATCAAGGGGCGAACGGCTAGTCATCTTCTCTTCATCGGGAGCCATACGCACAATCTGTGACCTAAGGTCGCCACGTATCAACTTTGGAGCACAGGTTTGAATAAGAGAACAATTAAGAAGCAGTGATGCAGCAAGAAAAGATGATGAGGTCGAAGCCTCTGGTGGTGGTGGTGTTAGGAAGCGATAAAGACACCAATGTTGTATATGTTGACGCGTGGAATAAATGTAGCAACTCAATTGTATGTACGTACTCTTAGACACCACCACCAAATATCCCCCCCCCCCCCCCCCCCCCCCAAACGTATGGATTTTTTTGCGACTTGCCCCCTTAAAAGTTTTTTTCACCACTAAACCCCTTCACCTTTGTCAATTTGTTCTATCCACTGCACCAGTGTATTTTCAACCATTATTGACTAAAATATTTTCCATAGGTACTAGATGTATTTTGACAGTTGATGGCAAAAAATAGGCGAAAAAAACACCCCAAATCAAAATTATTCCAGCCAAAAAAAATAAAATACACTTGTGGGATAAAGGTTGGCAAAAATGAAGGAGTTTGGTGGTGAAAAAAAATCTCAAAGGCGCAAGTCGCAAAAGCCCCATACGGTCGGAGCTGGATGTTTTAATCCCTATTAAGAAAGAACAAATAAAAAGAACAAGTAGTTTTGACCGCAATATCTTCACGTAATTAAAATTTTATTTAAATATAATATAAATAATTTTTTAATACTAGAAATGTTAACAGGCGATCTCCCTGTAATTAACAATTTATTTTAAATGTGAAGAGTTAATTTGTAAAGTCCATAAAACTATCAGGTTTCGAAAAGAAAAAAAAAAAGAGATGAGCGATTTTACTACTGAAACCCTAAAACTGGCGGTTGAACCTCCCAAACCACCGGACATATCACCGATTTCGCCGGAATCTCAACCGGTACCGAACATGCGCACCCAAAAGAGATTGAGACAGACCTAGAATATCTCGGAGGATATAGAGATGACGAACGACCATGTTAGGAATTTCGCAAACGGAAACGTCCATACATATGCAGACATGGTATCGCAAAGAAACAAGCGAAAAGATGTACGCGTGAACACGGATAAAACAGCAGAGGACAGGAAACACATTGAAATTAGGGAGGCCGATGATGATATTCCGTTTAAGCAAATTCACACGTCGCAAGAATTGCGCGATAGAATGCGGTTAAAGTGGAAGGATACAATTATACTACGGATCCTAGGGAGACCTTGGTATTTCACTGCTCTCCAAACCCGGTTGGACTCAATGTGGAAATTGCATGGCGAATTCGAACTCGTTGATCTCGGTAATGGTTGATATTGCATGAAAGGGCTCACCCTAGAAAAACGTGAGATGATCCTAACGGAGGGGCCATGGCAACTTGCGGGACAATTCATCTCGGTTCGAACGTGGACACCAAACTTTCGGGCGGATATGGATATTGTGGATAGCACAATAACGTGGGTGCGCGTTCTTCACCTACCATTGGAGTATTTGGAAGAGGCAATGATCCAAGCGTTGGCGGAAAGCATAGGCGAGCCCATTAAAATTGATGGGAATACCTATAATGCGACGCGAGGTAATTTTGCACGGTTTTGCGTGCAAATTAGAACGGATAAACCGCTAGAACGGGGGATTTGGGTGGATGGCAAGGTGCACCAAATTATTTACGAGAACGTACAAAGTCTATGTCACGTATGCGGTCGGGTTGGGCACAAGGGCGCGGACTGTGAGGTGGCGAAGTATACGTTGCATGGCGAAGGTAACACAGAATAACGGCGAGACATTTTGGCTAGTAACACGGTGGAGAAGATTGACGAGGAATGGCTCACGGAGAGGGCAAGGAGTAAGGAGTATGGGGACTGGATGCTAATGCGAAAGAAAAAGCAACCTAAGGCTAAACCGAACGCGCCTTCGAATGGGAACGAGAGTACAAAATTATTGCCAAAGACAGCTAGCACGTCAAGGGCGGTAGAGTTTGAGCCTCAGTTGTTCAATGCGCAAGCATCCAGCGCACATGGGAAGCGTATTCTCCCAGCCACCTTAAATCCTAAGTTGCGAAGGACTGGTAAATTGGGGTCGAATGGGAAAGGTCCGAAAGGTACAAACAGAATTGGAAACAACTCAAATATGAATAGGAAAGAACGGTTGCATTTAAGGGACGCCAACCCTTTCGCTATTCTGGGAGACAAACAGACAGGAGACGAACTAGGGGTCGGCATTCACGAAAACGTGTCGTTGCAAGAAGATTCAGATGGAAGTCAATTGGGTTCACGACGCAATGATAGCGGACTTTCCGCCAGATTGGGGGTTCGAGACGGTCTCCAATATCTTCACAGGGCCAACCAAGCTTTATCAAACAGAGACATGGGAGAGATTGGTCCAGATTTTCGAAATCCCGTCGACAATTTGGGAGATAGAAGTGTCGGTATACAGGATCGAACGGTGGGACAACATCCACACTTGGTGGCAACGATTCGATCTGAGCCAATGGGAGTCGAACAGACAACGGGTTTTGTTGAGGGAAACCCTGAGTCAACTATATGCGATATGGAACGGGATACGGCCTGAGAGAGCCGTGCACCCGACTCACTTGTGCAATCGTAATATGAAGATCATCAGTTGGAATTGCCAGGGAGCGGGAGACGAGGAGTTTCGTAGAAACTTCCGAGAGTTGGTTCGTACTCATCAACCAACGATTGTGTATATTCTGGAGACCAGGGTGGGCGAGGATATGGCTCGCAACATCGCGCCTTATTTGGGGTACTCGAACTACGTGATCGCTCCAACGGCTGGTATGATCGGGGGAGTGTGGATGTTGTGGAACGAGCACGAGGTCGAGGTAGAGATTACGGGAGTAGACACGCAAGCGATCCATGCTATTGTTCGGCCAAGCTCTCAAGACCGTTGGCGAGTAAGCGGTGTCTATGCGCAACCCCGCAAAACGGCAAAAATAAAGGTCTTTGAGGATTTGGCAAATATGGCGAATGCTCCGATCACGCCATGGCTAGTCACCGGGGATTTTAATGAGATAAGTTACAATCATGAGAAAAGTGGTGGGCGTGCGAGAACTCTAAGCCGCTTGATGTTTTTTCGCAACTTCATAGATAGATGCAATTTGGTGGATTTGGGGTTTGCTGGACCGAAGTTTACGTGGGATAATAAGCGTGAGAGTGGGGGACATATCAAAGCAAGATTGGACAGGGTTTTGGCGAGTCAGGACTGGATGAGCATGTTTCCGGACTACGAGGTGGTGCATCTACCCCGTACGCACTCGGATCATCACCCGGTGGCAACCTTCTGCCTCGGACGAGAAAAACAGTGATGCGCGCGGCCTTTTAGGTTCGAGGCTATGTGGTTTCGACATGAGGAGTGCGAATTTCTGTTGAGGAGGATATGGGATGAAAAGAGGGATGTCCTAGCAGCAATTGAGGAAATTCCGAAAATCTTAGGGCCATGGAACCGCGAGAGATTCGGAAATATTTTCGCTAGAAAGAGAGAGCTGTTGGCACGACTTGGGGGACTCCAAAAATTGCTGTGCGCAAAGCCAAACGCAGCACTTAAGGTGTTGGAAGATCAATTACTGACAGAGTTCAACGAAATCCTAAAGAAAGAGGAGCTCTTTTGGTATCAAAAATCGAGGCTGAAATGGATAAGCGACGGGGAACGTAACACCAAATGTTTCCATAAATCAACGCTGGTTCGGAGAAATCGGAATAGGATCCGTGCGCTAAAAATAGATGGTGGATGGGTGAATGACGATAAACTGCTCCAGATACATGCGCGCGAGTATTTCATGAAGCTTTTTTCGAGTAATAGTGAGGTGGACTCAGCAGTGCGAGCGGGGGTTCTCATGCCTTCGCGTTTCCAGGCGGCTTTTAACGAGGAGGAAAGAGCAGAGTTGGCGAGGGTTATTGACGCAGCAGAACTGAAGCGAACAATTCATGATATGCATCCGTTAAAGGCTCCCGGTCCGGATGGGCTTCAGGCGGAATTTTACCAAATAAGTTGGGACTGGGTGGGGCCGTCAGTTACAGAGTTTGTGATTGAGGCGTTCCGCAGTCGACGTTTTGATCCAAAGCTCTGTGAAGCTTTCCTTTGTCTATTGCCGAAAACGAAGGATCCGGAGAGTATTAACCAGTTTAGACCGATTTCCCTCTGCAATGTACTCTACAAAATCATCACCAAGAACATCACATCACGTCTACGGGGTCTCATGCCACGGATTATTGCTCCAACGCAGTCGAGTTTCATAAAGGGGAGGAGTACTCAGGATAATATTTTTCTACTTCAGGAAATCCTGCATTCGTTGAGAGCAAAGAAGAAAAATAAAGTAGGCGTAATGGTGATGAAATTGGATCTAGAGAAAGCCTACGACAAAGTGAATTGGAGTTTTTTAGAAGAAACTTTGAGGGTGTTCGCATTTCCGGAGGAGTTGGTGGACGTGATTATGTTTTGTGTTCGTAATGCTTCTACTCGCATACTTTGGAACGGCACACCTATCGACTCCTTCAAGCATACGTGCGGTTTGAGGCAAGGGGATCCGTTGTCTCCTTATTTATTTGTGTTGTGCGTTGAACGGCTGTCGTATCTCATAAACGAAGAGGTCGAGAGTGGGAAGTGGCAGGCCGTAGTTCCATGTAAGGGGGGGCCGAAGGTATCGCACTTATTTTTTGCCGACGACCTTGTTTTGATGGGGAAAGTGACGACGCGAACGGCAAGGGTGATCAAGAAGGTGCTGGACCAGTTTTGTGGTGCTTCGGGCCTTCGGCTAAGTCCACAAAAATCGAAAATTTTCTTCTCCAAATCCGAAGGTTCCAGCTTGAAACGTACGATTAGCGAATTATTGGGTTTTGGGCAAACGCTGAATTTGGGGAAATATCTTGGAGTAAAATTGATGCACGGGCGGATGGATCGTGAGTTTTGTGCGGAAACGTTTGATAGGATATTATTACGCTTTGCATCTTGGAAAAATAAGTTGCTTTCCATCGCGGGGCGGGCGACACTTATTAATTCCGTGTCTTCGGCAATGCCGGTTTATGTCATGCAATCGGCGTGGCTTCCTGAGCATGTTTGCGAGAAGATTGATAGATTGAACCGCGACTTTTTATGGTCCACGGATATCAGCAAAAAAAAGTTACATCTCGTGGCGTGGGATGATGTGGCGAAAGCTAAAAAGGATGGTGGTTTGGGCATCCGAAAGGCAAGAACGAGTAATGAATCCCTTTTAGCGAAACTCGCATGGAAAATTCTCGTGGGAGAAGAGAATTTGTGGAGCAAGTTTATTAGTGCGAAGTATCTTAGGGGAAAGGAAATTCGGCATGTGCAACCGCGACCTTCGGATAGTAGCACGTGGAAGGGAATTGTTCGCTGTGTTAGTCTCATGGAGCCATTCCTACGCTGGAAGATCGGGAGGGGAGATAGAGTATCTTTTTGGTACGATAATTGGAGGGGTGCGGGCTGTCTTTACCAAGAAAACTTCACTATTTTGCCGGCGGAAAAAGACCTCAAGATTAAAGATGTGCTGAATGAAGAGGGAGAGTGGATGTTGGAGGGCATCAACTCCCCGATTCCGGGCGACCTTGTGGATGATATCCGGAGTAGAACGGTGGTGCTTACAGATGAGGAAGATCGACTGCTCTGGGATGGAAACTCAGGTGGGAAGTTTACGTGTCAGTCCGCGTATAAATTGTTCGACAAACACTACGCGCGGGATCAAAGGCCGAGAGCGAACTTTGACTGGATTTGGAGAGTGGATGTGAACAACAAGTTGCAGCACTTTCTGTGGCTAATTGCGCGGAAACGACTCGCGACGAACCACCTTAGGAGAGTCCGGAAGCTTACGGAAACGGCCAACTGCAGTCTATGCTCATGCACGGATGAAACCGAACTGCACCTGTTCCGTCACTGCCATGCCGCGAAGAAGATTTGGGCGAGGATTATCGAGAAAACGGACTTAGCCAAGTTTGAGAATCTCGATGAGGAGAACTGGTTGAGACGTAATTTGGATGGCTTGGAGATACGCAACACTGTCAATCCAAATTTGGCGTGGCCTTGGGTCTTCACGGCAAGTTTGTGGACAATATGGAATCACCGGAACGCGAGGGTATTTCACGGAAAGGAAACTAACGTGGTAGGGCGTGTTCTACAAATTAAGGGACTAAGTCGAGATTTGTTTGAAGGGAGGCGTAAAAGGCCGAGTGAGAAAGGCAAGAAGTGGAGGAAGCCGACGGCGGGGTGGAAGAAACTGAATGTAGATGGCGGGGTTAGTGCACAGCGCAACGAGGGGACGGTTGCGGGAGTGCTGAGGGACGAGGATGGGAACTGGATTTGGGGGTTCGCACGTCATATCTCAACACCGACGGTGGATGGAGCGGAGCTTGAGGCGCTGAAACATGGTCTTGAACTAGCTTGGGAGAGAAGAGAGCCGCGCATCGAGGTCGAAACGGATTCTCTTTCAGCCTATAAACTGTTAAACGACGAACTTGAACCGCCAACGGATCTAGCAAATTTAGTGCGAGAGTGTAGGGTACTGCTACACAAGCCGTGGACATACAAGTTGAGATGGATACCAAGAGAAGCGAATGGGGTGGCCGATCGTCTAACAAAAGAGGGCGCGCATGAACAAGGAAGGAATATAGTTTGGAATAGTCCCCCTCCTAGCATTACTAGTTTTTTAGCTAGAGACTTGGCCTAAGGGCTCTGTGTTTCATTTTTTTCTACCAAAAAAAAAAAAAGAAGAGTTAATTTGTATGTTAAATTTCTAACTTGAATATGGATACAAAATCAATATATCACAAAATCGGGTACTCTACTAAATATCGTTGAGGTTCTTATTATTTTATGAATTACAAAACAGTTCTCCAAAAAATAAACGAAACAACTTTATAGCAATAGTACATTTACAGTTTGATCATTAATGTACAAACCCACCCTCAAGAATCAGGAGTAAATCAACTAATTTAATAGAGAAGGTTAGAAAGAGTTCTTTCGTCTGTGTTGTGTGTACAAATGTCATAAATATGGTACACAAAAAATTACAACAAAAACTAGACGAGGATCTTGGTTGAGATAACTTATATTGAGAGTTCATACTTTTTGACCTCACACCCTCGCCCTACGTGTACACATGAACTTTGTGCCGAGAAAATCAGCTGAGAGACTCACATTGCAATTGGTGCTTCAATATTCTGCTTAGTTGCAGTAGATTTTTTTTCTTCCTTGCGCATTCCACGACACGACACTTACGTCGTCAATACCAGACGAGTAATGGCTGGGACATAGCGGGGGGCTACTTCCACGGTTAAAATATCACATTCGCCAAGTATTAGTACAAACTTCTATTTAGCCCGTTTTGTGCAAAGAAGAATCGGAGTTTTCAAAATCGGAATTATCTTCATTTTCCCAGTCGTCGTCTTCATCCTCATCACCTTCCGAATCCATCCCCGAATCTTCATCTTCACTCTGCAAGCGTAATAAAGAGCCTCAGCTATTTAAAATGAATATTTAGTTGTCTCGGTAGTATTAAGGTGCATACAATCAGAAATATTAGGTAAGAAAATACAGTCAAACAAACTTTCTATGCAACGACGATAATGTTTAGAATCTGAAATCAAAACGATAATGCATTGTATGATTAACTTACTTCACTTAAGTCTGAAAGAGGATCTGACCAGCCATTGTCCACCGAGTCCAAAGGATTGTTCTTCTCCATATTTTTAGGATTTTCCTAATGGAACAATTGTGATAAATCAGGAGACCAGAAATTTAACTCGAAACTTTAGACTAAACAAAAACATAATATAACGTCCACTAGATTTTGCAAGACGGAAATTTAGAATTATTAATGAATCATGAAGGATGCCTTGATCAAATATGTTGCAGATAAAGATATGCCTAGAGTGAATACACGTAAATTTTCAGGGAAAACCTCTCTGATAGTTCATGACACAAAGAGCAGAAGTCAAAAGTTATCTAATGTGCACAAAAGGGAAATCTTCCACTTTCTTAGTTATTGAAATGTGTTAAAACCAGTTCTAGATGCAGAGAAGTTCTTAAATGAGAGAGGGTTGCATCTAACAAGGAATTTCTCAGTACATAAACCAAACTTACTAGCGTGACATTGGCATATTCGAGGTCAAGCAATGGCAAATCATTTAATTACCAAAGCACTTTCCCAGTTTCACTTACAATTTCTTTCCTTATTTGCTCAATGCTTTGCTCCAGCTCTGAAATGTGCTGACTGAGAGCCTACACAACGTTAAGAACATATGTAAGTAGACAGCCAGCCATTGTAAGAGCAATTTGATACAAAGCGCATAAAATGTTAAGATCATTTATCAGTTGGACATAGCACTCGAAAGTAAAGATGAATAACCTCATATCTCTGCAAGGCCACTTTACGCTTCAGTGCCTTTGCCTTTGTCAGAAGATTTCTTGGTCTCAGAGTGAGAGGTCTGCGATAATTCTTGCCACGATAGTAAATCAAGGTGTATCCTTTTGGTACTCTATCGATTCCCACTAGTATACCACCACTTTCATATTCCAAAAGTCTTGCAGTTTCTTCAACAAAAGCCAGTTGCTTCTCCTTCGATATTAACTTCACAAGTTCTCTATGTTTCCAATGTAGATGCATGTTCTCAATTACCCCGTCAAAAACACCACGAATTCCTGGGAGATGACCATAAACAAATCATACTTAGTCTTCTTTTTTTTTGGGTAAAAACCATACTTTGTCTTTATGTAATATAAATTATAAGCAATTAATAATATTATAAGTTCTCTTTCATCCATTACATTTTATAATGATGAAAAACTTACCAAGTGGCAAGTATGCTTTCATCCTTAGTCCAACCTTTCGATACATAACTCTTTCCTCATCTGTTATTGTTTCCAGGTCATCCGAAGGACCGATAGGAACCCAAGACGACACTATTTTAGATAGAAGTTTCTCTGCTTTTTGCTTCTTCGCCTGGGCCTATAAATACATTTCGGCAACACATTAATAACTGAAGGGAAACAAACATGTTAAGCCAAAAAATAAGGAAAATAGCGATCTTGCTCACTTGTCTAAACCACAAATATGAATTATAAAATATAGTGAAATAGAATGATGATACTGTTGAATTGCAGAACAATTTGTGAAAACAAACCCGTGAAAGTATTTGGCAACGTAACAAGTATACTCTGCAGAAAGTTATTCTTAGCATCCAGAATGGATCAAGTGTCAACTATTAGGTAGTACTAAGTCAGAGTATCCATATACCTTGTTATAAAATCTTACAGGAAAATGAGGTGACAGATATATGACATTGCATAATAGAAGGAAAGAGGTTCCCAAATGCCGCCAAGCCAATATTGTAGGTCCAGTATATTATATGGTTATGATCTTTAATAGCTACAAGTCAATCCCAGAATCACCAAATCATGAAAGTTTAAGATTTTAAACTCAAGGTTCAAAACTTCGAGAATAACAATATATATATATATATACCAAATACAGTGTTAATGAATTTATCTTCTGTTATCTATAGTCTTATTGATGTTGCGCATGTTACAGCAGGACAAATAAGTAGCAGACCATGTAAGCTACTAAAGGGCTCCAAGTCCAAAACATAAAATAAAGCGTTGATGTTCACAGTACTGAAAGAAAATCTATATCTCATTAGTGGTTAGAAATTATCTACATCGTACTTACAATGGCTACTTTATGTTCCAGTCGCTTGATCACTCTGTCACGTTTGGCTCTGAATGCCTCTTGTACCATCTTTTCACGTTCTTCAGGAGAAATTACTGCTCCCCACCGGGCTTGGGCCTCATAAAACTCTGCTAAAGTACCAGCAAGAGCTTCTTTCCCTTCAGCCACAGGCGCTACTGCTGGTCCTACCCTGGCTTTCTCTTCAACATCTTGAATCTGTTTTGTCAATTCCTGTCTTTCTGCTAAAGCAGTAGCGACACCGGGTGGAAGAAAGCCCTTCCCCCGGTACATAACTATGTAATATTTGTTTCTTAATAGTAAGACTCCCCCAGTTAGTGCCTACCACAGAAGGGGAGGAAAATGAGGGAAAAGAAGCAAGCAAATGGAACTGATATAAGAGAATCAATGTACAGACAACGTAAAATCATATATAAATATCATGTATAGTTAAGGTAAACTTAAATTAAAAAGTAATGATGTCCAGATATCTAAAAATGCTAGTTTTTTGAAGTATAATGAGAAAACGCTATATGCTTTTCTTTCAAGCTATAAAGCGATCAAGTACCATGACTTCAACAATTGCTTTCTTTCTCCCTCCCTTAACCACATCCAAGTGCATCAAAACACAAATAAATGCATAAGTACGTATCAGAAACTCTACAAATTCTACAAAGCTTAAACTTAGTCTACAGAAGAAATTTAGGCACGCTGAAATAAAATTCCCATAATATCACAGAAAGCTAAATTCTTCTAAAATATTAATAGAGCATATCCATAAACCAAAAGTAACCTAGAGCATATCAAGTATACAAGGAATATAAAAAGGCAGATATTCATCCTGAGAGATATTGCAACTGACGCACATGTAATTAGGAGCAGTAAAACATGTCCAGTCAGGAGAAGAGAAACGTCGAACAATATGATCAGAATACCTTCAGTTCGTCGGCCATTATTTTGTTGTTCGTATTTTGGATTCCACGCTTGACAGCAATTTTTACAATTAAACTCTTTTCCCAAAGCTTAATTATTGATGCTGCTAAGCCTTGATGATTTCTGTTTCTCCCTGGAGAATCAAAAAGAGGAGAACAGGTGTGAAAATAAAATAATATAAGCAAAACCAGAAAAAATTTAAGGGGTATGGATACCAAGAGCGAAATGGGAAGGAAGCGACTTGGCAAGCTTCCGTAAGTTAGTCATCTCCGCATTCGTCAGTCGTGGACGCATTCCAGTGGGAAGAAGCCTAAATGGTGTCTTATATCCAGGAATGGTTGGAGGAAGTAAATCAGCATCAACCGGGAGTACTCCCGTACCCCACCAATCTTCAAAGCGTGGACCTAAACCATTTAGCAAACTATCATATTCAGCTTCCTCTTCACTCATGATTTTCGGACGGGCCGGGATTACTGAGTTGCGCTTCTCAAGAACTGGATTATTGTTATCATCTGTAGTCTCTGTCACCGACTTGTCAACATTGGGGATAAACAGAGCATCATGATGACGATTCCTTCTCTCAGCTTGTGAAACAGGGCCTTCATAATTAGTTCCTCTATACACCACCATAACACTTCCAGACCGCCATGTGACAAGCCCCCCAGTTCGGCGCTGATGAAAACAGCGGTAATTAGCATTTACAGATCCCATGTCCAATCCTACTTATTCTAGCGAAGCGATATAAAGTTGAAACAGCAATACTTAGCGTAGTCCTCATTATGTATATGATTGTGTGGAGGGAGAGGGGAGGTGCTACTTTGATTCACCTAATCCCTTCATGAAATTATTAACCCTCACCCCATGTCCCTTTTGTTATAAGACCGATCAAGAATCTACTAACCAAGTTAAATTCAGACACATCAGAGGTCAGAATTTTGGTCTTATGAAACTAATCAATGAAATCAGTACCTCATATGGCTCTAATTGAGATCTCCAGATGTGAATTATTGACCAGATGACAACGGATGACCAAGTTAATTATGCCCAATCTAAAATACGCACACATAACATCAGGTGGTCAACAAAGAACAACCAGAAATTCATTCTCAAGTTTCACAAGTTTTAGATTAACATCAATCGTTTTCCATACTTCTAGTGAAGACAGAAATAACATCTTAAACAGGTTAATTCTACATATTTCATCTGGATTTACAAAACTGAATTATTATTTTATAGCAACCCTGTAATAATAATGGACAAGTCCACCACGTAAACCAAAATGTCACTACCAAATTACTTAACACATACTATATCATCAGGTCAAAGTTTGCGAACAATTGAACTCTGTGGAATAGATAGAATTCAGCAACAAGCATATCACAGATTTCTTCCATCCACAGAGGCTAACATGCAGAGTTTTAACGTTTAAGACAGACGCCGTACACAACTAAAAACAACTGTGAAACAAACGTAACCGCAGCGACATTTTCAGCATTACCGAGTAACAGAAATACAAATTCCTTCACATAGAAACAAATTACAATGTAACCACTCACCAACCTCAACTATCTCATGCGCAGTCTTCATATCATGAGCCAACTCCTCATGAAACTTCAACCTCACCAACTCACACTTCCTCCACTTATCATGAATCTTCTCCAAAACCGCACCCGTGACTCCCGCCTTAGGCACACTCACGCGCTCCCTCAACGTCATCCCCATCCTCCTCAACCTCCTTAGCTCCTCGTCCTCAATCGTCAAATCCGCCATCGAAGGCGCTCTCATCACTCGTTTCCTCACCACCACACCCCCTCTCCCCTCTTCCGTCTCCTCCTCACCTCTCTCCCACGGCAACAACGTCTCGTTCCCCTCCTCCTCATCCTCCTCCGCCAAAATCGTGTCAGGTCTCACCCAATCTCTCTTCAACAAATCCCCTAACGTCTCATTATCCTTAAATTCAGCATCCTCCTCCTCCTCACCCAAACCTAAACCTAATTCTCCATCGTCGTCGATTTCGTCATATTCGTCATCGGAGCCTAACCCTAAGTTACGCAATCGAAGTACAATTCTGTCCATTGCGGTTGTACCTGTGTGTACTGGCTCCGTTACCGGCTCCGGTTGTTTCGGCCGGGATTTGGAGGGCGGCGGTGGGCCCGGGGGAGGCGACGGCCATTTTTTGATCCACGTGGAAGGTGTTTCGGGTGTATTTGGGCTACGGGAGGGTGTTTTGGGGAATTTGGTGGGGCGGAAGGAGGAGGAGAATGGTTTGAAGGAGAAGAGAGAGAAATGCGGCGGTTTGCGGCGGTGGAGAGAGAGAGTGGAGAGGAGGTGAGGTGGCAGTTCGGTTAATTTGGCCGTTGAAAGGGTCATTTTTTGGATAATGAGAGCTTACTCAGCAGCTCAGTGATGATTTTGTGAGGGAGATGACGATGACGATAAGGTGAATTAAAATTTGAATTTTTATTTTTTTTTAGTTTTATAATTGGGCCTATAAGGCCGTGTTTGTGAAGGTCTGAAATAAACAATTCTACTCCATGGGCTAGCTATGGAGCTCAAAGCTAATCCAGCCCAATTAACATTCCTATGCTATGGATGGTTTTTTTGGGTGCGTAAATTTGAAATCAGGTTAAGTCGGTTTTTAGCAATTTTATTACGTTAGAGATACATGATTTGAAAAAAAATTAGTCCTTTCAAAATCTAGATTGCTCAAATTTGGTACTTCGGTCAAATCAAGTTTGATCTGGGCCGCATGAGCAATTTCATACATATAGAGACCGATTAGTATACCTTTTGAAAGTAGCTCGATTCGATGTCTTCTAAATTTGAGTATGTGACGTATAATTAGTCTAGTAATTTGGTCTATAAACGTGGCTTATTGTTGAGTAGAAAATAAAATAAAAAGTATTTATTCAATCTGAGATCAAAACTATTTATACAAGCGGGAAAAACATAATTGAAATTAATATCTAACAGACAAGTTGACTATTTGCAAGTGAGTCCCTAGAGGATTTAAATTAATGCAATCTAGTCCTAATATATTCAACATGCTCCCCTCAAGTTGGAGGTTGGGGGGATCCTTGAGCTCCAACATGGAAATCCAATGCGAGAAAGAGGAAGCAAGTAAGGACTTTGTAAAATAGTCACCAATTTGTGAGGAGGCTGGACAATGGAGGGGTTTGAGTAAGCCAGTTTTGTAACAATCCCTTACCAAGTGACAATCTATATCTAAATGTTTGGTGCACTCATGAAATATTGGATTCTGAGTATTGTGAACAACATATTTTTTGTCACATTAGAGAGGAATAGGTAAGGGTAGTTGCACTTGAAGATCTCTGAAGATATAAGAAAACCATTGAAGTTCACAAGAGGTAGCAGACATGCTTCTGTACTCTGCCTCAGTAGAGGACTTTGAGACAGTAGCCTGCTTATTAGTTTTCCAACTGATAAAAGACTCCCCTAGGAATACACAGAACCCAGTGAGAGATCTCCTAGAATCAGGGCGAGAAGCCTAGTCAGCATCTCTAAAAAGCTGACAACTGAAGTGATGAGGATGCAGAGTAGAAGAGCCCTAAAGAGGAGGTCCCTTTGAGGTAGTGCAACGCATTTAGAACAGCATTCCAATGCTCCATGGTAGGGGCATGCATGAACTGACTGAACTGTTTCACAACAAAGCATATGTCAGGTCTAGTCAAGTTCAAATACAGCAGCCTACCAATCAATTTCATGTACTTATCGGGTTGATCTAGACGAACTCTAGTAGAGGAGAACTTTAAACCTGAAGTGCAAGGAGTGGAGGTTGGTTTAGCACCCAAGAGCCCAGTATCACTATGGATATCCAATATATATTTTTCTTTGGCTGATGTAGAGCCCATCAACGGACCTGAAGAGCTCCAATCCCATAAAGTATTTAGATTCACCAAGATCTTTGATGGTGAAGGCATTGTGTAGATATGTCTTGACATCATTGATGAGCTGGATAGAAGGACCAGAGAGTAATACATCATCTACATATACTAGTAGGGCCAAGAAAGAAGGACCAGAGCCTTTAGTAAAAAGGCAATTATCAAACTTGGATTGAACAATATCAAACTTCAATAAGCAGTTAGTGAACTCTAGATTCCATTGTCTAGAGGCTTGCTTAAGCCCATAAAGGGGTTTGTTCAACTTGCATACTTATCTTGGTGAGGCTCTGTCATAGCCAGCAAGGGGTTTCAAGTATATGTCTTCATCCAAGAAGCCATGAAGGAATGCATTGTTAATGTCAAGTTGGTGAATGTGCCAACTGTAATGAGTAACTAGTGCTAACATAATTCTCACAATGACCAGCATAACAATTGGTGGGAAGCTGTCTGAGTAATCAATGCCAAAAACTTGATTATATTCCTTAGCCACCAACCTTGCCTTATATCTCTTTATGGTGACATCAATATGTAATTTCAACTTATACACCCATTTAGAGCCAATGGGTTTCTTGCCAAGAGGCAATGTCATAACAGTCCAAGTGTTATTGTCTTCAAGAGCTGGTATTTTAGCCTGCATCGCTTTGACCCAATTAGGATCAATAGAAGCCTCCTTGTAGGATTGTGGTTCAATTAGTAAAGATAGGCTTTCTAATAAGCTCATATGAGGTTTTTTGATAAAAGGAAAGGTGGGAGAAGAGTATCTGGTGCCTTTGCAGGTTTGTACATGAACTTCACTACTGATATAATCAGAAGCATAAGTTAATATGAAGTCTTTGAGGTGAGAATAAATGGAGGAGGTTATAGTGCTTCTCCTGAGGTTGATGATAGGAGCAGGTGAAGCACTTGCTTGTTCATCAAGATCAACATGTCGACCATCACTAGAAGTAGGAGAGGAACTATCAGTTGGTATAGTATCTGAAGTGTCATGTGTCTGAGTAACAGTGGAAGTTTTCTGAGTGTCAATAAAGAGGAGAGTAAAATCAGATTCAGAGTGTGAAGTGACAGGCAAAGGATAATGAGATGGTGACTCAAGATTTAAGGAATTGAAAGGAAAGATGTTCTCATAGAATGTGACATCTCTGGTGATAATAGTCTTCTTGTTTGTGAAGCTATATACCTTATAGGCCTTTTGCCGAGGTACAAAACCTAAGAAACAACCTTTTCTTTCTTCTAGGTACAAGTTTGTCTTTCTGTGGTGTAGTGTTTGCATAATAGCACAAACAGCCAAAAGTTGTGAGAGATGTGAGATCTGAATCAGTTCCATGCATTATGGCACAAGGAGTTGACCAATTCAACAGTTGAGATGGTGTTTGATTGATCAAATATGTGGCCATAAGAAGAGCAGCACCCCAGAAAGAGGTCGGTAGTTGGCTTGGAACAACAGTGCCATGGTTACTTGGAGGAGATGCATGTGCTTTCTTTCAACCACTCCATTTTGCTGTGTAGTGTATGGAGTTGATTTCTGGTGGATAATTCCATGTGAGCCAAACAGATTTTGGCAGAGTCATTATCTGTTCTAATACTCAATATCTTAGTATTGAACTGAGTGTTAACATAGGTAATGAAATGAGATGGCAAGTTAGGAACCTGTGACTTATGAGACAACAAATATATCCATGTAGATCTACTGTAATCATCAACTATTGTCAGTACATAGTGACAATTTTGTCATGTAGTTATTTTGTAAGGACCCCATATATCAGCATGAATCAAGTGAAAAATACCAGCAGATTTAGATTCACTCAAAGCAAAAGAATTCATGTGTTGTTTTGACTGATGACAGATGTGACAGGGATGTAAGAAATCATGACCTTTATTAGAGACATTAGACATATACTTCAAATGTTGAAGAGCTTTAAAAAAGCATGGCCCATTCTCTTATGCCACAAGTCTAAACTGTCATAAGAGGAAATCACATTACAAGCAGAATCAGTTCTACTTTTATTCAACATAACATCTTTATAATACTCTTGACCAACAGTAAAGTCCTTCAAGGTGTATAAGTTTCTTGTCAAATATCCAATTGTAATGGTCCTTTCCGTCTGTAGGTCATGCAACAAACATTGAGAAGGTTAGAAATTGAACCTGATTGAAAGTCAACATATAACTTATGCACTGATATCAAATTGAACTTGAAGTCAGGCATGTAAAGTGCATTCTTAAGTAATATCCTTGAACTCAGAAGCACTTGTCCTATGTGTGTGACCTTCTTAATAGAGCCATCAGGTAAGTACACATGTGTAGGAACCAACATAGGTCTAATATTAGTCATCAGATTTAAGTCAGCAACCATGTGACTAGATGCTCCAGTATCTAGACTAGAATCCAAGTAACAGAAGAGATATTCTTAAAGGAAGAGACATTTGTACCAGTAAAGTTTCCAAAGTGAGCAAAATTCACATGTCATGCATCATCATGAAGAATTCCTGCTGAAAGTGATCAACAAATTTAGGGTCATAGCTAGTAGAAGTACTAGCAGCAACTTGTGAACCTGGACTTGGCACAGTATGATTAGTATTGATAGAGTTAGCATATTGTTTACCACCACTAGATGAGGCTTTCTTCTCCTTGAGATCTTTGTACCAATCTGGTACTCCAACCAGTTTAAAACAAGTGTCTCTCATGTGGCCCTTAGCCTTTCAATAGTCACAAAATCTATCATGATTCTTCTTCTTATAGTCTTTGCCACTCATAGGTGAACCAGCAGTGTATGAGTTAGCCAACATAGCAACATTATCCAATGGTTCACTAATAGAAACCTTAACCTCCTTTTGTTTCTCAATCCTCAAAACCATAGCATAAGCCTTGTCAACAAGAGGCAGAGGGTCTAAACTAAGAATTTGACCTTTAATGGCACCATAACCATTATTTAACCCCCATTAAAAATTGCATCAGTCTGTTAAGTGATTGTAAATCCAATGAGTGCTTAGCAATAACACAGGTGCACAGTTTACTATCATCACAATGGCGAGCAATATGAGGTATAAGGGAAGTAAGTTCATCCCAAAGCCTCTTCAAAGAGGTGTAATACTGAGAAACATAATTAGAGCCTTGAGAGATGGATGCATAACTCTCTATGGAGTTGGTACAAGTGAGGACCATTACTGATCCCAAAGTGTATCTCAAATTTCTTCCACAAACCTGCAACAGAATCAGTAAAGACAAAAGCATCACTCAACTCTATTGTGACCGAGCGCAAAAGCCACGAAGAGACCATGCAATCCACTCGCAATATTCCTCCAGATCTGAATCATCATCAGCTGGTTTTGGAGTGGCGTTAGTGATGAAACCGAGCTTTCTCTTAGCTTTGAGTGCAAGGCGCACATATCTACTCCAAGGTAGATAATTCTCAATGCCAATGAGGGGCATTGAAGTCAATGTCATGTTCGGATTATCAGATACATGGAGTATGAGAGGTCCAGTGGATCTGGAAGCAGGAGCAGGTGGTGTAGAAGCAGGATCGGATGTCGGATTCGTCATCGCCGATTAATTAGAGAAAAATTTGGCAAAATTGCAAGATTGAACGAAAATCGCATTGATTACAGTAAATCGGAGAAGAAGAGGTAAGCCGATTGTACCACCGCGAAATTGATCGAAAAAGTCGCCGACGATCGAAAGCTCGGAGGAGGTACAACGAAGACGGTTACGCGGAAGAGCTTAGCTGGCGATTGATACCATGTTGAGTCGAAAATGAAATGAAAAGTGTTTATTCAATCTGAGATCAAAACTATTTATACAAGTAGGAAAAACAGAATTGAAACTAATATCTAACAGACCAGTTGGCTATTTACAAATGAGTCCCTAGAGGGATTTAAATTAATGCGATCTAAGTCCATATTCAACACTATGTCAATTCGAAGATTTACCTAATCCACATCAAAAGAATTGCGGCTCCATTTTCCACGTCATTACAATAAAATACCCAACATAGAGTGCTATATCAACTACCATCAAGAGTAAATTACACAAAGTAACACATAATATTGGTGTTCCATGTAACACGTCGACTACAATTTACTAATGTTCTTAATTTATATGAAGCTCTTTTTTACTTCAATGTTGTGTAGTTGCTTTTTGGTTGTTTTATTTATTTGTAAAACTTCAACTTAAATATCCCTTGCACCTCATTTTGAATTTGGATTTGGGCATTGGTCCCCTAACCTGCATAGCAAAGAGTCAGTTCTTAATTTTCGATGAATGTGACAATTAATTCTGTGCTTCTGCAGCCCGCTGCTGAGCACAATCAAATCAGACGCAAGTTGCCGTAACGGAACTCAGGTGACGATGATGTTAATAATAATAATAATAATAATAATAATAATAATAATAATAATAATAATAATAGTTAGTGATTCATATTATATTTTTTGAGGGAAGAGAGATAAGACCAACATGCTATCTTATATTTTATTGTAAATTTTAATAAGCAAAGACTAGGAGAAGAGACGTACGTCTCTTGCGCCAAGTCCATGTAAACGTGAATCTTAGGACAGCAATTGTAGCAAACTCATGTTCCACATCGTATACTTTTTTAAGGATAATTCCAAAAGGATCCTAGCTCCATGATTGGTCTTGCCAAATTATTACATCACAACGCACCACTAGCTTCGTGGAAGAGATTATTATGGAAAAAAGTAGAAAGTGGTAAAGTAGGATTAGTGGATTACAAATCAATCAATTTCATGACATAGGAAATTAGCAATAACTTGTGATTACTCTAGCATCATGATATGCGTGTGTATTCTACTTTACATTGAGCTATTTTTTACTTTCCATACCGATTGAACAATCTAATTAAGTTTAATTTTTTCTTAATTAATTAACTTTTGAAATAAGAGTTCTACCAAAAAAAAAAAAAACTTTTGAAATAAGAGTTTGCTTCGAACGATATTTCCTGTACACATACACGCTTGTCGTGCCAGTCTCAATGTTCCCTTAATATTTTTTTGAACCCAATTCCCCCTCGAATCTATTTTTAATTGTAGCAATATAACTATCGTAATAGCACCATGAAATTGGAACTGTATTAATTCAACAATAAGTCACGTACTGTCCACGTGGCTTTCCTATAATTTATGCAAAACCCCATTTAGTTACGTGATCTTTCAGTACACTACTGGAATGAAGTAATCACATTACAGAATTTTACAAATCCCAAAACATGATTTGCTAAATCTTGTAACTTTTTTTTTATAAATTCGTAACCATCTATATACTATTATATAAAGAAACCCATTGTGACACCAATCTTTTGATTTTCAACTTTAACCTTGAGTTTTAGCTACATTGTAAAAATGTATAATTAAATTCCCAAAATAGTCTTACACATTAAATTAGACTAATTAATTACACTACTAATTATAATTAATGATTTACTTTTTCTATAATCTGTTTTTCTTCCATTTTTCTACTCCAAATTTATGGCACATGCTTTCAACTTGTGTCATCTAGATGAATCTTCTTCTTTAACTCACATAGAATGACATTGAAAAATAAATTATACTTGCGGGAACCGCGTGCTCTGTTTACTAGTTACATTATAAACAGAAGTGATACAAATAAATAAATAGCTAAAATATCACCTTCGAAAACCGGCCCCCCAACGCAACAAATTTAGCACCTGTGGCTTTCAAGAGGCAGAAGAGTGCATTTCTCACTCTCAAATTCACAATTTCCAAGACTACATTTTCTTTCTCTTTTTGCTTACAAGTTGGCTGGCAGGTGAAACAGAATACCGGTTTTAATACATACAAAAGAGAAAAACCTGTGTAATTCATAGAATCAGTGAGGTATATATAGTATATACAAAAAAGTGGGTTTTCTCTTTCACTTTTAGTTACAAAAGTTGCGTCCTGTATTAACTGTTTCTGTTTGTGTTATATGTGAAATCTGAGCCTTAAAAGATCTACTTATTAATCTAGTCAAAAATCCGATTGTTTGTCAAACAGATACCTTTCAAGATTCCTATTTAAGATTCAGAGTACAAGAAGAGTATATTCATTCCTGTTTGGAGGGAATGAGAATTGGAGTATAAGATGGAATTCTGGCCGGAGTTTCTTGCGAGTAGCTGGGGAAAAGAGTTTTTCGCCGGAGGATTTGGCGGCACGGCCGGTGTAATAGCCGGTTATCCGCTCGATACGCTGCGTATCAGGCAGCAGCACTCGAGCAAAGGCTCTGCTTTTAGTATACTACGCCATGTTGTTGCTAAAGAGGGACCTTGCGCGCTGTACCGCGGCATGGCGGCTCCTTTGGCTTCAGTCACTTTCCAGGTTATCATCTCATCAACCTCAGATTATTCATCTATGTCTTTCAAGAAAAAAAAAAAAAAAGTGGCTATTATTTCCAGATTTTTTTGGTTTTTAATATTCTTGGACGTGCCTGAGATATAGGGAAACGATATGATGCTGTTTCCATTTATATGCACAAGTAACAGATGGAAAAAATATATGGTTATGCTGTGAAGATGCTGAATAGTGGTTTATCAATGTTGTTAAGTGGTGTTGTTGATGATTCAAGTAAAAAGAACCTTGTACTTCCTTTCAGATTGAGGATAATTTTTTTTTGCATTAAGTAAATTTCGCAGCGCCCGTTCTTACGGGGGAAATCACTCCTGCTGCGGAAAATTAGATTTTGAATTGCTTGAATTAGTAAAAGATTGACCTTAACATACTGCTGATGAAAAATGTGCATAAGATAAGTGATCCGATATTTGTGAATTTTGTACTTTCGCCTAATAAAAGTTGCCGAGGCAACATGAGGTGCATATGTTCATAAAAGTACCAAATTTCTAAGCTGTGACTGATTAAGTACTTTTACAAGAAGTGGCATGTATGATGTATTGCAGATATCCCTGATTTATGTAAATGCATTGTTGCACCTCTTATCAAGATGTAAATAGGAGAGACTGAAATTTGCGTTATGCATTAGAAATGCTGTAGTAGATGGAGTATTATTAAATCTATGCAAAAGTAGGCTCAGAAACAAAGATTTTGGATAGATCATTTACCTTTACTTCAATCATGGGCAGTAATTTGCATAACTCAGCTAGTTGAGCTACTTCTCTTGCTTTTGCAGAATGCAATTGCTTTCCAGACTTATGCTATACTATCAAGAGCGTTTGACCCAAAAGTTGCGGTAGACGATCCACCATCTTATAAAGGCGTTGCTCTTGGAGGAATTGGCACAGGAGCAATACAGAGCATACTTCTCAGCCCTGTTGAGCTGGTGAAGATCCGCCTACAACTGCAAAACAAAACTCATGAAACTAATAAAGCAGCAACCTACAAGGGTCCAATGGACGTTGCTAGGAGCATACTCAGAACAGAAGGCTGGAGAGGCATATACCGTGGTTTAACCGTTACGGTGCTTAGAGATGCACCAGCTCATGGGGTTTATTTCTTAACATACGAGTATACGAGGGAACAACTCCACCCGGGATGCAGAAAAGACGGCCAGGAAACATTCAGAACGATGCTTCTTGCAGGAGGTTTGGCCGGAGTTGCTAGCTGGGTTTTCTGCTATCCTGTAGATGTAATTAAGACCAGAATCCAGGCACAATCACATTCTTCACTATTGAAATACACAGGAATTGTTGACTGCTATAGAAGGAGTGTGAAGGAGGAGGGACACAAGGTACTGTGGAGAGGATTAGGAACAGCAGTGGCAAGGGCGTTTGTCGTGAATGGAGCCATCTTTACTGCCTATGAGACGGCTTTGAGATTCATCAACAACAACAACAACAACAACAATGCAGCCATTCAAGCAGAAAATACACTATAGCTTCTACGAGATGAACTGTGTCATATCAGCAAGAGAAGTTCCTGTCTACAACAATCCCTGTAAGAAAAAATGGCATGAAGATTGTGCCATGCCATTAAACATACGTATGTGACAAAAATCTAGCTTGAACATGATGAAACGGTGTTTTCTGCAACCTGAAGCAAACCACAGTCGCATTATTCAATATTCGTTAGCTGGGGCTAAAGAATACGCCAAAGCTAACATCATTGATTCAGATGGAAAATCTGCTTTGTTAACATTTGTAATACTATCATCAGTTTACATGAAGTGATCTTGAGAATATCGTACCACAGTTTTCTGCATCTCTATATATCTATTATGTTTAAATCAATATTGTTGTACGGATTGAAACTTCAACGATTACAATGCCAGAAAATAAAACATGTTTATCCAAGTGAAACCACGTCTACCAACACTGTTCAGTCATAAACATCCAAAGCTTGGCACACACATACAAGTCATCAATCATCAAGAATTAAACTAAAGAAAGTCTCTGTGTAGTTGTGATTAGCTTCTCCAAAAATAAGCAGAATTCAGTACATTCGAAAATCAAACAGAACTCCGAATTACTTATACAAAATCAAGATCAATTGCATTCTTTCTACCATGACTGTTACCAGTTACAAAAAGGTACAACAACAAACAGCAAGATCACCATCAGCTCATATTATTGATTATTCCAACACAACAGCAAAAACATCATTTTACAACAAACACAAACAACAGAACAGAACGGAAACCGTACACAGCGAGCGATAAAGCTCTTCCACCAATCAATAACTAACTCCAGCACCAACACCCTCGACTCTATCAACACTGATATTCAAGCCAGCCACCGCATCCTCCAATCCAACACTCGCCTCCGCCAACTCAATCGGATCATTATAATTCCTAACAGCATGCACAATCGCCCTTATCCGCTGATACGGATCCAAACCATCAAAAACCTCTGATTCCAAAAACACACCATCACATCCTAATTGCATCATCAACGCAGCATCCGCAGGCGTCACAATCCCCCCCGCCGCAAAATGCACACCCGGCAGCCTCCCCATCTGCTTCGTCTGCGCCACTATATCATAAGGCGCACCAATCCGTTTCGAAAACGTGAAAACCTCATCGTCATCCATGTTATTCAGAGCCCTAACATCTCCCATTATCCTCCTCACACTCCTCACCGTCTCCAAAACACTACCACACCCTCTCAAATCCCCTTGAGACCGTATCAACGCCGCGCCTTCCCTCACTCTCCTCAACGCCTCCCCTAAATCGTGACTACCGCAAACAAACGGAACTCTAAAATTATGCTTGTTTATAAAATGATCCTCGTCCGCTACGCCCAAAACCTCGCTCTCGTCGATGTAATCGACTCCAATCGATTCCAGAATCTGCGCCTCGACGAAATGTCCGATTCGAGCCTTCGCCATGACCGGAATCGACACGGATTGCTTGATCTCTTTGATGAGAGAAGGATCCGGCATGCGAGAGATTCCGTTGCCGGATTTCGGCGGATCTGTGACGAGCACGCAGCAGGCGCCGGCGGATTCGGCGATTTTGGCGTGATCGAGGGAGGTGACCTCGACGACGGCGCCGCCGCGGAGCATTTGAGCCATGCCGACTTTGATGGAGAAGGAGATCTTCTTAGTGTCGGCTATGGCGGCGCCGCTGTAGAGAGTTACCGCACTGTCGTCCGCCATTGATAAAGGTGTTTGAGAAAATGGGTGTGTAAGTGGATCTGGTGATTAGTAAGGTTGAATTTGAGTGGGGGAAAGGGAGGAGAGAGAGAGGTTTTAGAGAGATTGATGGCGGTGGTGGTGGTGGTGGGTGGGTGGTTCGAGAAGGTTCGCAATTGGTCGGGTGATTGGAGATTCTGTTTCTATGGCGTGATGGGATACCATCACTTTTTTGAGGTTTTCAAAGTTGAAACTTCGCGGTTTATTTCGACCAACAGTAAAAAATAAAAAGATTTCACATTGATGTGCCATAATATGGATAATGACATGTTAACCATGTCACGTCATTCACGTTAGTCCTAAAACTAATGTGCCACCTACATCACATCAGTTGTGCCACGTCAACCACGTTAGCCCTAGAGCTAATGAGCCACCTAGAGTTAAGGTGTGCCACGTCAACCACGTTAGCCCTAGAGCTAAGGTGTGTCACATTACTCTCCTATAAATACCCCCATTAATCACAATTAAATGGACACTTTTTCCAGAGCTCTCAAGTCACTGCACGTATGCCAGTTGGACTTGCACGTATTCCAGTTGGACCTTAAGACCAGTCAACCGTTAACCTCTTAGGGTCAACCTCTGGCATCTGCTGAGGGCTAACCAAGGACACCCCTTGGAGCTAACGTGTTACTGTCCGACGTGGAATTTCCAACATAAGAGCTTGTTTATTCACTGCAATTATTATTCGCCTCATTATTTGAGCTATAATTGCTTATAGTCTCACCCCTCAACGGGCATCAACTGACTTAGGCATCGGAGAGCTTTCGCGGGGTCAGTCCCCGCCTAGTTCACGTGTCGTGTTTCCAGTGCAGGTTTTCGAACTCAAAACTAGCTTGAGATCAATCAGGAGCTCGGGTTAGTTTGACGCGGAGTGACAGATCAGCAGACGAAATTACCCCGCATCAGTGGCGCTGTCTGTGGGAAACCACTAAAGTGCACTGAGTTAGAAACACACGTGACCACGCAAACATGGTTGTAGGCACCAGAGCTCAGATTGTGGCTACTAGCCAGCCGCAAGGCCCTTCGACCCGTGTCGATAGGGACGACAACATGGATGAAAATTATGTGACCGATACAACACGGGCTCGCAAAAATGTTGCACCACTTGAAGACCAACATACTGCTCTGGCGGTGATACCTTCTCTGCCACCACAGCATGTGGAGCAAATAGTACAGACACTGCAATAGTTAGGTGTCATTCCACCTGTCGCACCTCCGACCCAGCCAGGACTTCAAAGGAGGACCGAACATCAGGCACATAACTCATGTTCGCGTGATCACCGGTCGGCTGGGATAGCCCATCGGGACAGAGGCAGGGAGGAAGATGTGATCTCACGTTCACATAGAGAGACCCGTCAAGCCTCCTCTAATGATCGCTCATTGAGGCATGCAGGCGGTCCTAGGCCTGAGGATGACATGAGAACCACTGACCCATGCCGGAGGCGTGTGGAGATAGATGATGAAGCAAACTCGTATGATAGAGTTCGTAGAGGAAGAGATACCGAGAGAACAGATAGGCATGATAGACATTACCGAAGTTTGGAAATGAGGGAGAGCCGCGAGGCTCCGTGTAAGTATAGTCCATCGAGACACGAGGATGACAGAAGGAGAACGGGTGGTTATAATCGAAATGACACCAGGGTGTCTGAACCCTCACCTTTCTGTGAGAAGCTGCGAAGTGTGGTCCTAGGTAGGGGACAGGATATCCCAAAAATGCCCAACTATGACGGGACTACAGATCCATCATCGCACTTGCATGTTTTGGATGGAATATTGAGCCTGGGAGGATTCGATGTTAGAATCCAGGCACGACTTTTCTCGATCTCTCTGGTGGGAGTGGCGCAGGAGTGGTTTGCGCGTATTCCTGCAGGAAGCATCTACAGTTACGAGCAGTTGCGTGACATGTTTAGATCAAAGTTCTCTACACTCTCGGTAGATCCGTTGGAAGCAGATTACCTATGTCGCCTCAAGCAAGGTGAGAGAGAGTCTCTGCGAGAGTATATGAAGAAGTTTAATGTGGAGATGTTGAAAGTCAAAACGCCAACTCCAAGGGAAATTCGAGGAATCCTTTTCAAGACCTTAAGGAACAAGGCTTTGGCCAATGATTTGGTGCGAAACCCGCCCCCGACTATTGAGCTCATCATGGAAAGATTGCATCGTGAGATGGAGGTGGAGGAATTGAACCAGTATAACAAAGGAGATTATAGAGATACGGGAAAACAGAAGATGAATGACACTATACGTAACGACAGGCCTTGGAGAAGCAGTCATGATCAAGACAAAAATTATAGGAGAAGGGGTAGATCACCCGTAAAGTATACCCCGTTGAATGCGAGCATCATGGAGGTATTTGTTGTGGCAAGACAACAAGGGTTAACTAGAAAACCAAACAAAATTAGAGAAACTGAGGGAACTCGCAAGTTCAAAGAATTTTGTCGTTACCACGAGCAGTATGGTCATGACACTTCACAGTGTCGCATCTTTTTCGCAGAAATAAAACGTCTTATCAAAGAGGGGCATTTGGCCCAGTATGTGAGGGATCACAAGAGGGCAAGTCCTTCGAGCAAAAAGTTTAGAACTGATGACCCCGGGCAAAAGGATGAACATAGAAGAATTGAAGTAGATGAACAACCACTGAGAATGGAAAGTGCGCCTCTTAGAGGGGTGATCAATATGATATCTGGAGGACCAATTGGGGCAGACTCCAACAAAGGAAGGGAGAGAATCATGAGGAAGATAAACCAATGAGTATTCACCAGGAATATATCCCTTGTTGGAATTGTGGAGGATTTGCCAGACTCGATAACATTTGATGAGAAGGATCGGGAGCGATTAGATCCTCAGATGACTGAATCCCACGAGCTCGACTGCCCGCTAGTAGTGACTATTGAAGTAGCAAATTACGCAATGAAAAGAGTGTTAATTGACAATGGAAATTCGGCCAACATTATCCTGTATGATACTCTTATGAAGATGGAGTTAGGGCAGCTCTACATGGAAAAGGTAACTACATCGCTGCAAAGATTGGGGGAAGCCACGGTGATACCAATAGGGGTAGTAACGCTCCAAACCTCGTTTGGGAACAATCCCGCTAGGCGAACTCGCAATCTGAAGTATGTAGTGGTCGACACTCCTTTCACCTATAATATGATAATTGGAAGGCCATGATTGAATGAGTTCCGTGCAATAGCATCTACTTATCACCAGAAGGTAAAATTTCCCACGCCGAGAGGTGTGGGCGAGGTATGCGGAGATCACAAGGTAGCTTGGCAGTCATATGTGGCATCTTTAAAGCCCACAAGGAAGGAAGAAGTCAACATGCTGAATACAGTATGCCAAGAGAGGGAGTTGGTGAATGTTACTGAAGTGCAGAAGGAAGCCAAGAAGCAAAGATTAGGGGAAGAAGCCTCGGAGGGTGTTGAGACACTGATACCGGAGTTTTAAGAGAACAAGAGGTTGAGAAGGTACAAGGCACAGCTGGCGCAGAACGGCAAAGTTGAGCCATTGGGGGAATTTAAAGAGATATCCCTTGCAAAGAATGACCCTGTCAAAACCACCCGAATTGGGACTTATATGACGAAGGAAGTGGAAGAGCGATTGATCACGTGTTTACGTGAACATTATGATGTGTTTGCATGGATGGATGAAGATTTGAAGGGGATAGACCCTAGAATAGTCGTGCATCGACTAAATGTGAATCTGGATGCAAGGCCGGCGCCAAAAAAAGAGGAACTTCAGTAAAGAGAAGAATTTGGCAGTCGAGAAGGAGGTAAACCAGAAATTGGCAGCAAGACACATATACGAGGTACGCTACTCGGAGTGGTTGAGCAATATCGTGTTGGTTCCTAAGGCTAATCAAGATTGGAGGATGTGTATAGACTACACGGACTTAAACAAGCATTGTCCAAGAGATCCATTTCCATTACCTCAAATAGATCTGTTGATGGACTCTACAGCAGGATGTGCGTTGTTAAGTATGGTGGACGCTCAAAATGGTTTTCATCAAATCCTGATGGATGTGTACGATATGTTGAAGACGACCTTCGTAACTGACAGAGGAGTGTTTTGTTATCGGGTAATGCCGTTCGGACTTAAAAATGCAAGGGCAACTTTTCAAAGGTTGGTGGCTAAGATGTTCTATGATCACATTGGAAAGAGGATGGAGGCATATATTGATGACATACTTATAAAGAGCGTCAAGGCAGAGGACCATGTTGATCATTTGTGTACAGCCTTTTCGATCATGCGATTGTATGGAATGAAGTTAAACCCGAAAAAGTGCACCTTTGGGGTTAGTGGAGGAAAGTTTTTGGGATACATGGTAAATCAGATAGGGATTGAGGCCAATCCTGATAAGATTGCGGCCATTACTACGTTACCATCTCCTAAAACTGTGAGGGACGTACAGTGCTTGCTGGGAAGGATGATAGCCTTGGGGCGCTTTATATCAACGGCGGATGAGAAAAGTCTTCATTTTTTCAAAATCTTGAAGAAGAATAGAAACTTTGAGTGGAGTGAGGACTGTGAAAATGCTTTTCAGCAACTCAAGACCTATTTGGCAACGCCACCACTTCTTGCCAAACCCGTAGAGGGGGAAACACTGTATTTATATCTGGCAGTTTCTCATAATGCCATTAGTTCTGTCCTAGTACGAGCCGAAGGGACGCATCACTTACCAGTCTACTACATCAGCAAGGTGTTGCATGGAGCAAAATTAAATTATATAGATATTGAGAAGTTTGCTCTAGCAGTAGTTCACTCAGCAAAGAAGCTAAAGCCTTATTTTCGGGCTCATCCAATCGTAGTCTTAACTAACAAACCGTTGAAGCAAGTTTTGACAAAACCCGAGACATCAGGAAGATTGGTCAAGTGGGCAATAGAGTTAAGCGAGTATGGAATAGAGTATCGACCCAGACAAGCGATCAAGGCACAAGTCCTTGCTGATTTTGTTGTTGAATCATTTGGAGGAATGGAAGAGATGACCACGAAGGGTCAAGTGTTGGCTTTGGAGGGGGACTTATCCACTATTATATGGACTCTTCACATCGATGGATCCGCGACTACCTCAAAAGGAGGAATAGGGATCCATCTACGGTCCCCTGAAGGAAGGGAATATGAGTATGCCATTAGCCTCAACTTCACGGTGACTAATAGTGAAGCATAGTACGAGGCGGCCATAGCAGGGACTGAAATGTGAAAATCTTTAGGGGTAACCTATCTAGCAGTCTTCACTGACTCGCAGCTAGTAGCCAATCAGTTCGCTGGTATTTATGAAGTAAAGGAAGAGAACATGGTGAGATATTTGGCTAAGTTGAAGGAGGGAACAGAGTCCTTCACGGTTTTCACTCTTAGTCAGATCTCGAGGTCAGAAAACACCAAGGCGGATGCACTTTCTAGATTTGCAAGCTCAACTGACGTTTACATTGAACGACGAGTGGTCCTATTGGCGTCTGAGCAACCTGCGATAGGCAGAATTACACGTAAAATGAAGGAGCAAGAGATAGATTTTGTGATGCCGATTGTCGATGAACCTAGTTGGAAGGATGGCATTATCAAGTTTCTAAAAGATGGGAGTATGCCTACTGATCCTCAAGCACTTAGGAGGTTGAGGTATAACGCCTCGCGATATGTGATCTTCAATGAGGAATTATACAAGCGGTCTTTTGAGGGACCATTATTGAAGTGTTTATCGCCGAATCAAGCAGAATATGTTATAGATGAAATCCACGGTGTTTCATGCGGAAATCATGCAGGTGGTAGGGCATTGGGTCAGAAGATTATGAGGCAAGGATACTATTGGCCTACCTTATTCAAGGATGCGATAGAATACGTCAAGAAGTGCAAGAGTTGTCAATTGCATGCTCATTCTACCCATGTACCAGCTCAACTCTTACACCCCATGGAGGCGACATGTCCTTTTGATAAATGGGGAATAGATTTAGTAGGACTGCTACCAGCGGCAAAGAATGGCAAAAGATTCATGGTAGTGGCGGTGGAATATTTCTCCAAATGGGTAGAAGCCGAAGCATTAGCGGCAATCATGGAGGGGAACATGATTGAGTTCATTTGGAGAAATATTATATGTCGTTTTGGTCTTCCACGGGCGATACTATCAGACAATGGAAAACAATTCACGGGATCAGAGATTACATCGTGGTGTAAAGAGCTAAAGATAAAACAACACTTATCAGCAGTTTCGCATCCCCAAGCAAATGGACAAGTGGAGTCCACCAACAAGACACTGAAAGACTATCTGCAGAAACGTTTGTTTCAAGTGGGAGGAACTTGGCCAGAAACTTTGCCCGGAATCCTGTGGGCTTATAGGACTACACCAAAGAGAGCAACTGGGGAGACTCTGTTTTTGTTGGTGTATGGGTCGGAAGCTGTCATACCAGTGGAGGCAGGAATATGGAGAGTTACAACCCTAAAGAAGCCGCAAGACTAAGGAAGCTAGATTTAGATATGATTGGTGCAATCAGAGAAGAAGCTTTTTAATGTTCTCTCGCTAACAAGATTGTGATGGCCAAAGCTTACGACAAGAAAGTTTGTTTCAGAGAATTCCAGGTCGGGGACTTGGTGTTAAGAAAGGTTAAAGCGGCAGGAAGGCATGTTGGGAAGCTACAACCTATATGGGAAGGACCGTATAGAGTCGTCAAGGAGAGTACCAAAGGGTACTATTATTTAGCGACATTGGAAGGAAAAACGTTGAAGAGGCCTTGGAACATTCAGAATTTGCGTCGTTTCTACTCATGAGGGATTCAACAAGGGGTTATGGAACATGAATAAAGACAGTTTCAAATTTTCCAGCAAACAAAGCGCCTTATGTGCGTCGTAGATTAGTAGGTTTATTTTTCTGCAAATAATATGAGATCCCGACTTGTGGGAGTCAATGTGAGGTTTCGACCTGTGGAACTCGGTGTGATGTAAGTACCAAAATGAACTACGTTCGGCTTGATTCCCACTTATAAGGGATACGTAGGCAGCTTGTCGTGGCCGCAAGTGCAGTCCGAAATAAATAAAACATTTTTTCTTGGCCAAAGGATATTTACTTAAAGAGTAATCTTGCAAAGTTTCTTCTTCAAGTGCTTCAACGCTACTCAAAACAATCTTCGAAAAAGATACAAATACCAAGAAAACAAGGAATGAAGGAATGAATGACTGCAAAATAAACTAGGTGAAGAGCCTATTGGGTGAATATCTCATAAAATAGGTAATCAACGTAAGCCCTATCAAAATAAACTAGGTGAAGAGCCTATTGGGCGAATATCCCATAAAGTAGGCAATCAATGTGAGCCCTACCGAAATAAACTAGGTGAAGAGCCTATTGGGTGAATATCCCATAAAGTAGGAAATCAATGTAAGCCATACCGAAATAAACTAGGTGAAGAGCCTATTGGGTGAATATCCCATAAAGTAGGCAATCAACGTAAGCCCTATCAAAATACACTAGGTGAAGAGCCTATTGTGTGAAATTCCCATAAAGTAGGCCATACCGATATAAACTAGGTGAAGAGCCTGTTGGGCGAATATCCCATAAAGTAGGCAATTTACGTAAGCCCTACCGAATGAAACTAGGTGAAGAGCCTATTGAGCGAATATCCCATGAGGTAGGCAATTTACGTTAGCCCTACCAAACGAAACTAGGTGAAGAGCCTATTGGGCGACAATCTCATAAAGTAGGCATCTTAACATAAGCCCTACCGATATATGTTACTCTCATCACACATGGAAAACAAGCTCACTAACAACTAAAAAAAAGGTTGTAGAGGAGACCAAAAAAAAAAGCAATAAAGGAAGCATGTTCATAAGTCAAAACACCACATCGCATAAGCACTAGTCACGAGGAGTATCTATCCCCAGAATCTACCAAGTCAAAGGGTATCAAATCAAAACAAACTCAAATAATTGCAAGTGTGCGAAAAGCATCAAAAGGGGGGATATGGACAACACATACGCCAAAAATAAGGCCAACACGACCACCTTCATAATTCTCTCAACTCCAACTTCATTTTTTAGTTTGAATGCCAGAAGGATATATATGGCATGGGATTCTTTAGCAGCACGTGCATCTTGTGCTCTCTCCTCCTCAGCACCTTGCTCGATTGACACTTCTGGAGCGCTAGAACGGCGCTGGATTCCCTACTCAGACATGGCTTGAGCGGTGAAGGGACCACTGCTCACCTGAAGCTCCGCTAAAGACATAGATAAAGGCCTATTGTCAAGAGTGTTTAAGAAGGGAGTTCCAGCTGGCACAGTCATCAAAGGAAGCATATATAGAACTTCTAAACTAAGTGGCGTACCATGTCTAGAGCTACCATCACCGGTGAATTGGACAAGAGCAGTAACATCGGTAGTAGTAGGAGCCACAACACTGGCATGATGAGCATCAACTGGAGGTGCACTGTTAGGAAAGGCACTCGCGGGAGAAGTGGAAGCAAGAATCTCCATCTCGACCTCTTCTTCAACATAATCCATCAGATCATCCTCGACCTCTAAGTTTACCCTTTCCTCGTCATCGTCCAACAAGTCTGCCGTCCAAACCTCCTCATATTTAAGCAAGCCCGAGAATTCGTCAACCCCAAAATTATCAGGAGAGGGTGAGTCACTCTAAGAATCATCAGCTTTTGCACCCTCTCGATGAGGGGTGTCCATACCAAACTTCCAATCATCCATGGTACACCCCACCGCCATAACTCCTCCAGATTTTACATGGCGAACCGCCTCTTTATACCCACATCCCATATCTAAAAAGCCTCGTCGACCAGCTATATACGTCCATGTTTTAGTTCTAAGAAGTTCAAGAACAACGTCAACCTTACGATCTGAGGTCCAAGGCTGAGAAATAAAGAATAGAGAATAAGAATTCGACACTGAGAATAGATTAAAAGGAAATAATATGACAATACTTACATCTTCCAATCCTCTTTGATAAGCAGCTTTCTCAACGTCAACTTTATCAACTTCAGATTGAGCCAGGCCCTTCTCAGCAGTTTGTAGCTTGCCTTCGAGATATGCAATGCGCTTACGAGATTCTTTCAGTTGGTCATCACGCTCATCCACCACTTTTTCAGTCACCTTAAGCTTGTCATCAAGTTGAGCAATGCGAGCTCTAGCCTCATGTAGCTCAGCCTCTAATTTTATCGCAGCATCTTTGGCAATAGCTAAATCTGCCTCGAACTTCTCCTTGGCAACTTTCTCCAACTGGTACATCGTGGCATTATCACAAGCATCTTTCAAAGCAGCAAGACGAGACGCATCGGCTCTATTGAACTTGTCATCGGCTTTCTGAAGCTTATTATTGAACTTCTTGTGCTCTTCCATCAAAAATTCATGGCGGTCCGCAAAGGTATGTGCCTGCACATTCGCCTGCAAATGTAGATAAGGATTATGACAAATCAGTCACAAAAATCAACAACTTAGTACCGATGCAAATAAATATTAAGTACCTGATGAAGAGTATGAATGAGGTCACGAGGCAATGCAAAGTCAGGATTGGCCAAGCTTTTGATGTAGTGATTACGATCAAAGCCCCTACATGCATCCTTCATATGTTTGAGGGCATCAACTTCAAGGATAGAGTCACCCGTGGGACCACCTACATGCTCATAGTAGTTAGAAAAATCAGCAGGTCCTCGATTGAAGTCTCCCTCAGTATATGTAGTTCCGGTGAACCCAGAGGCAACAACAACACGTTTTCTTTCCCTCTGAACTTCAATGGACTCTTTAGCAATGCGCTTTGGAGGGCGACTAGCATACTCAGCTCGTGCTGTGGCTGCAATTTCATGATTGATAAATGATCGCTTTTTCTCGAACTAGTGAATCCGAACTCAAATTCATGCGATCATCTATATTGGCCCCAACCTCACTGGTATCAGTAACACCTTGATCACTAATAACAATCTCAGATTGGGGAGGAAGCATGTGCGTTGGATCTGTAACTTTATCGCGAGCAACCACAGGATTGACCGGGGCAGCAATAACTCTCGAACCATGACTTGCCTCAGTTGTACTTTCTTTTTGGGCTCGTGTTGGAATAGAAGCATTCCTTATCCCACGCTCTTGCCCACTATCTTTGGGCGGAGCCTCATCCATGCCTCCTCTCTGCGGAATAGTGTCTCTAGCAGATCCAATTACTTTGCCATTGCGTGCATCTGCCTCTTTTTGGCCCACCGTCTGAGCTTCTTTCCCATATTTCTTATTATGGTTTTTGATGTATTGGGTCCTGTTACGCACCATTTCCTCTGCAAAAGATAAAGAGATGTTAGTGAACAAACAATGGGAAAGCAAGGCAAGATAGTGGAACATAAGTTATACCAAATGTCTCTACACCATGGTATGCTGCCTCGGAATAACCTCCAACACTCAAAATCGAATCCTTGAGAAGTTTTCTTACATGGAACTCATATTTCAGAACATGTTTCATCAAGTTGAAGGTCACATCGCTCCGTCCAGGAAACCCAGTAAATTATTTGTCAAAGCACCAACCACGAGGATAATCAAACTCACCGCCAAAGCTCTCTTTGATAAACAAATACTCACGTTTCCACTGAGCCCCATTAATACCCTTGTATTCACGGAGGAAAGCACAATTCGTTTTTGCAGAGATATAATAGAAACCCAATTCTTTACCACGCCTAATGTCAGGCTTACATACGAAGGTTTGCCAAAAGAAGTCAGGTGTGCGAGGGAGTCCAAAGTATCTCATCACCATCACAAAGCCTATAATTGAGGCATAGCTATTGGGAGTAAGTTGAGAAAGGTTAAGATCAAAAGTCCTAAAAATCGCAACCACCTCAGGATGAACAGGAAATCTAAGACCATTCACAAAGTATGAGGTGAAAACAGTAATATGCTTGTCTGGTGGTCTATGAATCCTATCATCGGGCCCTGGAACAATCACCTTATAACGCTTTGGAATACTATACTTACTATTGTAGCGCTCAGGACTCATACGTAAATTATTCACCAAATGATCAACAAGAATCAAAGAATGCAACTCACGAGGGGCAACCTGTGCCTCACCGCCTATGCTATCATTTGGATCATCCTGAACATCACTCCCATCAATATCAACAACACTATTTGCATCACCAACATTTGGATCATCCTGAACATCACTCCCATCAATATCAACAACACTATTTGCATCACCAACTGAACCACCTTCACTAGAAGAGGGCTCGCTACTGTTCGATTCACTACCACCACTTTCAGACTCTGACTCGGAACTAGAGCCCTCTGATCCATACCTCTCATCATCAGTTGAATCATCGCTTGAAAAAGACATATTCATAAATGTGGAAATAAAACTCAAGCTAAGTCAACGAGTTACTGTCTCTCAAAGAACTCTGATTGTTCACTCCACGCTCTCTGACTGAGTCCTCACTCGGATTGTAATAACGAGTATGGGGAGGAAGTCTATCTCTTATCTCACGTGACCTAAATGTACGAGGATAAGGTGAAAAGCTCCTCGAATTATTTCGAGAGTAGAGTGGACGAGACGAGGAAGAATGGTGCGTGCGCTTATCACGTAAACGGGCCGTTGCAAAAATCTGAAACAAAATGGAGGAAATATTAAATATAGTGGCATGCGTACCTTATGTTGTGTTAATAAAGGATAATATTTAGTCGTCAAAGCAAGGAGCAGACTATCAATTCAACTAAGTGGGAGTGTGATGTTATAATGGCATGGATGAATTATTTATTTGAGCTCATTAAATTAAATTAAGGAAAAGCAATTCTGATCATGCATACAACAAATCACCACTTCAACAATAATGGCTTGGATGAATTCTTTATTTGTGCTCATTAAATTAAGGAAAAGCAATTCTATCATGCAAGCACCACTTCAACACTAACTACTATCACGAGTGGATTTTATTCTTTATTTGAATTCATCATTAAGATTGTTTATTCATTAAATTCGGTTTTAGTCTACACCAGATTTTTTATTCATCAAATTAAGATTGTTTATTCATCAAATTTTGTTTTAGTCTACAACAGATTGCTTATACAATAACTTGGATTACGTTATGCTATTATTCTGGAGAGAAGACACCATGATGATCAAGAATTAAACAAATGCATGTTCTGCAATTCCCATTGCCGAAGACTAGAAGGAAGCAAACAATAAATTTAACAATTTCATAAGGAAGAAAGTCGACAACAACAAACTCTTTTCTTGTGAACTTACCGGAACGTGCAAACTGATTTTGCACAAAATCCTCACTCGAAACAAGCAGCAGCGCAAGCAAACTCCCGCAACGCACAATCTCCACCGCCAAACAGATTTGCAGCGTGCGAACTCCTGCTGCAACTCGGATGAACGCCAACAAACAACAGCTTCTCTCGGAACTCCTTACACGAACAGCAGCCTTCGTGATCTCCTCAGGTCGACGAATAGTTGTACGACTACTCTTAGCGCCAACGTTGCAGCAACCCCAACCTCTTTGCGCCAACAAACATCAGTCCCGCGATCTCCTTGTGACGATGAACAGCAGCTGCGCAATCTCCTTGCGTCGAATGAACAACAGCAAGCCTAACCTCCTTGCGCCAACAAACAGCAGTCGCGCGATCTCCTTGTATCGATGAACAGCAGTTGCGCAATCTCCTTGCATCGATGAACAACAACCTTCGTGATCTCCTCGGGTCGACGAACAGCTGTACGACTACTCCTAGCGCCAACGTTGCAGCAACCGCAACCTCCTTGCGCCAACAAACAGCAGTCGCGCAATCTTCTTGTGTCGATGAACAGCAGCTGCGCAATCTCCTTGCGTCGAACGAACAGCAGCAAGCCTAACCTCCTTGTGCCAACGAGCAGCTTTGCAACTATCTCCCTTGCGAGCCAACGAACAGCAGCCCGCGCGACCTCCTTTCACCGACGAACAGCAGCAACACGATCTTCTCCGTCACAAATTCACCACGCACGAGCTGCTCCTTCAAGGCTTGATCGCGGCTGAAATTGATGGGAGATAAAGTATATGTCAACCTGATATATATACTTTAGAGTAGTGATAAACGTATTACAGTTTCCTTTTAAAAGAAAATATTATTTATAGATTCTATTATCAAGTAAGTCCTCATAAATTACCAAATTATAGAAACACCATAAAACTTTTATGAGCACTGTATAAAAATAAAAAATTAAAGTGAGAATGAGAAAATAAAGTAGAGTAAAATAAAGTTAAATATTTATTTAAATAATAAGTTGAAAACCAAGATGTGACCACATTCCAATTTATATTTCATCTATTAGAAAATATTTTCTATATAACATCATTTTTTTTACTTCAAAATATGTTTTATTATAATTTATATGTAGAATTATTATTATTATTATGACATTATTTACGGCTGTGATTTGTCTGTACAAGTAATGCACTTGTACAGACTGTATGGAAATCATTTTTCATGTACTTTAATGTAAATGTCAAATCAGGAATTACTAAACTACCCTCTTCAATTTTAATTATGAACGGCCTGGTGTTGGGAGAATGGTCTTCCGAGAGCGCTTTTGACTCAAAAATTGTGAAAGACCCAGTATATTCATGAAAGACGTGACTCTTGGAAGAACTCAAAAATACCCGCAACACCATGAATTTTTTATTTGAGATAAAAGGACAGGAAATTCTACCACGTGAATCGTCAAATTATGGACACTTATGAAGTTTGCAACGAGCTCGGCTGCAACGACCCCGCTACAAACTGGGGGACTTAATGGTGTGCCATAATATGGACAATGACATGTCAACCATGTCACGTCATTCACGTCAGCCCTAGAACTAATGTGCCACCTACATGTGCCACCTACATCACATCAGTTGTGCCACGTCAACCATGTTAGCCCTAGAGCTAATGAGTCACCTAGAGTTAAGGTGTGCCACGTCAACCACGTTAGCCCTAGAGCTAAGGTGTGTCACATTACTCTCCTATAAATACCCCAATTAATCACAATTAAATGGACACTTTTTCCAGAGCTCTCAAGTCACTGCACGTATGCCAGTTGGACTTGCACGTATTCCAGTTGGACCTCAAGACCAGTCAACCGTTAACCTCTTAGGGTCAACCCCTGGCACCTGCTGAGGGCTAACCAAGGACACCCCTTAGAGCTAACGTGTTACTGTCCGACGTGGAATTTCCAACATAAGAGCTTGTTTATTCACTGCAATTATTATTCGCCTCATTATTTGAGCTATAATTGCTTATAGTCTCACCCCTCAACAGGCATCAACTGACTTAGGCATCGGAGAGCTTTCGCGGGGTCAGTCCCCGCCTAGTTCACGTGTCGTGTTTCCAGTGCAGGTTTTCGAACTCAAAACTAGCTTGGGATCAATCAGGAGCTCGGGTTAGTCTGACGCGGAGTGACAAGTCAGCGGACGAAATTACCCTGCATCACACATGTAACTCAATTGTGTCGTTTCGTGTCGGCGTGTTCGACGACATTGCGTTGAACTCACCAATCGAATGGTTAAATTGTTGTTTCCAAATCTTATCAAAGTTAGACATTAGCATTCTCTCAATATAATAACGCATTGATACTCCAAAAAGACCATATTTATTCGTGTTGTATTATGTCTTGTTGGCCACATGCTAGTAGTAGAAATTTGTCTAAACTTTCGTATTGTATTTGTGTTCCTATTTGTGGTCGTGTCGTCGTGTCGTGTTTGTTAATAATTGGTTCTAGACTTCTAGCCTTCTAGGTATTTGTACATATGAGTTTCTGATGTTAGAAAATATTGTTTAAGTTAAAATCAACTCGATTTCAAAGTAGTTATGAACGAACTTTTAGCTCATAATAGATTGTTCTGCGAGGTAATTTATAATTTACTACTTTTCTAGATTATTTTCCGAAAAGTTCAACTTGGCCACTTTCTAGATTTTTTTGAGAAAGATAGTTTTAAGTTGGTTGAATATATGAATTTTAATTGTATTAAAAAGTTTGCAAACACTATTCATAATTAGTTTATATTTGCAACATTTATAGTGGACTTCCAAATGATCATGTTGTTAGCTAGTGAAATCAAATGAAGTTAATCACGTCAATTGACGAATAAAAAGTACATACAAGCAACATTTTGTCAAGTGCATCATCAACAACCCAGGAAAAGGATGTAGTGTGACAGTTGAGTTTATTTCATAAAGAATTGACGTTGAGCATTCAATAAGCTCTATTGTTGAAAACTACAAGCATATACTTCGTTAAGTATAACTCAGAAATTACAAAGGTACATTGAGGATTCAAGCCGATGCAACATGTCGTATTATTCAATGAGAGCAGAATATATATGGAAATCAACAATGTCAATTTTTTTAAAGTTTGAACTTGACGATAATCCATTAAGCAGCAACATCGAAATTTGAACACAAATATATCTAAATCTTTATAGGACCCAAACTCCTCATTGAACTATGGACACTACCCGAACCGAGATTTTTCATCGAACCACGAAAACTTCCCGACCTTAGTTTCCTCATGGAACCGCTCCTCGATGGCGCTGGAAGACGATACTCCAAGTACATATCCATGAAAAGATTGTCGACCATTTCCGCGTAAGTCGGACACGGTAGACTGGAATAGGATTGAAGTACTTCCTCAATATCCCTTACATGATCCTCATCATTCATATCCATCATCTCTAACTCTTTCATCTTTTTAACCAAAGAATCTGCAGCCGCCATCGAATTTGACCTCTCCATTTTCACTTTAGTGCATTTACTTCCATTCTTCTCGGCTTTCAAGTCCTCCAATTTCGATACATTGGTAGAGCTTTTATAGCGTTGCTCATCTTCTTTTTGTGAGACATTTTTCTTCACTGTCTAGTCACCCATTTTTCGGCATCCGATTCCTGCAAATAGGAATTGATCCTTTTGCTACATGAAAAAATGGGATTCAGAAAAGACAGCCTTTTGTATTCTCGTACGAGAAAAGATTTGAGATTTTTCGACGTCGTGTGACATATTTTTTTCGTGTTGTCAATGGTTTCTTGTACAAGAACTTGCGGCTTCAGTTTTGCTCTGCTACTCATCTTTATTTAACTATCTGCATTGAAAAAAAAAAAGCTAAAATTTCATTGCTAGTAAGTAACTAAAAGTCTAGCACAAAAGAAAGTAATATGGAGACAAGAGATGATAATGAGACAATTTGGCAATGAAACTTTCACTTTTGTCTTTCAGTTCTCTAACATTGTTGTTCTATTTTTTTGTCTGCTAAGAGACTGATTTGCCATTTATGAACATAATGTGAGTATAAAAACATACAATGAAGACTTGAAATAAGTATTTGCCACCTACCATCAATGATACAAATATAATATAAGAATGAATATATTTGAATGCGAAAAATATACAAAGCACCTTAGAGTCGTGCCCAAACTCTTAACAACGGATAACACACTTCTTCGAGTCAAGTGTAAAACTCCATAGAGAAAACTCTTCTAAACTTTGCCTAGTGAAAATGAAGATACAAAGTACTACTTATATTGTTGCTCAATATTTAAATAAGGAAAAGGAATAAAAATATGCAAAAGAAGGAAACATAATCCTATGGCTCAAAACTAGAAATAAAGAAAGGAAATAAAAATATGTATAAGGTAACAAAATCTTCTAGGCAATTGCTCTACGTAACAATCAATGACTCCAAACTTGAGTAAAAGTTACATAAGTGTTAACCATTTTATTTAATTTGATACTCTTTGAAACTGATGCGGTTTTATAAAGAAAAACTAAAGTCATGATATGAGGTAATTTGTAAATTACAACATAGTCATGAGTATCTAATAATTAAGGACTTATATTGACATTGAACATAAGGAATTTTATTAAAATATAAAGTGGTCAAAGCATGTAAGGTTGATTAGCTACTTTGGGTACTCCTAATTAAATTTAATTTCTAACTAATTTGGATACAATGCATTTAAAATGATCTAGCCAGCACCTTATTGCAGTTACAATTTTTTTGTTGTGCATGTCGTTATTTCTTAGAACTGATGATAAAAAGGTTGTAAATTTTACACGCGTGGCATTGTTTGTATGGGTGAGCTGTTTTGGACCCCCTAGAGAATTAAGAAGGTAGGCATCTCAACGACCTTGTGTTAGTTGAAAAGTGGGAAAAGAGACCAAACTGTTTGGAACTATAGATAAAGAGTAAGGCTCATTTTAGTATCTACCCAGTACAATCACTTTCCTACAGTTACATATGGGTTGATGTCTCTCAATGATGTTAAAGCTAATTACAACTTACCAATGTGTTATTTAAAATTGACATAGCAACTTCAAGACAAAAAAAATAAATAGGATAATTAATCCATTTATTATTTTGATAAGAATATTACCCAAATCTAGAAAATAGATATACAAATCTTATGTAATCTCTAAAACATTATGCTTTCTAGCTACAAGGATTCCTATTAACAAAGAAGCATGCGACAAATCTTGCTATCGCCGTCAAAACAAGGGGGACTATCTCTAAGTATCTATTATGTCACCACCACCCACTCTCAATTCGGCTTACTCGCTATTATAGAAGCTTTGCACTTGTACTCAAGATCATAATAGCGCATTTTCTTCCCCTCAAAAACCATGATAAATAGTTTTATATGGCATAATCTCACGTTTGGATTACATTATGGTCTATAAGGGGAGCCCGTGATAAGTGACCCCTCCTTATAGGGGGTGGGTTCGGGTAGCATTTTTTCGGGTATCGGGTATTTCGAGTAGGGTACCCGTATATTCGGGTAGGTAAAACCCTATACATGATACCATATTGAAGTTTGGGGTACCCAAACCTTCGGGTACCACCAAACATCGGGTTTGGGGTACCCGAAATTCATCCAGGGGCCATCTTTGGCCCCTGGATGAATTCCCCTCCCATGTTTTTGAAGTGAAAACAAGAGATTTTCTTAAAAATCTCATGTTTTCAATTTGTTTTCGCCCCATTTTCTCGGAGGTAATTTTCTCATGTTTTAATAACATCAATCATTCACAAAAACAAAGCATTCATTTGGGAAAGAAAAAAAGCAATCAATCCAAAACAAAACGCATTCAATTCAAAAGAAAGAGCAATCATCCGAAAACAACTAGCAATAATTCAATAACAAGAAAATATGCAATCTTACAAGTTCAAACAATATTATCAACAAATCAACATAAAAAGTGTTCATTCGGCATCGACACGACGACACCTAACTCCCCCAATAAGTCTTCACTCTTCATCATTCAAGGATCAAGCACCAAAGCATATTTACCCATTTCGTTAAATTATACAATAACAATTAAAGAAAATCATTAGTATTACCAAATAAGTCAAATCAAGAGTACATACATATCAATTTTACAAGTTGAATTAAAGAACAATAAGAAAATGATATTACCTTCATTCGTTTTCTCCACCTCGTACAAGTTCTCTTCCACGTTCAAAGGCACATAATCTTCGCGAAGCCAATCTTCGACACAAATGAGTGCTTGTACCATCTTGGCAGACAACGAACTCCTAAATGCATCTAGCACACGCCGTGCAGTGCTAAATGCCGCCTCAAAAGCCACTGTCGAGACTGAAACCGCTAGAATGTCACGAGCCATCTTGGAAAAGATTGGATATCGATGGCTTTCTACTTTCCACCATCCCAATATATCAAAATGTTCATATGTATTCCTCACGACCTATTTGGCCATATACCTCTCAAGCTTGGACTTCTCTTGTGTGTTTATTTGTGCTAACATTGCCTCAAAACTGAGTTGCATCACATCATAAGCTTGTTGGCCATCCTCCGATAAAGAAGAGTTATCCACACGTATGCTAGATATACCATGGCCTTGACCTTGAGTGGAAGGAGTAGAATTCCCGTAAACTCGCTTATACTCATTGAATAAAGATTCGAAGCCAACACAAATTTCACTCGTAAGATCAGTTACTTCTCTTGGATGCGGCTTCAAAAGATCTTCAGAATACATTTGCTCCAATGCATAATTCAAGTACACCCATTTGGAGCGTGGATCAAGAAGCACGATATAATAAAAGGGTCTTGTTCATCTTCAATGTATCCCCCAATATTTGTCAAATTTCTCTCTCATTCCATGTGCCATTAGAGTCAATTGCTTCCCAACGTCCCATTTTGCGTACCTGATAATAAGAGTATGAATTGCACAAATTTTCTTGAAGACGGTGTTGGATGTAACATACAAAGTTTCCGAGACACGGTTGGTCAAGATGTAGAATGGCTTCAAAAATAACATGAAGTTAGTTGCCCGTTCACAATCCATTGCAATTGGAACTCCACCATCAATCAACAAATACTCGGTTTCAATCCACTCGTAGGCAATAAATGCCTCCTTAAGAGATATTGCCGTATCCAGCATTTGGTAAGTTGAATTCCACCTCGTAGGGACATCCAAGCATACAAACCTCTTACTTTGAAGCCCTTATCGATCAACCGCATTTTTAAACTTCTTAAACCTACTCAGTGAACTCCTCACGAATCATATGGCATTTCTTATTCGTGAAATACATGACATCTCTTCGGTGCTCTTCAATCCATCTTGCACAATAAGATTGATGATATGTGGCACACAAAGAACATGGACATTCACCCCCTCAAGCATGGTTCCATTTCTTCTCGCCGTATATCTCTCCCTCAAGTAAGCCACAACCCCATCATTCGACGAAGCATTATCGACTGTAACCGTATTCAACTTGCCAATGCCCCAATCCACCAAGCACTTCTCGACAATAGCCTCACCTTTGTGACTAGAAATCGTAACAAAGTTGATGATTCTTTTGTCCAAAGTCCAAGCATCATCGATGAAATGTACGGTAATCACCATGTAGTTGACTCTTTGAATTGAAGTCCAAGTATCCGTAGTAATGCTAACCCTTTGAGCATTTTCCTTTATGAAAGACATTAGCTTACTCCTCTCTTTCAAATACATCGCTAAAATTTTCTTCGACAATGTGGTAGGGATTTGCCACATAGGACATGAAGACGCCATGAAAATCCGGAACCCCCTCTTTTCTACGGTCTTAAACAACATCTCATCAATGATAACCATCTTGCAAAATCCTTCTGTGATCGTCTCCTGCTCAAAATGCTAATTCAATAGGCCACCCTTACGACTCCCTCTTGCTGGCTGAAAGCTTAGACGTTGTTGATTAGTTTCAACTTCGCTTGGCTTCAATTTGCAATTCTTGTGGTGAGTTATGAAACTAGATATACCATGTGTTGCAGAATTGGCAGCCAGGGTTCTTTTACAATATCTACAAGTCGCCTTATTTTCTTCCTATTTTGTGCAGTACCACGGTTTAAAATGGTCTTAAACTTCGGCCTTTTTCCCAATAGCCTTCCTCCTCATAAGTCTCATCTCTTCCGTGACTTTACTCCAATCACGACAACTATCACTGGTGTCACTCCACCAATTTCCATCAGCATCAACCTCAACGTTGTCCTCATTTTTCAACCTCTCGACAACATCTCTATCGGAAGAATCATCAACATATTGATTGAAAATAGGATGTGAAGATCGCACCTCTTCATCGTTGATAGATATTCCAGAGTTTGGATTCTTTTTAGAATTTTTTCCCAAACTCTCGTCAATTACTCGCTTCCCCTTGGCTTTGGCACTCAAGCGTTTTATTTTTGGACTTGGACGTGCTACTTCTTTTCCCTTCATTTTTGAAGATACGACTTGTTTTCCCTTTGAATTTTTAGGAGCCATCACATATATCAATTAAGAAAATGACTTAGTTACAAGTTACAAGTTACAACATTCATAGGAAATTAGTTTCAAATTTCAACATTCATATAACACAATAACAATTCGTGTCAAATTATCAATTAAAGTATATCAATTTATCAAATAACAAACTTCATTAACAAAATGCCCAAATCATATAACACACTTTATATCAATTATCAATTTATCATATAACACACTTCACTAATAAAATTCATTAACAAAATGCCCAAATTATTAGTCATATAATAACACACTTCATAGTTCATATCAATTATCAATTTATCATATAACACACTTCACTAACCAACTTCAATAACAAAATGCCCAAATCATTAGTCATATACTCATATAACACACTTCATTAATTAACAAGTCATATTTCAATACTTCTAATCTAACAAAATGCCCAAATCCTTCAATTTCATACTTCAATTTCAATACTTCATTACCAAAATGCCCAAATCCTTCAATTTCATACTTCAATTTCAATACTTCATCACCAAAATGCTCAAATCCTTCTAATATAACAAAATACCCAAATTCATTAACCCTAACTAATCTAATTAAGTCTAATTGAGTCACCACACAACTCCAATTGAGTATATTTAAGTCACCATACATATCATATAACACAATACATACAAATTAAAAGATTAATTTTGAATTTAGGGTTTACCTTAATTTTTCGATTTTGAGAGAGAGAGAGAGAGAGAGAGAGAGAGAGAGTCAGTCGCCGCTGATAGAAGAGAGAGAGTGTCCCCGAAAGCGGAGTCGGAGTCGAAGTCGATCGGAGTCAGTGAGTATTTTTTGAGGGTGAGGGCGTAAGGCACTGAGTATTTTGAAAGTTTGTGCGTGAGTGAGTTGTGAGCTATGAGAAAGAAAGAAAAGAAAGAAAAAAGAAAAGGAAAGAAAAAGAAAAGAAAGGAAGAAAGAAACAAAATATATATATATATATATATATAATCGGGTATTCGGGTACCACAAACCTTCTTAACCAGCCTACCCGAACCCGTACCCGAATCACCGAATTCAGATAGTGGTACTCGATTATTCAGGTAGGGTACGGGTATTAATACCCGAATTTTGGCTATTACCCGAATTTTGAGAACCCACCCCTACCACCTTGTACTTATCGCAAGATAACTAATTCCATCTCTCCATCTATGATTATTTATCTTGGTTTGCAAGTCCCTCTTGATTTTCCTCTATTATCCTCCAATAAGTCAAAAGTTCCCGCCTATCTCTCCCTCTTCTTTCACCACAACCACTTATTTTCCACTTTTCACTTTCTCTCTCCCTCCTTTTCACTCTGAGCTCGCCATTCCTAGAGTTTGCAACAGCAAATTTGCTCTCAAAATCTCTCTTTTTTTCCCCACTACCTTTCAATTTATGCAATTTGACTAACGTTGTGCATTTTGTTGCGCAACACATGCCGTGGTTCTGCTGAATACAGTAGCACGAACTTCACTTAGCTGAAGGTTTAAAGTAAGGTTAAATTCGCACTCCTCTTGTGTTCTTGCGACTATAATCTTGTAATGACCCTTGCTTTCCTATTAGTTGAATGCTTCTGTACCCTTTTGCTTTACACAAAAACTCAATGCGTTGTCTTACTAATGGCCTTATATGTTTGTTTGTGTTGATTTCAATGTTGTTTTTAGTTGTTTCTTGCACAATCGGTTGCATTTGCCTTTCTTCCATGCAGGTTCTTATGCTAATGCACCAACACTTCTTTAATATCCCGCTCATCGCCCTACTTGTAGTACTCATAGTAGGGCTAGACGTTGGTATTCTATGTCATCGCCCTCGTAGACGTGTCATTACATACATTATTACCCGTCGAGTACCGTTCCGAATAAAGTACTTGGATGCAATAATAAACACGGGTGACCCAATGAAAAATAGCGTTCAAATGGATAGAAAATGTTTCATGAAATTCTGGGTGTTGTTGCACGATTATGGCGGGCTTTGAGACTCTAGATATGTAGGAATTTTATGCCAAGTGAGCATGTTCTTGGACATCTTGGCCCATCATACTAAGAATCACAAAATACGAATCCGCTTTGTTCACTCCAAGGAGACAGTTTGCACCAACTTCAAGTCAATTTTAAAAAGTGGCACACCACCTCTTAGTACTCATATAAGGTCGTGTTATACACCAATAGAAGTACGAGTTATTTCATGCGAATAATATTTTACTGATTTGTTTTTACATCATTGACGTGAAGAATACGATCGATATACGAACAATCGATATCCATTGTAACGCCCCAAAACTAAGATTAGAAAACGAAAAATCGACTTAACGGGCTCAATCGTGAATCAAAACAATGTTCAATATATGACAAATTGAGCCCAATGGACTTGCGAATTTAAGGCCCAATAAAAGCCCAAAATCCAGCGAACCAACCCTAAATCCCTTATTTCCACATTTTGTACTACAAAATCGACTCCAATACATTTTCATTGCCGCTGTCGTCTCTTCAACCTAGGGTTTCTGCAACTTCACTGCAATGGTAGGTTCAATTTACTATTTGTAATGTCACAATAACAATAAATACTTACAATGTTTTGTACGTATATGATTTGCAGACTAAGGGAACCGGAAGTTTTGGTAAGAGGAGGAACAAGACCCACACACTGTGTGTGAGGTGCGGCCGCCGCAGTTTCCACCTTCAGAAGAGCCGATGCTCCGCCTGTGCTTACCCTGCTGCACGCAAGAGGACCTGTACGTCGTCGTTTTAATCTCTTTCCTGTTTTTTTTTTTAATTAAATAATTCGCTTCGTACATTTGCAGTTGGTAAATATTGTTTATTAGATTGAATTTTATGCTGAATTACGTATATGAAGCTTTGGAATTAAGAAAAATATCGGATTTGTGTTCTGTTTCGATGTGAGGAAATGTCGGTGAGGTCGGTAGCTGTATGATTGATTGAATTTCAGCTGATTAGTAATGTGAGATTGAAGGTTATCTCGAATCACTGTTACGGTTTACTCGATTGCGTTGCGTTGTTATAATGAAATGTTTCTGAATAACTCTGGTTTTAGAATTTACTCGGTTGATAACTGGAGTGTCGAGGGTATCGTGAGTCACTATTACTAATTTGAGATTGAATGGTGTCTCAAGTCACAGTTACGCTTCTCACAATTTGCATGGTTTGGGTCGATTTATAACGAAATGAGTCAAATGATCATGGTTTTGAAACTTGTTAGATAACTGGAGTGTGAAGGCTATCCGAAGAAAGACTACTGGAACTGGACGCATGAGGTACATGCGCAATGTGCCCCGCAGATTCAAGACCAACTTCAGAGAGGGTGTGTTGTTTTTTCCAAAATTACGTATATATCTTCTATTGGTTGAGTTTGTGTTTTATTGTGTTGATGTTAACTCTCGTTGATTGTTGTTGTAGGTACTCAAGCTGCGCCAAGGAGCAAGTCAGCAGCTTCTTCTTCTTAAGGTCTTAAGAGTTTTTGAGGTTACTCTTGCTTGTGTTCATTGACCTTTGTTAAAGACATCGAGAGCAATTTGAGTTTTGGTTATTTGGAGGTGTTTGACGCCTGACGAATTCTTAGTTGTTTGGTATAAGCTTTTGTTTCTCTACTTCAACTAGCATTGTAAAACGACCTTCTTTGCTAATGTTTTCTGTTTTGTTACAAATGCGTACACTTTTATATTACATTTATGGTTCCTTATGACACCGTAGGTGACTTGTATTGCTTACTTGGTTTCAGTTGTCGCTGCTTTTATGTCTTATCGTCTAAGTAATGTCTTACGCCATCTTTGGGACACACACATCTTATTTTTACGCAATCCTGTTTCTTGATTTAACAGACAAAAAATTTCATGTTTTGTTGGTATTATTGTTGTTCCCAATTGAAATTGGAGAAATAGAAGTCAATCTTGATTTTTTTGCTCAAAGGTGTGTGAGATTGATGCAAGTTTTTGATGATAAATGGTTGTTACATTTGGATGATTGATTTTTCTTGAATCCTTGGTTCTAGAGGAGCACATACAATTAGTATCCGATGCAGGTGTAATACTATTTTGTCGTTCGATAAATGTATTATTAGCTGATTTTTAAAGTATGCCTTGGGTGTAATACTATTTTGTCGTTCAATAAATGTATTATTAGCTGATTTTTGAAGTATGCCTTGGGTGTAATACTATTTTGTAGTTCAATAAATGTATTATTAGCTGATTTTTAAAGTATGCCTTGGGAGTTATGTTGTAAGTTGAAGATGTTAATTTTCCCTGATACAAGAAGCAAATTACCAACTCAAAGAGAATTGCCAGCTTTTTTGCCGTCTGTTGTGATTTAGCAGAGTTTATGAGCTCCATCGATTCGCAATTTTACATCTAATCTTACTTCAAATGGATTTACATCCAACTAAATCTAAATCTGATAGCAAACTGCAAACTAGTCCAGGAACATACGAATTGCCCACTTAAACTCGTAAATAAAAGTATAAAACACAATCGTCCATCAAAAACTGGAGAGAACATTCGTTTAAGTAAATGAAATCAACCTCAGCTTACATTGACACGAGATTGGTGAGAACGGTGTATTAGTGAAAAAAGCTAGTACATGTAACAATTCACAAAGTCCATTTATACACTTGCTTCCATTCTACATGCAAATACTTTACAGAACAACTTTATTACAACCAAACGGTACACACAGATTTCTTACAACTCCTGATTGTATTACCACAACTCAAAATTGAAAGCTCTCATTTTTCCATGTAAGGTTCTTGCACAAACACCAAGATCACCATGGGCAATGGATTTAGGTGTAAGTACAATTAGAATCCTCTTTGTTAAACCTAATGGGCTTATTGCTTGTTGAGTCGAGGACCAATGGGCATGAAACTCGTTTATGATGCTTTGTCCTCACCAGCTTTCCGACCACATTTCCTCGTGATCGGATTTCAAACTCGAGTGTCAATGGAACCTTAACAGCATGATTGTCAGCAACTACCAGATTTGATCCAGCCCCGTATAAGGGAACCTTGGTTCCTTCAATGTGCACCAACACCGTCCGACGACTCTTTCGTGGTTGAAAATATTTCTTCAGCTGAAAGAGAACAAACATAATGAAGATAATTGATATTTCCATTTTAAAGAAAGACATGAACATTGTAAGCATCCTTCAGATAAATTTGCCAATTTGGTACTATATACAAGGTTTTTTCCAGTAATACCAATGTAGTAGAGCAGAAGCATTATGACATTAGAGTGTCCAAGAGCATCATGGCATATTTTATAATTGCTAATGATTTTCAAAATCAAAAGTGAAGGGTTGTATAATACCTGGCCAGTTGCGACAACGACATCTGAATAGACGAGATTTACAGGATTTGCACTAACATGAATACCAAAGAATGTGGCTGGATTGTAGATGCTAATTCTCAATGATCCATTCACATTCAACAACTTTGTTGGAACCCCAGTAAAGTCCGCACCCGATCCAACATACATGTTGTCGATTGTCAAGCTCTGTGCAGAAAATTGGGACATTGATGAGCACAAACGCTACTGAGCATGCAGTTTCTTATAATCCAAGTCTCTAAAAGTCATTAAACTTAAAAAAATTCAGGCTAATCCTCGGATCCTTCATGTAAGTAAATCAACTCTCGAAGCTAAGGTTGAGAAATGAATTGTCACTGCTGTAATGGCTGCTATGAGAGTAAGTCTTAGCTTTATGTAAAAGCTAACTACTGTGAGATAACGACATAGGGATATAGGACTCCCAACAAAGTAGCAACTCACAGTATTAGGGTATTGACAACAATGTGTAATCGTAGAAATACATTTTGGCTTCACCTCAACCCTTCTACAATTTTTCTAAAGTAAGAAGATTACAATGACTACTCCACAAATATGGTCACTCAAATCAAATCCAATGGACTACACAATGAAATGCCTTCGCAACCGAATTAGCTATATTCCAATTCCCGTGCAAAGGTTTATCATCAATCTCATTGTGAGACTTCTATGACTTACTATATAATACAATGCGTTCTCACCTTTCCCGCACCATACTCCTATGTTATGTGAAATAGGAACATCGACTTTGAAAACCAACAGGCAAAATACCTCACGTATTTTTATTCACCACAAAATCCCTCCTTTTGCATGCACGGGGTAGGCGGGGGTGCAATTTATAAATTCATGTGATAATTTGCTTATTTAACATAACACATTGCAATTATTTGCTATTATTTCATTCTCACTGGGGTAATGTGCCTATTCATTTCTCATTGTGGTAAGTAATATCTAAATTACCATTAGCTCTAATACAACTAATCATTGACTTGCTTAGCTTCTAATCATATTAAGCAACTAGTATATCGAAAATTCTTCTCGAGTCTCATGTCTTCTTGCTAGAAAAACACAGTCAAGCCAAATAAAGCAAAAATCATCATAAAAAATTAAGATTATAACAGTTACCCTGACAGCAACTTCAGCCTTGAAAGGCCTTCCAGCAGCCCAAATAATCAAGCAAAACACCGTAAACAGCACGACGAACCCCAACACACCCATCAACGCCTGGCAACGACGCGTATACACCTTCTCATCGTCAAATTCATCGTAATTCCCTTCCTCCACAATCACGTTGCACTCCGGCCACCCTTTGTCGTTCCTCTTACGACCGCCCTTTCGCCCCGACGACGACCTGAATATGCCCGAGAATCGACTGGACGACGAGTTACGAGAGTGGCGGCCAAACGACGGATGCGTCGGCGATTCCATTGGGCTGCTGAAATTGGGAGTTGCATGAACGGACGACGACTTGTCCCCATCGTGCGAGTCACGTGAGGGGCTCTGAACATAGTACATTTGCCGTTTGGGGGATCTTGATGGTGATGATGGGGCTAAACTTGTCATATCAGACTCTGATTTTGTGTGCAACATTTTTTTTTTTGGTAGTGAAATCAAGATTCCTAGAAGGGATAACAAACAGGGGAAAAGTAAAGGTACAATCTTTTTTAGGTCAAGCTATGAAATTGGACATGAAAACAAGAACAGAGTAGGTAATCTGTTTTTTTTTTTTTTTTTTTTTTTTGGAATTGAAGTACAAAATCAACAGTTGGAACAGAACCCACTAACCAAAATCTCCAAAAAAAAAAAGCAAAATTAACAATCTTTTTTAGGTCAAGCTATGAAATTAGGCATGCAATACAAGAACAAGATAGTATACACTTTTTTTTTTTTTTTTGCAATGAAATTGAAGTACAAAATCAACAATTGGAACAGAACCCACTTATCAAAATCTCCAGAAAAAGTAAAATTAACAATCTTTTTTAGGTCATACCTTTGAAATTGGGTAAAACAAGAAAAAGGGTAGTGTACTCTGTTTTTGGCAAAGAGAAGAAAATAAGAGCTCAATTATATTACAACCAAAATTGAGCTGACCAACTTGGAAAGCATAATTCAGTAAAGGGTGAGTTTCATCATTTGCATGGCTTGTAGAAAGGTGAGCCACAAATGACACCTGTGAGTGAAGAGGGTGTGAGTGAACGTAAGTGCGAGTGACCCAAAAAGGAGCATTTTGTACACTTGGTTTGAAGTGAGTGTCGGCAGCTGCTTGTCACTTTCACTAGTGGTGGGTGTTGGTGGGACCCCCTTTTCATCAAATTATTTGTAGTTGTACTACCAACTCTATTATTTTGATTAGCTCCAACTTAATTAAGGTTTGGAATTTCTTGACAACTAAACGAATTCGTACGTTCTGTTAAAATATATAGGACATAATTTCGCCAATGGACCTATCTCGTCAGTCTAATCTAGACTTCATGATTGTATTTGAGTTGCATAAAATGAGCCAACTTATACAAAAAAAAAAAAAAAAAATGAGCCAACTGGAATTTTGCCTTTTTTTCTTTTCTTTTCTCATTTTAAAATAATGAAATTTGCATGTTTGATGCGTTAGTGCGGGGTAATGCAAGAAGAAATAATATCTCAAGTTGTGATACTCGTCGACGATAAGAATTTTTTATATAATTCTAGTAGAAGGATTGAAGTCCCATAAACACGTTGATATGGGACGTTGAATCTTTTGAACAGAGATGCATAAACTTCGTATCTCCAACTTCAGTTGAACAATGGATTTCTTTCAAAGTTACTATCGATTTGGCCGGTAAATTTAGATTTTTAATTAAGTCGTCCAGACCAAACACTAGATTAGGCTAACAAATTAATGCATATTATTTGAAGCCCTATGAATCGATGTGACGCGAATCGCCATTTTAGAAGGGGTTATACAGATTGTACAAAATTTCAAAACTATTATGTACAAAACACCTTGTGTTTTGCACTTTGCTTGTTAAGCGAAAGCTCGACTACTGGATTATGAACTAACTAGCATGTTCTATCAATGTTCGATATACTTACATATGCTTTAAAGTATCTAGACATAACCCCATTCAAGTTAGTATTATGTGGCTCTAAAAAAAAAAAAAAGTTAGCATTATGTGCAATGTTAGGTCAGGATGATACTCCAATTTGACTTTCAATAACATTATTTTGTAAAATATGTCTCATGACACGAAAAGTTGGGCAGACGAAAGGTTTGGTAGACGAAGGGACTAACACTACAAGAGGAGTATTAGCAACATGTGTGGTTGCCAATGACTGTTGTCATTGGCTACGGAAGAATCCGTAGCCAATGGCCTTTTTTTTTTTTTACAAAAAAATATGAAAAAACCCTTCACAAGGGCAACGGACACTGTCCGTTGTCCATAGCCAAGGGCAACGACACTTAGCCGTTGCCAATAGCCAAAAGCTACAGCTTGGCCGTAGCCCTTGGCTATGGGCAACAGATAGTGTCCGTTACCCTTGGCCAAGGGCAACGACATCTTCCGTTGCCATTGCGATTAAAAAAAATATAGAAAAATAACTCTATAAATACTACTATATTTCTTCAATTTTATATCAAACCATTCTCATCCATTTTCTAAATTTAGTATTATATCTTTCTCTTTTTTAAATAGTAGTGCTTTCGTTATGGCCGATAAAAATTCCGCCCCACGAAAGAATGCTAAAGAAAATTTTACGATTTGTCTACAAAATCTAACACGAATTGGTACGTCCCTTTGTGGAAGGAGTACGCCCACCGAAGAGCGCAACAATGTTGTCGAGCAAGAGCCCACTAATATTTCATATCAAACAACGACAAACAATCGAAGGCTCTTAACGCCTTTGTCGCCAATTGTCCCCGCGTCGAGGGCCCTTCCTCTTACTCCTCCAACTAGGCGCATAGCTCACGGGTTGATGGATGTGCAACCAGAAGACAACGACGAAAGCGTAGACAAAAATGATGATGAAAATGATGATGAAGATCAAGAGATGACGTCGCCAGCTTTGTCGAGAGAGAGGCCGTCTCCAAGTTCCCAACGTTCAAGTGTGGGTAGTACGTCTCGTCGTGGTTGTCGTGGGTTGACGAAAGGTGATCTGCTGCAGTCGGACCCGTAACCAATAGTTATTGGCTACCGGTGTCTCCATAGCCAATAGTTATTGACTACAGGTGTCTCCGTAGCCAATAGTTTGGCTACGAAAGTTTCCTTAGCCAATAGTTATTGGCTACGGGAGTTTTCCGTAGCCAATGACAATTATTTAGAAAATACATAAATAGCTACAAATTAAACATTGGCTACGGAATATTCCATAACCAATGAATATTGGCAACAAAACAGTCCGTAACCAATGACTATTGCCTACAGAATCTTCCATAACCAATAAATATTGGCTACATAATCTCCCGTAGCCAATAAATATTGGCGACAGATTGTTCGGTAGCCAAAAATACTACCCTATTCTATAAATACCTAACCATTCCAATCATAAATTCATCCTCACCATCCACTTCTTTCTCTCACAACTCCTCCTTAGTAAATTCCTCACTTCTTATCTTATCTAATGATTATTTCAAGCATAGAATTATAATAATAATCTAATTAATTTGTTTAGTAATTACTTTTACAACTAAAAAAGATCATAATCAAGATTTTTTGTCAATTGAAATCAAATACATTAATTTAATTAATAGAAATAAAATACATTAATTTAATTAATTGAAATAAAACACATTAATTTATTTAATTGAAATAAAAAACATTTATTTAATTGGATATGATTATAATTGCTTTTTTAATTAAAGAATTCAAAAATTGCAATTTTTTTTATAATTTTAAATATTATTGGCCACGGATTAAATTCTTGGCCAATATTATGAATATTATTGGCCATGGATTAAATCTATTGCCAATATTATGAATATTATTGGCCACGAATTTAATCCGTTACCAATAGCTGACGACCAATTTTTTTTAAAAAATAAAATTTATTGGCTATTGGCTACGAAAATATTCCGTAGCCAATTACTATTGGCTATGGAAAGGTTCGTAGTCAATAATTATTGGCAACATAAACAATTAGAAGCCAATGGCAAATGGTATTTTGGTCTTCTATTATTGGCTACGGAAGATTCCGTAGCCAATAGCCATTGGCAATGGCTATCCGTAGCTAAAAGTCATCAGCAACGAGGGTATCGGCAACGGCCTTCCGTTGCCAATAGCTATTGAGAACGCAAAAATGGGTTATTGGCTACGAAATCTTCCGTAGCCAATAACCCTTTTTCTTGTAGTGTAATAGACTAAGAGTTTTAATTAATGAGGATTATGACTCTAATACGTTTATATAAATGAGGAAACTGGTCCTCCCTCTACACTACTACACTCTACGTTTATGTATTTCCTCATAATACAAAACATCATCGTTATTATCTCGAAACTTGTGGAGAAGGGAAAAACCAGTGTTTTCGCCACTGATTCTTGATTCCCATAAAGACAGTACATTGTTGCTTTAATGGCGTTCAGATCTGCATCGCAACAGAAGTGACGTACGAATCACGACTATGATCGGTCTAAAACTTCCCATGATGACGTACTGATTTATTGCATCGGCTCGCAAAATCCGTGGTGGAGAACGTCTTGTACGTGAAGGTATTATGGTATAGTCGCGCTCAAGCCGCGAGTGCACCTTCCATGTGCTTGTGCACTTATCATGTTTCGTGCGCTCGATTTATTGCTAGAGTTTCGCAACGCCTGAAACATACTTTATAGATCTGTCGCCGCACTCGCAACGATTCGCCACCTCGAAAGTAGGTGACGCCACTACTGTTGGAAAGAGATGAGGGGCCGGTGTGTTGTTTTGTGCTTCTTGTTATTTGTTGTTAGCCCGTTACTTCTCTAAATTTAGCCTTACACAAGTTTTTCTTTGGCCAAAATATAATACGCGCTATTAATAAATCAATAGATGCATTTGGGTCAAATTAAACAAGAATTTGTTGTCATTGACACTTATTCGTGTAAAATCTCGTTAGCATATATTATTTTGAGTGCATTAAAGATTTAATTTCACATTATGAGAATTTATTAGTCATTAAAGAGACATTATTATGTATCGTGAGATTTAATTTTCGCACACATATTTTTTGTGTATTTTATTTGAGATTCACATTATTGTGAATTGTTAGTCACCAAAGTAGCCTAATCGTAAATTGGTGGATTATCTATTCACACAAAAAAATTGTTACATAGGATTTGTGCATTAATGAATCAAACTTCACCTTATGGGAATTAGTTAGTCACCAAAGTGGCCTTATTCTATCGTGAATTTTGAAAATTGCATAAATCAATGATGTTGTGCATTATGGTTTAAATATTCATATTTTAGAAATATGTTAGTCGCCAAAGTTGTCTTATTTCATTACAGAATGAATATTATATTGCGCATACTCGTAAATTTCACATAATGATAAATCTATATGGTTTGTGAAATTCTACAATACACATGATTTATCTCTAGCCATAACGAATTTGCGTATGTAAAATGATTTTGATTGTTAATATTAGTTTGTTAGTCACCAAAGTGGCCTAGCTAATATTTTAGATAAATCTTTTGTGCTACTTTTTGACATATAATAGTTTGTGCATGAATAGTTAACTTTTTTTTTCTTCACATTTATGGAATTTCAATTCAATTTCTATGAGTAAAGAAATGTTCACAAACTTTTATATTTTATTTTTTAATGATAGTATGAGATAGACCAGTTTACTTGGTAAAACATTAGAGTCGACCCAAAGGAGGCTCATATCTACTTAATAAACATTATGGATTTAGTCAATTATGTGATTTATGGTAAATTACGTTATTATCATGAGCTTGTTTCCTGTACAATTTATTTGTAATGACTAACTTAGACGTTTTTCGTAGTGTTAGAAAAATGTCTGGACTCCCTGCATTACCAAGTTTGTTTCCACCTAAAGAAATTAATATACCCTTTGAGATTTACATACATGTCTGGAATTAGTGGGAGTAAAGTTGAATAGACTTCACGTTTGTCGCATTCTTTTGACGGTCTTTAATTTGCTACAGGGGCGGAACCATGATTCTTTTCTACCCCGGGCTGCTATTAACTTAAGTAACTTTTTTAAAAACAGTGTAAATCAAAATGAAAATATTAAATATGCAAGCTATAATGAGAAATATCTATTGTCTCGTACATGAAGAAAATAATTGCATATCATTATACTACACGAATAAAAGCACTATCGAAGTTGAGATTTGCGGTCCTTCAAACTATAAAATTCATCAATTACTGAATCGACATCCACACTTGCAGAAAACTCTCTTTCAATGTAGAGCACCAGACTATCTGCCAAAAATCCTTCTTCCATCTTATTGTGTAACTCTGACTTTACAATCTTCATAGCTGAAAATGCCCGTTCTGTAGTTGCGGTAGTAACAGGGAGAGTCAAAACAAGTCGAAGCAACCTGTCAATCAAATGAAAAATTGATGACTTGTTGGTCTCGAATAATCTTTGACACAATTCAACAATTGTTGAAATATTCTAGAACCTCTCATCCGAAAGAACATCCCGTCTGTAATAATTCAACTGGCTTCTCAAATAATGAATCTCTTGCTCATCAAAATCACCAGGATAAAATTTCTCAGCCAGAGCACATATGTTATCAATATCAAACGATTTAAAACCATCTCGAGGATCCAAAGAAGCACTTAGCTTTAAAAGTTCCACGGACTCATCATTAAATCCACTGTTGATCTCTTCCACTTGAATATCTATAACAACATTAAATATATCAAAGCGATAGTGATGATCAACTGTAATGGGATCTTTTTGCTGGCAAGACCGACCTGTGGTACACTTATACTGAGATGGCACTTATACTGAGAAGCCATCTCAGGTACTGCAATGTCATACTTTGAGCAAACTGAAACCACTTCCCTATAAAGGCAATCATAACCCTTTTATCTCAAATTTTGAAGTAAATCTTTAGTAGATGACACTAAATTCATTGCAGTCAAAATATCTAGAGATTTCTCTTGTAAGGCTCGACAAAGCAAATCTGTAACCCCCATAATCTTCTACATCAAACGCAAGATGAATACAAAATCAAAGCTTCTCATTCCAATCAAAGCACCATGAGCTCCACCCTTTATATCACTAGTAGAATCCCCAATCATGATGTTCCTAAGAACCGTCATTAAAGGGCTGAATAAATCTACTACACTACAAATGGACTCAAAATGGAAACTCCAACGAGTCTTTCCAGCCCGTTGTAATGTACCAATTTGATTTGCACCTCTGCCCCTAGCACGTTCACCGTTAGCTATCATATGTTCAATTTCAACAACTTAAGCTACATGTAACTCAGCTTGACGTTTAGCAAATGCAGAAAAAATATTAACAACAACACCCAAGTGTGAGAAAAATGACCAAACATATACCTCTTTTTCAACAGCTCCGACCAATGCTATCTGTAGTCGATGAGCGAAATAATGGACGTAATATGCGTATGGACAATCTCTCAAGAAAAGTGCTTGCAATCCATTCCATGCACCCCGCATATTACCAGCGCCATGATATCCGTGACCCCGTATATTGCAGACGTGTAAATTATATTGACCAAGGGCATCAGATATTTCTTTCTTCAACGTTGCGACTGTCGTATCACTCACTTGCACAATATCAAAGAATCTCTCTCGTACAGAACCTTGTTTATCAACAAATCTTAGTACTATGACCATTTGCTCTTTGTTAGGTACATCCCTAGATTCATCAACCAAAATACAAAATTTTGCATCCCCAACCTCTTGGCGAATCTTTCTTCTAACATTGTTAGCGAGTATATGCAACACTTATTTTTGAATCATATTTGAAGTATACTTTGCATTTTGTGGAGCATCCTCTAAAATAACACATTTGAGACTATCGCTCATCCTTCTCAAGAGTTCTAACATCTCAAGGAAATTACCTTTATTTTTTTGAAAACTTGATTCATCATGCCCTCTGAAGGCACATGCTTGCAAACTAAGCCATCGTGTAACTTCAATTGTTGCCGTAAGCCGCAACCTATTCTTGTGTACCTCATCCATGGTCTTCGCATTCATTACTTTATCGATGTGTCGAGTTACATGCTTCAAATCTTCAACAGCCTTCACATTATTGTTATGTGGTGAATTAAGACCTCCAACATGCACCAAAAAAGGACATTTCTTCTTGCAACCTACTCGCTTCCAACTTCAGAATCCATCCGTGGTAAAAGCACGATAACAAAGATTCTTCTCATTAAATAGAAAGGACGGTAAACAATATGCGGCATCTTTTGTAATAGAGTACTCCAACCACGAAAATTTATCAAACCAAATAAATTGGAAGCGACGATATTGATTTCCAAATTTTGTTCCTGGATGATCTGACATAGGTGGTTGATATGGCTTCATGTCGATGTAAGCACGCCTGATTTCATCTCTTTCATTAATGGGGTACTCGCATATTGGGATACGTAATCCTGGATCTCTCTCAAGAGAGTTAACATTAACTTCTACTCTTTGGCGATTAGAAGTATTTTGATTACTACTATATGAAGGAGGTTGCTCTGAAGTTGATGGAGAAGGTTGCTCTGAAATTGATGGAGGAGGTTGGTGTAAAGTTGATGGTGGAGGTTGTTGTGAAGTTGATGATGTACTTTCATTTGGTTTGTAAAACGATAACATTGTCTTACTTTTTCGTTTCTTGGTTGTTCCACTCTCCATTGTGATTTATAATCTATTATAAAGACATAGATATAAGGCAATGGATTATGACATATGAATCATGAATGTCAACAAACAAAGTGACAAATAATAGTAAATTGCAAAAGATACTATTTTCATCTTATATGTTTATTACCAAGTACTATAACAAGTTTTTTTTTTAATAAGAGCAAACTCCCCATTCCGTAAACATTTCCTTTATATATGTTACACACATGAGTACAAAATGCAATGTCACTTACAAGAATTCCATACCAAATACTCATACAAGTTAATCTTCCGTACATTACAAGTAACCAACAAAAATAATTATTAGTTTATTTACACATCCATTAAAGATTTAAACTAACAATAAATAATGTGCATAGAAAACTTCCATTGATCACACTTTCAAGCTCTCATTATGAATTTTGGCCAAGAGATTGACAAAAATGATAATCATAATCCCTAAATCCCTAATGTTTTAGTTCATTTCATTATCAAAAGTAAATTAACACAACTACACAAGCTAAAATATAAGATTTTATTTAATTAAAAGGAATAACTCACCAATTCCAAGAGTTGATTTGGAGGTTAATGGAGTTTCTTTTATTGATTTGGATTTTGGCGCAGCAGACCAGCAGCAATGGCGCAGCAATAGGAAAGTTTCTTCTAACTTTTTTTTAGTTTGTGTATAAAAAAGGTTGGACCAGATGGTTTTTTTTTTTTAGTTTGTGTATAAAAAAGTTTGGACCAGTAGCAATGGCACATGCAAGCAATGGCGCAGCAATAACCCAAAAAATTAAATTTAAAATTGGGCCAAATATTATTTAGTAATTGAGCCAGGTCAAATATTATTTAGTAATTGGGTCAAGTCTAATAATAGGTATACTTAGTAATTTTTTTTAAAACTTTGTACCGGGCTTCAGCCCAGCTGAAGCTTTGCTCTGGTACCGCCCCTGTTTTACTAAGTAATTCATGATGGTGGGAGATAACCTATGTAACGTGGGCTCACCCGAAAAGCTATATTATAAAATAATTATATAGTTGTGATGAATGGCACACGTTTAGTGTAGTCCCAAATTACGAAAATAAAGATTTAAAATTCAACCATTCAAAAGAATGTTCTCACATGGAAATAAATAATAAATACGTAAAGCATTTTGATAGTGGGAGTTTGATGTATGCTTGTAACAGTCTTGAGCAACATCTTTTATGATTTGTTGGTATGCTTGATCATTATTCAATTATTTTCTAGAAAGTGAATAATTATTTCAAGAAACAAATAAATAATGTGCTAAAAAATAAAAGATCCAATCAATATGAGGTGATTGGATATTTTGATTTCAATTATATTGGATGTATAGACATTGTTCACTTTTGGCTAGTAGAAGAAACTATTGTAGTGTCATCCTTAATGAAATCGTATTAGTGGTGTAATTCGAGGCTACATTATGGATCAAAGTTGCATAATTTTCTATTAGGACTTGAGGTTATTAACATTATTGCCAAGTCGCTAATAATTAGCGTGATGCAACAATATTCTTCATAAAGAACAATCGAATATTCAAATGTGAAATGCATTTGAAATTACAATTTTGTTGTCATTGAAGAAGTTTAAAAACAGTTAGTGTCAATAGCAAGTGCGAGATTGATTCTTTGAATGTGCATTACTACGAAAGACCTCTTAAAGCATGCTAAATAGTAGGTCTCGGTAGTAAGTGATGATATACTGAAGAATCTGTATAATTCTGTCATTGGCACTATGACATCAACTTTATGTTTTTTAAAAATTACTGTTGTACTCCTGTCTCTTATTGTTAGTGTACACTATTATGGCAAATATGCGACTTTGACAGGAATTGACCGTATAAATGTTTCTAATTATTGACCTTGTAATTTGTATAGTATGTCACTTATATCGTAGTACGTGGAAGGGATTTTATCAAATATTATGTCGTAGGACCGCCACAACTCGTGTTTGTGATTTGCTATGCATGGGAAATAAAAGTTCGATCTCTCATAAGCCAAGTGGGAGAATGTAAAATATGTCCCATGACACGAAGAGTCGGGCAGACGAAAGGTTTGGTAGACGAAGGGACTAATAGACTAAGAGTTTTAATTAATAAAGATTATGACTCTAATACGTCTATATAAATGAGGAAACTGGTCCTCCCTCTAGACTACTACACTCTACGTTTATGTATTTCCTCATAATACAAAATATCATCGTTATTATCTCGAAACATGTGGAAGAGGGAGAAACCAGTGTTTCTGCCACTGATTCTTGATTCCCGTAAAGACAGTGCATTGTTGCTGATAAATGATTCCTTACAAGTTTGTCTAAACTCGATTAATATCGAATTGCGTTTTAAAGCAATTATAGCATGATTATGTCGATCCTGATTAGCGTTGCATGCCATACCGTTCATATAATTGCTTACATATTTCACTTTAAAGCTTTAGAAAATACATTTAGACATTTTGTTATCCTAACCAAGTAGCTCATGGACAATTCAATAATATTAGGGAAAATTACACGGTAGCATCCAAACCTTGGCACTTTTCGCACTTACCCAACCAAACTTTAAATTATTGCCCTCGAGGGTCTGAACTTTCATTTGGTGACACTTTGCTATCTAAACTTTCAAAATGACATATCTTGGCCAAAATGGCGCCACTTTGCTCAAAGTGACATCACTTTTCGGCATTGTGGCGTACAAGTTGTTGCACTTTACCATCCAAATTGTCATTTTTTGTTGGCACACGCCTATCTGAAGTGGCGTCACGTTTACGTCACAATACCGAAAAGTGACACCACTTTGTTAGGGATTGGTCGTTTTGAAAGTTTAGATAGTAAAGTGTCACCGAAGCAAAGTTCAGATCATCGTGTGCAAAATTTTAAAGTTTGGCTAGGTAAGTGCAAAAACTGTCAAAATTTGGATGCTATCCTCTAATTTCTTTTTGATATTATTCATTTGATTTGAAAAAGGCTAACAATGCGAAATTTCTTTGAAACGTTGTAGATGTGCCATTGTTTATTATAAAAGAAGCAAAAAAATCAATGTACCTATGAAATTATCAAGTATCAACTATTAGGCCTGGGCTAAAATTCAGAAAGAAGATGAAATAGCAAATGTGACTTGGGCAAACAAAAAGAAAGAAAGAAAAACTGATGGAGAAAATAGTTCTGAGGCTTTGACAAGGAAAGTAATAGCCCATGAACCCAAATTGAGGCCCAGGTGGCCTGTTCTGTTGCATAAATTATTTGACCTGTATAATTCAAATTATTTCTTTTGATAAGATGTATACGTCAAATTATGCATTATAAGAGGATTTTGAAACAAATAGGACTTAGTATAAGTAAGCAAATGTAAATGTGCATGACTGTTTATTTCTTTTTTGGCTGAAATGATGACAAGAACTTAACTGGAAATCATATCAGTTGATAATAGCAAGTTACGTGTTAATTTCTACTAATTATTCGTCTTCAAATTAACAAGTTCATGGATTTGCTGTACAAAGAGACAACTCAAAATCAATCAGTTTGGTGAGAACAAATGAACCTGTACAAAGAGCCAAATAGTTCAGTGTTTTACTGTCTACGGAAAATTACAATTTCACTTTCACGTACAAAGGGTCAAAATGAATATTATATTGGCATCTGGCAGTGGTGGAAAGATATTTCAATATATAGTTTAAAGACAATAATAATTTCAAATAATTCAATAAACTTACGACGGACTACTTTATAAGTTTTTTTTCCAAAACTTAATTAAAATATCGAAGTAATGATAAAGGTGGTATGGTTTCTAATTCTTATTTATTTTTGTGGGGGCAACGCTTTTTCCAATTTTAATTATTTTTGTTTTCGCTTTAGAAATTCAAGAATATAAAAGAAAAAAGAAACTGTATATAAAAATTAAAATAGATTCGTTTAATGGGACCAGTCACGTCAACTTCGGGAATATGAAATATGATGAAAGAGAAGAATCTCCGTCAATTATTATTATGTTCATACTTCATTATATTACTAATAATGAGTAACACGAAAATGAAATTGACAATGCATTCGGCAAAAAATAACTCTATTAACAATGACACTTGAAATCCTTATCAGCCTGTTTTATGTGATTTTTTCGTGTTCGCAACTCTTCCGTTTTTTGGTTTTGTGATTTCTAACTTTTGCATAAAAGGTTAGGAATTACTTTACATTATAAAAAAATGAGTGAAACATTAAAGCACATTATAAAGCAACATTTTTTTTCCTTCTAAAAATGATCACTCCTATATCCTAATCAATATGTTAATGTTATTGCGTGATATATTTTAGTTTTTTCTGTCGTGATAAGAAAGTTAGGGGAAAAAATCGAAACTAGTCCTTTATTGTGTCCTAGTTACAGTTTTGGTCCTTTATTGTGTCCTTGAAAGTACTACAGGTAATTGTTTTGCCATCTAATGATACTTTATGTATCAGTTATAGCTACACGTCTAGCACTTGATTTTCTTTTTTCTATTTTCTTTTAAGGCTTGTATAGTCAGCCTGATTCATCGCACATTGTTGAGCTATGAACTAATTAACATATTTCATACCAAACAAATCGTAGTACATAATGAAATCTTATTATTTGGACATATATATTTTAGTATGAGAACAGAAATTACACCTGTATCACAAATTCGTAAAAAAGAATGGTAACAATAATACAAAACCTAAATAACAGCTCACACCTCACGGGTCTTGCCCTTACCTCAACTAAAGGTTTTTTTCCAACAAGAAATTTAGTACTAAATTCTAGAAAGAAAAAAAATAAAAAAAGGCTAGGAGGCACAAATTAATTCAGACCTCAGCAGCTTTATCCTTAACATCGTTATCCTCTTCGCATGACGTTAGAAATGTGCCCCCCAACGTGTAATAAAGTTAACAATCCCCTAAAAAAGTGATAATAATTTTTTAAAAATAAAATAAAAGGGCACATAAAAAAACAAATGACTCATCCACACATGAAGGGAGTGGACACCTCTATATAATAAAACGTACACAATTGTAAGAGGTGGAGTGCATGATCATCACTAATCTTCATATATATCTATTTTCATCTTTAGCCCATTTTGTACAAAGTAAACTAGAATTTATTTAGTTTTAGAAGAAGAAAAAAAAAATGTTGAAAGGAAAAGCATTGATAGAAGACACTGATATGCCATTGAAGATGCAGATCCAAGCCATGGATTCTGCTTCACAAGCTCTGGATCTTTATGATGTTCTTGATTGCAAATCCGTTGCTGCCTACATCAAAAAGGTCAGCTTAAAATGTTTCTCTTTGTATGTATTGAAATATTGTCTCGTTTAGAAGCTCGAGCTTATTCATGTTGATTAGTACGTGCAAGCTGTAAATTTTTTTGTTACTTGTTATATGGTAGTGGATTAAAACCGTCACCTCTTTTTTGTCATGCGTCTTATATTGTATTAACGTCCCATCTAAAAACTCAAACATGCGAGAAGAACTGATATTTACTTATTGTAATATATTTTCCAACAATATGAGTGTGTTTATGTGCAACTTGTAGCAATTTTTTCTCCAAGGAAGTCTCTTTTGTGCATTATATTGGTAGTGAAAGTGTTTTTTAATATGTTTTTATTTGCAGGAATTTGATACAAGGTATGGTGGTGGATGGCAATGTGTGGTGGGGTCCAACTTTGGGTGTTTTTTCACTCACACAAAAGGGAGTTTCATATATTTCACACTTGAGACTCTAAACTTTCTCATCTTCAAAGGTGCTACTTCTCCTCCATCTTCACCTTAAAGAGTGCTCAAATGGATTTTCAAGATTTGAAGGGAACAGAAAAGTTGAGCATATTTGTTCTGATAAGTTATATGTTTTAGTCTTTTAGTGGAGATCTTTTGTCAATGTATCTTTTGTTGGGTTAGGTTGTAAATATGATGTGTTGCTCAGCTTTGTTTACTTAATGACAATCTTAATGATAAAGAAGTGGTATTCATGTTATAATATTTTGCTTAATCAAGTAAATACTATAATCACAAAATTTCTGAAAAGACAATGCCCTGAAAAATTTATTGTATTTGATCCATTGAGTAGGGATTATTGGAAAAGAGAATGCATAGATAATGTAAAATGGCATGTGTTGGCCACTAGTACAGCAAGTTTGAATAGTAAAATTGCCAAATTTGCATTATAATTTATGTTTTGACCACTGGTACTACTGATACATGAGAGTGTTATTTAAACAATGGAAGTTGCATCGAGAAAACAAAAGGCAGCTCGATGTATTGGATAAGCCTTGTTCCCCGCGACAAGAGCTTCAAAAAAAAAAAAAAAAACAAAAAAATATATATATATATATATGATTTATGAAGCTCTCCAGCTACCTTTTTGCAGATTCTGTACAAAAATTTTATAAAAAGACCACTCTTCTTTTACTAATAAACTATAAAATATTGCTCGTCTTACACTACCACATGGGACACCTAATTGTAACGTCACCCAGAAGTTATAAACGGTATTAGTATGTATGATCCTCTAATGGATTAAACTATATTAAACTACTTATGTAAAGGTTAAATGATCCTCTTATGGACCAAAGCACATTAAAATACGAATGTAAAGGTTCAAAACCATTCTATAATATAAGCCTGATGCTAAGGCAAGACTCAAGAGCACGTCTCACCAGTCCCCACCCTCAGATTCGCAACAGGTGATCGACGCGCCACCTCCAATTTGCAAGAGGCGGTCAAAGACAGGCCACGCTCAAATCGCGAGAGCTGATCAGCAATGTTTTCCGCAGATTGAAACGCTCAAATCGTGATAGCTGATCAACAATGTTTTGCAAAGATTGACAATGTATGGACAATGTTCGGCAGATCAACAATGTTCGGCATAAGATTGCAAACATCACCACTCAGTGACTGGTGATCGACATTAGGCTTGACGAAATTTTGTATGCAATTATACTGTTAATGCTTAATAGTAAGTATTTGCGAGTGTTCTAGTAAAAAGTTCCCTTCTGAGAAAGCAAGAAAGAGTGTTTGAATTGGAGATATTAAGGGATATTCACTTGATTTTGTTTTCTTCTTCTTTTGTAATTTACAAGAAGAAAAAACCAAGATGCTAATAAATTGTACATACTTACGCATCATAAATCAATCAAATAAAATATCTAAATCAACGTGTCTACTTGATCATCAAATAAGAAATGTCCTACTCAAAAAACTGGAGTAAGAAGTGGTTTGTTAAGAAAGTGAGCCTCCAAGTTCTTAACAACAAGGTCAGCCATATCTTTACTAGTTTCAACTGTGTCACTCCCAACATGAGGCAACAAAACCACATTCTGCAGCTCAAACATTGCTTCAGGCACTTCAGGCTCATTCTCAAACACATCAAGCCCAGCTCCAGCTAACCGCCCTTCACGCAATGCAGAAACGAGCTCGGCTTCATCGATATGCGGGCCACGCCCAATATTGATCACAACCCCTTTCGGCCCCAACGCGTCGATCACCTCCCGATTCACTATATGTCGAGTCTCTTCCGTCAAAGAACACGCCACGACCAGGATTTCACAATTGGAAGCCAAATCGAGAATGTTTGAGTAGTACGTGTAGTCTGTGTTTGGCTTCTGAGTCCTGGAGTGGTAACTAATGGTGCAGCCAAATGCTGAAGCTCTCTTTGCTATTGCTGAACCAATCCTTCCCAATCCAACTATCCCAATTGATTTGCCACTGAACTGAAAAATGGAGCCTTTCAAAACTCATACTTACGATTCCATTCATAAATCTAATTTGATTTGATTAGACGAGAACCAATTCGGATAATCAACCATTTTCTTTAGAAGATCAACAAGACATGATAGAGGATGCCAAAATTCCTACTATAGAGGTGTCTGATACGAGTGTCAAACATGCCAACGCGATACGACACTGACGTGCAGTTTTTTGAAGTTTCCGTGCATAATAAAAATTCACTATAATTTGTTTGACCCTTGAATCAATGTTCATAAATAAATATTTCCTCGAGAATGTCAAACGTCTAGTTTTTTAGCAGAAACTATACTTAAAAAAGTACTTTTTAAAAGTTCACGAAACATTTTATTTTTCAACTCTCTCCAAAAACACTAATATATTTAGCAGACCAAAAAATGAATTCTGATCCGTAATCACACCAAAATCATTTCAAATACTAGAAGAAAATGGGTAATAAAATTTAGGAGGATTAGTAACAAAGCCTTTAGGAGGATTGTCAAAAGTCATCAATTAAGAAAGGAAGAAATAAAAAAAAAGGAAGATTTCAAAAACATAGATCGAGCTTCCATCTCACTATGTACTACTACTGATCAGCACGTCTTGTACCTACCTAATAAAGAAAACTACTTCTCGCGCGTAATTGTTTGATGTTGTTTAATTGGTCAATATTGTTAAAATAAGGTTCATATAAAAATAATTATTTCATCTGTAAAAAAAACATAATTCAATTTTGTGCTTTGTGACTTAGTGAGTAATTGTTTTTCTTTCCAGTTGTATGAAATTTTTACAAAATGGAGTCAAATTCAAAAGAAATTCGATTGGGGATTGAAAATATTGATCGAATTAGTGAGCTGCCTGATTTGATTTTGAGCCTAATTTTGTGTAATTTGCCAACAAAATATGCAATTGGTACCTCAATTCTCTCCACCAGGTGGAAAAAGCTCGTCGATTTCGGTTTCATGCCCATTAAACTTGGCCTTGATGATTGGCTGCTCTTAAACCCCAAGGAAAGATATTCAGGTTCTCTTAATTTTGTAGCTTTTGTTGATAAATTGTTGAATGTAACTTTAGCTGATGTGGCTTGTGTGGAAGAAATTATTTTTCATTGTTGCGAGGATTATGGCGAAGACAAATTTGTATCTTGGGTTAACACCGCATTACGCCTTAATGTTCGATATCTTGATCTCGACTTCTCGTATTCCGAGTCAACGCCTTGGTTTCGTTGCCTCAACGGCTGCACGACATTAGTGACGCTGCGCCTTTGGGTAGCTAGTGTTTTGAACGTTCCACATGATTTTAGTTTACCCAATCTGAAAAACTTAAAGTTTGTTAAATTCATATTTGGCGACAAAGATAACCCGATCAATCAATTGATCAAAGGTTGTCCTGCATTAGAATGCTTAGACTTGTACCAAAGTAACTTTCAATATCCGTATGATATTTGCATCCGCTGTCCTTTGCTTAAGAAGTTGGTCATAGAGGGTGATGGGGAATTGTTTATAAGTCAACTCACACTCGATGCCCCTAATCTTCAAGAGTTCATATATAAAGGAGTTCGTGCTGACTTCTATGATGTTTGTGAATTCAACTCTCTTCACACGGCTGATTTTGCCATTCGTTTCAAGGAAGGACTACGGGAAAGTGATGAGAATATTCTCCACTATTCTAATAATGCAGCCATGATTGTTTCTCGCTGCTCAAGCACCGTTCATCTATATTTATCTGATTGTGCGATTGATGTGAGTTCTCTTACTTTCATCTTTAAATTTTTTTTTTCTCGGTAACTCACATCTGGAGAATATGTTTTAGTCTTATTGTTGTGGTCTTTGTTAAGTACATCACATATTTTTCTAACTTGGTTGCAGGCTTTGCATCAATCCTCTATGCAGCTGCCCATATTTAATAATTTGATGCGGTTAACACTTGGTTGCCCCCATTGGTCGATATTGGCACATTTACTGCAAATTGCTCCTAATCTTGAACAACTCACGATTGAAGAGGTGCATCATTCTTTATGTTAAATTTCGTATAAGCCTGATACAAATTTTTATTCTTCCCGTGATGATTCTTTCCAATGAAATTAGAAGAGGAGAGAAAATCGTGTATCTCTCGTATGAAGACACTTTCCTGTCCTCTTTAAACCTAATGCGAATAAGTGCCTTTATTATACTCTTATTGTAAGTGTCACTTGAGTACATGCAAACGGACGTCGCTTTAAAGTTTAAATTTCACCTTCTTTTCTTAACAGGGGATTCAAGAGTACGAAGCGGAGTTTCAAAATCTTATGCACTTATTGCCGACCCCGCCTGAATGTTTGGTACTCTGCGTGAAGAGAATTGAATTTGGGGTGTTTGAAGGGCAGGAAGATGAAATCAAAATAGTAGAGTATTTTTTGAAGAATGGAGGCGTTCTGCAAAACCTAAAACTCCATTGCGTCCCTTGTACTGATTTGAGTATTTTGACAAGATTGCTTGTGTTGCCGCGGCTGTCAAAGACGTGCAAGATCGACTGTATACTGAAATAAAAAATGAATGTATTGAGAAAATCACCTCTTTTTCTCTACAGCACTGTGATGATTTGAATAAGTAAAGTATATTATAATCTTTACACTCTCTTTCTAATTTCTCTATTATGTACATGCCAAAACTTCGTGCTTGTTCCTTAACCGTATTATGAGAATGCAAGCAACTGGAAGTTGGAGTTGCCACCATTGATTATCTTCATCTTCATCTTGAGTATGTTATTGTTATTTACATCTTGAGTTCTGTAATGATGGTACTGTCTTTTATGTTGTTGCCTATTATGCATGTTAAATCAGTTGAATTTATATTAGAATTAAGGAACTGCCTGGTAATTTCTTGCTTTGGTCTTTTCAGCCGACGCCACAGTCTTAGTTTTGTGCCCTTCATATCAGTTTCCCGCATTGATCTTTTAAGGGCAAAAGTAAATATGTTCATTTTAATCAATGTCATGGTTTCTCCCTTAATCTCAAGTTCCTCTTGCGGCGTTGGTTTGCAGAGCTTTGGTCCAGAACAATTGTATCTTGGGAGAACTAAACAGGTAATTTCTGCCTATTTGAGGATCAAGAAGCAAGGAATCGACCAATCATGCCATATGATTTGTCCGGGTCGTGGGAATGGAATGATATTTGCAATGCGTTGAACATCAGTACCAGTGATGTCGAACAGAATTCCATATTTGCCAAATTCCAACTGAATTATCTTGCATTATAAATAACAACACAAAAGTCACAGTACTACCATTCAAGAACTGAAGCACTGGAGGAGTTTAGTATCTATTTCTTAAAAAAGTAACAAACACAAACCAACGCTAACATATTGTAGGTAAAGAAATTCTTCAAGCTGTTCACATCCTCATAATAATATGAAGAAGAACAAGAAATTTTGGCAGGTGATCGACGCACCACCTTCAAACTGCAAGAGCTGATCGACAACTCACCACCCTCAAACTACGGGGGGGGGGGGGGGGGTGAGAGGTTAATCGACATTGTTCTATTGCAACGATCACAAATCGTGACCAGTACCTGTGATTGACGTTAGGGACGTTAGGCTTGCGGAGAGATTGTCAGCTATTGTTAATACTTGATAGCAACTATATGCGATTATTCTTAGGAAGCCACTTGCATGATAAGAGAAAGAGTGAAAATTACAGATATATGTTAAGGTTTTTTTTTTTCTTCATTTGTAAATAAAAAGAAGATATGTCACAGAGAGAAAACAAAGCATAGATGCCAACTAATTTCACATAATTCCGCACCAAAACACCATGCACTCAATAAAAAAGAAAGAACCTTAAAGTTACTACGGTGTACTGATCATTAAAGATGAAAATGTCCTGCTCAAAAAACTGGAGTAAGAAGTGGTTTGTTAAGAAAGTGAGCCTCCAAGTTCTTAACAACAAGGTCAGCCATATCTTTACTAGTTTCAACTGTGTCACTCCCAACATGAGGCAACAAAACCACATTCTGCAGCTCAAACATTGCTTCAGGCACTTCAGGCTCATTCTCAAACACATCAAGCCCAGCTCCAGCTAACCGCCCTTCGTGCAATGCAGAAACCAGCTCGACTTCATCGATATGCGGGCCACGCCCAATATTGATCACAACCCCTTTCGGCCCCAACGCGTCGATCACCTCCCGATTCACTATATGTCGAGTCTTTTCCGTCAAAGAACACGCCACGACCAGGATTTCACAATTGGAAGCCAAATCGAGAATGTTTGAGTAGTACGTGTAGTCTGTGTTTGGCTTCTGAGTCCTGGAGTGGTAACTAATGGTGCAGCCAAATGCTGAAGCTCTCTTTGCTATTGCTGAACCAATCCTTCCCAATCCAACTATCCCAATTGATTTGCCACTGAACTGAAAAATGGAGCCTTTCAAAACCCATACTTAAATTTGAATTTGGTCTAATTACATAAATATCTCCTAATTACATGCAATAATTGAATATTTTAAAATATTAGAAAACACACCCAGAATAATACTAATAATATTTAGTAGACCGAAACATGAACTCTAATCCGTAATCATCACACAGAAATCATTTCAAATACAAGAAGAAAAAAAAAGTGTAAAATCTAAAGATTGAATATTTCTAAATAATAATCTCTCACAAACCTTAGTACCCAGTTCCATAATGCTCCCATATTTCTCCCACACACCACTTTTCACAAACACATCGCAGGCACAAATCTTCCTGAAAACCGCCAAAATCAACCCAATAGCCAAATCCGCCACGTCATCCGTCAGCACGTCGGGAGTGTTGGTAACCCTAATGCCCCTCTCCTTACATTTTTTCAGGTCGATTTTGTCCAATCCGACGCTGTAAGTGGCCACGATTTCGAGCCGTGGCAGCGCGTCGATGAGCTCCGAGTCAGCACCGATTTTGGTGTCGCCCACTAAGGCACGAACTGAGTCACGTGATGATGATGACGACGACGATTCCCAGAGTTTAAGGAGATTGAACCGATTTTCGAGCTGTTGTTCGAGGTAGCCGGACATTGGACACGTCATCAGCACGGCTATTTTCTCCATTTTTGTCACTCGAGCCTGTTAAACATGGCAAAATAGAGAGAGAGAAAACATTTCTGTATATTGATGTAAAATTGTGTACTGTACAAATGAGCTGTCACTTCTAATATATACAACGGTCTAATATATACAACGTACAACGGTCTAATATATACAACGGGCAGAAGGTAAGTTATAACAGATAATGGTTACAACTAACTGGTTATTTACAAATATACCCCTATACTAATAATAACTGTCAATATCCTCCCCTCAAGTTGGACTTAGGTGGTGTTTGCAAACTCTAGTGAAAAAGTAGAAGTTCATAATTTTTAGTTAAGTCAAAAGCACCCCCACACCAGCTTGAAGATTGTGAGCTTTTTTAGCTTAAAAAAGGTTTTGTAACCGAAAAAGCTAGATTTGCAAACACCCCAAAATCACTTATTCAAATAAAAAGCTCATTATAGCTTTTTTTAAGAGTTTGCAAACACCACCTTAGGTGAGGATCACCTAAGTGTAACTTGGATAGCCAGTGTTTGAACAGAGGAGAGGCTATCTGCTGTGCTCCAGGACAGTGTAACTTGGATAGCCAGTGTAACTTGGTAAAGAGATCTACAATCTGCTGTGCTCCAGGACAGTGTAGAGGAAGTAGCAGTCCAGCCTTGAAGAGATCTCTGACCAAATGACAATCGATTTCCAGATGTTTAGTCCTCTCATGGAAAATTGCATTTTGTGTGATGTGGACAGCAAAGCTGTTATCACAATGGAGAGGAATGGGCAAAGAAACAGGTACTTGAAAATCCTTTAGAAGATACGCAAGCCACTGTAGCTCACAAGCTGTGTGTGTCATGCTCCTATACTCAGCCTCAGTAGAGGATTTAGAGACTGTAGTTTGTTTCTTTGTTTTCCAACTAACAAGAGACTCACCAAGGAAGATACAGAACCCGGTTAGAGACCTCCTAGTGCCAGGGCAAGAGGCCCAATCTGCATCACTGAAGGCATCAAGTTTAAGAGAAGAAGAAGCAGAATAGAACAGGCCTTGAGAAGGAGTGGATTTGAGGTACTGAACCACACTCAAGGCTGCATCCCAATGCTGAGTGGTAGGGGCCTGGATGAACTGACTTAGCTGATTAACTGCATAGCACACATCAGGCCTTGTCATGTTAAGATAGAGTAATCTGCCCACCAGCCTTCTATATTTTTCTGGTTGGTGAAGAGGAGGGCCATCAGCAGTGAATTTAAGTCCCTTAGGGCAAGGTGTTTCAATGTGTTTAGCACCCAATAGACCAACATCATTGACAATATCAAGGACATATTTCCTCTGATTAAGATAAAGACCAGTAGAAGACCTAAGTAATTCCAACCCCAAGAAGTACTTAGCTGGTCCAAGGTCCTTAATTGTAAATGCAGAATGCAAGTGTTGTTTGATCTGTGTGATTAATTGCATGTCTGGGCCAGCCACCAAAACAACATCTACATAGACCAGTAAAGCAACAAAAGAAGATCCAGAGCCTTTGGTAAAAAGACAATCATCAGATTTGGACTGAGAAAAACCATAAGCCACCAAACACTTGGTGAATTCCAGATTCCACTGTCTGGAAGCCTGCTTCAAGCCATATAAGGACTTGTTCAATTTACAAACTTGTCCAGGAGCACATTTTGAATAACCTTGAGGCAGTGTGAGTTAAATATCCTCATCCAAAAAACCATGTAAGAATGCATTGTTAATGTCCAATTGGTGTATAAACCAGTTGTAATGGACAACAATTTCAAGGAGAATCCTCACTGTTACCAGCTTCACTACAGGTGAAAAGCTGTCTACATAGTCAAGACCAAACACTTGATTGTAGCCCTTAGCTACTAATCTGGCTTTGTGCCTTTCAATAGAACCATCAGCATTTAATTTTAGTTTAAACACCCATTTTGAACCAATAGGGTGTTTCCCAGGGGGTAAGTCCATGACTGTCCAAGTGTGACTGGCTTCAAGAGCTTCAATCTCAGAATGCATGGCTTGAAGCCAGTTAGGATCAGTACTAGCCTTTTTGAATGTATGAGGCTCTTTGTGGAGTGACACATTGGCCAAGAAGCTGATATAGGAAGGAGATATGGAAGGGCTTATTATATATGGAAATGTAGGGGGAGTGTATGGTGATTTCAGAGAGAAGGTTTGGTGAGGTGTGATAAATGGATCAGTAGTGCAGTTGAGTAGATAGTCTTGGAGATGAGCAGGTTTGGTTCTGTTTTTGGTACTTCTTCTGATATGAGTAGGAGAGATAGAGGTTTCAGTATGTGTTGTGGATGAAGTGGAATCATTATCTACTTCTGCAGGAGGTTCACTATGTGAGGAATCATCATGGTCAGTAGTTGTATTGACAGGAATTTCTGGACTGATGTTTGTGGAGTGAATTGGAGTCTCAAGTGTAGTAGATGACCATGAGTCTGATACCACAAGGAGAGGGTATCCTGAAGACAACAAGTTGTAAGATTCAAAAGGAAATAAATTCTCATAAAAGGTGACATCCCTGCTGGTGATAATCTTGTTATCAGAGAACCTAAAAACTCTGTATGCCTTCTGTCCTGGTGCAAACCCCAAGAAGCATCTTTTGTGTCCTCTAGCATCTAATTTTCCTTTAGCTGGAGTAGTATTGGCTGTATAACATAGGCAGCCAAAGACTCTTAAGTTGGACAGGTCAGGAGACTTACAGTGCAGCAAATCAAAAGGAGAACTCCAGTTCAACAATCTACTTGGAGTTCTGTTTATAATGTGGGTGGCCATAAGGATAGCATAACCCCAGAAATGTGCTGGTAAGTTGGCTTGAAACAGTAGTGCCCTGGTAAGTTGCAACAAGTGCCTATGCTTGCGTTCAACTACTCCATTTTGCTGAGGAGTATATGGGAAGATTTCTGATGTACAATACCAAGAGAGGAAAATAATTGCTGGCATGCAGTGCCTGTGAACTCTCCACCATTGTCAGATCTAACAGTGAGAACAGATGTCTGAAATTGAGTAGTAACATAGGAAAAGAAATGCTGCAACATTTGAACTGCTTGAGTTTTATTATTCAATAAGAATGTCCAGGTACATCTTGTAAAATCATCCACAACAGTCAACATATAGTGTGAATTGGATACTGTAGCTACTTTGTATGGACCCCAAATGTCTATGTGAATAAGAACAAAAGCTTTGGTGCTGGATATATGACTAAGTGGAAAAGATGTTCTGCTTTGTTTAGCAAGATGACATATATGACATGCATGCATAGAAGGGCTAATTGAACATATGGAAATATGAGGTAGATGTTTCATGACATCAAGAGATGCATGCCCTAGTCTGTTGTGCCATAGAGTGACATCAGAAGGAATTTTATTGACAGAAATGGAAGCAAAACAAGTGTCAACATTACTGGGGCAAGGCTTGAGGCCCAGAAGGTACAGACTCCCAAAAAGCTTGCCCATAGCCACTGGCTTCTTACTCTGTAGGTCCTGCAAGATACATCCATTAGGGGTAAAGATGCATTGAAGTTGGGAGTGAAGGGCCAACTTATGAACTGAAATGAGATTGAACTTGAATGCAGGCACATGAAAGGCATTTTCAAGAACAAGTCTGGAGTTGAGGATAACTGAGCCAACATGTTGAATGGTTTTGACAGAACCATCAGGTAAGCACACACAATTCTGTCCTGGTACATTCTTGTAAGTGGAGAAACAATTTAAGTTTACCACCATGTGATTAGATGCACCTGTATCTAAAATCCAAGAACCATATGACAAAGTTGAGAATAGGGAATTACCAGCAAATTCTCCAAACTGAGCAAAATTTATATGTCCTGTCTCCTGGCCAGAATTAGAGGATCCATGTTGGGTCATAAGTTGCTTCATAAACCTGTAGAAGTCTTGCTGAAAAGACTCAGGTACAGCTCCAGAAGAGTTAGATGGGGAAGGTGTACCATAACTCCTTGGAATGGGGTGTGATTCAACAGCATGAGCATATGATCTGTTGCTGGGATTTTGTGTCCTTTTTTCTTTGAGATCCTTATACCAGTCAGGTATGCCAACAAGCTTAAAACAAGAATCTTTGGTATGACCTCTGATCTTGCAAAAATCACAAAATCTGTCTGCCTTCATCTTTTTGTAGTCCTTAGTAGAATTGTTGTGATATGTTGGATTTGTAGGTTGAGGTTTACTGAACAAAGCAGAGTTCTCAACAGGAAGATTCTATGAACTAGAGCCTTTGCTGAACATAGCTGAATACTCCAGAGGTGCTGCAATGCTAACTTGAATCTCCTTCTGTTTCTCAACTCTAATAATCATGCTATAAGCCTTGTCCACTGCAGGAAGTGGATCTAAACCTAGAATTTGGCTTCTTACAGCTTCAAATTCATCATTAAGTCCCATAAGGAATTGCATAAGCCTAGTCAATGATTGATAATCCAAAGTATTTTTGACACAACTACAAGTGCACAACTTAGCAGCATCACACTGACAAGCCACAGTAGGCACAATACATGCTAATTCATCCCATAATTTCTTCAACTTTGTAAAATAGGTAGAAACAGATGATGTACCTTGAGAGATTGAAGCAATCTCTCGCTGTAATTGATAAAGCAGGGGCCCGTTGCTCATTCCATACAGGTCTTCAAGCTGCTGCCAGAGATCTTGAGCCGATTTTGTGAAAACGAATGCATCTGAGAGCGAATCATCCACAGACCGCAGGATCCACGTTGTCACCATACAATCAACGCGCATCCATTCCTCGAAGTCCTCATGATCTGCAGAAGGACATGGGAGAGTACCATTAATGAAGCCTAATTTCTGTTTTGCGCCTAATGCAAGTCGAACAGCACGACTCCAGGGAAGGTAATTCGAAGCTCCTGCCAAAGGAACAGACGTAAGAGCCATATTTGTATTGTCAGATCCGTGGATTTGCAGAGCACCACGTGCTCTAGTAGCAGTGACACCAGATCTGCTGCCTGAAGCGGAATTCTGCTGCACCGAAGGCGAATCAACCTCTGGCATGTTTCAATTTAGTGTGAGATCGCCGGAAAACTGAAAAACGCCGCCGGAGAAAAAAAACTTCGCCGGAGAAGAAAGCAACACCACCAGAAAATAAATGCGATTGTACACCGCAACAACGAGTAATCGCCAGTAACAAGCTTAGTCGAAGAATCGAAGCGGAAGAGAAAAAATTAGGGCGGATCGTACCACCTGTAGCTCTGATACCATGTTAAACATGGCAAAATAGAGAGAGAGAGAAAACATTTCTGTATATTGATGTAAAATTGTGTACTGTACAAATGAGCTGTCACTTCTAATATATACAACGGGCAGAAGGTAAGTTATAACAGAAAATGGTTACAACTAACTGGTTATTTACAAATATACCCCTATACTAATAATAACTGTCAATAGAGCCGAGCCTTTGTTAAAGAGGCTGACATTTTATTTAAAATGAAAATTAATTACAAAAAAGATCTTATTGGGTGTGTAAATTTAGATATCTTTTGTTGCTTCTTTCTAAAATTACGGAATGGTCTTGGCAAATTTAAAATTTAAAAAACCTACTATGATGATGATGCAAGGACATTAACACGGAGATATAAACAGAAACGAATATAGACACAACTGCACGAATTTTTGAAATAAGGTTTCACTACAAGTGTGCCCTCGTGTCGGCCACGCTAATACGTGAACACGTGTAGTTTCTTCAAGTATAGGTGCATCGTAGCTTAAAATAATAATGAGTTAGGCATTTTGTCTTTTTCTTTTTGCTCAATTTTTTCACAAAACAAGTAGCACAAACTCAAGGATAAAATTCGAAATGCCACCCCATTTTTGTTTGTACAATGTGGTGCATAGTTCATCAAATTAGGGGCAAATTCACCAGCGTAGTATATAAGTGGAATTGAATTCGAAATTGTTGTACAATAGCTACACTAACTCCAAGCAAGTTCTCTGCCCTAGCAATGTACAGAAAGAATATGCGAACTCAGCCCAGCAGCTAAGCAACAGTGGCAGAACAACCCCCGGCATCACTATCAAATAACTTGATGTAGCAGCGGTTTGTTTGCGAAATGTGCTTCGAGGTTATGAATAACAAGGTCCGCCATTGCCTTGCGAGTTTCCAAAGTGCAAGCTGCACAATGAGGTGATAGGATGACGTTATCAAGACCAACGAGTCCATCCGGTACTTCAGGTTCACGTTCTAACACGTCTAGCCCAGCTCCTCCCAATCGTCCTTCAGCAAGAGCAGATATCAACTCATCTTGATCGATGTGGGAACCCCTTCCGATATTGATCACAATCCCATTTCTACCCAATGCATTGATGACATCTCGATTGACAATGTGGCGAGTTTCATGCGTCAAAGCACATGATACTATGATGATTTGGGAGTTTAAGGCCATGTCTAAAACAGATGGATAGTATTTGTAATTTGAATTTGGTTTTTGAGAACGCGAGTGGTAACTGATCAAACAGCCAAAAGCTTCCGCTCTTTTGGCAATCGCTGAGCCGATTCTGCCTAGTCCAATGATACCAACTGATTTGCCACTGAACTGCAAGAAAGGTTAATAAAAGATCAGCAGCAATAGAAGAAAGTACTCGGACTACCTAGTCTAAGCTTCCACAACAGTGTAAGCTGAGTTGTAAACGAATGAATGTGGCAGATTCTAAGGTAAATTGAAAGAACACATGAAATTGGCTACCTTGATCCCCTATGCTATTCACTTGTACTTTGAATCTAAAGACTACTCTTCCTATATCCCTGGTATCTTACTAGATTCACTTTTGGCAAAGGTTTAAAAACGATATCAAATTTGGTCCAAAATTTGAATGTTCTTCCATGGACGTTCGCATTGTCGAGTAATATAAGTCCCCGCTTTTATAGTATTTTTTGGCAAAATTCTTGTCTCAGTTGGCTCTGATCCACCTCGTAGCGGGCGAAGAGTCCAAAGGAGACTGAAAGAGAAAATAAGAGTCCACGTTCATCAATCCGAAATCAAGACAAACTGGGCACTACAACGAGACGTGAAAACCCCCGACTCCCATTTCAACGTCGATATGTGGAATCGTCTTAATTCTCTTCGCCTTTATCCAATGCACATTGTTCATCTTTTAGATCACACCCCAAATAAAGTTCTCACTTACAGTTAGAAGTTAAAACCTAAATTAAACTTTTTTTTTTCTTATAAACAAAAAACACACAACAAAAACAAAAAGGAATCGATTGAAGAATAATAATAAAAAAGATTAGACCTTTGAAGTCAATTGAAAGTCAGCATGCTTCCAATCCCCACTCCTCACGTACCTATCCGCCACACAGATCCGCCTCAGCGTAGCTAAAGTCAACAAAATCGCCATATCCGCCACCTCATCGGTCAACGCATCGGGAGTGTAAGTTACTCTTATGCCCTTCTCCCTGCACTTGTTCAGGTCAATTTTGTCGAGCCCTGAGCTGTGGCTCGCCACGATTTCGAGACGCGGCAGCGAATCGATGAGCGCCGCGTCGGCACCGGTGACGCCGTTGCCCACCACCGCCCTTATGCGATCGGAGTGTTCGGCGAGAAACTCGCGGCGAGATCCCGGCGGCACTTGCCATAGTTTGAAGAGAGTGAATCGTTTGGCGAGTTCGGATTGGAGGTAATCGGAAAGTGTGCGGGTTTGAAGTACGCCAATCCGATTCTCCATTTTTGTGTTGTTGAGAGTTTTGTGGAGTGCAGTGAATTCTATTGGCTGTGTGAAAATCCCTGCTGTTTTACTTTTACTAAACAAATTGTATAATATTGAAAAGTACCGAAATACTTTTACTTTCGATCCTTAATTAAGAAAAAGAAAAAAAAATAGTGTGGACCCGCCGATGAGAAGATGCGAAAAAGTCATTTAAGATGATTCAAGCATATTAGACGCAGATCCATAGATGCACCGGTCCGACGAGTTGAAGATCTCGACTTAGGATCTACGACTTGAGTTTGTGCGAGACCGAAGAAAAACATGGATAAATGTCATACTGAACGACATGAAGCTCGAAAACTTAAATGAAGGCGTGCTTGATTAAGAATGAAAACATGGAATTCATGTGCACTACTTAAATTTTAATTGCGATTACATGTTTGGGCTTGGTTGTTGTCGTACTTGTACAAAGTTTTTTTTTTTATTCATGTTAGAAAAGATTTAGACGCGCTATGAAAGGATTCTTGTGTACAAACTCAAACATACGTTAAAACGAAAGTTTCTTGTTAGAAGCATTGTGAAAGGTTTTTGCTTATGACATTATAGTAATACTAACATCAATGTAATTAAACAGAAAAATATATGGACATCATATATAAATTTCCTCATGTCACTGCATTGTCTGCTACATCTCAGTTGGCTGACTTCGTCACCAAGGCTCTTCCTAGCTCCACTTGAGGGGAGGATTTAGAAGTTTATTTCTCATGTTTTGTATATTACTTGTTTATTTCAGGGGCCTAACTGTAAATATCCTATCAGTTTGTTAGTGTTCGTTAGCTTTCGCTTTCCTTTTCCCCGCATAGTATATATAGCTCAGTATTGGAGCAACATAGTTTGTTGAGTCTGTTGAGAGTGAAGGAGCAAGAATCCTGGGATAAGAACAACATTTGAATTTCAAATTCATTTTATATTTGTGTAAATCTTTGTAATCTGTTTCAGCTTTGTATTATAAATAGGATATCAGTGTATGCAATACATATCACAGAAAATAAAAAAAGTTCTCTTCACTGACTTGCTTATAACCTTTATATGGTATCAGCTTGACTGACCAACGTCACCTACTCAAAGTTCCTTCCAAAAAAAATATCCAATTCACCTAATCAGATTCCTCTTTTCACTCCTACATCTTCCATCAATGTTACACAAACTCAACAGGCAGAATTTTCCAACTTGGAAAGCTACTATGGTTCCGTACTTGAAAGGACAAAAAGTTTTCAGTTACGTTGACGGCACAATTAAGCCACCAACTAAAGAAAATGTTGCGGCAGACGGAACAAAATCCCTCAATCCCTTGTTTGACAGATAGGAAACTTAAGATAACTTAATTCTCAGTTGCATCAACTCCTCTCTAGGTGATGAAATGCTTGCACAAGTTGCTCACTGTGACACCTCTCATTCAATATGGAAGGCTTTAACTGATTCATTTGCTTCTCATTCAAGAGCTCACACAATTCAAGTACGCTCTCTATTAGCAAACACTCATAAAACAACTCAACCAACGAGTAAATATTTTTTGCATATCAAGCGTTTAACCGATGATCTGAAATGTTATGATATCACTGCATATCTCCTTGCTAGGACCAGAATACGATTCATTAGTCACCACGATCTCTGCGCATGACGACTCTCTCACGTTGGAGGAAGTTTATTCCATGTTGCTCACTTGTGAAGCTCGCATTCAACACCACTCACAATCGGTCCTATTGTCCAGTGCTTCAGCCAATATTGCCACCAAACCTCCCCATTTCTTTGGTAGTAATGGTTGCGGTCATTCTTTTAACTCACAAGGCCGGGGGCATACTTCTGCAAACACATATCGTGGCTCTAGAAGAGGTAATTACAACTCTCGCACCACTTCTAATACTAATATTTGGTGTCAATTATGTGATAGAGCACGCCATACTGCCTCAAGATGCTACAAACGTTATGATCCTCACTTTCTCCCACCATCACCACGTCTGAATGCTCAAGCTAGTTTATCCACTGCTCAAAGCCAACAACCTATTGATCATGAATGGCATGCTGACACTGGAGCAACACATCATCTTACAAAAAATATGAACAACCTCAACATCCATAGCGATGATTATGTTGGCACTGATCAAATTCAAATTGGCAATGGATCAGGTTTGAATATAACTTACACTGGAATTGGTTCTTTATCCACACCCTCAAAATCTTTTGTCCTTGACCAAATCCTTGTTGTTCCACAAATACAAAAGAATCTTTTATCTGTTCATAAATTTACTCGAGATAATAATGTTTATTTTGAGTTTCATGATCTATTTTTTCTTATTAAGGACTACTTGGGGAACATCCTTTATAAAGGTCATAGCAAGGACGGGCTTTATTGTTTTTCTCAACCTCTACAACACACTATTTCCTCAGCTTTCACTGCCGTTCATACCTCTGTCTTAGATTGGCATCGTCGTCTGGGACATGCCTCTTTTTGCACCATCAACTTAGTGTTGAATGCAAATAAACTCCCTGCAGGGTCTAATAAAAGACAATCTATTTTTCGTGAATGTGAAATGGCTAAAAGCTGTAATTTGCCTTTTTTTTAGTTCTGTTAATCATGCTACTCAACCTTTAAGTTTTATTTTTTCTGATATATGGGGACCAAGTTCAGTTACTTCCACTTATGGATCTCGTTATTACGTTTGCTTTGTGGATGACTTTACAAAAGTATATGGCTCTTTCCTTTAAAGCAAAAATCTGAAGTTGAAGGCATTTTTTTTACAATTTTAAAAATATGTCGAATGTCATTTTGACACCAAAATTAAAGCTATACAAACCGATTGGGGTGGTGAATACCGATATTTAAACAATTATTTCAAAACATGTGAAATACAACACAAACTTTCATGTCCTCATACACATGAACAAATAGGATTTTGATTCAAAAAAAAAAACAAATAGGATTTGTTGAAAGACGCCATCGTCAAATAGTTGAAATGGGCTTGGTCTTACTAGCACACTCTCACCTTCCAAAGTCTTATTGGGAAGATGCTTTTAAAACAGCGACCTATATAATAAATCGCTTGCCTAAGCAGATTTTGAATAATAAATCTCCATTTGAAAAAGCTTACAACAAAAGGTCAAATTATACTTTCATGAAGGTTTTTGGTTGTGCTTGTTGGCCAAACTTATGCCCGTATAACAAACATAAGATAGATTTTCGTTCAAAAACTTGCATTTTTATCGGTTATAGTCTTTCACATTAAGGTTACAAATGTCATGATTTATCTACAGGGAGAATATTTATGTCTCGGCATGTCGTATTTGACGAGTCTTACTTTCCTTACAACATGACTGAATCCAAGAAATCTAATACCCCATCAAACATTACATCACTACCTTTAAATATTCTTCCTGCACCACCATGTTCCTTAACACTTTCTGCAGGTGAGGATGTCTTTCCAACTAATTCACCGGCAAATGAATCTGATCAGGCTCTATGTAATCAGCTTACGGTAAGTGAGGTAAGTAATGTTGAAGTTGCTTCAGTCGATGCTCCTGTTTGTGAATCAGTGGTTGCAACTCAAAACCATACTCCTAATATATCTGGCCCACCTAGGCTATGATCACCCGTTTCCAGACTAATACGCTAAAGCCTAAGACTCCTTTTGTTGGTTTTGTGAAGTACCCATTGCCTCAAGTTTTTGTTGCTGCATATAATTCAAACCTCACCGAACCGACCTCGTTCACTGAAGCGTCAAAGCATACTTGTTGGCGTGATGCTATGAACGTTGCGTTTAATGCCTTGCTACAAAATGAGACATGTGAATTAGTTCCACCAAAAATATCAATCTTGTTGGAAATAAATGGGTATATCGTATCAAAACAAATGCCGATGGTAGTATTGAGCGTTTTAAGGCAAGGCTTGTGACTAAAGGGTATCATCAACAAGAGGGGTTAGACTTATCGGATACATTTAGTCCAATAGTGAAACCCAACACCGTCCGACTTGTCCTATCCATTGTAGTAACTAAAGGTTGGTCACTAAGGCAACTAGACATTCAAAACGCCTTTCTTCATGGAACTCTTCAACATGAAGTATATATGCAGCAACCAGAGGGTTTTATTAATCCTGATTATCCCTCTCATGTGTGTCGCCTACAAAAAAGTCTCTACGGTCTTCGACAAGCACCAAGAGCATGGTTTTCAAGGCTAACCAAAAAACTACAAGAGTTTGGCTTTAAGGGATCTAAGGCAGATACATCACTCTTTTCATTGCAGCGAGGTAATCTTCATTTGGTCGTTCTTATATACGTCGATGATATAATTGTCACTGGCTCTGACTCTACATATTTTGATAATTTGGTTACTAAGTTAGCTATTGTCTTCCTTGTGAAAGATTTGGGAAAGTTGTCATACTTTCTTGGAGTTGAAACCTTATATGATGGTCTAGATTTATTTCTCACTCAAAGAAAGTACATAGCAGAACTCCTACAAAAAGTGAAAATGGACAAGGTCAAGCCATGCACAACACCTATGTCCACAAGCTGCCATTTAACCAAATTCGATGGTTGTGATTTTGATGACCCCCAACTCTATCGCATCACTGTAGGAGCTTTGCAATACCTTGGTTTTACAAGGCCAGGCATTGCATTCTCGGTACATAAAGTGAGCAAATTCATGCATCAACCTAAAGACTCTCACTGGCAGGCCGTGAAGCGAATACTTAGATACCTCAAGAGCACAATTTCCTTTGGACTTCGAATTACTCGCAACTCTGATCACTCTTTGAATGGTTTAGTGATGCAGATTGGGCAGGAGATAGTGGTGATCGTAGGAATGTAGGAGCTTATTGTATTTTTCATGTGAAAAATCTCATCTCATGGAGTTGCAAACAGCAACAAACAGTCGCCCGTAGTAGTATCGAATCTGAATCTAAGTCCTTATCAAACACAGCAGCAGAAATTCAGTGGCTAAATTTTGTTTTTCATGATCTGAACTTGGCGTTACCCGTGTGTCCTAAACTATGGTGTGATAACATTAGTGCAACTTATTTATCTTCTAATCCTATTTTTCACGCTCGAGCAAAGCACATAGAAATAGACTTCCATTATGTGCGTGATCAAGTGTTACAAAAGAATATCCAAGTTGCATTCTTGCCTACGAGAGATCAGTTGGAAGATGCCCTTACAAAACCTCTTGCATCTACTCGATTTTTATGGTCACGCGACAAACTTGATGTGCATGAATTGCCCATTCGTTTGTGGGGGCGTATTGGAGCAACATAATTTGTTGAGTCTGTTGAGAGTGAAGGAGCAAGAATCCTGGGATAAGAACAACATTTGAATTTCAAATTCATTTTATATTTGTGTATTTCAGCTTTGTATTATAAATATCAGCTTTGTATTATAAATAAGATATCAGTGTATGCAATACATACAACAGAAAATAACAAAGTTCTCTTCGCTGACTTGTTTATAACACTTATACTCAGTAGGTGAGTTATTCAACACAAGTCTGTTATGCAATTCAGATATTTTTCTCTCCTCTAGCTTTCAACAAGCATATATTAATTTTCTGTTGCCTAATGAGAAAAAGAACTGCAAACAACTAAAATACTTCACACAAACTCTCGATCTTACTGAAACTTATTGGGAAGTTCAATATGAGATAACTTTGCAACTGATACAAGTCCATCAATTCATCCTTAAATCAAATAGATTGCCAACCCCATGAGGCAATGATCATCATATTCAAGAGAACTGGAAACAGCCAAACAAACATGATAGCCTCTAACACAAGACTAGATTTAACAAATTTCATGTACACTGGTGCATTCAAACAACTGGAGTTAACAGCGGCTTGTTGGCAAAGTGAGCTTCCAAGTTCCCAAGAACAAGGTTGGCCATGTCTATGCGCGTTTCAATAGTACCGCTCCCGACATGAGGCAGTAAGACAACGTTGTCGAGCCCAAAGAGTTCTTCGGGTACCTCAGGCTCCTTTTCAAACACATCAAGCCCAGCACCACCCAGACGGCCTTCCACAAGAGCCTTGACCAATTCAGGTTCGTCGACATGAGGGCCCCTTCCAATGTTGATGAGAACCCCCTTTGGTCCCAAAGCATCAATTACTTCTTTGTTCACAATATGTGTAGTTTCGGGAGTTAGTGCACATGCCACAACTAGGATGTCACAGTTGGAAGCCAATTCGATAACGCTACCGTAGTACTTGTAGTTTGTGTTTGGCTTCGGAGATCTCGAGTAGTAACTGATGGGGCAATCGAATGCTTCAGCTCGCTTTGCAATTGCGTAGCCAATCCTGCCCAATCCAATAATACCCACCATTTTGCCAGTGAACTGCAAGAACAAAAACAGTTTCATTCAAAAGTTCAAATCTCGCCTATGCCATCAGCAAATAATTCAAGCATCATACTTCAGCTTAATGCTTCCTCATCCACAACCAAAACAAGAAACCACAACTAAATACGTGTATGCATCATTTTCCAACTGAATACAACAAATAACTTGGATGAAGTTACTCCTACAGCTAACATCATCATGTCAAATATGGTAAAAAGGTCAAACTGCATTACAGAGATAGACACCAAACGTACTTCTCGTTGATGCAGACTGCAGAGCATTAGCTGAATCCTACAATTAGCAAGTAAAAGTATTGCACTAATACTAAATTCTCCTTTACGGCTACTACGGCGTCTTCAATGTACGATAAGATTGGGAAAAGTCGAAAACTGTGACCATTAGTTCATACGTTCAAAGTACACAGTACCAATAACCAAATCATTTAGTTGGAATCAGTAATTAGGTCTCATCTCCAAAATCAAAACGAGAACGTAAAATCCTAACAACACACGAAAAACTTCTGCAATCATACATTTTCCAAGTCGATAACGCAGTGATCCAAGTCTCGAACGAAAATCTACCAAAATGCATGTCATGATTGTTGCAATACATACACATGAAACTACCATCAAACACACACACACACACACACAAATCTTAAAATTAACACAAAATTAAGCATCAAACAGTAACTCTTTTATACCTTTGAAGTCAACTTGAAGTCACCATGCCTCCAGGCTCCTTTCCTCACATACTTATCGCACTCACAAATCCTCCTCAACACCGAAAGCATCAACCCGATCGCCAAATCCGCCACGTCATCCGTCAACACATCGGGCGTGTTGGTAACCCTAATCCCCTTCTCCTTACACTTGGCCAAATCAATCTTATCCAACCCGACGCTGAAACTCGACACGATTTCCAGCTTCGGCAAAGCTTCAATCACACACGCATCGGCTCCGGCGGCGGCGTTACCGACGACGGCGCGAATCGAATCGGCTTGTTGAGTGAGGAACTCGCGCTGACGTGGCTGGGTCCAGTAGCGGAAGAGCTTGAAGCGCTTGTCGAGCTCCTGTTCGAGGTAATTGTTCATCGGACACATGAGAAGGACGCCGATCGCATCCATTTTAGCGGCGGAGAGTGGTGGTGGTGGTGGTGTGGTGGTGGAGAAATGGAGTCGGGGGATTGGTGATTTGTTTGTGATGTAGAGGTGTGCGTGTGAGTTGCACGTGAGGGGGATGGACGGCTGAGATTTAGCCGCCCGGCGTACAAGTGTGGCTAACATTCATTCATTCTCTTTTGGGAATCAGAGTTTGATTGGATGGTTGTACTTTTCTTTTTGGATTCAAATGGTTTGTACTTTTCTAGTGTGCCGGCGTTTGGATGATTTTTTGTTAATTGCTAGCACATTATAAGTGGTGTTTGTAAGAGCTTATAGAAGTTCTTTTTTTTAGGCCTTTACTAAGTTACTTAAAGTTTTTTTTGACTTAAAGCAATGTGTGTTTGCAAACCTTATTTAAAAAGTAGCTTAAAATTAATTTTGTGGTGTTTGCAATAATAAGTAAGAAACGGCTTTTAAAATGCAATAAGACTTAAGTACCCTTATTTATAAAATATATATTCTTTTTAATATGCTCCTAATTTAGACATACGTTCTGTTAAATATATTTAAAAATATAATAGAAAATTATTTCAATATAGTTTAATCAATGTTTATGATTATTACATCAAATGCATACTTATTTGTATAAGTTACGCCAATCAAGTACTTTACCTTCTAATGAATTAACATTATACAATTTTGCATTGACCATTAATACTTCAACTTGTTAAAATTATAATATTATGGAAAATAATAATCGTAGACATAAATATTAATAGAATATTGTCCAAGTTAAATGACTTAAAAAGAAATTGTGAATATATACCAAGAATCAAAAGTCATAAACTTGAATGAGACATTATTCAAAATTATTCGTCACCTCAAATGTAAATAAAACTTTAATACGTAAAGTCAAAAGATATTAAATTACAGGAATACGTAAAATCAAAGTACTCTTCGTTCTCACAATTTCACAAATACGTTACTCATAAAAAAAATCACAAATACGTTGTTGGGTAAAAAAACAAATGATTCGCAACTGAAAGTAACAAAAGAAAAAAAAAAGAGAACATATATTGCATACTTACTTGGATGTTAAATTCGTCCAAAAATGAAGAATTGAAGACTTTGATGATGAATTGCAAAGAATAAGAACTAATTAGCACCTCAAATGATGTTAATTAGCAATCGCATTGAACATGGAAGAAAAAATATTATAGCCTATTTTTTACGTTGAACATGGAAGAGAAAAGATGATAAAATATTTCTTTTTCCTTAAATGTGGGGGTATGGACGGCACTTTGAGGAAATTTAGGAGAGAGAAATATTTTTAAAATGTAATAATTAAAAAGAGCTTTTAAAAGCACCCTCTACCCAGCTTGTGGACTTGTGCTTTTTTTTTGGCTTATTTTTGGACAATGAGAAGCAAAAGCCTTATATTCAAACATTAATTTATGGCTTCTCTATTGACAAAAGCCCACAAGCTCCTTTTATAAGCATTTGCAAACACTCTCATAGTGGAGTGAGGACAAGTGCACAACTACATGTTAATTATTATTTTTTACTTTTTTTTTTATAGAAAAACGAAGTACAATAAAATGTTACATCAATTCTTCAACTAACAAAGCTAATAATACATTGAGATAGGGGTGTACGAGGGTGGGTTATAGTCGGTGACAACGAAAAAAGACACCATACCCAATCTTGACAGTTTACCAATTTTTTCACCCGTACGGATGGCGAGTTAGGTGGGTGGTGGGCGGGTTACATTAAATAGATTACAAAAAAAAAGGAAAAAAGCATGTCAAGAAAAAAAAATTGCAAATTACCACAAATAATCATTATATTTTAGCTTTAAGGCTTTAACATGTTTCTAAAGCAAAAACTCACAATGTCAAAATCAACCAAATATGTCATAAACAAACTAAATCAAATCTCTTAAATAACTCAAAATCCATCACCAATGTCCAAAAAGTAACATTGTAACAACATATAGTCATATAACATATTCTCCACCAATAATCAATACATGTCCAAAAAGAAAAACATTAATGTAACAACATAAAAGAGAAGAATGATTGATCATTTGCAAACTTCCACAAAATACCAGTGGACCTACATCACAAAAAGAAAAGAAAAAAAATGGTAAGTTCATGTTCAACAAATAAAATCATAAAAAAAGAAGAGAAAAATGATTAGTCCTACAAAGAAAAAGAAAAAAAATATAAGCATACTTATAAGAATTAGTCATCAGTTACTCACCAACAACACATATCATCCGTCATCCACCTAGCCCTCATGTCTTCGCCCTCCTTGTAGCGTTCGAAATGCTTATCACGAAACACCCACGACTCCTTGTTTCCACCTTTAGCAGTTTCAACTACATCACCTTCTACTCCAGATGTCTCCACTTTTTTTGGTGGAGGATTCGCTTTAGGCTTGATGATTTTTTTTTTCACTTTTCCTAATAGGTGGCTTCTAAGTAAGTGCTTTTGGACGTGGAGGAGCAGGTGCAGCTGGTGCATCGGATGCAACAAGTGCTTGTTGAGGGTTTTCTTCAGGCATTACTTGAGTTTCATTTGTTGTCTCCATACTTGTTGATCCACATGTTCAAATTGGTTCTCCATTCTAAAAAATAGCAATCAAATACATAGGTAGTAAGCATAGAGATTAAAATCCTCAAATTACAAACACATTATAAGTACGATATTCCTAAATTAACAATCAAATCACATATTAAAATAACATATTAACAATCAAATCACATTATAAGTACGATACAAAGCCTGTGTTCAAAACACAAAAATAACATATAAAATTAAAGATTATCCAACTAATATAACAACACACAAAATCATTCACGGAATGCAAGATTGACAACTAATATAACGACACAACTCGATTTCAGAATGTAAATACATCGTATATTACTTGCTCTGAGATGAAACAACGCGTGATAGTAACAAAATCTAGTCACTGCAATATGTTGCAGATTCTTTACCTTGATACGATATTAGTTTCGTGAAACAGATCTCCATGTCCGAGTTCAGCGACAAACTGCAATCGAAGTAACATCCATAATCTTAACCTAACAAAGGCAGTTCGGTTCCAATCAACAACGAACAGATTTAGATTGTGGTGGCGTCATGACGTCTTGGTGTCGTGGCATCGTGGAGTAGCAGTCGTGCCGTGGTGGAGTCGTGGTGGATGGAGTGTTTGGTGGGGTGGAGCAGCCGAGCAGCAGTGGATGGAGTGTTTGATGGGGTGGATTCGTGGAGCTCGTTCATGGTGGCGATGGCGGAGGTCGGTTGAGTAGAGCGTCGCGGAGGTTGAAGAGGGGCTGGTGGTGCCGTGGCAGAGAGTGAGAGAGGATAGAGTGTGGCGTAGGTGATTTTTTGAGAGAGAATAGAGAAGAAGACTGGTGGGCGGCTGAAAAAAAAAACCCTAAATGAAGGGGGTAGCTTTTTTTTTCATTTTATATTAAGTGGCAGGCGGGTCGGGCAGGTAGACTGGGTAACCCGCGACTCGCCCGCCAGCGGGTTACCATATTTTTAAATTGTTTTCTTTGCAAAAAATCACTAAACTGCGGGTTTGCGAGTTGGGTGGCAGGTGGGTCGGGCGGGTCGCGGTTATATGTACACCCCTACATTGAGAAGGAGGAAACTCCCAAAAGAATTCCTCTTTATAACACCCTCTATGTAACTTAGTTAGAGCGCCAGTCACCTTATTGGCATTCCTTGGGATCCATTTAAATGTGTAGTTCCATGTCATATGTAGCAGAATCTTCCACCAAACTGTTAAGTTCTACAATTGGTTACACCTCTCCTGTAACAAGTTTAAACACTAATGTTAAGTTCAAACTTTTCATATTTGCTCGCAACCATTAATCATCATTCACTCCATCAAATATAGTAAGGTCTTCATGATGGATGATCTGTATCCAAATTCCTCTAGCATGTATGCAATGCCTGAGCAAATGTATTCATGTCTCCTTCTGGTGATCACACAGAGAACACATTGCAGTGAGGGATGCATGTCTCTGAAATCTCATCAGGTTAGTTGCTAACCTCTCCTGAGTCAAAAGCCACAGAAAGTGTTGGAACTTGTTACTAACATCAACTTACAGACCCAAGAGTTATGTACTGGATTCCTCTCAGGTCTCTCATGTCTTTCCTGGAAAAATTTGTATGTTGATTAACACGTAAATTTTCCATTTGAAGTGCCATTCCAAAGAACATAGTCTTCCTGTTTACTGAGAGTATTATTTCTGCTCTCAATATCTTCTATCAGTTCATGTGGAATGTAAGTAATGAGACTCTCCCAGTTCACTCTCCATTAGAATCCAGAACCTCATTTAACCTTAACTTCTTTCCAAATTCATGAATATTGATGTTATCATGAAAAAGACATCCATTCCCTCTCCAATTATCATACCAGAATCAAATTTTGTCTCCCTTTCCAATATTCCATCTGAGATGAGGTTTCATGAGCTCCATACATTTCAAAATGCCTTTCCATGTTGGACTCTCTGATCCTTTTACTTCATACTGAGAGAAGAACTGATTTCTCAAGTACTTAGAATTCACCAGATTATTCCAGATTGTTGCTTCTCCTGTCAACACTTTCCAAGCAAGCTTAGCCAGAAGAGACTCATTAGAAGATCTTGAGGTTCTGATCCCAATGCCTCTTTCTTTTTTAGTTTTTGTTACGTTCTTCCAATTGACCAAATGCATTCTTTTTTTGTTCACATCATTAGACTGTAAGTACTCCCTATTGAGTTTATCCAGCTTATTACAAATATATTCAGGCAGATAAGTATATTGCATGTTGTAAACTGACATGTTGATGAAACTGAACTAATTAGTGTCTCCATCACTGCAAGAGACAGCAGTTTGCTCTTCCATGTTGCAAATTTACTCATGACTCTATCAAAAATATCAACATAATCAAGCCTTGTAACTCTGCCATGGACATGTTTGACACTTAGATACTTCCCTAAATTTGTAGTCTGGCCAAATCATAAAACAAAATTGGTCTGTATTTTGATACTAGCTCCTTGTGTTTTAGAGAAGAAAACCTTCGATTCTTGATGGCTTAATCGAAGTCCACAAGCTGCACAGAATCTATCCAATACTCATTTTATAGTTTGTGTTGTTCCAGGACTTGCCTTCCCCATGAGGATTAAATCATCAGCAAAAAACAGATGAGATAACTTTGGTCTTCCTCTACAAGGCAGTATTGGACACCAATTTCCTTTCTCCACTTCTTCATTGATCAAATAGGACAACCGTTCAATACCCAAAACAAATAGATAAGGTGATAGAGGATCACCTTGTCCAAGGCAAAATTGTGTTGAAAGACCTCCAATGGAGAACCATTCCACATGATTCTTGTGGAGGCGTTCCTCACACATAACATAATTAACTCAATAAGAGAGGTAAGAAATTGAAAAGCTATTAAAGTGTCTTCTAAAAAATCCCAATTCACCGTATCATAGGCCTTCTCAAGGTCCAGTTTCATTATCATGCTTCCCACCTTATTGTCCTTCTTTCTCCTCAAAGAGTGAAGAACCTCATGGAGAACAACAATGTTATCTTGTGTACTGCGCCCTCTTATGAAACTGGATTAAGTAGGGGCAACAATCTTGGCATGAGTCTGTGCAGTCTTGTTGTGATGCATTTTGTGATCAATTTATACACCACATTACACAGTGCAATAGGTCTAAATTGTGTGATGTTCTATGGATTCTGAATTTTAGGAATAAGACACAAGAATGCCTCACATATTCTCTTGTGAAAGGCTCTATGAACAAAGGAATCTTTCACAAGTCTAACAACTGATCCCTCTATCCAGTTCCAACTTTTCTGATAAAAGCTCGCATTAAGACCATCTGGCCCTGGAGCTTTTAAAGGATGCATAGAAAAAATAACATCTTTAATTTCTTCTCTAAAATCATAGCTCCCAGGTGTGTATGATCCTCAGTGTCCAACTTCGCCTGAAATTTTGATCTCTGAAGAGTACCATTATGAGTAATACTGGGAGTGATCACAACACCCTAAGAAAAACCTCCTGAAATACTCTCTTGTATGATCTTGATGGATACCAACTTCAGACTCCCACAACCCTTCAATTTTTAATCTTTTGATCTTGTTATGTTTCCTTCGAATCAAAGTCGAACGGTGGAAGAAATTTGTATTCCTATCACCCTCTTTAATCCATTTGATCCGAGATTTTTGAAACCAAAAGGTTTCTTCTTCTTTAAGCACTTCACTATACTCCATCATGAGTTCATCTTCAAGATTTCCTAAGAAAGTGTTAGGTCTAGAACTAAGAGCCTTATGAATCCCTCCTAGTTGTGCCTTGAGAATTTTCTTTCTTCTAAAGATATTACCAAAATTTGATTTATTCCATGGTAATATTATCTTTGGCACTTCCTTTATAGCATCCAACAAATGAACCTTTTCCTCCCAAATCCTTTGAAGAATCTTGTCACATTGTGGATTGGAGAACCACATTTCTTCAAACCAAAATGGTTGAACTCCATTAAATCTATCTTTTTCAAGACACCATGTTGCAATAGGGTGGTGATCTGAGTATATTCTAGGCAGATTTTCAACAACACACTCAGGAAACATGTTGATCCATTCTTGATTAGCCATAACACAATCTAATCTTGCCTGGATCAAGGCTCCATTCTCTCTTTTGTTGGTCCAAGTGAAATTAGAAACAATAAAACCAAGATCATGAAGATTATAATTTTCTATGAACTGCCTCAAAAATTGTAATATGCTCAATGAACGCGGTCTTCCACCCCTCTTTTCATGAGCAAAACAAACTTCATTGAAGTCTCTTGTTACAAGCCATGGAATGGGATGTTCTTCCACTTTCTTAGATGGAGCTTCAAACACTTTGATCATGTTAGGGTGGATGATAGCGCTGATAGCCTGGAAATATGTTTTCGTAATCTCTACATCCACCTCATAATTATTCCACAACATCCAAATTTCCCCAACCATGCCAACTGTTGGAGAAACTCGATAACAATTATATCCGAGGAAGGGTACAATGTTCCAGGTATGTTCTTCACTAACTCGAGTTTCAAGAACAAAAACTATAGTAGGTTGATGAATTCTTACCAAATCTCAAAAGTTTCGACAAAACTCTTCATCTCCAGCCCCTTGATAGTTTCTAAGAGACAACTTTCATTCATGAACTGTTCAATTGGGTTGGAAGAACTGGATTCTCAAGTGGAATCTCGTTCAATAGAGCCATGATCTGTCCCAGGCTCTCTAACATGAGGTACATTTGTGTGTTCAACTTACAGGTTGTTAAGTCGAACCTCTCCCATCATAAGTGATTCATGTCCTAGTGATCTACCATGTGAACATTCACTTTGATCTCCAAGTTGGTTGCATGTATAGTTGTCACCAGCGCTACCCTGTCCCACGTTTCTATGTTCATGATAAAAGTTGGAGCCTGGAATTGGTTGTGAAATGTGTGTCACTCCCATGGATGCATACAGTCTCCCTCCTCCATTGCATTTGACATCTTATGTTAAGTTATACTATTGAATGATCTTGCTATTGTTTCCTTCTGAGAGAATTTGAGATGTTTTTGAAGCCAGGATTTCAAAAGGGTTAGGATTTTCTAATGGAACGGTGCTTCGTTCTTTAATAATTGAAGTGACTCTTGACTTTATTTTAACTTTAGTAACCGTTGCACGATTCAAATAGCTGATTCTTTCCTCAACTTAGGATCAAGAGAAGCATGTAGTATTCTTTTAGATTAACCCCCCATATTGTGATGCCTGATAATCACATCAGGAGTTGGTGTAGTTGCCTTACCTTTTTTACTCACACCCCGAATCTGGGAATTAGAGTTGGTTTTATTTTCTATAACATCCTTAGACAAATTAGAGACTTTCTTCTTCCTACTGACAAGCATCCAGTTTCCATACTCTTTACCTTTTGCTTTATCAGTAAGCCATTCTTCTTTCTCTTCCATTGAGGACTTTCTGACATCATGTATCACTCTCTCTTCAATTTCCATCTCTTTCATGAAATTAGGTGTCTTAGTACATGCATTCTTTTAATGTCCAATTCTTCCACATTCATGGCACAATGATGAGATGTTCTCATACACAACTTGATAGACTTTGCCGTCGATCCACAATCCTAATTCAAGTGGTTTGTCCGTGTGTAATTGAACACAAAACCTGGCAAAATTTCCTTTGAAGGCATTGTAGGTGTTTTCATCAATTTTGATAGGATCACAAATGCAAGAGGCTAATGATTGAACCATTGCTTCTCTGAGATATTCAATAGGCAAATTCAGGATTCACCCAAGAAATAGTTACATTTGATCTCATCAGTATCCGCTCTAAAGTTTGGACACCACTTCTTTATTGACATGAAACTGCCCACAAGTTCAGAAAGGATTATCTCTCTCTTAGATGAAGATAGACCTTTCATAACATAGGATCCATGTCCTAGATCAACTAGTTCAAACTCATTATGGAGTTTCCACTTGAGATCTAGTCTTGTGTGCAATGCAATATAGTACCGTGGTTTTCAAGCAATACAAATAATAATGATATCTTCCCATTGTCGATGCAGGCGTTCTCTAAGTTCCTGATTAATGTTAATTTGTTTGAAAGGAATGATAGTGTCTGCTTCTTTGACTTCTATTAAATTGCGTTTCTCAGCGATTTTGACATCACCAATCCTAACATCATTGCACTTGGCACGTTGTGTGACCATATCTGCATAGGATGTTCTGGCTAAGGTATGGTTAACCTTTTCATTATCCTGGAAGTTTGTCTCACATTCCATGGCCTTCATGCGAGTGTCGCTGGCATTTTTGATTTATGAAATCAACATTGGCTTTTACAAATGATGTGAAGACATATGGTGTCGGAACCGTTAAGTTTGGCGGTGGAGGTGCTGGTACTGGTACATTGTTTTCCTCCATTTCGGTTACTTCGTTCTCCATAGCGGTTGGAGCGGTTATTTTTTATCTTTTAGTTATATATCAATGATTTTACATGTCCATTATTTTGAGATTCACTCATGTTCATTATTTTTAGATTCATTATAATTAGTAATTTTATTGTCAAGTTTGTCTTATATCTTTTTGGGCTTTAGATTTGCCCGTAACGCCGTATAACTCTCGTAACGCCGTATAACTCTTGTAAGTCGCTGGTGAAATTGTGTTTTTGCACTTATTCGGCTTTTTGCACACATAACTAATACATCACTCGCCATGTCGGATAATCCTCCTTATGTGGATATTAACAAAAAAAAAAAGAATTACCAAGTTTGCCCTATATCTTTTTTCTTTTGATGAAAATGCACAAAAAATATTTATATTCCCAAAAATATAACATAAGTTTTAAGACCACCACCAACAATCCACCACAAGAACCACCACCACTAGCCGTCGCTCCTCCTCCGTGCCAAAACACTGATCTCCATATTCAACTTTCCTTTCTCCACCACCCACAACCTTTCTAATATCTCTCTCGCTCTCCCCACCAATTTCACCATTGGAGGGATCTGATGATTGTGTTGTTAAGAACCTTTCGGTGGGGAAAAGTTGTATATATTCGATCTTCTAGTGGGTTGGGCGGAGATGATGAATTCTTTTTAAAAAATAATTTTATTATTATTGTGTTAATGTTTTATATTTTAAAAATAAAAATATAAATACTTAAGAATTGTTAATTTATTTTTTGGGATATAATATAAGTTTTAAGAAAATATAGGAGTTGATTCATTAACTTTTTAGAATACAAGAATGGTTTATTTTTCAAACTATATAACTATAAAATCCATATGGGTAGCTTCTGCTATTAATCAAGTATTAAACAAAAATATAAGATCAAATATCTTTGTTTTGCAAATTCGAAAATAATGCATAATGCTTATAAATTAAGAATAAAATAATACATGGGCCATTTTTGCTATTAAGTACAAATAATGGGTACTTAAAAATAACTTTGGGTGCATTATGATAATTAAACAAAAAATTGAAAAGATTTTACTAATTAAAATAATATTATAATTATTTTTTAATTCAGAAATGGGCAATTTCAGCTGCAACGTACAAAAGTAACAATGCAAAACTAAAATCCAAAATGATATTGGACATTTTCATCAAACGTAAAATGATATAGTGCAAACCTGGCAATTTTTAATATCCACATAAGAAGGCTTATTTGACATGGTGAGTGATGTGGCAACCAAGTGTGCAAAAAGTCTGAATAAGTGCAAAATGGACAATTTTAGAAGCAATGTAACGGAGTTACGGGGCAAAATTAAAGTCCGAAAAGATATTGGACATTCTCATCAAAAGTAAAAAAATATAGGGTAAACTTGGAAATTGCCTTTTTATTTTATTTTATTTTTTATAATTATTGAAACATTAAACATAAATGATAAGTGATATTTCCCTAACATGTAGGGCCTTCTTGTGATTATTCTGACATAATGGGTGACATTTGGAAGAAATATTTAAAGTTTGGAGCCTATTGTTTCATATGAGATATGTGCATAAAACACTCATGTGATTTTAAAAATCTACATAAAATTTCTTTGTGGTTTATTAATTGTTTAAAATTCTCTTATGTTTGAAAAATTAAGCACAAAATTCTCTGTTAAGTTTCAAGTAACTCCATAGTTTTGCTATTAAATGACTAAATTGGCCTTACTTCAATTTTATGAAGAAAATAATATATTTTATATTTTAGAAGATATATATATATATATATTTTAAAATTCTTAAATGTATATCTTTTAATTTATATGAAATTATTAAATTAATTTATTTAGTTTAATAAGTAAATTAAAAATGGGAATTTTGTGCAGAATTTTCCAATGTAAGGTTTCGTGTAGGTTTTCAAACCACAAGGGAGTTTCATGTTAACTAAAGGACAAGAACATACTTTTTAAAAGAAGAAAATGCTCGAAAATCAGGTCCACATTCGGATGGAGCAAGTGTACACCCCCGCCTAACAAAGTTAGACGAAACATGAATTTTATACAAGTATATGAGACCACTAGGTACTCTATGTAGAAATTTTAAAACCACAAAGACATATTAAGAAATTATCAAACTACGAGAGGTTTTTGTGCAGGTCTTCAAAACCGCACGAGAATATCATGCATTTTCCCCTGTTTCATAGAGATAAATGCAACAAATCTCACACGTATTAAAAATGTGTGAGCGCCTCTTCAAATCAAATGGTCATTTGACGGAAGGGAGTAGTCCATTTTAGCAAAGGTTGGGGAAGGGTTTTCTTTTCAAAAACTTTGGAATCTCTCGATCGGAGAAACGACTTAAGAAGTGGGAATTGATGATTTGTCCATTTTTAATAATATTTAAATGATGAGTTTATATAATAAGGTCAACCTTAGAATAAGTATGAACTATAACATTTGAACCTTTTTAATTTAAAAGTCAACCAAAATATACAATTTCTTAAACCAGGGATTATACTTTCTGCAATATCTTGCATATATTAATGTGATCGCAGAATGTATCAAAGAAAGTCAAATAGTTGATTATATCAAATTTTAAAGTTTCTTAGATTATATTATATGTCATATTCTAATACTATCTTTAGTCCATTCTCAAAATGCACATAAAGAAGAAAAAAGAAGAAGTTATGCACCATATAATACACAAAGTATTATTGCAGGACATAATTACTTGAAAATTTCGATTTTATACGTGATTTTGAAGTGTGAATATTATTGTTATTTGCTGGTGCAATCACCGGTGTACCACTCTCTATGTATCACAACAAAATTAATGTTATGTATGATAAATGATAATAGAAAAGTAAAAGTTTATACAGATAATTGCTTTTAGAAAGTACTACTCATCACCGCGTCATTAATATTTCACCACATATTAAGTTTACATATCATGCTTTTAGTGGTAATATAGAGAATGACACACACGCAAAGTTATCAATTATATTAATAACTATTAAAAAAATATTAAATACAGAATCCATTTACCTCTATCCATATTCATGAACAAACAGCTTGTAAAGTATTTCTTTTTATTGCTTTGTTGAGGTAGGTGAATCATGCAAGCAATAAGACTCACCGTCCAACTGCCACCTAAATATAGATAGGTGTGTTATTCTAAATTTGGATTCTGATTCCAGGGGTTAATTTAATCTTAAATTGTAACTAAACTCTAATCTCACACAATATCTACTCTATATTAAAAACCAAATCTCTTCATAATCAATTCTCTTTAATTCCCTTTGCTAGTTTCCTGCAAATCACAAAGGAAAACTAGAACAAAATCCCATTATTTAATTGTTGTCAAAAGATATTATTGATTGATCTGTTCTAACTATTATACTTTCATTACAATTCCCATTTTCTAACAACATGCACCTCACGTTCTCACAACATTAAACTTTTCCATAAAACTGAAGGGACAAAGATCCTTAACTCAATCCCAAAAGACAGATTGTTTGCCTGAATTTTCTTAAACTTGTCGGCATTTGTTCTTGAAAATAAAAAAGCTATCTTTTTTTTTTCTGCTTGAATCTTGAAAAGGTTTAACAATGGTTCGAGCATTGGAGGAGGAAAAGGAACTCTACAAATCTCGAATGGGGCATTTTAAGGCGATGTATGAAAATGGAGAAAGACAGACAAGGAGTATGATCATTAACAACAACAACGGTGGAATGTCGAACGGGGATCACGACAGGGTGACGTCTAAAAGCATTGCTTCAATTCCTTTGAACGATCGCCAAGCGTTGGAACAGCCCAAGATCGGATGGGCGCTAAACAGGACGGATAATATTAAGTCCAGATTATCCAATGATGGAAATGTCGGGAGCCCTCGCGCAAAAGATCGACATTTAGGCAAGAATCAGTTTACTCTGTCATCAGTTACTTGAATTTTTCTTTTGTCTATGTTCATTGAATTTGAGCACATTTTACCATTTTTTCTTTCGTTGTTATTTATCGATGTGTGCTCTTTCTGTGTTGGACATGATATAGATATGGAATTGATGAAGGAAAAGTTTGCCAAGTTGCTTCTTGGTGAGGATATGTCTGGTGGTGGAAAAGGTGTTTCGTCGGCTTTGGCATTGTCTAATGCAATTACAAACTTAGCAGGTATTATGATCTTCTCCGTTAACCTCGGTTGCTCCGATAACTCATTTGTTTATTGCTTGCACAAATGGTTTAATTTGTTGTGTGTTGTGTTATAGTTTATTTTCTTTGACAATTATGTTAATGAATGAATGCAGCTTCTGTATTTGGAGAACAAAAGAGATTAGAGCCCATGGCAGCAGATACCAAAGCAAGGTGGAGAAAAGAGATTGATTGGCTCTTGTCTGTCACAGACCACATTGTCGAATTTGTTCCTTCTCAACAAATGTCCAAAGATGGTACCACTATGGAGGTAACTATCTCTTTATCTCTGTATATAAGTTAGTTTTATGCGCGCTTATGTACTTGTTCCCGTGCTTATCGTTTTTCATCTATGTAACCAGATAATGGTGACGAGGCAGAGAAGTGATCTCCACATAAACATTCCTGCGCTGCGCAAGCTTGACGCCATGCTCCTTGTAATGATCAGATCTTCCTTCAATTCTGACTCTTTATCAAAGTTTGTTGCTTATTTTTGATTTCTTAAAAATGAATAGGATAGCCTGGACAACTTCAAGGACCAAAATGAGTTTTACTACATAAAGAAAGACGACGAGGAATCCAAGAATGGTACAACCACAAGAAATGACGACAAGTGGTGGATTCCTACTCCTAAAGTTCCCCCAAACGGTTTGTCAGAAGTTACAAGAAAATGGCTGCAATTTCAGAAGGATTCCGTAAACCAAGTACTCAAGGCAGCTATGGCCATAAACGCTCAGGTTTTGTCGGAGATCGAGGTTCCAGAAAGCTACATTGAATCTCTCCCCAAGGTACTAAGAAACCAAACTTGTCTGAGATAGTGATGAATTTATCGTTTTTCTGATATTTATTTGTTTCGTTTATAGAATGGAAGAGCAAGCCTTGGAGAAGTAATATACAGGAGCATCACGGACGATTACTTTGATCCAGACGATTTTCTTTCTTCGTTGGACTTGTCATCGGAGCATAAAATTCTCGACCTTAAGAATAGGATTGAGGCATCGGTAATGATCTGGAAAAGGAAAATGAATGCCAAAGATACCAAGTCTTCGTGGGGCTCAGCTGTGAGTATGGAAAAGCGAGAATTGTTTGAAGAAAGAGCGGAGACGATTTTACTTATTCTGAAGCACCGGTTTCCTGGAATTCCTCAATCTGCTCTTGACATAAGCAAAATCCAAGACAATAGAGTAAGACGTTCTCTCCATTCTGTCAATCTACCATATATTTGCATACATTTATCGGTTCTTCAGTAAACTTTGATATTTTTTGGATAAAACTGGCTGTTTGGTAGCCCTTTAAAGGATCTCACACCTGCAACCATTCGATGTTATGGTTTGGTAAGGTTATTCGTGATACAAGTCAAGTCCGTTGGATTGAATCAACTCCAATAGTCTATGTTGTAATATCATCCGTCCATGTTCGATAGACGAAATCGTCATACTAATCACATATGTCCATTTCTTATTCTTATGAATTAATTTTCTTGATTCTGCAGGATGTGGGGCAAGCAATTCTTGAAAGCTATTCAAGAATTATAGAAAGCTTGGCGTATACGGTCTTGTCAAGAATCGACGATGTAATGAATGCTGATGCCCTTGCTAGAGATCCATCAGCTGCAGAAGAAAAGAGGATCCCATCAAAAGATTCCACGCCGAGAGCTAAAGAAGAACTGGAAAACTCAAATGCAGCAGAGACACCGACTTCAATGAGACTGTTGGATTTCATGGGATGGAATATAGATCAGGGAGAGCCAGACGCGAAGAAAGATTCTCAAGACGAGGTTACCACCAATGCAGCGGTAAAGCAGCTCGGCAAACCACCTAACATCGTCACAAACAAGAAAATGTCGTACATCGAAAGGCTAGAGAATTTAGGCGGTTTAAGAAGTCCAACAGCACGGCACTGACACTGATTCACCGAAAACGAATACTAACGCATGAAAATCAAAAAAACTAACCTTCAAAACTCACACAAAAGTATGAAACTGATCATCCTTGTACATATGATGATCAAATAGAGGTTTTTTTATTCTTTTTTTTCTTTTTCTTTTATCCAAGTCATTGTTCTCCTTTTGTAAATAGGAAAAATCAGGGGAATCAATTGTACGTGTGAGTACTTTAGATGTTCAAGAAGACCAAACACATTGCCGTCATGGTTGTTCTCCTTAACCGAATGTCTCTATAAATATATGAATTGCACCAGGCATTCTAATATAGTATATATATGTTTCAACATCATAAGCAATGAAGATTGAAGTTGTGTCAATGTGTCCTAATGTCTCTAAATCTGCAAATTGGTGTTATGTAATTGTTATTGTTCATTCTTACAATGCCATTCGTAGGTAAGCTTAGTAATATAATTCATCCTTCTTTGCCTTCTTTGGTCATCGACTACTAAAATTTGATTCAAATAGCAACTGAGCACATAACTTAAGATTTCTTGATGATCAACATTGTCACAAGTAGATTATGATACATCAGACGACAATGAATATGATCGAAAACCTTATGTAAATTACAAAATCAGATCTTATGTAAATGACACGACAATCAGATTTTGCCGCGTGGCCCGAGTTTAGGGGGGAGTTGAGGGCCTTTGACAATAGGCAAAACATCTCCAGTTGCTTGGGAGCTGACATAAGCAAGAGTTGATCCACCTCCTATGATCAAGAACTTGAGCAATAGACCTCTCTTGGTGAAAGGAGCAGCAAATGTCTCAAAGAACTTACTCTGCAAAATATAAATAAATAATTAGAAACAAACTTCTAGTCATTAAACAAGTGTAAATGAAGATTCACATGTATAATATACCTGAAGGGAGTTGTAGGGCGAGGGCGCGTCTGAGCCGTATAAGTCCCATTGTCCGGTGGTGTTGCCGATATCCTCCAGATCAAAGTATACGCTCTTGTCGCCGTACTTTGCAACCACGGCACCACTCCTGCAAACATTTGCCATATAGCAAAGATAAGTAACAATATTACGATATTACTTAGAGTCGATTACAATGACAATCATATTTAGGTAATTTCATTAGGCCTAGCTAATTTTATAGTCAGATACATATGTCAGACCGTCAGATTTATGATACGTGTACATAATTCTTGATAGGATCTTAATGCACAAGTAATAATAAGTAACAAGATTTATAATACATGTACACGATGAACTTAATGTGCAAATTGCCAAATAGTATTAATAAGTCGTAGGATTTATGATACGTGCACATAATTTTTGACCGATTGATAAATGTTACCTGTAGTTAGCGGGCTTGAAGCTCACACGTGATGGCTTAACATGGAGCTTAGTTCCGGCAAGGGAACTACCAGCGAGGCCCTTGACGGCTGTGGGCTGAGCAAAGGTTGCGAGAGATGCCATTATTTTTTGCTGTCAGGTTAATTTTTGGAAGGATAAACTAGAAAAACTAGTTGAGGTTCTTATTTGCCAAATTTGATTTGTGCTAGTGGATCTTGGCTTGCCACGTGGGAATATCATTTTCTTTTGAGGAGTGAAGAGAAACCATTTAGGAGGTGCCATATGTTGGAGTTGGATAAGCCTATCCCTCACAGATTGTTGTTCTTTAACTTATGCTATTCATTCATTATTTATTTTTTAGTTATTTTCAGAATTAAGCTTGGCAAAGAGAATGAGAATCTTATAGAAAAGTTGTGCGACGTGTGCCGGGTTAGAAACGAGTTTAGCAAAAAAAAAAAAAAAAAAATTTATCAACAACATGTATATTTCTTGAAGAGATTCCCAAATGTTATTAAAAAGATCATATCTTTAAAAAGACTGGACACTTAGGGCTCATTTGGTTGGCCCTAAAAACACTTAGGGCTGATTTGGTTGGCCCTAAAAGGTCATATTAGTCCATACTAATCCATTTGAAACTGGATTGAATAGTTGCATAACCAGCTTTGGTAACTCAGCTTTAAAATCGGGTCATCCATATTCAATATGAATGACTCGGTCCCCATTCGGGATTTTAATCAGCGGTGACGAGGCCTTTTCCCCAATATGACTTCAACAGTCATTTGAACCGCTCAACTGAAATTATAGATTTAGCCCTAAAATTAACGTAACCATCCCCTTCTTCAATCCTCACTGTAGGGTTGAAAAATTCTTCACCTTATGGTTAAAACGAATTACAATAGAAGGAGAATTGCTCACACTCGACTATTAAAAAGAAAAAAAGAAATCCTCAAATCTCACGTTTTTATGCTCTACGCCCTTTTACTCTCTTTGTAACTTTTCTTCTTCTTTAATGTATTTTGTTCATCGATTGCAGTTTGTTTACAGCACAACTAGGAGAGAATGGTGAAACGTCCAAGTCTTGCCTTTACCATCCATCATCATCCAACAACTGACTTTGACGGGGATTGAAAGGAAGGAAGAAGAAGTCATATCTGGTAGGCTAGACTTTCATCTTCACTCACGAACGAAGTTTTGGAGACGTTTCCATGTTTTTAATAGTAAAAAATGATATCGAACCAAAATGATTCCAAGAAGTTATCACCTTAGCGAACAACACAAAGAAATCGGTTAATTGCAGTGACTCTTATGTAAGATCCATCTTTAGAAAAAAAGTTATTAAGTACAACGGTTGTATGATGAGGTAGTGCAGTCAATTCGATTATTGGTGTTAATGCACGCGTAAAGCGTATAGAAAGTTATTGTGCTATAATTTTTTTTTTAAAAAAAAAAATCAATAATTCTAATCATCTATCATACCACGTCATCGTGCAACAACTGTATGACCATCGGTTGTGCCATGTTATTCGTACATAAGTGTCCATAATATATTTTTTCCTAGTTGCTCGAACAAAAACGCTACTCAACCAGCACGACTTTATCCACACACGAAATACATAACAGCCAACACTCCCATTCAACCAAACCAAAAAGAGAACAAAAATGTTACTCACAGCTCCACCAATCCTCCAATTCAAATCCCTCACCCTCACCACCCCTTTCCTCCATGGCACCACCCCACTCACCCGCCTCTTCAAACCCACCTCCACCTCTCCTCCACCCCCCACCACCTCCCTCCCTATCATCAAAGCAATGAGGACCCTACAAGGCAAAGTGGTGTGCTCCACCAACGACAAGACCGTTGCCGTCGAGGTTGTACGTTTGGCCCCACACCCAAAGTACAAACGCCGGGTCAGGATTAAGAAGAAGTACCAGGCCCACGACCCGCTCAACCAGTTCCAGGTTGGCGACATTGTGCAGCTGGAGAAGACCAAACCCATTAGCAAGAACAAGACGTTTTTGGCTATTCCGGCTCCCCCAAGGACACGTCCCAGTACGGAAAAGGCGACGACAGGGGAGTTGGGTATTCCGTTGGAATCCGCGACTTAGATTGTTTCTTTTTTTGTGTTTTTGTAATTCTTTTGTGGTGTTAATGGTTGATATTGTTGTTGGTTACTTTTGTTGAATTTTGGTGAAATGTGTGGAGTTGTTATTGTTTTTAATTGCGTTGGCGAGCCGGTTTGGATGATGGTTGATTTTTGATGAGTTTATGTGGCTGGATAATGTTTGATGATTAGTTGGTTACATCGAGAGTTGGAACGTTAGCTGTTACTCAGTTCTACTCTGGCCGTGATTAGGATTATTGGTAGGGGTCGTTTGGTATCTAATGGGTAGCTTGATTTCGTAGTGTGGTCTCTTTTACCTTAGACGTTATAATTTACTTAAAAGAGATGGTTTATTATTACCTATGTAGTACCTTGTTGATTGGGTTCAATCCGATTAAGCCGCCAAAGCACTGCAAAAAGCTTGCATAATGCACTAGTAGCATGTTACTCTGGATTGCGTGCCACCTAATAAGAGTTGTATTTGTTATGATTGTTTGTGTGGCTGCAGATGGTGTAGTTCAGGCAAGTGATATTTGTGATGATGTTTGATGATTTAGTTGGATGGTATAGAGAGAGTTTGGAACGTTAACTATTGCCGAGTTCTGCACTGGCCGTGATTAATTGTTATGGGTTATTTGGTATCTAATTAATGATTAGAATTGCTAAGATTATAGTATGACATGTGCATGAAATGATGATGTCTGTGATAATGTTAGATCGTTGAGTTCTGCAGTGGCCGAGACTAGATAATTCTAAGGTCGTTTGGTGTCCAAGTAATGATTAGAATTGCTAAAGATTATAATCTGTTTTGTTTTATAGATTATAGTTCATTCAAGAGAGGTGGTTTTGTGACCTATGTAGTACCTTGTCGGTTGGGTTCAATCAAATTAAGCTGCCACTGCACTGCAATAGGCTCACGGAACGCACTAATAGCATGCTGATATACGTGCCCTTTTGCATTAGTTATGTCCCAGGCTGGTCTTAACTTGGCTTTTTGAGAGTTAGTTTCAACTTTTAATAGACTGCATTCAGTTTCTTCAGGTGTGTACGTGATGATGGAAGTTCTGTGAGCCTGTTCATGAGACTTATTTTGTACTCTTGCAATGATTATAGTATGTATTGTGATCTTATTGATTGCATTCTTTGCCAAGTCATAGTGGATTGGTGTTTTAGGTGGATGTCTCCGAGAATCCTTTTGGTTCTTAAGTTTTGTCATTATATTGTTTTCAATATAATTACTTGTTTCTTGGTCGCATGATTTGGAAGTTGTGATTGATCATTGATGCTTATGGTAAGTGGATATATTTGCTCAGTAGTTCACTTATCAATAGCTTCAAAGCTTGGTGTCAAGTTCAATAAATTGACAAGAACATGATATAAAACCATATTCCACAACTCCTTTTATGTGTCGTATAGGTTCATACAAGTAATTTTAGAACCCCTTTTCTCAGTTTTGTTAGGAAAACACTTAAGTCATCTACTTTCATCTCATTGATCTGTTCTAACTGTAGCCTTCAAGGTGACAAATGTGCTTCTATATTGTATGCTACATTGGCATGCAAATAAGTACTTAACGATTAGAGAACAAAGCGGGTGTCACACTTACAGTTGCAAAAACTCTTGTATTCATAATGAATACGATGCCATAATGTCATTTGCCTGAGTTTGTAAGCCGAACAACAATATAATCAAAAAGGACCCGGCTTCGCATTTCTCTAGCTAAAATATGTTCTAAATTGCATTTCTCTAACAATTAAAAAACAGTATTCTCCTTAACTATAATAAAAAATAATCAAAGCAGGAGAAAATGTCATGAGTCTTCACACTGCAAGCTTTTCTTTATGCGCTGCAATGTAGATGATATATGGGTGATAACCGACTCTAAAGACTCGACTGAAATTTTCTCTGGTGGAGAGTGGCTAAGTAGTACTTGTGAGGCCATAGTAAGCAAAGACCCTCCTTCCATTCCCTTCTCCGCTGTCCTAGAAGTAATTACCATAGGCCTAGATTCGATCCCATCGGGCAGAATAGAGAAACCAGAGGACAAAACTGCAATATTGCTAGAGTCGCTCCCTGCCATCACCGATTCAAGGCCATTGATGTCAACAGGGGCGTAGACCACCATCGATTCATAGGCATTTGTGCTGCTTTCTTGGAGTAACCATACATCGTGTTTGTTAGTTTTCATGGCCTGAATCCATGAACATAGAACATATATTAGGAAGCCTTATTGATTATTACAGAAACATTTTTTACTTGTGGACTCACCAGCACAGTGACTGCATTTCCTCGATCTTTCCCTGTAGCCAAGTTTGCAATGGGTCGAACTGGACTTCCATCGGATGTGGTATCCCACTGAGATTCATGCAAGAAAATAGTTATAACTTACACATACTCATGTATACCTAGGCCGTATATTCTGGAACTTGAATCATTAAGACGCAAGGAAACTTTAAGCAGGTTTCAGCTACCATTTATAGTGTCATACTCTAAGTGAACGAAGTTGAAGTACCTCATTTCTTCGATTTTCATCTCTCAAGAAGTTGAATAAGTCAAAATGAGAGACGGGCAACCACACAGAACAAACTGAAGTCATGATCATGCCAATAGGTTCTCCAGGATCAATAAGGTTCTTCCTTGAAGCCAGCCTGATGTCATCACCATTTTTACTCGTGACCTTCTTCCATGAGTTATGGCTAGACGCGCCCAATGCTCTACAGAAGCTCCTTCTCATTCTTTGTGCCAGTTTCAGTAAGTTTTTCCTCCCAGCAAGTGTAGCAACACCTATTTCAGTAATCATTTTCTAACTTAGTTATTCGCAGATTCATTCGGTTTGACAAAATAACTTGGATGGTGAATGGTTAAAACGTTACCACTTGAATCCTTTGCAGGAACATTTGTAGCGATGGAGAACAAACGCCTCTCGCACTGGTGTTGCAGCGAGGATATCCAGTGCTTTGCACCAAATGCCAGGCCACTGTTAACCATGGTACGGTACAGGGAGTGGACCATGCTTTTCTGAGACTCCAAGTGCACCACCCAAGTTACCTGAAATCAGAGAGGGAGACCAATGATGCAACTTCATTCATTTATTTTCGTTTCAATCACGTTTTCGTTGCATTTAGTATCAGTTTCAAGTTACAACCTTACAGTGGCTATTGGATATATCCTCAATAATGCAACCGGAAGGAAGCTTTCTGCATTTCTGCAGAGATGCGTCTATATTATCATCAAGTTTGTCGATAGATACATCAACAATTGCCCATTGACCAGGTCCAAACTGTTTGCTGTATCGAACAAAATACACTTCTCTCGTGGCCACCATCGGTGTCAGCATTTGGGTCTCCACTGACATCTGCCACAAGCAAAAACCATAAGTTTTCGAGACAACCATCAGTGATCCAGGTATTATGTTATTATAAGCTACTGGAACGAAAGAAAATTTATCTCTGCTTCAGTTTCGAGTTTTCCTGCTTACCAGTATAATTCAATTAAAAGAATCATATTCCAAAAGAGAGGACTGGTATAATTTGTAAATCCTGATTAATAGACCATACCAAGTGAACAGCACCATTTCTGTTAGCACCTTCGCCATTATAATTAGCGATAACATCTACAGTGGTTGCCTTTGAGATCAAGCAAGGGAACAACTCTTTCCACTGATTCTGCAACGAAAATAGTTGTGCTAACTTCTAACGTCATAAAAAAAATTATTTGACTTAAGAGTAGTGTATCGACTATTTACCACGTCCATCAAACTCTGTACCAGCCATGAGAAATTGACGAGAACAGTGCCACTCTCCCTTGATGCCTCTACAGATTTCTTTGACAGCATTTCTTCCAAACTTTTATAAGAACAAAACTCTTTCATGTATTCGTCATAATTCAGTATCTCACGCCCCGTCTCGTAGCTTTGTACCCACAATGGCTTCCCAACACTAGCCATCTTTTTCAGTTCCTCTGTAGCGCTGTTAACTGCATCCATTATACGTGGTTTCTCGAGGCCAAAAATCCCCGTACAAAACCCGGAGCTTCTGTTTTCTTCGTCCGTTCCAGAGGTGCAGGATGAGCTGTATGCTGACGGGTTTTTCATAATTATCGATCTAAGTTTTTCAACCTGCATGCATATGAGATGCCTTCATATGAAAAATCTCTAAAAATACGTAGGATTCCAACGTTATATATGCTACGTGGTGATTAGTTTTCGAACCTCAGCTTTGAGTTTGTTGTTTTCCATTCTTAGTTGCCGCTCTTCGGTGCCTTTGAGTGTATTTTTGCTGGTGGTAGCAAACCCACAGTTAGAACAAGGTGAGTTGTTACTGTTGTCTCTCAAAACCTTATTTTCTTCGACAAGTTTTTCTATTTGGCTTTGTAGTAAAGATTTTTCGTGGCGCTCCTGTATCGCCTGCAAAATGACTTACGATCATCTCTGTTTGCATGGATACTTAGCAACATGTACATTCTCTTATAAGTTATAACTTGTCATGTGACTCATGTTCAATCAAGAAACCATGATTGACAAGTTACCTTGATTTGGGTTCGACGATTTTGAAACCAGAATTTGACTTGGCTAGGATTAAGTCCTAATTCCTTGCTCAACTCAAGCCTTTGCTTCTCATCTGGATGAGGAAATTCTTTAAGTAAACTGCAAATCATGATCATGTCATGAAGCTGTAAGTTTTTCTAGTTGCATGTCTGAAAAGCTGAATGCATGTAAATTTCATATGTGTTTTAGTAATTACTGAAACAATACAGGGCGGTTCTATAATTAGATACAATTGAGGGGTATAACTATAATTATCCCACTTGAATGGTGTAGGCATAAAGTTATATTTGCATTATATGTATATGCAAATGTGTTCATGACTTTCTGTACCAAAATTAAAATTAAAATGTGTTTATACTTTATGTGAGTTTGTACTGTGTACATAAATATTTATATTATATTTATTTAATGTATAAACCTAGATGACGAGAATCCGTACCGTATAATAAATGTGATGTGACTGATTCTGTGATTCATGTACTATAGTGAGAAAAACGTGGCCAAAGAAAAATCCAGCTACTTTTTCTTTTCCTCTTAAAAGCAAGTTTCTAAAATTGTAGCTGTACCTCAATTGCTTCAACTAGTAAAATCAATCTAGCATACATACACCACTGCATCTCTATGATTTATGCTAAAATGAAGAGATATGTAGCTAAAAAAAAAAAATCAATTAAAAATTAAAATAAAAGAATTAGAAGTTAGAACATACGCTTCCATTTTTTTGATCTGTTCTGGGGTGTGCCTGTTACATGATTTCTTTCTCTTCTTCTTTTTATTATTCTCAAAATCTTCGTCGTCATTGTCGTCGTCGTCGTTAATAACATTTTCCGCTTCATCCGACTTCCCGGGGCCGGAGTTTTCGCTGCTTATCTCCACCATAGTCTCTTCCGTCGCCCGCCATCCGCCCCCGCCTTCCACCGACTCCGTGTCACCATTATCCCGGAAAATTCCAGCCTTTATACCCAAAAAATAAAGGACATAAAAACCATGTTAGAAAAAATGTAGTACATAAACAAAGAATAATAATAAGAAGAAAGGTAGCATGATGAGTACAAGAGTGAGGGAGAGGGCTGGAGAGGCGGAAAAGTTTCTAGCACGAGTGTTTGACATGTTTAGTAATGTTACATTGTAAATGGTTTGTCTTTATGTATTTATTATTACATTGGTGGATGTTGTTGTGGGAATGTGGGTGTACGTGTTATTACTGATTCCTGTTATATTTTTCTTGTTTATAATGCGCCAAATAGAAACAGGAAAATAAAGGTGCTAAAACTGGACGTGGTCCAATCAATGTAATGATGTGAAACAAAAGAAAGGCCTTTGGATCTGATAGTGTAATAAATAGCAAAAACTATCCCTTATTATTTTTACTTTGCTAAAAGCAAGCCTGTATTATTTATGGGGAAACAAGAGTAAATCCTTGTACTACTTAGCAATTTAACGTTCTAAAATTATGCAGTTATCAACCGAGTCCTGAATTTGAATAATGAGAGGCAAAATATTTTTTTAAAAGAAAAAGTAGACAATAATCTATGTTGCACCGACACTTCAAAATATCAATCGTGTCTGTGTTTGTGTTAGTGTCCAACACGTGTCTGACACCGATACTCGTCTGACACTAGCTCCTCCGACACGTGTCGTACACGCCATGTGAAATATTTCAGTAAAAATAAATAAAACTTAATTCTGACACTTGAGAGACATTCTCCAACATAATTTAGACATGCTCTAGATAAAATAATAAAATTTATTTAAAATAAAAAGTTTCTAAATTGATAATTAAAAGTTAAAAAGATGAAAAATAAATTACGAAAACTTATATAACTAAATAAAAAACATAAATAGAAATCATTTTCAATTAGTGCATTTTTAAATTGAGCAATATTTATATTTTTGAGTATTCTATATGTTAACATGATGATAATTCACCTGCTTGAAATAAACAATGAATCAATTATTGGAATTAACAAATATATTATTATATGATTATGCGACATGCCTCCACGATACAGGTATCACGCCTCAAAATATCCCTCGGAGCACATCTCCAACACAACAAATACTGGAGCAGAAGCAACAGGAGGAATACAAGACCAAGGCGGAGTCTCACAAACTAACTGCTATCGGAACTCCTTCAGTATTGGGCGAATACTCCGCCAAGCCCGCTAGAGCCATCGGACCCCAATGGACTTCCAGTCCCAGAACCATGACAAAAACACTTCCTTGCTATACACTCTCAACACAAACGCTCTCGGAGCACTACCCCAGTACTTCCCTGCTACGCACTCCTAGCACAAACTCTCTCGGAACACTTCTTCTGTCGACCAACCCAGAGGTCAGGACTTCACAATGACGCAACAACTACAGAACGACACTCTCCGAGCACTCGGAAAAAGAAAGCACCTACCCACGATCACTAAAAGAACCTCTCGGAGATCAACCCATGAACGAACACCCCCTCGGAGAATACCCTAAAGCAAACACTCCAGAATACACACCTCTCGGAGAAGCACTATCACTAAAAGAACACTCAGACTCGGCCCTCGAGTCACCATATGAAGCAATGAGCTCTCGGAAGCAAAGAAGACAATCTACCCCTTATCATAAAGAAGACAAAAGCTCTCGGAAGAAGATGAAATGATACAGTCAACAAGATAGACGTTATCTTATTGGTTAAAAGACTATTGTAACGCGTGTAAAGCACCACCACATGCATAACGACACCTGTAAACACATGCATAGCGACACCTGTCCCTAAAAACTCTATATAAACAAAATACGAAGGGAAAGAAAGGGAGGTCGGACAATTGGGAAAAAATACACCTATAGACTCGGAGAATACGAGGAAAGACTCGTAAAAGAGAGTGGAATATAGTTAATAAAAGGAAGGAAGTTTTTTTAAAATTTTTTTCTCTTGTTAGCATAACATTTAGTTTTTGAACCACGGGCAAAGGCGTTCCAACCCAAATAAATAATTCAGTTAATAGGAAATAATTCAAAACCCGTTAACAAAATGGCGCCGTCTGTGGGAACACCATGAGATTTGTCTCCAAGAACATCCAAAGAAGACGCGAGTCAGGGAAAGTTTACTCTCGTGATCATTAAACCCTTGAGAAGGTTTTTATTCGATCGTTGCCATAACCAAAAGGAGAAGCAGGTGCTACAACAATAAAACTACGCATCAAAGATAAGTATCCTTTCACTTGTTGTAGTATGAGTTAGATTATGGTATCTTCGTAAAGAAACCATAAGATTCTATAATTTGCTATGTAAATACTTGGGGGAAGGAAGGAAAACAGAGCCCAGAAACCTAGGAGAATATTTCCGAGAGCGGTTACTCTAGGAAGCCTCACTCGTACTCTCTAGCCAAAGGCTTTTCGAAAGTCTAAATAAGTAAAAGAGACAAGGATATGAACAATTCTACTAGGAATGATTCTTTAAAGGACGTGAAAATATTCACTAAACTCTAAGCATCTATGCATACTCACGACCCTTCCTCAAATAATTGAATTAAGATTGAGCTGCCTAAAGCATACTATAATAGGCTACGAGGACGTGCCCGGGGATACTCCTATTTAGGAAAGTATATTCCCCCAAACTTGCACTGCAAATAGACACGCTATGCTAAGAAAGTTGCTTGGCCAGTAAGAATGGGATGCTCTCTCATTTCTGTAAACTCAATCTCAGAATTCTACGATTAAAGGAAATGAACTAAGTATCCATAATATGCTAAAAAGTTATGTGACTATGAACACGGGAAAAAAGCTTTGTTCCAAATGAGAAATGGTTCATTCCAAATAAAAATAAGTACCATTACATAAAAATATAAAAAGTACAATGATAGAAAAATGAATTAAAAACCCCTAAGACAGGGGGGGTTGAGCACTCGAAGAATCAGGGGTTGGCTCGGTGGTAGGAGGAGTAGGAGCACCCGCAGGAGAAGGAACACCAGAGGAGGTAGCCTGGACCCCAACTTGGAGAGGGGAGTGCGCTGAGGACCGCGGAAGGATGGCAGTAAAAGGCACCCGATTCGGGGAAGATGAGGAGGGAGGAAGTGGGGAGCTGCTCTTTTGGAAGAGGTCGTAGGCTTCCTCCAAAGTTGGCCTCTTCATCTCCGCGATATTAATTACCCGCGGGTCTAAGTTACGATCCACCTTCTGTCGTACCTGCCCAAAGCACTGAAGGAATCCCCACATAGCAGATCCTACTAAGTACCCTGGATGCTTGTTGAGGTACAGATCCCTTACCCGAAGAGTAGTTTCCTCTCGGGCCTGCTTAACAGCAGCATCCACCCGTTGCTGCACTTCCTCAGGAAGAATACCGCCCGGAGCTTTGGCTTGTGCCAACTCCTCGTTGAGAGTGTCCACCTGGCCCAATGCCTCCGACAGATGTTGCTCCAACTCTTTCTGCTTGGCCTCCCAAGGAATTTTTTCCCCCTCAAAGGAGGTCACATTCTCCTTCAGCACGACCCCGGAAGCCTCCATCTCCTTTACAAAAGAGAGGAGCTGCTTATTCTCCTCCCTCAACTCGTAGTTTTGTTTCGAAATACTGACCCACGCCTCGTTATACTTCCCCATTCTCTCCCGCAAATCCTTGTTCTCATCCTCTAGCTTCCGAGATTTCTCTTCCGCCGCACTCGTCAGTTTTTGCAGCTTCTCGACCTCGAGTAACAGAAGATGAAGCATTTTAGGTGCCTAAGAAAGCAAAACAGAAGAATAAAGATCCCGCGTAGGATCTTAAATGAATTAGATGAATAAAAACTTACCAACATAGCCACGTTGTTGGTACAAGCTCGGACGAATTGCCACCCGTCCGCTGGTAGAGAATTGGCGGCCGACAAGTATCGGGTGACCGTCTCCAGTGCCGCCTGGGCATCTTCCGAGCTGGGCTCCCCCTCTGAAACGGAAGCTTTAGAAGAGGAAGGCATCTCAGGAGGTACCACCCCCGGCAATGGAACTTGGGTGACTATAGGGCTATCGGACTGAATAGCCACGAAAGGTCTCGGGGAAGGAGCACTCGTAAGCGGGGGACCCGCGGCCAAAATCTCATCAAGCAAACTCATGGTATCGAATGCTGGAGAGAGAGCAGGGTCGGCAGGAAGGGATCCCCCTTCCAAACCAAAAAAATCTTCATCTCCTACAAAATCAGAAAGTTATCTAAGTAAAAATATCATTTTGGCTATCTAAAGCATACTCCTAAACACTCCCTCTACTGTTTAAAGACTAGAAACACGTACCTTTCGGAGGGGTCGCCAGCAAGGCGTAAGAATCCCCTGATAACTCCGATGATGAGGGTATGTGGATGACACCGGGGGCTGGTGGAGCCATCCCCTCTATCCCAACCTCGTCTTTCCCATCCCCTATAGTGAAGACCCTCGTAGGACCCGCATCGGCAGAAGTCACGGCTAGCTCTGCTTCCTGAGGGGTATCGGAGGTCCCGCTAGACGACCGGGATGTAACTGCAGCAACCTTTGAAGGAGTTCCTCCTTGCTCTCCTTCCGCAACCTCCACAGTTCTACCCTCTCCTAGGGTAGACTTCCCCTTCTTGCTCACCACGACCTCACTCTCCACCATAAACGGTCGTAGGACATTCACTACCAAGACAATCACAAGTTAGAAAAAATAAAAGAAAACCCCTTCAGATAAGAGGTATAAGGGTAAAAGACTCACCAAATGTATCAAACAACTTCTCGGGGACAGCCAAAGGAGTCGCAATTCTGTCTATCGGGGAGATGTACTTCAATCCTGCGGTCCGATAGAGACGAATAAAGTCCTTTGACTCCACGAGAGGCTTTGCGGAGAACACCGGTGAAAACACCAGTGTGTCGTCCATCACTCTGTCGGGGAGAGTAGGCACCCTCCAAGTCATGGGTATGTCCCACGACCCCACAACAGGATTAATAAAGAAGAACGTGTTCTTCCACGAGCTGTGGGAGGTGACCATACCCTCAGAAATCATGTCGTCCTTATCTCGGTGAGTAAAGCAGTAGAAAGGACCTCCTCCGGGAGACTGCTTCAACTCGAAAATAGCAAATAATCTGTCCCTCGTGCACTCGATGCCTCTCACCAGGCACCAAAATACGAACAAAGCCAGTGCCGTAAACAAATTCGGGGCAAGCTGACTCGGACAAAGGTTGCAATAATTGAAGATATCGCAGTAAAATGGCGGGAAAAAAGTGCGCAGTCCCGCCTTTAGCTGCGGGTAATACACCGTCAAGTATCCTGACGGAGGAGCATCACCCCGGTGGTGGGCCTCCGGCACCGTTATTTCAATATTACGGCCGGAAGCGCCATGCTCCTTGAACAAATTCTTAATTTCCTTCTCGGTGGCGGTGCTAGCCATATCACCCACCTTTTGGGTGGCTCGCGGAGCGCCACCTTTGTCAGCCTTTTTCTTCATCTTCTTTGATTTTCCAGCACCGCCACTGCCGCTCGCCCCCACCGCCGCAGCACTCCTCTTTCGCGAAACTTGAAACCCTAACCCCGCCGCTCCTCCAGTACCAGAAGCAGCCGAAACCAGATTGGTGTTAGATTGCGACGCCATTAGAAAGAATTTTTGAAGGAAAAGAATACTTTAGCAGAAATCTGTTGCAGAGAAAAAGAGTATGCGCTTAGCAGGGAGAGAATATTATTTGCTCAAAATTTGCAAGTGATGGTGATGGGTGAAGAAGAGGGTTTTTAAAACCCTACGCCCACTAAGCGTCTTAAAAGACCACTAAGCGTGCCCACGCCCCACGATTGAAAGTCGTGTTTAATGACACGTCTCCTCGGTTAACGAAAGTATAACGGTCAAGACGCTTCGATTCTCGCATCCAACTTAAACGTGGCATTAAAATCGCCACTAACTGCATTTAAATCGCAGTTAATTAAATTATAATTAATGCCCCTTGTAATTAATGCCCCAATAATGACATACGAGGGCACATTTGGGAAATACAATGGGATCACTCGGAGAGAGTAATCACTATACTCCTCGCCTTTTTAAAGGTAATGCCAAGAACGAGGGAAACGTCGAACAAAACATAAATGTCACTGACGAATGTTTACGACATCCCTGAAGAGTTCTACGAGGCCTTGTGAAACCTTCCCCGTAAACTTGACAAAATGCACGATACTAGAACTCTCGTACCCTTTAAAATATTAAGTTTCTAGTGCAATAATGATAACTAACTGCACTACAAACTTGGGGGGGTTTGTTAACAGGATGATAATTCACCTGCTTGAAATAAACAATGAATCAATTATTGGAATTAACAAATATATTATTATATGATTATGCGACCTGCCTCCACGATACAGGTATCACGCCTCAAAATATCCCTCGGAGCACATCTCCAACACAACAAATACTGGCGCAGAAGCAACAGGAGGAATACAAGACCAAGGCGGAGTCTCACAGACTAACTGCTATCGGAACTCCTTCAGTATTGGGCGAATACTCCGCCAAGCCCGCTAGAGCCATCGGACCCCAATGGACTTCCAGTCCCAGAACCATGAAAAAAACACTTCTTTGCTATATACTCTCAACACAAACGCTCTCGGAGCACTACCCCAGTACTTCCCTGCTATGCACTCCTAGCACAAACTCTCTCAGAACACTTCTTCTGTCGACCAACCCAGAGGTCAGGACTTCACAATGACGCAACAACTACAGAACGACACTCTCCGAGCACTCGGAAAAAGAAAGCACCTACCCACGATCACTAAAAGAACCTCTCGGAGATCAACCCATGGACGAACACCCCCTCGGAGAATACCCTAAAGCAAACACTCCAGAATACACACCTCTCGGAGAAGCACTATCACTAAAAGAACACTCAGACTCGGCCCTCGAGTCACCATATGAAGCAATGAGCTCTCGGAAGCAAAGAAGACAATCTACCCCTTATCATAAAGAAGACAAAAGCTCTCGGAAGAAGATGAAATGATACAGTCAACAAGATAGACGTTATCTTATTGGTTAAAAGACTATTGTAACGCGTGTAAAGCACCACCACATGCATAGCGACACCTGTAAACACATGCATAGCGACACCTGTCCCTAAAAACTCTATATAAACAAAAGACGAAGGGAAAGAAAGGGAGGTCGGACAATTGGGAAAAAATACACCTATAGACTCGGAGAATACGAGGAAAGACTCGAAAAAGAGAGTGGAATATAGTTAATAAAAGGAAGGAAGGTTCTTGTCAATTTTTTCTCTCTTGTTAGCATAGCATTTAGTTTTTGAACCACGTGCAAAGGCGTTCCAACCCAAATAAATAATTCAGTTAATAGGAAATAATTCAAAACCCGTTAACACTATAACTTTGGATTGTTATTCATTTTGATTTATATTCGTATTTGAAACCAGTACGTGAATTTAAGTGAGCGTCTTGTTTATACTTCATTTTGTTTGATAGGTGGTGAATGGTAAGTGGTAATTTTATTTGAATTTAAATATTTTATGAATTTTTACTTGCTTCGAAGATGTTAATCCTATATATTTTAGTAATATTTATAATATTTTAATATAAAAATCTATGCCGTGTCTTGGTCGTATCAGGTTTTTTTAAGAATCTGTGTCACCGTATCCGTGTCCATGTCGATGCATCATAGGCAAGAATTCGAAAAAAACTTAAAGAGGAGAGATAATCGAAACAATACTCCAAGAAAGACCATTGTGAATGGATTTTTGGGGCTTTGGAAAAAGATGAATACTCAATGAGGTTGTATTTTGTTTCAGCTTTTAACTCATAGCGAGAATCCTTTTGATAATAAATACTAACAATAAAAAAACAAGTTTATGATTTCGTCACATTTAAATTAATAAAGTGGTAGAGATTCTTTTGTTATTTTCTACATCAAATTAAAATAACATATGAGGTTATTTACTAATTACACAAAGTACATGGGTAGTTTTCTCAATTCCAGATTTATTGAAGTCGGCATCCTTTCTTTTCTTCTGTAAAATTGCGACCAGCTACACTTAATTATAGGTCTGCCCCATGAGTCTCGCACGTGAGCTGATGTTTAATGGCAAAACGACAACTCAAGTAATAAAAATCAATACATGTATAGATTTACCTTATTTCAGGTTTATCTAATTACCATTTTGTTTTAACACCGGTCTTTAAATGAAGTTTCTTTTTACTATTTTGTATCAACAATGGTCTTTGAATGGAGTTTAACTTCAGAATTCATCTTTGTTTCATATATTTTGATGTTGATAGCGGCCATTTTGGGTCATTTCAGTAGTCATATCAGTTGTTTATGTTTAAATGTAAATGCAGTATGCATGAATTTTTGTAGAAATAAGAATTAAGGATATGTAAAGCCAAAAACACTAACCAGTGACTACTGAAACAATAACATAAATTACATTTTGAAGCACAACACTGAACACTTTTAATTTTCATATCAAATATTTTGTCTTTAAGAAGCTCATAAAATTAGACAATCTTTGTCATTACAAACACCTACAAGATTAAACACCAAAAAACCGCCTAATCACAATTTTCAGGACATTAAACAATCAAGTGACTACCAACACCAATCTGAAGCGGAAAAAGTACAAGTAAGAGAAGTTGGGCACATAGTGCTCTTTTAGATTGCTATTTGCATACGTAATTATGACAATTATAATTATTAAACTAACGTAAAAAAATAAATTATTAGATGTTGCAAACATCTAGTTAATGCTTTTAAGTAACTTTTGTATCCACACCTCCCAAGTTTAAGACAAAAATAAATTTAAGTGACTTTAAACATAAATAAAATAGTAGAAAAGCGATCTTTATAAACTTTTGCAAACACCTTCGTAATTGATTTTGATCTTTTTATCATATGAAGATATTTATCCGTTTCATATAATATACGGTAAATATTTCTTTTGCTATTTATGAAGCTTCAATAATAGCGGACATTATGACTTGTGACTGATCAATAACGACAATTCTCCCGGAGTCACAAACTCCACAAGTGGTGCTAAATATTGTCTAGTACTGTCTGAATTTTATATCTTGTGGCTCAAAAGTATATAAATTACTGTTGTACAAGGAAAACGTTTCTTATTTATTTAATCTTTAAATTCACTTTTCACCATGGCCCACGGCCTCTTCTCAAATCTCAATCACCAAGTCACTACTTTTCTTTAATAGTAATTTTATCAATTCAATTACGTAATAATGACAAATTATGCACATAATTTTATCAATTCAATTACGTAATAATGACAAATTATGCACATTTTTATTCTCTTTTATTTTTATAACTTCAGAGGGTCCCATACTCAAGCAGGAAATAATAATAAAATTAAAACAAAAATACAAATGAAACCAAATGAGTGAGAGATTCAGTGAGAGAAAAGGTTACCATTTGGGCTTAAAACTGAGTTCTCAATATTATAGTCTATAGATGGAAAGCAATTAGTCTCAGGTGAAGAGAGTTTTCTTTTACCCATTTTGCCCATTTTCTTTTATTTTCTTTTAGTTTTCTTTTAACAATATTTGCCAGTTATTTTTTCGTCATTATCTAAAATGTAAAATAAGAAAGCAAACAAAATCTACTAAACTATTATAGACCAATTAATAATCTTTATATCTAACAAAATAATAAATATTAAAATATGTATACTCTTAAGTGCCAATATTATATTGAGGAGCAAAGTGTCTAGGCATTATTTCAAGTGGGGAAATGTCAATGACCAATTTGAGAAGTTGAAGCTTGCACTATTAATATTATGAGGAAATTAAATAAGAGTTTGATCAATTCTGTTAGATTAAAATTGTAAATCATGTTCTGGAAGTAAAAGGACTAGTTATATCATTTTGACGAATAAAATGAAATAAAGAGGAATAGTTAACCAAAGGGAGGACAAAAAGGCAGAATGAAGTATGCTGGGCCAATCTTAGGTTTAGTTGGAGGGAAATTATATTACCAAAGCCCAAGTGAGAGTCTATTAACACCCAAAAGGCTAGGCAGCTATTTCTTTATATTGAGACAAATCCAAAATGTGGGTAAAATTATTTGAGTATATTGCTCCATAATCAAATAGTTCAAGTCAGTCTGAAAAAAAAAAAAAAAGTTCAAGTCACATAAGTAAAGATTTTTCCTATACACTATTGAACTACATTATTAACACTCTTCTTCAAGTTGAACATTTTAGGCTAAAAAGTTGAAAGTTTAGTAGTTAACAAAAATGTAGAAAAGATATGTGAACACGCGTCATGCTATGTAAATGAAAAGTTATTGGATTGGTATTTACTAAATACAAACACATAACTAACGGATGCATTACATACATTTGGATTCGATAGTGGAGTAAATATAACTTGTATAGTGCATAGGGATGTAACATATCGACACGAACACGAAACAGTCATGAAGACCCAATATCTAAATAAATTTTGGAGCAAGAACTTTTTATTCCATAACCAAAAGCAGGTCAGTACAAGGGCCGATCCGCAGATCGCAGCCTATCATATATCCTACTAATCCATAAATTTATAATCTTTGGCAGAATCTATTTATATATTCTTTGTTTTGGGCTCTACTCTTTATACATTGAATAACATGCTCTGCAAGGTCTTTTTCCATCTGTTTTTTTTTTCAAAAACAGCTGCATTCCTGCTACGCCAGACTTCATATAAGGTTTCTGCTGCTGCTATTTTCAGAACTTTAGCTCTAATGTTCTTTTTTTTGCACATTCGAATCATCCAATCTGTCTCCTCTTTCCACCCCCTGGAATGTGATTTATTTTGAGCCAATTCAATACTTTTCTCCACACCTTGCTAGTCTCCTTACACTGAAAAAACATATGTTCCATGTTTTCTTGTTCATCACAGAAGCAGCATTTGCCATCAGTTTGAATCCCATATTTACTTATTCTGTCTTTTGTTGCCATTCTCTGCATGAATCCCATCCATAATGTGAATTGGGCTCTCGGTCTGGCTATGTTGCCATAGAATATTTTACTCCAAGTCTTTGCTTGCTTATCCCCTCTCATGCCTCTGTACACCTTTCTTGTGTTATATTTTCCACTTTTGCAGGCTTCATCCCAGCCCTTATTTTTCCTTATCCTCTGTTGCTTCTTGAAGATGGTTTTCAGCAACCATGAGCATGTTTGTGTGGGTTTGAACTGGTCAATCTTCTGCCATTTGATGTAGTATGTATGAATCCAGCGTACCCACAATTTGTCTGCCTTTCTAGTGATATTCCAAAGCAATTTAGCAATAGTTGCTTTGTTCCAGTCCACTAGTGATATGATATTAAGTCCCCCCTCCTTTTTAGCATCACATAGTATCTCCCAAGACACAGGTGCTTTCCTGCTCTCACTGTCTTTCCCAGTCCACATAAACCTTCTACATATACTTTCCACATGCCTTAAGATTTTCTTTGGTAGAGGAATGATCTGTAGCCAGTAATTGGCCATTGCAAAGATAACACTTTTTATCAGTTGCACCCTACCTGCATAGCTGAGCAGCTTTGAGCTCCAGTGTCTTATTCTTTCCAAGATCTTCTCTACTAATGCACTGCAATTGGCCACTGTCAGTTTTTTGTTGTCCAGGTGTACTCCCATGTATTTGACAGAGAGTTTTCCTTCTTGAAACCCTGTTAGCCCTTTGATTATTTCTTTGTCCCTATTGTCTACACCTCCCAGTATATTTTGCATTTCATAGGGCTAGCTTTCAGTCCAGTAGCATCTGAGAATTCCTGAAAATGTTGCATCAGTAGTTTCACTGATCCAGCATCCCCTCTGCACACCATCATCAGTTCATCAGCAAAGCATAAGTTGGTTATCCCCAGAGATTCACATTTAGGATGGTAGTTGAGATCAGGTTCCTTTCTAAGTTTCTGGAGGACCCTATGCAAGTACTCCATAATGAGTACAAATAGTAAGGGGGAGATGGGGTCTCCTTGTCTTAAACCTCTCTTTGCTTGGAGTATATTTGAGGGGCTCCCATTGATTGAATATCTGTATGAGACAATGTTGACCAATGACATAATCCACTTCACAAATTTTGCTGGGAATCCCAATTCCTTCAAAATGTTCTCCAGTGCACTCAATTCCATTGTGTCATAGGCCTTCTGTATATCCATTTGGATCGTGCATCTTGGGGTGATATTTTTCCTGCCATAGCCCCTCACAAGTTCCTGCGCAAGGAGGATGTTGTCATGGATGACTTTGCCAGGGAGGAAGGCTGATTGGCTATCATCTACCACTGTGTTGATCACTTTCCCCAGCCTCTTAGTTAGGATTTTTGAGATTATCTTGAGAATAGTGCTGCAGCATGAGATAGGTCTTATATCTTTCATAGTTTGAGCAGTGAGTGTTTTTGGTATGAGTGTAACCAGGGTGCAGTTGATTGCTTTGTAAATTCTCTCTTCCTGGAAGAATTCCCTAACTGCTGCATTCACATCACCCTTAATAATGCTCCAGGCGGTCTTGTAGAAAAAGGCATTGTACCCATCAATACCAGGGGCCTTATTATCTCCAATCCCCTTCACTGCTTCCCATATCTCCTTGTCTGTGACTGGACTGATCAGTAGGAGGCCATTCTCTCTACTTATGGTTCTTCTCTCTCTAATAGCTGGAATGTCAATCCCCTGTAGAATGGTGGCCTTCTTCCCCACCAGATTCTCATAGAATTTCAGCACTTCTCCCTCAATCTCTGATTGTGTTACCAACAGTGTGCCATCTTCCCTTCTCAGCTTGTATATTCCCTTTTGCTGGTTTTTTCTTTTCACTGAAGCATGGAAATAAGCATTATTTCCATCCCCTAGCTTCAACCAATCCATCTTTGCTTTCTGACGGAGTATTTCCTCTTCCATAGTGTGGACTCTTAGCAATTCATTTCCCGCATCCCTCACTTCTGTTGCTAATTGATTGTTGTAACTGTCTTTATTTAGAGCCTCTTGGCACCTTTCCAGTTTTTCCCTACTCTCCTTGACTTGTTGGGATATTCTATTATATTTCCTTGCCATCTCCTTCATAGGTTTCTGTAGTCTTTTCAACTTTTCCCATAGGCAGAACATAGGTGTACCTCTTATATCCTCCTTCCAGTGCTTCCTAACTGTTTCCATAAATGCCTGATCCTTGCAAACACAATTCAAGAATTTGAATGTTTGTCTTGGTACCTGAATTTGGTTTAACTGATGCATTATTAGGGCACTGTGGTCTGATATGGTTGCTTGCATAACTTCCAGTTTTGTGTTGTTGTACTCTGTGAACCAATCTATATTTGCAATAGCTCTATCAATCCTTGAGTATATCAATCCTCTATTAGCCTCTTGATGGTTTGACCATGTGTAGAAAGGTCCTCCAGTTGGCACTTCACACAATCCGGTTATATTCATCATGTTCTCCAAGTCACAATATTTACTAGATTGAACTCTATTTCCCCCTTCTCTGTCATCTTCTTTTAAGACATTATTGAAATCACCCATGGCTATCCAAGGCCCCTTAATGTTTGTTGCAATTTTTTTCAATATCCTTCCACAACTTCCTTCTTTGTTATATATGGTTGTGTGCATATATTGTTGTGATCCAGTACATGTGCTTTCCCCTAACATCCTGTATGCTCATGTGAATGTATTGGTCTGACATCTCTGCCACATTGCCTTTAACTCTGCTTCTGTCACATAATACCCATATTCTTCCATTTATATGGCTATTGTAGTTATCATAGTAATCCCACTTTCTCCCCAATTTTTCCCTAATTTTCTCTGCTTTGTGTTCTTTCACTCTAGTTTCCACCAGGACAGCTACAACACTTTTGTGTATTGAGAGGTAGGAGCTAACCTCTCAGTGCTTAGCTTTTTTATTTATGCCCCTGACATTCCAGGTGAGGATCATGGTACATCCTCTTCATCCCCACTTAGCCTCATTCCAAGCTGAAGTAGGGTGAAACCATTCCCCTGGTTACTTTTTGCAGCTGCTCTTTTCTCTGTTCTTATGCTCTTGTTATTTGTTTTCTTTCCATGTCTGATCTCTGTCCATTTTTCTTCTGTTTAGCTTGTTTCCTCCTTCACTTCCAGGGAGTCTGTGCTTCTCATTTTTGACCTTATCTCATATGTTATCTCTTCACTCTGTGTTTTTGTGTCCTCCTCATTTTGTACCTTCTTTCCCCCCAGACTATCATTGTTTTGTGTTTTCTTTACCATATATACTGCTTTGCTCTTTGTCTGATTTTGTTTCTTTCTGTTGCAATCATGTCCTATCTTCAAGCACTTTGAGCAGTAGAGTGGCAACCCCTCATATTTAATTTCTTGATTGATTTTCTTTCCCAGGTGATCTTTGATGACAATTGTTTCCCTCAGTTTCTGAGATATGTCCACCTCCACCATAACTCTGGCATATGATACCCTTAACTTTCTTGTTGTGCATTCATCAGTGACTATAGGCCTGCCCACTGTGCTGGCTATTTTCCCTATGCTCTTTTCCCCCCAGAGGTGCAATGGTTGTGGTAAAGTAATCCAGATAGGCACCACCCTAAGGTCCTCTTCCAATTCAAATCCTGGCTCCCATTTCTTAATGAACATGTGTTTCCCATGTATAGAGTAAGGGCCTTTCTTTAGCACCTCATCTCTTTCAGCACTGCTTTTGCATCTCAGGATAAAGTACCCCTTCTCATTGTAGTGTATATCAGGCATAGTTATGAAATTCCATTCCTTCTCAATGAATCTCCTAACATCATTCATTGATAGATCATAGTTCAGCGCATACATAACCAATGCATCCCTCCAGAATTCAAGTTCTGTTTCCACATCTTCACTTTCAATTTCAACTTCATATTCTCCCTCATTCATATTTGGGGGAAAGAACTTCACTGTATGTCCATGATTAGGGTTTCGATTACCTGTGATGATTTCCACCCAGGGTTTTGGTGTTGTCTCCTTCATCTCCTGTTTGCTTTCTCTCCTCTCCACTCTCGTGGCGTGCGAGATGACCTCCACTGTTACTTCCGGTGGCGACGATCTGCTGTGCTTTGGTGATTCACTTCTCTCTCTTTGTATTTGTTCCCCCCTCTCCATTCTATTCTTTTTCTCTGAGCTATTAGCTGCTTTTGGTTTCGCCGAAGTCGCATTCCCCGTCGCCGCCTTCTTCGACGGCCGACCGACGCGTCGCGTGTGCATTGATTCCAAATCGCACCTTCACTGTGTGTGAATTGCCCACAGTCTAAATTCTTTTTTTTAATTTCTACCCAATATCTAAATAAATTTCTACTACTTAGATTTGATATGGTATTATCGAACACATACAACAAGGCACGAATACATGTAATTTATTGAAGTATGGTGGCATCATGAATATAATGTAATTCTAACCGGCATAAATGATTAGTAAATAGATCGAAATTTCACACAAATGAAAATCCATGATTTTGTAAAATTTGGCAGATAATTAATAAATAATTCAAATGCATTGCTATAAGCCTATAACCCCCCATTTCAGAAAAAAAAATCATTTATCAATAAATATTCAAATATTTTTGTTTTCCCTAAAAAATAATAAAAAAGAAAGAAAAAATGACAAAATATATTAATATAGTATAGTATAGATAACAAGTGGTGGTTGTCTTTCTTTCTTGATTTCGTGGTACTCACAGAGCTCTCACTTTCTCTCTCTAAAGCTTCAAACTTTTGAGTTTTAGTGGCCAAAGGTATATTCCAAATTCCACCCGATTATCGCAAAATCAGTTCTTTTTTTATAGATTTATATTAGAAATACTGTAACCTTGTATTTTTTGTAATAACAATTTTATTATATGTTGAATTTTTTGTCAGATGGCTTCAGTAATAATAGCAGGGCTTCCATTGACACCAATGGTGCTGGTCAACGGAAGTCAACCCCTTTTTGGGACACTTCACAAATTCACTTTACCCACCATTAAACGTATGCCCTTTTTTTTTTTTTTTGCATTTTACATTTTTAAGCTTTATATTGTGCTGTGAATTCTACTTTTAATATTCTTACTGTATACTGTTTGATGTGTTTTAGTTATCTAATTTTAGGGGAAATTTATGGAGATTGAGTCGAAGTATCGATTTCGTTAATTTTGACTTGCATTTTGCCACTCATAGTACTTACTACTAGCTAGCAATGTGATATTGATATAGAATATGCATATGCATATTGTTTTTGATGGTTGATCTTGGTTCCGACCTTCGGATGCACGTCTTGCAAAATTATGTGGAAAATTACGGTTATCTTTTGCGTGACTCCGTGGTTTTAAGTTCATTGCGGTAAAAGTTTCACTTATAGTTCTTTTTATCGTTGAAGTTACATAGAAGGGAATGTGCTGAAAAAGAGGATATTTCATCAGTTAGTATGGCATCGAAATTGTAGTGATTAGTGATTAGTGGTGCTTTGGTATTTCTATAGAAGCTTGTTTTACGAATAAGACGCAAGAACAGATGCATTCTATATGGTGAAATGTGAATACTAGATGGATCGCAATGCATAATTTGTCAGTATAGTGATATAGTCCTATGCTGCACACATATTGGAACTCGGTAGTTCACATGCCGGTTCAAGGGTTCTAGTACTTTGGTAGATATCAGGGATTTTTACATTTTTTGTTTGGTTAAACACAAGTTAGGTTCTAGGAATTTTAAGAGTGAATGTATTGATAAACTCAAACAAGATATGCAATATATCGTGTGTCTGTATGGATTTTACTGGAATTTAATTGCTGGCACTGCCTACGATTTTCCGTGGGATATCAGTGTCTAAGTCAAGGTTTTGATACTCAACTATGACTATTACTTCTCATCACCATGGATATATCCTTGTTTGAATTCCATATTGAGCAGACTAATAACGTTTCGGTTTCACATAGTAGATACTCCATATGATTTGAAACATTAGCAGATTCTGTATGTATTTCGTAACTTGCATTAGGTTTCTCACATATCACGTTTCATAATTTGTAGAGAGACAAGATCGCTTTGGTGTGATGGCGAAGGCCACAGGCGAAAGCTCAGAATTTTCGATTGTGAAGTCTGTGCAGAATGTTGTGAGTCCTTGACGCCTCCTCCTTAGAAATCAGAGTCCCCCTCGGAGATGCGTCTGCTCTTTTATCATACGATTCAGCCTCCTAACTATTTTCGTAATGTTTGGCCAGTGGGATAATTCGGAAGATCGCGTGGGCTTGATTGGTTTGGGATTTGCTGGTGTTGTGGCCTTCTGGGCTTCTATAAATCTTATTACCGTAAGTCTTTCTGTCTTTTTGATGCAATTGCCAGTGTCGTGGCCTTCTTTTTTGACAACAAGTATTTACCTTGCCTGTCGTTTCATTTCAACACAAACATGATATTGCTCCATACTGAGTTCTTGTTCTAATCATTCTTGATGAATATCTAAATAGGCCATCGACAAACTTCCCGTTATCCCAGGTGTGCTCGAACTTGTTGGAATACTGTTTTCTACTGTAAGTATAATAGCGTGAAGGAACATTGCCTCAAAAGATAAAGTGCAGTATTTCATTTCCTTTCGGAGCCAGCAACATGTACCCCCGTTTTGTTTTCCTGCAACTAACTTGAGAATTTTTCATTGCAGTGGTTCACATACCGCTATCTCTTGTTCAAACCTGACCGGTAAGAAATCTCTATAAAGAGCATATTGAACATTGTTAAATCTGAACTTTGGAATATATGCCTATATGTGAATTACATTTATTTATTTTATTGTCACAGGGAAGAGCTTTCTCGGGCGATCAACAAGTCGATTTCAGATATCCTGGGACAGTAACAAGAGAAGTGTATCATTGCCTTCGCAAGTTGTATTGTAATGCATAGAGAACATATTGTTTCTATTCCTTTCACCTCGTTGTGATCATGGAAACGTGATGGTGCACCAATTTAAGTGTCTTCACTGAAATCTACACGTGGTAAAGTTTCAAGAGCTATAAACTATATTGGATGATTCGTATTAAAGCTGAACGAATATCCATGCAATTTAGTCATTCATTTTTCCGAACCTTATATAACACAAGTTTCTTCTTGCTGAACCACATGTAACACTTAGTTTCTTTCTTGTGTTCGAGTTATAATTGTTGAGAGTAGAATGGAAAGTGAAATTGTATTGATCAAAGCGAAATGAGCTGAAATTACAACGCCTATATGTACAGAAATGTGACAAAATTGGTTATGGGATCTGTTATAGCCGAGCTAAGCCTAGCTAACCCGCAAAAAATAAATAACTATTGACCTCAAAACTTCTAACTCCTGCTCAATTAAGTCTTGAGCTTATCAACACTAACACGCCCCTCAAGATGGAACTTGGTGAGGATTAGCAAGATGCAACTTGGAAATTCAATAGGGAATGTCGGAGCGTTTTGTGGATTTGAAGAGCGGTTTTGTGGATTTGAAGCAGGGCAATGAAGGGGCAAAAGATGTTCAACTTTATAGCAGTCCCTTCAAGTGGCAATCGATGTCCAAGTGCTTCATTCGTTCATGAAAAATTGGATTTTGAGTAATTTGGACAACAGAGAGGAATGGGAAGAGGCAATGCAACCTGAAAGTTTTTGAGGATGTAAGAGAGCTTCTGCAATTCACAAGTGATGTTAGCCATGCTGCGGTATTTTGCCTTAGTGGATGAACCTGGGTAACCAGTCAACACGATAACCACGCCATTATATTCACTATAATCGTTGCTTGCTATCATTACATGTTTACGTCACTATCATGTCATTCATACTCTCGTTTTCCACCTCTTACATTTGCGAATGTTGATTGTACATGTTTATTTGTTTGAAATATTTTTTCGTATAACTTTGATTTTTAATGGGTTACATTGTTGGATTTTTCTCCTTTTTTTTTTGAACTTTGTAACTTGCATTCTTATAAACTGTACGCCACACCAAAGTAGTGCGAGCAAAATCCAATGTCAATAGAAAAGATCAAACCATTTTACATTTTTTGGCGAAAATTAATATTTGTCGATTAATAAATTTTACATTTTTTAAAAAATAAATATTAAAAATTTTGACATTTGACGAAAATACCCCTGAAAAAAAGTGCAAAAAGTTGACTTGGGGTAAAGTGATGATTTTGGCATACGATGGGGGGTTGACTGAGTCAAAACAAAGTTAAGGGGGTTAACTTAAAAAGGGACCATACGATGGGGGGTTTAATGTAATTACCCCTAAATAATAACACACTAAAACAAGACTTCCTCAACACTAGCTTATGTAACTTCAGAACTGTCCGCATCCTCAATGCGTTTTGCGCAAGCTCGTGAGCAACCGCATTAGATGCACGCCCCAACCCATCAAATACTAAACCTAGGATTGTTGCGAAAATATTCACGAATACCATTAAGAATATTAGTAAGTTTCACGTTTCCATTAGATGCACTCATTGGATTTTTCTCTTTTAGAAAGAGGAATTTCGGTAAGGATATTGAAATTTTTGTTAATTTTCGAATCAAACACAATAATTATCGAATCATAGTTTGATTCGGCAAACGATATAAACATTTTAAACTAAGATTATGAATAATTAGTACGATAATACTAAATCACAGTCCTAAAACTAATTAAGAAACGTACAATTGATAAAACTATTAAATAAACGAAAGAAAGTCTTACTTACGATTTAGTAAGCGTACAATTAATAGAACTGGTAAGTTAACAAAGTTGGACAGTATCTTTTATAAAAAAAAAAATTAAATTGGAGAACGAAATAAGAGGATGTGCAGTAAGTTTTATCCTAAGATTCTTCTGTTCATCCAAAATCTTTCCTCGTTCTATGCATTCAAATCTCCTTTGTTTGTCAAAATATTAGAAAAAAAAGACTCATATATTTCTAGAAAAACCCATATGATGTTAAAATATTAGCCCAAAAATTCTTCCGATGTTAAGGAGTTAGCAAAAATAGCTCTTTGAGCATGAAAAAATTAGCATAAAACCTCTTTTGATGTTAAAAAGTTAACGAAAACACTGATTTGATGTTAAAAAATAACAAAGAATGTCAATTTGATATTTTAAAAAATCGTGAAAAAATCCCTTCAATAGCAAGCAAATCTCTTTTGATATTAAGAAATTAGCGAAAAGCTCTTTTTGAAGTTAAAATTAGCAAAACAAAACCCCTTTGATGTTAAGAGCTCGAAAAAAAAAATCGAGCCTTTATTCTCGTGGTTTTCTCTTTATTTCTTGTGTATTGTTCTTTACGAAAAATTTAGCCCCCTAGTTACGAATCCTGGATACACCTCTGGAGTACATGGTGTTAATTTTATTTTATTTTTGGTTGGTAACGTTGAGGCATAGTCTGTTTGAGTGCCCCCTCGCTCGTCAAGTTTGGGAGCTCTCGAATATTCCTATGAGTTGCTGGATCCAAACGTCGAAATCGTTTTGTGATTGGTTGGTGCGCATGGTCCGAACTTCGTCGCCACGGGAGGTTGGGGGTAGTGGGTACGGTTTGTTGGACGCTTTGGGGTAATAGAAATAGTATATTAGCGGGAGAGAAAGAACGCCGACCAGATGAGATGGTGTCGTTTGCACTTTCTTATGCGACAACTTGGGCGAAATATAACGGCAAGGAGGGGCGTATAAAGGACTTGCGGACCGAGGGCGAATGGTATGCACAGGTAGGGGAGGTGATTAAAGTAAACTTTGACGAGGCGCGCTTTGTTTCGGAAGGGTCGATTGGAATTGGGATGGCTGCGCATGACAGTCATGGGGAATTGGTGGTGTGGAGACAACGTCTCTTAACGTCATATATGGAACCGGTGGGGATTGAGGCGCTTGTGTCTTCGGGCGCAATAAGTTGGGCGATTGAGAAAGGGTGAAAAAATGTTTTATCTGAAGGGGACTGTCTTAGTGTAATTCACGACATTATTTATGGTGGTGACACGGATGTTAGGATAGTCAATATTTTGAATGATGTTTGTCGCCTTTTGAGCTTTCACACGGGTTTCTTCTTCCGATGGATGTGGCGTGAAGCTAACGCGGTGGCGCATGAACTAGCAAGGAACGTAATTGATGATGCGGATGGGTTTGATAATGTTTAATTTTCTTTTTTAGCGGGTTCTAGCTTTCTAGTTAGGAGAACTAATTTTTTGCTCTTGTTTTGAGGCGTTAACTGTACTACTTAACTGGCACAAGTTTCATGAGTAATACAAGTTTGTTTTGGAGTTAAAAAAAAATTACATTGATAAACTACAAAACAAAATCTATACTATTATATAAAGAAAGGCAAACTGTAACACCAAACTTTTGATTTCTGCTTTTAGCCTTATAATTTTATTGTTAGCACAATAGTTTAATTATTGAGTTCCTAATTTAGCCTTATAATTTAAGTAGAATCAATAACTATAGTAATTATTGTGATTGAATATTTAGTTTCCCAAAATTTAAAACTTCCTATATAAAGTCTCTATCCTTATTTATTTAATCTTTTACTTATTCAAATTATTCTTTTAGCATATAAATTAAAATAAATTCTTAATCACGCGGGGACCGCGTGCCAGCGTTTCTAGTAATATAAAAAAGAAGTCGTTACATTCGCAGAGTTTGAGGTTCTTCTATTTGGTAAAATTAAATTGCTTAAATTAAACAATGATATTATAATTAGTATCAAATATATCCAACCAGTGGCGATTTGTTACCTACTCATGTGGGAAAATTAACAAATTTGGCCCATTAATTTGACTTTATTTCAGTTTTAACCCACTAAATTGGCACACAATAGTTTTGGTCCACTAACTTGACACAATTTTTAGTTTTAGCCCACTAATTTGCCAAGCAATAGTTTTGGTTCACTAACTTGACACTTTTTCAGTTTCAACCCACAAATTTGGCACGCAATAGTTTTGGTCCACTAACTTGGTACTGGTGACAAACTGACAATTTTGGTGCACCGGTGTCACGAGTCGCTGGAATCTACCCAGTCAGCATCTCATAGCGCTATACTTCCGCCACTTTCAAACGTGGCATTTTCTTTTTATTTTTTCTATTTTCCACGCCATTTAAATTTTCTTTAACCCAAAACACCAAAAACCAATAAATAAATAAATAAAACAGACAAATGAGAGGTCAACGGATCACACCTCATTCTCTCCCCCTAATTCATCAAATTGTGTACCCTATAGTTTCCCAAAATATGTCTACCTCTTCCCACCACAGTTTTCATATACTCTCATTTCAAATTAGATTTAGAGATTTTGGGGAGAGTTAATGGGGGAGTGATCCGTTGACCCCTCATCTGTTTATGTTAAATTGTTTTTTATTTTTTCAATTAAAGAAAATTGAAATCACGTGAAAAATGAAAAAAAAATATAAATGATATGCCATGTTTGAAAGTTGATAACGCGTGGTGCTAGTGCCACGAAGTGCTAATTGGGTGGTAGCGACTCGTTGCACCGGTGAGCCAAAATTGTCATCCGAGTCAAGTTAGTGGATCAAAACTATTGTGTCTAAAATTAGTGGGCTAAAACTGAAAACGATGTCAACTTAGTTGACCAAAACTATTGCACGCCAAATTAGTGGGTTAAAACTGAAATAGAGCCAAGTTAGTGGGCCAAATTTGTCAATTTTCCTACTCATGTCTGATCAGATGTTGACAAGTTTATAATCAAACGATGATTTAGTGGAATTATGCGTTGTAAAACCTTCATTAGACGCCAACCAAGTAAGAACAAGCCCAGTAAACATTTACCGGAAGACTTATATTGCTTTACGTCCCGCCTAACTATCGGGTTGGTTTTATTGGCCCCATAAGTTAAATTTGGAAGATAATTTGATAGGATATCATCATAATATAAATCGTTCTTATTCGAGAAAGAAGATAAACTCCAAAAAATTTAAAGAGAGAAGAGAGAAATTCTAAACAACTTCTTTTTATTTTTCTTAATTTACAATACACAGTTACCCACGGTTCAACATATTTATATATAACTTCCACGCTAATACTAACTGCTTCTATTTTGTAGGATAAAATCAACGAGTTATTCTTCTAATCCTTATCCGTTAATATCCTTGCTATTGTTACTAGATAATAATTAAAATTACATAACTAATTATGCATAACTTTTTTTAGAAATTAATTAACTAATTATGCATAACTTGGATATAAGGTCCTATCATAAGTATTACTTTAACTAATCTCGAATAAATTGTCAAAATTACACTATCTATAAAATATCTATAAAATTTATTGTGAAAATAAAATTCTTTTAAAACTAATTCTAAATAACACTCTTTTGCTATAAATATTTCCATGTATATAAAGCTTTATGAATAATTTGTTTGGGCGTTAAATCCATGCTAATTCTTTAGTGTACGATATATATATATATATATATATATATATATTATGAATAATTTGTTTGGGCGTTAATCCATGCTAATTCTTTAGTGTACGAAATATATATATATATATATATGTGTGTGTGTGTGTGTGTGTTTAAAATTATTAAATTCTAGCTCTTGATTCTTTAATTCTTATGTATATAATGCGTAAAATCCTAAACCCTAAAAATTACTAACCAATTCGGCGCAAAACTCAAAATTGAGGATTACTAAATAAGTACATATAATAGCGTTACCTTAGAGTAGAAGAGGAGAAGAATCGGCGAGGAATTTGTACGAGTCGGAATTTGGACAGGAGATGCGAAATTTGACCGTTGTTGCTTATGTCTGTGGATATATGGAGATCGTTTTTTATGGACATTTCACCGTTAAGTCCATTCAGAAAATAAAAAAAAACATTTATGTGGCGCCACGTGGCAGTACATTGGCGTCCTAGTCAGCTGCCATGTCACCTAAACAGTAATCGGACCTCAGAAATAGCACAACGGGTATTTTTGACAAATTTAATTGGACTTACAGGACAAAAGTGGAGCCGAAAAAATTAACGGGCAAAAAACAAACTTAGCCCAAATCAAACTTCAAAAAAGTAATTCCCCCATAAATTTTATTTAAAATATTTTGCTACGTGGGAATACATGTGGCAAATGAGTGCTACTTTTACAATTAACTTTGAAAGAATGTTATATATTGACAATAAATTTTCGGAATAGTGTAATTAATTTTGACAATTCAGTCATAATCCTCATAGTAATTAGTAATTAGTAATATAGTGAACACCTTAATTTCGTATTACCAATTTATGTGGCCTTAAGTAAATATTAAATACATAAAATTAATGTTTTTGAAGTCTAATGTAATTTCAAAACATTGCATGTATAGCCCATGGGAATATATTGCATACTAATTACCCAGTGAAGATATATACATACCCTTGTAATACGCTTATTAGTAATTAAGCTCTAACTTAGTATACTTTCTTGAACTCCATAACGGTCATCGCTAAAATAAAGTATTGAAACTATTTGATTTTCCTATATATTTTTGTTATTCACGTGCTATACATGTATTTGTCAGCAAAAATACTTTAAATTCCAACGTATTTGTCAGCAAAATTACTTTAATATGGAGAAATTTGATACTTAACTTGAGGAAAGAAAATAACCGAGTTACCAGAACCCTAGAGACACTAGCATGCTTGACATGCAAGAACTGGAAACCATAACGAGGAGCCCTAACTTGAATCCTAAACGATCCGCGCCAACGTACGATGCGATGACAAAAATTATGAGCAAACCTAGGGATGCACGGTTTGATGAACTACGAACGGGGGAAGTCCGAAAACACATGACAATTCACGAACCTTCGGAACATATGCCAATCACGAAAGTTACCTTCTCCGATGAACTGGAAGAGAAAATCAAAGATGAATGGAAAGACAACCTCATCCTTCGTGTTCTCGGCCGACCATGGTACTGTGAGGCCCTACAAACGAAATTAGACATCATGTGGTCGCTCCACAACGAGTTCGAACTCATGGACCTCGGACATGGGTGCTATTGTCTGAAGGGGCTGCATACAAGCAAACGAGAGATGATACTGGCGGAAGGACCTTGGCACTTGGCGGGGTGCTTTTTGTCCATTTGTAAATGGTTCCCGGACTTTAATGCGGATACAGATAAAATAGACAGTGCAATCACGTGGGTTAGAATTATAAACCTACCAATGGAGTTACTCTCGGAAGGCACGATTTGGCTAGTTGCATCTAGGATCCCATTAAAATTGATGGGAGCACTCTGAATGCATCGAGAGAAAAATTTGCAAGGGTGTGCGTTCAAGTGAGCACGGATAAACCGCTGAAGATGGCTTTGGGGGTACACGAAAAAGTGTATCAGGTTGTCTATGAGAACCTTCAAATGATGTGCTATAAGTATGGAAAAGTTGGCCATCTTGAAGCTAATTGCGAGACTAGTGGTGGCGCTATAGCGTATGAGAGGGGAGAGTCGAGATCAACTAACTCCAGCGTCCCGAAAGGTAGTAAGGAACGTGCCAATTGGCTGTTGAAAAAGACTCAAAAACAAGAATTTGGAAAATGGATGAAGGTCTCGTGAGGCTATAAAAAGAGGCTGTAGTCAAGAAGGTTGGAGCACACGTCAACAATCCGATTATATTGTCTCGGGGAGGGCCGAATATGTCTAAAAACATAGATACATGAAGCGGACAGAAAGCAAGCCCGACAGATTCACGCGTTCCTTCCGTGCAAGGGAAGAGAATTCTGCCAAAGTCTCTCATGTCCTCACGAGGAGAGAAGAGAACCACCACAAGGAAATGGTATATGGTTAGGAAACAAAATAAAGAAGGAATGCGGACTCCTAGTGGAACTCTTAATGCTTTTGGCACATTAAGCACATATAAGGATCAAGAACTCGCGGATATAGTCACTGAATCACAAGAAGGCGCGACCAAAAATTATTCGGAGAAACAGATCGTGAGCGTTGGAGGAGGAATAATGGGACGATATGTTGTTGGGACAGTGGGAAATACTAGAAATAGAAACGAGGCAACAAGAGTTTTGAGGCCTATCCAGGACCTCACAAGTAGCGCTCGAGGACTGGGTAATCGATGTGCTGACAATCCTGCGTTAGTATTGGGAGATAGTGACATCAGTCTATCGCACTCAGAGGGAGGACGATGTCTCGACCTGGTGGCAGATAATGAAGATGAGCGATTGGGAAGTCAACAGACAACTAGCTCTCGCTGTGGAGACGGCGAATCAGGCGTATGCGATATGGAGGGAGTTCTCTGTTGAGAACCCGATTGATCCGTATCATCTAATGCAAGTCAATATGAAAAAAGTATCTTCGAACTGCCGAGGGTAGGGCATGTAGATTTTAAGAGGAATTTCCGTGAGCTTGTGCGCGCACGTATTCCCACAGTTGTTTTTATTATGAAAACTAGAGTTAGCGAGGAGAGAGCTTATTATATTGCTCCATGCTTGGGGTTCACTAATTATATTTTGGCACCGACAAACGGGATGATTGGCAAAGTTTGGATGTTATGGAACGAGGCAGATGTTAATTTCGAAATCTTGGAAGTTGACGACCAAGCCATTCATGCACTGATTAATCCGAAGCTGCAGGATAGTTGGCGGCTGTCCGGGGTGTATGCACAACCAAGAAGAACGGTGAAGGTTAAAATACTCGAGCGGATGGAAAGCATTGCGCAGGGTTCGACCATCCCTTGGCTTGAGCTAAGGGATTTTAATGAGGTTTGCTACTCACATGAGAAGTCGGGGGGAAATATGGCATCAATGAGTAGATTGAATTATTTTTGGGGCTTTATTGAGACGTGCGGTTTCATTGACACGGGTTCTGAGGACCAACTTTCATGTGGGTTAACAAGTGGGAGGACGGAGAACTAATTATGGAACGGCTAGACCGCGCGTTAGCTAATAGGGCGTGGCTAGATAAATTCCCTAATAATGATCTTCTTCATCTCCCGAGGACTCATTTGGATCATCATCCGATTATCATGGCGCGTGATGGGAATAATAATGAGGGAACGAAGAGACCGTTTTGATTTGAGGAAGCATGGTTCCAACACCCCGAATGTCTCTCGTTGATCAAGGAGATTTGGGACGCATATCCGGATATTCTTTCTTCCATTGAGCACGTCCCAAGTGTCCTTGCACCATGGAATAAGGAAAGGTTTGGCAACATCTTCCATAATAAGAAGTCCCTCACCGCGCATATCAAGAGACCACGCCTTGTTGAACTTGAGCGAATGCTTATTGCCAAATATAACGTTGTTTTGCGGCAAGAGGAATTATTATGGTTCCAAAAGTCGAGAGTGACGTGGATTAGGGACGGGGAGAGGAATTCAAAATTCTTCCATCGGTCTACAATGGAAAGGCGCAAGAGAAATAAAATCAAATCTCTCAAGATTGACGAAATTTGGGCGAATGAAGAGATAGTTTTGAAGGGTCATGCGCATGACTACTATTTGTCCTTGTTTTTGGACCGCACCGGGGCTGATGAGGAGTCGGGTGCTACACAACTTGCTACATCCTTGTATCAGATGAAGCTTAACTCGTAGCAAAGAGGAATAGTGGCGAGCCGAATGGATTTCACGGAAGTCAAGGAGGTAAATTTTTCAATGCAACATTTCAAGGCTCTTGGCCCCGACGGCTTGCATGCAGGGTTTTATCATAAAACATGGGATTTAATAGTTTGCTAACGTGGTGTTTAGGGATATTAGTTTTAACCCCAAGATTTGTGAAGCTTTTATGTGTCTTATCCCAAAAATCCAAAACTCGGAGAATATTACACAGTTTAGGCCGATCTCCGTTTGTAATGTCCTATACAAATTTATTACAAAGAGTCTCACGTTGCGTCTTCGGGGGACTATGCCGAAAATTGTCTCCCCAACTCAGTCGAGTTTCATTATAGGAAGAAGCATGCAAGATAATATTTTTTTGCTTCAAGAGGTTCTATACTCTATGCGTAGCAAAAGGAAAAATAAAGTGGAGGTATATGATTATGAAACTAGATCTAGAGAAGGCGTATGATAAAATAAATTGGAACTTTTTGGAGGAGAAGTTGTATGCGTTCCACTTTCCTACAGTCACGATCGAGCTCATTATGTTTTGTGCGAGGAACGCATCGACACGAGTGTTATGGAACAGTTCCCCTCTCAAACCCTTCAAGCACGTGCGCAGTCTACGGTAAGGGGACCCCTTGTCGCCGTATCTCTTTGTCCTTTGTGTCAAGCGGCTTGCGTATTTGATTCAGGAAGCGGTTGAGAAAAAGAAGTGGCAACCCTTGATCTCGTGTAGAGGCGGCCTGAGTCTCTCTTGTCTCTTCTTCGTGGATGGCCTCATTCTTATGGGTCGGGAGAATAAAGGAACTGCTAGAATAATACGGAGGGTGCTAGATAAATTATGTGGCACGTTTGGGTTAAATCTTAGCAATAACAAGTCAAAGGTCTTCTTCTCTAAAAGCCAAGGGGCGGGTTGAAGCGATGTGTTAGCGAGATTTTGGCCTTTGGGCAAACGACGAACTTGGGAAAGTATCTTGGGATTTCCTTAATTCTTGGGCGGGTGACGCGAGCAGATTATGCAAGCCTCATGGATCGTGTTATGAAGAAGTTTTCGAGTTGAAGAACAAACTCCTTACAATTGCGGGTCGCACTACCTTAATTCAATATGTGTCTTCGACCCTTCCTATCTATCACATGCAAGCCTCATGGATTCCGAAAAATATTTGCAATAGTTTGGATCGTTTGAATAGGGACTTTCTTTGGTCCTCAGATATCACAAAGCGAAAATTACTCCTCATCGGGTGGGAAAAAGTTACGAAATCTAAGTGCAATGGAGGTCTTGGGATACGAACGTCGAGCATGAGTAACAATGCATTTTTATCTATATTGGTGTGGCGCATTATGAAGGGGGAGAACACGGTACTGAAAGAGTTTATTGAGGCGAAGTATTTAAAAAATGAGAGGGTTTTGGAGTGTCTTGGAAAACCCACTGATAGTCCAATGTGGAAAGGGATCTTACGTTGCGCGGCACTTATGCCACATTTTCTTAGGTGGAAAATTGAAGATGGTCGGACGATACGTTTTTGGTACGATAATTGGTTGAGTGGAAAGAAGCTGTGTGAGGAGGGCTGCGCTATTCGACCCGAAGAGGCTAAGCTGACACTACGTGATGTATTGGAGGATGACGGGTCGTGGAGAATTGATGAACTTATGACGACAATAGCACCAATGCTACGCACTGAAATTATGGGGTATAACGTCACTTTGTGGGATGGTTCGGATAGGGTGATATGGAGTGAGAACTCGAATGGGGAGTTTACGTGCCAGTCTGAGTACAAAACGTAGGCAACATATTATTCAAAAGATCTCAATTCGAGCGCGGCATGCAATTGGGTGTGGAAGTTGGATTTAAGTAATAAACTCATTTTTTTTCTTTGGCTTGTCATGCAAGATCGACTTGCAACGAATGAAGTTAGGAAATCAAGAGGGATTCCCACAGACGATAGATGTCCAATCTGCATGGAGGGGATGGAAAGCATATTTCACATGCTTCGACACTTTGCTATGGAGAAAGAAATATGGCGTCGGGTGGTTGCACCATCGAGTCTTGCAAATTTTGAGAGTCTTTCGGATGATGTTCGGGTGAAGAATGGCATGGAGAATCGAAATATAGTATCTTGGTCTTATTTCATCCGGGTTACAATACACCTGAAACTATTACAAAAGGCCTGACAATTCCAAAATAATGCTAAGCTATTACAATGTACGGACTAGCTTGGTCCGGAACACCTACTGTATATTCCAAGTATAAAATTACTCTAGAAAGCCTTCTTAGACGAAGAGACTGATAGATCGAATGGAAGACGTTCGATCTATATATGTCGAATCACAACCGTTCGATGCTGATTTAAACCGAATCAGACGAGTGTCGAACGGTGCTGATGAACCTCGAATGGGAACGGTTCGTTGCTGTCCTGAATTGAATCAGGTCATGTGCTGAATTGGGTAGAAGATCAAATCCAGACGAGTATCGAACCGAGTATGTATCGAATCAGTGAATTTGATCTACGTGAATATGTATCGAGTGTTGAATGAATGCTTAGAATGTTAAAGGACATGGTATTTATAGACCCTGTCCCATGGGCCCTAGTGGTAGTTGAGGAATGAATATCAAATTGTGTTGATTCGATCTAAAAGATAGATTGAATCTTGCGCATTCGATATATTCATTCAATGTCGAATTCCTCATGTTCGATCTATAGTTTTCTAGGCCTTTCTCTGTGGGCCGACCCAATATTTATATTAGGCCTTTTCTAAAATACCCCATCATATAGTCCCCCCATTTTGGGAGCCGGCCTCGGCCAGAGAGTGGGTTCTAAATTCTAAAATTATGCTTGAACTATGTTGGCAAGTATTCGTCTCTTGCGTCACTGTTAAAAATCATGCCCCCGATTGGGAGCCCGTGTTGGTACAAGAGTGGCTTCCAAATCTCAATGTTGGTCGCTTTCGATTTGATTTCTAGTATGGTAATTCGTGCCTTGCTCCCGGACTGCAACTTATTCAAAAATACTTTCCCATTTGGTAGCCGTAATAATCATGTTCGGGTATCAAATCTTTCCGATTATTAATTTTGGCGAATAATTATAACTATTTATTATTATTTAAGTTATATAAAAATATATTTGCTTAGATCGACTTTCAGCAATTCGATCTATCAAGAAAGAAAATATCGAATCTATCTGATTAGATACAGAAATATCGAATCTGATGCATTCGATACACCAGTATCGAATTCGGGGAAAAGGCGGTTGTGGGGCTATATATAAAAATCCACTATCCACCTCATTCTCATTTTTCTTTCCGCAGAGAGATTTTTGTCCGCTTTGCTGCCTATGTCGAATTATCTGGATTCGATCTTCTAACATCGAACGGCTAGAATTTGATATATCAGTTAGGATCGAATCCTGGCGATTCGACGTTGCCTTTTATAAAAAAAAATTATTTTTGCTTACAACTTTCTTAAATGGCGAGAAAGAAATCTGAAAGCCGCCGTAAGCCAGCTGAGTCTCCCAAGATCATGTACGCGTCTCAAGCGAATACCAATAGAGCCGGTTCTTCGAATGTTAGGCCCTCCTTTGACAACGCTCTAGCGAATGATTCTGGGGGAGTCACCTCAGGAAGTCGACCCGCGGTGAGGACCCCGAGAGCTTGTCTGACACTTGGGGTGCTGGCCATTCTGCTCCAGCATCATTGGATCGCTCTACGGTCAAACTGAGAGGCGTAAGCGCGGACACTCGAGTGCCCTTGGTGAGCAATTTTGAGTGGCATGAAGACTTTGTCCCGCGAAGGTTAGTCATGACTCTGACTGGCTTCAAAGGGCGTGTTAAGGTTGGGACCAATTCCCAAATCAGACTCATGTAAGAGGGTGATGCAGTTGACGATAGGATTGCTGCCAATTTGACAAAATTTAATGCTGAGAATCCAACTTTTAGACGTATGCCACGATATTCCGGCGAAGGTTCCTCTACCTCGGGAGGTGAAAACTGGTATACAGCTACCAAGAGAAAAGTTCTCGAAACACAATCCGCTATCGAGGTCGAAGAAATTCCACAACAATCACGCAAATGACCTCGATCCTCTGGGAATCCAAGACCAGCACTGCATGGTAGCCTCGTTGATTATGAATTTTTGAATGATGAGAAATTTTGAATCACTGAAAATCACACTGATGGGATACCGGTTGTGGGAAGAGCAGTCTACAAAGATTGTTAAAGGCTTGTGGCCTCAATTGGATCGCAGTGCTGTAGTGAACAGGCTAGGATATCTCGGTTTAACGCGCTTGGGGCGTCTATTCTTTACTGCTACCGCAATAGCGATGTATCGATTGTGTCGGGATTATAGCAGTTTGATTGAAGTTCAACATAAACATAATGTCGTGATTGATAAATTGAACGCGAATATCCATAGTATTGAGAACAATCGTCGCGCTGCAATCACACATACATGAAAAGCTGCCAAAGCAAGTGTTAAAGCTGCTCAGGATGCCCTTGAAGATGACGTTAATGCTCAAAAAGCTGAGGATTGCGTGGTGGCACTTCGCGCCGAAATTGCTGCTCTGAAAAGGGAAAATGGCTCCTTGAAATGGGAGAATGATTCTATCAAGGCACTGAACGAGGAGGTCGATACTGCGATCGCTAGGTTGGGTGACAAAGTGCGACATTTGGAGTTAGAGGATTACTGGTGCAAGGTGGCTAGGTCTTTCATGAAGAGTGGTGTTTATCGTTGGCTCGAATTGCGATAAGGTGTTGTCGAAGTGAAATATGGTATGTAACTCTGAGTTGATCAAGCTGACTATCTTGGATTCATGAAAAAGGTTTTTGTAAGGATGTTCTTGATGTTAGCCGTGGTCCTTGAATGGAGACTCCCAGGGTTGATGACGAAGACGCGAAGGAGTTTTCTGCCCCAAGGGTTGGTGACCCTTTCTTTCGGCTATGGGAGGAAAGACGCGTTAATTCTGAGCCTATTGTGGCTATGTCTGATCCCGTGCCATCAACAAGACAAGAAGATGCATATATTGGCTTTGTGGATGCAGCTTCAGTTTGTCCCATCGAGGTGATAGACGCCATTCACGCTGCCTTTGGCAACAATGATGATGAAATGAATCTGTCTCCTGTGATAGAAAATGAATCTCAGGTAGAGAAAATGTCGAAGCTTATTGCTGAAATTAGCGAAATTTCTGCTCTTCGTGATCCTCCAGATGATATGCCACAGAAGGAACACGGTCCTTTACTCGTGACCAGGAGTGGGAATTTTAATCCAAAGCCGTCGATTGTAGTAAATCCACATCGTGACGTTGATGCGAGTTCATCGCATGCCGAGGTCACCGACCAAGCTCTTGATGAGCATAATTTAATCTCTCCCAGCACCTTCCAGCTTGGGCGGAATTTTGATGGATTATCAGGACATGAGAAGGTTAGATTACCAGAAGGATGGGAGCAATCAGATGAGCTCGTGCTGACCGAGGATCAAATTCAGAAAAATTGTGCCTACTACGTCCGGTCCATTGGTCTTATTTTGCGTCCGGAGTCCCCCCCAGTCATCGGGAGAGTAGTGTACATCTGTACATATATTTTCGATGATATGAGGCCATTTTGTTTCTCGTTTATGATCATGTCACTTCTGTAACGGCGTTCTTAGGAAGTCGATTTTGTGGCTAAATATCATAGCTTTCTTTGACTCATACTCTAATGTATAGTTTTGTCAAATTTTTCGACCATGGCTCTGTCTCATTTGTTAGATTGAATCTATAGTAGTTTGTTAACGGTATCTTCGTCGCGCCTGCTAGCTGTGACGAAGAGCGTAACGGATTGCTCGAAACGCCGATCCCGACCCGAGGAGATTTGTGGTTTTTATAGATTTGCGGTTGGACTCGGATATTTTTTGAGATGCCTACGTATCCCCCGATTGGGAATCAAGCCACTCGTAGTTCTTGTTTTTCTTTGATCGAATCCATATTTTAGTTTGCAAGTTCTATTTGTTGTTTCCCTTTTCTCAAGTGTTATCGATCGGTAGAGGAGAGTTTTTTTGTGTTATCCCCGTGAAAAAAGATGGCCTCCTCCTGGGATCTACCTCTCTTTCCCCCTCTTTATCTATCCCTCTTTGTTTATTATGTTATAAAGATATATATGTGATGTGGCCTCATGCATGTGTGCCACTTGGAGGCTAGTGGAGGCTTGGTACATCATTGGGCCAAGTGTTAAGATAGGATATGGCCAAATATGAACATGTGTCAACTTTTGTGTGGAGCCATGTGTTGTGCCTTGTTTGGTGAAAATGCTTTTACAAATACGAGTCGTGTTACCGGTGCGAGTACAAAGTCATACGTGTAGTAATATATTTAATTATGAATCGAGTTGTGAAATACGTCATCGATATGGGCATAAATCGTGTAGCAATTTAGTTACGAAGCAAGTCGTATAAGATTGCGTTTACGATAGTGTAATCCTTTAATGGAGTAAAGCGGTAATTTGAAACTTGTAATAATACAGTGCCGTTACAGATATTAATCGTGTAAAACGTCTTAGTTTACGAGTATAGATGTGTAATAATTCGCGATAAATACGAATGAAGAAGTATCGGTAATCAAACCATCGTAAGTATATTTTTAGTACGGATATTCTTACCCGTTAACACAAGCCCCCCAGTTTTTAGTGCAGTCGGTCATTATGACTGCACTAGAAACTTAAAAAAGTCGAGAGTTACGATGGTTCGAGTATCGCGGAATTTTTAGAGAGGTATCGTAGCCTCTTGTAATCGGAGTCGTACGTCCTATTAAGACATCTTAGTGCCTTTTTAAGCATTATATGGATTGCTTCAACCCTTCTAAAGTATCGTAGACATTCGTCGAACGACGTTTATGTTCGTTTAATACAAGCCCCCCCCCAGCTTTTTGCTTACCTTAGAAGAGGCGAGGGGAATATCGTGGTTGCCTTCTTAGAGGCGAGAAGTTTTTTATTTCCGATACCTTCGTTGAGGCGAAAGGTTTTTTATTTACTTCTGATGCCTTCATTGAGGCGAGAAATTTTTCACCCCCGATGCCTTCTTTGAGGCGGGAGGTTTTTTCTTTCTTTGTGTTGCCTTCGTTGAGGCGTGCCTTCATTGAGGCGAGAAATTTTTCACCCCCGATGACTTCTTTGAGGCGGGAGGGTTTTTCTTTCTTCGTGTTGCCTTCGTTGAGGCGTGCCTTCATTGAAGCGAGAAATTTTTCACCCCCGATGCCTTCTTTGAGGCGGGAGAGTTTTTTTTTTCTTCGTGTTGCCTTCGTTGAGGCGTGCCTTCATTGAGGCGAGAGGGTTTTTTTTTTACCTCTGTAGTGGTCCCTCTTGGCGCATTGATGGATATCGGAGTCGCGCGGATCCATCGGGGTTTACTTTTTTTTTTTTTCCGATGCCGCGTTGATATCTTTTCTTTATTCATCGTGACTTTTCAAGGGACGCTTAGGTGCCTCTTCGGGTGCCACTTCTTACCGCTTCGGGTTGGTGACACTCGGTGGGCCTTCTCATCGGGAGTGTGCATTCCTCATCGGAAATGCATGTGCCGATAGTATCGTCCATATATTGGTTCTCATCGGGAGTGTGCATTCCTCATCGGAAATGCATGTGACGATAGTCTCGTCCAAGGGGTTAATCCCTATATATTATTTTTAAAATTTTGAACTTTTTACTTTGCATTTTAGCATTTGTAATTACTTTTCATGCTTTGTAAGCATTTCTTCGAGGAGTCCTCGGCTTTTGATGAATGTGCAACTATTTTGTCCTTCATTCTATTTTGTCTTTTTCGTGCTAATAGTCATCATAATTTTTCAGCACTTGTAAATACTTGGACCCTCTCCTTTAATTGTAGGATTTAAGATTGAGTTTAAAGAGATGAGATTAAATCTCATTCTTACTGGCCAAGCAAATTACTTAGCATGACGTGTCCGTTTCCAGTGCAAACTTTGGAGATATATTTTCTTTGAATAGAGGTATCACCAGACACGTAACCGTGGCTATAATATAGCTTGGACAGCTCAAGCTTAACTCGGTTATCCAAGGAAAGATTCCTAAGTATATATAGGTGCTTGGAGTTTAGTGAATATTCTCACGTACTTCCAAAAAATCCTTTTCGACTGAGTTGTTTACTCATTTTTTTTCTTCAGGGAGTTTTACATTTTCGTTATTTTGTTTATTGCTGATCGTATCTCGATAGCTGAGAATCGTGTGGCGTAAAAAAGATAAAGAGAAGGGGACACCAGACGCTGAGGGGAGAGTCGGGCAAATCCTCGTACCATTTCCCCTCTGTAACGGAAAATATAAATTTTTATTGAGTAGTTGTCCTATCGTGCTAGTGCACCCGTCGAGGGTACAGTGTACATACTTTCTCTTTTCTTCTTCTTCTTTTTTTTTTTGCTGAAAAAAGCAAAAAATAAAAGGTAAATTTCCCAATCGCCAAATCAAGGATTCGAACTTGGGCCATTGGAGGAGCAGCCATCAGAGTAAACCACAGGACTGCAGGGCTCTCTCGAATATAATACGGTTATTATTTTTTATATATCATAGTCATAACCTTAATGGAAAAAATATATTGTGTTGAGAAACACAACTAGGATTCGAACCCAAGACCTCAAAGAAGGCAGCCCTCGGAGAGACTCTCCGATACAACTGGGCTATGCCCATTTTGGGTATATTGTTGGCATTTTTGCTACATATTATAATAGTAGCCTCAACAAAAAAGATATAATTTTTTGAGAAATACGGGTTAGGGATTCGAACTCAGGTCCTTCGGGTAGAAGCCCTCGGAGAGCTTCTCCGAAGCCACTAGACCATCCTTTTTTTTTGTTTATAACAAGAGTTTTTTTTTATTTTTATTATTATATTATGGCAGCACCTTAATAATTAAAAAGCTGCTTCGGATGGGATTCAATTGTGCTTCGTGTAGATGCCCTCGGAGAGCAGCTCCGAGGACCGCTGGACCATCTCATCTTTTTGTTTATAAAAGATCTTTTAATATTGTTATTATATAGGCTCTTCATATAAAAATAAAGCCTTCGGAAATGGAATTCGAACCCGGGTTCTTTGGGTAAAGTCCTCGGAGAGCTTCTCCGATACCATTGGGCCATCTCTCTTTTTGTTCATAAGTATATGGTTTTTTCTACATATCATGTAGCAGTCTTAATAACAAAAAAAAAGGTATCGGAGGTAGGATTCGTACCCGGGTTCCTCTGGTAGAAGCCCTCGGGATCTCCTCCGATACCACTGGGCTACGCCCATCTTTGGATAAAAGGTTATTGTTAACATGGTAAAAATCCACGTGCTTAAAATATACTATAGTTCGATTACTAAAAATTGACGAATATATTATTATATGATTTATATGTGTAACCACAAAATACCCGTATCACACGGCGAAGACCCCGAGTCCCCCAAATACAAGAGCACCCCCTGCACCCTCCGATGTCTGAAAGCTATCGGGGAATTCATCCCGAGGGCCAAAGCACGAAAAGCCTTGACTAAGCATGTGGAACATTGGAAGACAATCTACGAGAGCTTGGATACTAAAACACTACTTCACGAAGGCCAAGCAAATCCCTCGGAAACATGCCCAATTTATGACCAAGGCAGAAACACCTATCGGAGTATACATCAGAAGAAGGCAACCTAACAATGGACCACTATCGAAACTATAACAACATCGGACGAGCATTCCCTCCCATTTATCCAGTGTTTCCGATAGATACCACCCATCGGAAAGAAGAAAACCAAGGAGCCAATTCATCAGAGCACATTGAAGCTATCAGAGAGGATAATTCATCCTACTCAGTGCCCCGTCAGCAGATATACCAAACGGATAAAACCTATCTCTTTGCACATGCATAACGACACCTGTGAACGCATGCACAGTGACACATGTCCCTAAAAAACTTCTATAAAAGGTAGAAGTGAGAGATCAGAAGAAGGAGGGCGCTCCCAGGAGAGCAGGAGGGGGGCGCTCCCAAGGGAACTCATGTTCTCTATAAAACTAAAAAAGGCTTCAGAGGAGAAAAAAACTCTTTTCTTTCTGAAGGCTTCACAAAGGTCTACTCTTTCAACAGATAAAATCAACACAATCAATAAAATCGACATACTCCAAATAATCAACACCAAGAACAAGAACTACGAGTGGCTTGATTCCCAATCGGGGGATACGTAGGCACCTCGGAAAATATTCGAGCCCAGCCCCAAATCAATAAAAATCAACAATCCCCTCGGGTCAGGATAGGCGTTCCAACCCAAAAATAATAACTCGTTAAATAGGGAATAATTTCCAACCCGTTAACAATTATCGTCTCTTTTATATGTTTCATAACAGCAGTGCCTTCGTAAAAATTTTAATAGGGGAAGGTTGGGATTCGATCCCTGGTCATCGGAGAGTAGCCCCGATAGTGGGAGTAGAGAACCATCCGGCTACATCTTTTTTGGTGTAGAATCCAATTATTTCAATATTTATATTAAAAGTAGCGCTTTAGTAAAAAAAGGTGAAGAGGGAGGAATTCGAACCTGCGACCTTTGGTTACAAAGAAGGCATCATGATCCGCTAGAGCAAGTTGGACTTTTATTGAAATCTGCTCCTCCATTATATTTATTATATAATTACGAGATCCTCCTTATACTCTTTATTTCTTTCCTTCTCTCTTTTATTCCTTCACTTTCAGATTCTTTCTGCTCCTTCTCTGGCCGTTTCTCTCTGGCTCTTTTTTTTCTTTTTGCTTTTACAAGCAACTATAATTCCTTTTCAATAGCATAAATCCTTACCCTCCAAGAAATTCAATTGCTCAAGCTTCATCTATTTCTTTCATAAGGTTATATGATTTGAATTAGGTCCCCTTGAATTATTCCAGCAACCGAAGTGGGAGAGTCGAGGTGGCACGTGCACATCCACGCGTCGCTAGTGAGAACAACGAATCTTTCAACAGATTTTTCGAGTGGTCACCAAATCGCCTCCATGCATGTTTCAAATCTTCAAGGTAAGAAAAAGGACAACCTTTTCCTCTTTTTCAATGTAACGGTAAGTACATCTTATAGCATAAAAGGATTCTTCTTTTCTCCAGTTTTGTTTTTGGCTTCTCTTGCCCCTCCTTCTATACAGAACTTGAATTTTCAAGGTATGTGTTGTTTGGCTTCAATTTCATTAAGAATTCATTGAATGAATGATAATTATCTAAATGTCAAATTACTGTGAACTTCTTCGATTTTTGGGTGGAGGATTGAAGGTGTTCGGTGAAATAATTGAGTGACTGAAAAGGCAGAAGATATGGCATATATGTTGGGATTTGATTTTGAATTCGATAAGCAATCCTCTGGGTGTATGTTAGGTTTCTCAAAATTGGTTTTCTGAAATTGGATATGAGTATGCCCTTCTTTTTCCTTTGCAGCGTGTAACAAAAAATGGGACAGATATGCTACTGCCTGGACTGTACATACCTTGAGCAAATAATACTTGAAGAGTTTCTCTTGTTGTCGTCTAAGTTATTAATTAATTTTTTGATTTTTGCAGCGATCTCCTCGGGCTTACTCAAGGATTCAACGGCGTTCCCACAGACGGCACTATTTTGTTAACGGTATCTTCGTCACAGCTAGCAGGCGCGGCGAAGATGCCGTTAACATAGTTACTTCGTTAAATTTCTTTTGTCCCACTTTCGTCAAAGCTCATATATTGTTTATCATGTGAGATATTGCGCTTTGATTTTGAACCTTTGAGTTGGATATGCTCCTTGCAAACCGTATTTTGCGTTCAACCGCTCAGGGCCGAACAGATATTCGTCATGACGCCTTTTGATCTTTATGTGGAGTGAGTTGTTCGATCGGCCTTGGACCACTTGGGGTCGAACTTGCATCCGGCATATCGCTTTTCGCAGTTCATGCGGGGTGAGTTATCTGATCGGCGTTCGACTGCTTGAGTCCAAACAGACCTCCGACATGACGATTTTCATGGTTCATGCAAGGTGAGTCATTCTGTCGACGTTCGACCTCTTGGGTCCAAACGGGCCTCCGGTATGACGCTTTTTGCGGTGCATGCGAGGTGAGTCATTTGATCGGCGTTTGACCTCTTGGGGACGAACGGTCCTCCGGCGTGACGCTTTTTGCGGTGCATGCGGGGTGAGTCATTTTTCTCGGTTCTCGTGCTTTTTCATTGGATTTGCAGCGTGAGTCCATAATGACTCCATCTGCAACGTCAATCTACAGAAAAAAGACAGATTTTGATTTAATTTGAAAAGGGGCAGAGCATAGTTTCTTACTGAAGTGCCTGCATTTCCCAGAATTTTCGCTGGACCCAGGCCTTCGTAGTTCGTACAATTTGTTAACATTCGACCGCGATCCATTTTAATGCCTATGCATAATAGCATCTCAGGTGTTGCACATTCCACGGGGGCTTTAGCTTGATACCTTGCATAGTTTCAAGGTAAAAGTAGCCTCTTAAACTGACTTGTACCACCTTGTAAGGTCCTTCTTATTTTGGTTCCAACTTCCCGATGTGCTGTTTTGCCGCTATGCTTTTCAGAACCAAGTCCCTCACTTCGAAATTCCTGAATTGGACTCTTTTGTCGTAACTTTTGGCCATTGCTGCTTTAAATGCCACGATACATTGATAATCATCTTCTCTCATAGTGCCTATCATATCTAAGTCCATTTGGCGTAATCGGGTCAACTGATCGGGGTCGTAATCATGTATTCTACGCATTGGCATTTCTATCTCGGCCGACAAAACTGCGTCAGTCCCATAAACGAGAATGAATGGGGCTTTCCCTGTCGACGTCTTGGAAGTTGTCCTATAAGCCCACAATATTCATTGAAGCTCTTCTATCTTGCTTTTCCCGGTCTCTCTCAACCTTCTCTCGAGATAATCTTTCAGTGTCTTATTTGTGGACTCTACCTGCCCGCTCGACTCGGGGGTGATAAGCCGAGGTCATATTGTGAGAGATTCGCAACTCCGCGAACCAAGACTTGATTTCCTTGCCAACGAACTGCGTGCCACTGTCACATATCATATACATGGGAATGCCAAAGCGGCAGATTATATTCTTCCATATGAATTCAATCACGTTCTTCTCCATAATGGCCGACATGGCCTCAGCTTCGACCCATTGGTATAATATTCCACGACCACGACCAGAAACCTCTTTTGGCCTTTGGCCATCGATAGCGGCCCGACTATATCGATTCCCCATTAGTCCAAAGGACATGCTACACCGAGAGGCTATAATGGTTACGCCGGTCTGTGAATGAGACGAGCGTGGAACTGACAACTATCACAACGCTGTAAGAAGGTCGTGGCATCCCTTAGTAAAGTCGGCCAATAATAACCTGCCGCAGAATTTGCCGGGCCAATGCTCTTCCCCTAGAATGATTTCCACAACATCTGGTATGGATTTCTTTCATTACATAATCGACCTGAGTCGCAGTGAGGCAACGGAGCAATGGACCTTCGAACGACCGCTTGTACAGTTCGCCATTGTGAATTGTGAACCTGTAAGCCTTATAACGCATCCTACAACGCGCATTCGAATCCGTTGGTAGTATTCCATTCACCAAATATGCCATGATCTCGTCCTTCATTGATGGATACTCTTCGATTGACATTATGTATTCCACTCTCGCCGTAGTGCCATTATACTTCGATATCCTGATCGACAGCTTGTCAGTTGCCAACAATGTTACTCGTTTCTTAACTAGGGTCTTTTAAGAATTGGCGAACTTAGACAGTGCATCGACCTTGCCGTTCTCATCCCACGAAATCTGAGTGATATCGAAAAAACTGAAGTGAGCTGCCAGCATTTTAACCTTTGCAGCGTACAATTTCATTGTCTCCTCTCTTGTCTCGTACTTACCTGAAAAATAATTTGCTACTAGTAAAGAATCGGTGAACACATCCAAATGCTCTATGTTGAGCGTTAATGTCAGGTTTATCCCTGTTATCACAGCCTCATATTCAACTTCATTGTTGGTCACCATGTAGTTCAAACTAATGGCAAATTCGAACTCCCTGCGGTCTGGAGATAAAATATGGATTCCAACCCCTCCTCCATGGCTCGTGGCGGAGCCATCGATATGTAGAATCCATGTGGTGGCAGGCCTACTGGTTCCTGTTTGGTCTGATATTGAATAAATGTAATTCGTGGATTCTGCCACGCTATTGCCCAATGTTTCGGCCATGAAATCCGCCAATGCTTGCGCTTTAATAGAGGTTCAGGGTTGGAATTTTACACCGAACCCACTAAGTTCAATTGCCCACTTGATCAATCTTCCGGAGGTCTCGGGTCTCACCAACACTAGCTTTAACGACTTATCTGTTACAATCGTGATTGGATGAGACTGAAAATATGGCATTAACTTTCGCGATGTGGCCACGATTGCTAGAGTAAACAACTATATCTCCAAATAGTTCATTTCCGTGCCTTGCAGAACTCTGCTTACATAGTGGATGGGTAACTGCTGAGCTCCCTTCTCTTTTACTAGAACCATACTGATGGCGTGGGAAGACACAGGCAAGTACAAGTACAACATCTCACTTTCTTCTGGTTTGGCCAAGAGCGTGGGCTCACCAAATATCTCTTCATCTGTTGGAAAGCCTCCTCACAATCTGGTCCCCAGCTAAAATCCTTGCTTTTACTAATGACCTTGAAAAACGACAGATTCTTTTCTGCCGAAGTCAATATAAATCTGCCCAACGTTGTCAGGCGGCCAACCAAACATTGCACGTCCTTTACCGTCCTTGGTGAAGGCGAATCTAGCACTATCCTGATTTTATTCGGGTTGGCCTCTATTCCTCTTTCATTCACCACATATCCCAGAAATTTTCCTGTTGTTACCCCAAATGTGCATTTTTCCGTGTTCAGCTTCATCCCATAAGCTCTCATGATAGCAAATGCTTCATCCAAATGACGTACATGCTCTTCCATCTTAAGACTTTTCACAAGCATATCGTCAATGTATACTTCCATAGATTTTCCAATCTGATGGTAAAACATCTTCGCGATAAGTCTTTGGAAGGTTGCTCTAGCGCTCTTCAAACTGAAGGGCATCACCCTATAATAATATACTCATGTATCTGTCACAAACGCCATTTTGTTCTGATCATCCACTGCCATGAAGATCTGGTGAAAACCGCTCTTGGCATCCATCATACTCAGCAATGCGCATCCCGCAGTCGAATCGACTAACAAATCTATTCTGGGCAAGGGAAACGGGTCTCTTGGACAATGCTTGTTCAAGTCAGTGTAATCTACACACATCCTCCAGGTTGCTTCCTTCTTCAAAACCAATACGATGTTGCTCAACCACTCCGAGAATCTCAACGCGTAAATATGTCGGGCCGCTAAAAGATCATGCACCTCTTTTCAGCCGCTTCATTCTTTTCCTTGCTAAAATTTTGTTTCTTCTGTCTCACCGGTTTTGCATTCTTATCCACATTCAGCCGGTGCACTATTATTCTAAGATCTATCCCATGCAAATTAGAATCAGTCCAAGCGAATATGTCCAAATTACGCCTAAGACAATCTACCAGTGCGGCTTCTATTCTCGGATCCATTGATGCTCCAATTTTTATGATTTTGTCTGCACTTTCCCTGAATAGCTGAATTATTTTGAACTCCCCAAGTGGTTCTATTTTGCATTCTTGTCATTGCTTTACTAGTTGATTTTCTGCTTTCTCCCGACCTTGCTCTCGAGGCTCGGGTCGCATTCCATTCTCATCTCTAATCGTTAGGGTTTTCTTTCTTGCTTTGACTATTCTGTTTGATGGAACACGTTGTCTTTTCGTCATCCTAGCTACTTATATCTAAACGCAATTTAAATGGTGTTTCCACATACGGCGCCAATATCATGGTCTTATTTCGTCCGGGTTACAATACACCTGAAACTGTTACAAAAGGTCTGGCAATACCAAAATAATGCTAATCTATTACAATGTACGAACTAACTTGGTACGGAACACCTACTGTATATTACAAGTATAAAATTACTCTAGAAAGCCTTCTTAGACGAAGAAACTGATAGATCGAATGGAAGACGTTCGATCTATGTATGTCGAATCGCAACAGTTCGATGATGCTCTAAACCGAATCAGATGAGTGTCGATCGAACGGTGTTGGTTCGATATCGATGAACCTCGAATGGGAACGGTTCGTTGCTGTCCTGAATTGGATCAGGACACTACCTTGAGAAGTACGGGTAAAGTGGATACCAAGAGAAGCGAACAAAGTTGCGGACGAGTTAGGACGTGTTGGTGTTGAGGGTAGTAGTAGGGAATTATTTTGGGAGTTACCTTTATTAGGTTGTATAAGCGAGACTTTGTCTAACGACCTTTTGTGATTTCTTTGTTTATAAAAAAAATAAAAAAATAACCAAGTTACGCTACATTTTATGGAGAAGTTATTTAATATGTTAGTACATTGGACACTACACCAGTCCTTTCAAACTCTATTCCCTCTTCCACATGTTAAATCATGAGCTTTTAAAATACATTATTAGCGTTCTTGTGTACGTTACTGAGTCAATCGGGTCAGGCTACCTTATGAATAATTTTCATTTACTAATTTGGCTTTTTAAAATTTAATAAAAGAAGGAAACGAGAGGGGGTCTTCCTCAATTGTTTTGTTATATATGGTGGTGGCCGGGTTTTTAAATACGTTAATGCGTATTTACTGTATCAAATAATCAATTGGGTCAAGTCATCCTTATTGATTATTTATATCTTCTCTAAAAAAAGATTATTTATTTCTTAGTCAATTGTTACTTTCTAAAATCTAAAACCTCATAAAAAAAACCGACTAAGGGTGGTCTTCCACAACTTGTTTTTTTTTTAGGCAAAAGTTTATTAAAAACAAAAGAAGTACCAGCTGTACTTAAAAAATGTACAAAGCTCAAACATCACCACTACCAACTCTAGGCATACGATACTGATCGAGAAAAGAAAGAGAAAAGCTCTTACAATTTGCGTTTAACCAAATCCAACTCCTAACTTTTATGGTCTCATTAAGATTATCAATATGTGGTAATGATTCTTGGAACACAATCTCATTTCAGTGATTCTTGACGCACCGAGTTCTCGTACTGGCTATTCCACTCTTAGTTCCCCCAATAAGATTTTCTAGTTTTTTTTATTCAAATTTAATGAATAATCGTAGAAAGATTGTAAAGAACGAAACAACTGAGTGATATTAAGAGAGCCGAAGAAAGTGGAGAACAAAACTAAGTAAAAAAATAAAATAATGACATAAAATTAGAAGTAATTTAAGGCTTATAGATTTGTCTTTACACCATAATAATTTAGAAAACATTATACAAAATTAATAACAATGAGTATATATATTAAAAAAATAATCAAATAGATGAAATCATATATATATATCAAAACTTAATATTTATTATTTTAATAAATAAATTAACGCGCATTGAAATTTGTGTTTTTTAAAATTTGGTGAACTGTTGCACCCGCATCTGCACTCGCACTCGCACTCGTTTTATGTGGCCTACGTTATGCTAATTAGATAAATTATCTTCCTTTTAAAAATAAATTAGCATAGTAACTTCATATGATCTTCAAATTGAAATTGGCAAATTATCCTATATAAAAAAGTGTGGTCCATTATCTCAAACAAATAAAGAGGGGTACCCATAGATATGAAAATATTAATGACATATGTAATAGATTTGATAAAAATTAAAAATCAAGAGAAAAGAACCGTGATTTATTTGCGTTTTAATAGTACAAAGACTTGTATTGATAATACAAATTAGGGGTGGGTAATCGTACCCGAAATTCGGGTACCCTAACCGCCCCGATCGGATTTTACCCGAATTTCGGGTATTAATACCCGACCCGTACCCGAAAATTCGGGTACCCTAACCGAATAGGGTATTTCGGGTACGGGTTCGGGTAGCAATTCCAAAAAAATTCGGGTATCCGGGTACCCGAATAAAAAAATACGTTTTTTCCCCCCTTTTTCTCTTTCCTTTTCTTTTTCCTTCTCTTTCTCTTTCCTTTTCTTTTTCCTTCTCTTTCTCTCTTCTTTCACTCTCTGACAGCGCGCCTCTCTCTTTCTCAATCAAATCTCACCGCGCCTCTCTCTCTCTCTCTCTCTCTCTCTCTCTCTCTCTCTCTCTCTCTCTCAGTTCACTCTCTGTCACCGGCTCACCGCGCCGCCCGTCCGCTGCCGTCCCCCGAGGCAGCCCTTTCGATTCGGCCTCCGCGTCGCGCCGCGCCGCGCCCGAAAGCTTCCTCTCTCTCCCTCTCCCTCTCAACCGAGTCCGACGGTACGAAGCTCCCTCTCCCTCTCAAAATCGAAAACGTGGTATTGTGTTATTCTTATAAATTTGTGTGTATTGTTTTATTCTTATATTAGATTATTTAGGGTTAATGAATTTGGGCATTTTGTTAGATTTGTTAATGAATTTGGGTATTTTGTATGAAGTATGAACTATGAATTGTGTTATGATGTAATGAGTTGATTTGGGCATTTTGTTAGATTTGTCATTTGTTAATGAATTTGGGCATTTTGTATGAAGTATGAACTATGAATTGTGTTATGATGTAATGAGTTGATTTGGGCATTTTGTTAGATTTGTCATTTGTTAATGAATTTGGGCATTTTGTATGAAGTATGAACTATGAATTGTGTTATGATGTAATGAGTTGATTTGGGCATTTTGTTAATGAAGTTGGTTAGTGAAGTGTGTTATTGTTATATGATAAATTGATTATTGATAATTGATATGAAGTGAAGTGTGTTTATGTGTTATATGATTTGGGTAACTTGTAACTAAGTCCTATTCTTAATTCATATAGTTCATGGCACCTTCAAATTCGAAGGGAAAACAAGTCCTATCTTCAAAAAAGAATGGAAAAGAAGTTGCTCGTCCAATTGCAAAAACAAAACGCTTGAGTGCCAAAGCCAAGGGGAAGCGAGTAATGGATGAGAGTGCGAGGAAAATTCCTAAAAAGAATCCAAACTCTTCAATATCTATCAACGATGAAGAGGTGCGATCTTCACATTCTATTTTCAATCAAGATTATGATGATTCTTCCGATAGCGATGTTGCCGAGAGGTTGGAAAATCCGGACAACATTGAGGTTGTTGATGATGAAAGATGGTGGAGTGAGACAAGTGATGGTTGTCGTGATTGGAGTAAAGTCACGGAAGAGATGAGACTTATGAGGAGGAAGGCTATTGGGAAAAGAGCCGAAGTTTGGGACCATTTTAAACCGTGGTACTGCAAAAAAGAGAAAGAAAATAAGGCGACTTGTAGATATTGTAAAAGAACTTTGGCGGCCGATTCTGCCCAACATGGTATATCTAGTTTGTACACTCACCACAAGAATTGCAAATTGAAGCCAGACGAAGTTGAAACTAATCAACAACGTATAAGCTTTCAGCCACCAAGAGGGTCTCGCAAGGGTGGCCTATTGAATTGGCATTTTGAGCAGGCGACGGTCACAGAAAGCTTTTGCAAGATGGTTATCATTGATGAGATGGCATTTAAGACCGTAGAAAAGAGGGGGTTCCGGATTTTCATGGCAGATGCATGTCCTATGTGGCAAATCCCTACAAGGAAGACGCTGTCGAAGAACATTATGACGATGTATTTGAAAGAGAGGACTAAGCTAATGTCTTTCATAAAGGCAAATGCTCAAAGGGTTAGCATTACTACGGATACTTGGACTTCAATTCAAAGAGTCAACTACATGGTGATTACCGTGCATTTCATCGATGATTCTTGGACTTTGAACAAAAGAATCATTAACTTTGTTACAATTTCTAGTCACAAAGGTGAGGCTATTTGGGTTGATGTTGAGAAATGCTTGGTGGATTGGGGTATTGACAAGATAAATACGATCACAGTCGACAATGCTTCGTCGAATGATGGGGCGGTGACTTACTTGAGGGAGAGATATACGGCGAGGAAAAATGGAACCATGCTTGAGGGGGTGAATGTTCATGTTCGGTGTGTGGCACATATCATCAATCTTATTGTGCAAGATGGCTTGAAGAGCACCGAAGAGATAAGTTGTATTTCACGAATAAGAAATGCCATAAGTTACGTGAGGAGTTCACCGGGTAGGTTTAAGAAGTTTAAAAATGCGGTTGATCGACAAGGGCTTGAAAGTAAGAGGTTGGTGTGCTTGGATGTCCCTACTAGGTGGAATTCAACTTACCAAATGTTGGATACGGCAATATCTCTTAAGGAGGCATTTAGTGCTTACGAGTGGATTGAAACTGATTATTTGTTGATTGATGGTGGAGTTCCAGTTGCAATGGATTGGGAACGGGCAACTAACTTCGTGTTATTTTTGAAGCCATTCTATATCTTGACCAACCGTGTCTCGGGAACTTTGTATGTTACATCTAACACCGTCTTCAAGGAGATTTGTGCAATCTATACTCTTATTAACAGGTACGCGAAAGGGGACCCTTGGAAGCAATTGACTCTAATGGCAAATGCAATGAGAGAAAAATTTGACAAATATTGGGGGGATACATTGAAGATGAACAAGACCCTTTATTATGCCGTGCTTCTTGATCCACGCTCCAAATGGGTGTACTTGAATTATGCTTTGGAGCAAATGTATTCTGAAGATCTTTCAAAGCCGCCTCCACAAAAAGTAACCGATCTTACGAGTTCAATTCGTGATGGCTTCGAATCTTTATTCAATGAGTACAACCGAGTTTATGAGAGTTCTACTCCTTCCACTCAAGGTCAAAGCCATTGCATGTCTAGCACAAGTGTGGATGACTTTTCTTTATCGGAGGATGGCCAACAAGCTTATGATTCGGTGCAAATCGGTTTTGAGGCAATGTTGGCACAAATAAACACACAAGAGAAGTCTGAGCTTGAGAGATATATGGCAGAAGAGGTCACGAGGAATACATCTGAACATTTTGATATCTTGGGATGGTGGAAAGTAGAAAGCCATCGATATCCAATCCTTTCCAAGATGGCTCGTGACATTCTAGCGGTTCCGGTCTCGACGGTAGCTTCTGAGGCGGCATTTAGCACGGGAGGGCGTGTGCTAGATGCATTTAGGAGTTCGTTGTCTACCAAGATGGTACAAGCACTCATTTGTGCCCAAGATTGGCTTCACGAAGATTATGTGCCTTTGAACGTGGAAGAGAATTTGTACGAGGTGGAGAAATGGGACGAAGGTAATATCATTTTCTTATTGTTCTTTAATTCAAATTGTAAAATTGATATGTATATACTTTTGATTTGACTTATTTGGAAATACTAATGATTTCTTTAATTGTTATTGTAGAATTTAACGATTTGGGTAAAGATGCTTCGATTCTTGATCCTTGAATGATGACGAGTGAACACTTGTTGGGGAAGTTAGGTGTCGCCGTGACGATGCAGAATGAACAATATTTATGTTGATTTGTTGATGATGTTGTTTGCATTTGTAAGATTAGGGGATATTTTTGAATTGATCGTTTTTTTGGATTGATTGCTCTTTGTTTTTAGTTGAATGCGATTGATTTTTTGTTATTGTAGATGGAATGCGTGTGTTTTTTTATTAAATTTCCCCCAAAAAAAGGGACAATTCGATATGAAAACAGGGGCTAACGAAAAAATCCCCTGTTTTCGTAAAAAACGAAAACAGGGGATATGAAGTAAAAATGGTCCAGTGGCCGAAATTGTCCACTGGACCATTTTCGGGTACCCCATACCCGAAGGTTGGGGTACCCGACCCTAATACCCGATCGGGTACCATAATACCCGATCGGGTATTGGGGTACCCGACCTCTTCGGGGTTCGGGTAACCCGTATGTCCAGTGGCCAATTTCGGCCACTGGACACCATTCGGGTACCCCAAACCCGAAGTTTGGGGTACCCGAAAAATTGGGGTACCCGATTTTATCCGGGTACCCCCAAATATAATAGGGTATCGGGTAGGGGTTTTACCCTACCCGAAAATACGGGTACCCTACCCGAATCAACGATTACCCACCCCTAATACAAATTCACACCACAGTGGTAGAAATGTCTAACATCACTTCAATTTGAGTGCACTTTTTCCTTATTTAGAGTGCTACGCTCTGAATCGTATCTCAGGCCCGGATTCAATATTTTCTCTTTTTTCTTATATATTTCACTGAGACAAAAGAGCAAGTATTTTATGTACAATAAAATGTAGGACGAATAATTAAATTTCTCCCCTAATTTTTTTTAAAAGTTAATATGCCATTTTTTTGGGCGTTGTTTTTATGCCATATATCATTTAAACAGTCTATTAAAAATACCATCAGCCCTTATTCAGGTCAAAATTGCCTACGTGACGGTACGAAATTGCACTTTGCACCCCTAAGATAAATTGCATTTTGCACCCAAAATATTTTAGGGTACAAAGTGCAATTTATTTTAGGGTACAAAGTACAATTTTGTATTGCCACGTAGGCAATTTTGGCCCGAATAAGGGCCGAGGGCATTTTTAAAAGATTTTTTTAAACATAGATGACATTTTGGCAATGCCAAAAAAAAACGGGCATTTTAACTTTTTTAAAAAAATTAGCGGGCATTTTTAATATTTCATCCTAAAATGTACTACCCGCACTCATATACACGTGGGAATTGACATGTATGTGAGTGCAATGAAATCCACGTTTATGTGAGTATATGATGTAATACATTTTGATGTACATAAGACACTCCCACCAGAGGTGCGGACATGATTGATGCTTTTTTTGTGCTAACTATTAATTTAGTGAGTATTAATACTTATTTGTTCATATGGGATGGTGACAAATATCTCTTTGTTCTCCTCACAGATGCAGAGGTCGTTACTTTACGACCAAATGAAATTAATGCTAGGCCAAGTGCGACAATCGTGTGACCGAGGCTAAAGCCTTAATTTCTTCAATAGTCATTTTAAACATTCGAAAACAGGAAAACATCTATGCTACATGCCTTAATGCATGATCTTCTCATATGTGTTCGGGCTACACCAACATAAGATCCACACACATGTGAGGAGACTGGGCAGTACATCAATGTGTAGTAAAAATTGTATTCCGAATGAGCACGCGTTATGCATTGGGTTAACACGTACTGACGATTTTGTCATGTAATCAACGAAAATGATCCTATGACAGACCATTGAGACTTTTGGAAAGGTTGTGCATTTTACTATACCTACATGCTTTAACATTATTTTTGCGATGATAGTGTGATTTTTCCTGCTAACATCTAAGAAGTTATTCTTTGTGTTCTTCAAATAGGAATACAAACTACTGAAATGCCGTGCAACGTCTGTCACTTTAAGACTTTACACATCTACTAACATTGAATACAAAATAGGAATTTGAAGAAACAGTGACATATAGTTGAACCAATTTATATATAACTCAAGACATTCAGGAAAAAAAGCACAAAATGAAGGTGTCATATTTTGCGGTTAAGAAACTACACTTATTTCTTGTTGAATTAAGGGACGAGATTATCCTCCACGGGACATCTGATGTGCAGCATGCTGCATAACAAACCCCTCTCACATAAGGGTGGGCTTCATCAGACAAATCCATCCTCCACTCAATTGGTAAATAATATTCTAACAATAATTGCTCATCAAAGTTACAACCTTTAAGACTTGATTGAACTCAAAATAATAGCTTGAATAATTGCATAAAAGTTACGGTTAGATCAAACTTTAAATATTAGGTATAATTATCCCAATATATTATAATTGTTAATCGAGTAGACTTGCTTCTTCAGGGGGGAACTACTTTTTTATATGGACAACAAGTTTTTGCATCGTGTAAAATTACATGTCAACTAATAATATAATATTTGCTGCAATTTGTTAACGTAGGATTAGTAGAAAATATAGAGATAATACATGAAGCAAAATCCCCACTTTGTGCATAACGATCGAATAAAAACACACAGCTAGCGTTAAAACAGTTAACTGAACAACGAGGATTTGAATGGTTTTTGCATTTCTAAAATCCTACATAACAATCAAATTGGCGATTTATATCAAATCACCTAATCAAGGCTCAATAACCCGTTGGGTCAACTCGGTTTGTGTAAAATTATTACCCTCACCACTTTCCTTCCACTTCTTACTCATTTTTATCTCACCGTAAAAATATGAAACAAATCCCCAAATCGAGAGAAAAAGAGAAACACCCTTCTCTGCTTTAAAGCTTTCATGGTAGAAAATAACCGCAAATAATTCTGTAATCGGAAGTAGAACGGCAATAAAGATGCCTGACAGAAGAGACGACGAGTAGAATATGATCCCAATCGCGCCCAAGAAAAAACCTTGCCATATTATGGCAGTGAATACTACCACTAGATAGTACTTCGTCTCCCCGAGTTCGTATGCTTTTGCTTCTCTCGAAATTGCCTAAGAGAAAACCGAAAATATCACCTTAAGTAAAATATATATTTTAGTAATACTCTAACTCAAGCACACTTAACTTTAGAATTGTGATTAATTACCTGGAAATCTTTGTTGACGAGCATTCCAATAGTACAAAAAGCCGTGGCAAAAAAGCACAAGACCAACTGCATTTCTAAGACCAATGTATAGCTCAAAGCCTGCCTTGCCTTCATGTACGTCAACTCCACCAACGGCAGAAGGAATCCGTAAAGCGCCGCGGCCCCAATCGTCATGAAGAATCCTGCCAAATACTCCTTATTCGACTCTCCCTCCGGCCTGTCCCCGCTCGTGTGGAGCCCTAAAACCACCGCTCCAAGCGTCAGCAAAACGACCGCGTTTATCGAATACGCCGTGAACTTCTGCTTTACGAGAAAATACGCAAATGCAGCCGTAAACGAGAGCTGCGCCGCGATAATGAGCGAGGACGTGGAGACGGGGAGCTTCGCGACCCCGTTCGCATATAAATAGTCGCCGAAGCCGGTCAACACACCGATCACCGCAGCAGCCGCGAACATGCGCGGCTTCATGAGGATGAGCTTTGCGTCGGTGGAGCTCCGGCTGCGGCGCGTGTAGTTCACGAGGAGTGGGATGAGAATGATCGGCCAGCCACCGGTTTGAAGCCAGCATGAGAACCATATTCGTTGGCCGCCACGGATGAAGTAGAGGCGCATAACGAGCGGGCCACCGCAGTTTCCGACTGCGAGTATGATGCAATTGATCAACAGCAAGGTTCTTTTCATGGTGGTGGTGGTGGTTTGAACTTCCGTTGGTAAATTAATATCCATTACGTTTTCTGCCATTGGTCCTAGCAAACTGTTTTTGTTTAGGCTCAAATACTTAAGTGTGCCTAACTAGATTTGGTACATGCGTTGTGCACTCATGTGATTTTGTCACTTGGGGTATATATGGAGGAGAATATAGTTCACTTTAATTATATTCGTATATTTTTCATGATATAAATTAATTTGTCACGTTACATATGTAAGAAGTCATGGATGCATAGACCTAAGAAATTGGGCAATAATTGGACTTGACGTACCGAGGGAATTAATTAACTTGCATATGTACGTTGTTGTCAAAATACTGGCCGGATCGTGATCAATATAATACAATGTTTGGCAAGTTCGGCCTCTACAATATCCTGTTCCATGTTTTATAATTAAACTAAAAGTTGGTACATGTCTAGCTTCTTTTTATTGTGGAGTTACCTTAGGAGATTGCGAAATTACACTGGTGATGATGTTTTTGAGATATTTTCGATAAGTTTTGATAAATTAGTGTGGCTATATGATCAAACTGCAATGAGCTGAAATTACAACGCCTATATATGCAGAAATGTGACAAAAGAAATAACGCTAAGACTAACTAACCCGCAGAAATTAAATAACAAATTGACCGTAAAACTTCTAACTCGTGAGCAATTAATTAAGTCCTTATTAGCTCACTAACGCTAACAATAATCCGTCTTAAGTTTATTATTGCAACTTATTTTCTTATGAGCTAGGTGGCTCAGTTCTGTTCTTAATATATATAAGGATTTATTATTGTAGGTTTGTGTCCTGAAAAAGATATTCTCTTCTAATTACATGCATTAAGCTGCATTTGAGTAGTTCGTACAAGAATTTATAAAGTATTAAACCTCAATGGTAGTATGTGGATGAACCTTAATTTGATAGTTACATATTACAACATGCATTTAGCATCGCTCTGCGATATTTTCAGTTACATACTAGAACTGAAACCTCACTTTGAATTTATTACAGAAGACAATGTGCTTCACGGCAAAAAAAACAAAAAAAAAAGGCAGCCCCGGTGCACGAAAGCATCCCCGCAATGCTAGGGTCCGGGAAAGGGTCCCACCGCAAGGGTGTATAAGGGGCAAGCCTTCCACCGTCAAATTTGACAAGAGGCCGCTCCCAAGACTTGAACCCATGACCTCTCAGTCACACATTAACATCTTTACCGGTGCGCCAAGACTCTCCTCCAATGTGCTTCACGCCAAAGTATACTGAATATTCTGATCAAGGATTCAACAAGTGTAATCCGCAGTTGATTATTGAATCAACCGATTGATTAGCTATCCAGTTTTGCTCCACTCCTCTAGCGTTGGAGTTGCCACCCCGACATTTTTCATGTCATAGATATTTGCTGGAAGACCATAAGAAGGATGTTGGCTATTCCTAAGAGTGTTCTTTGCAAAGTTATCATAAGTATCTCAAGCCCATTAGTATTAAGGTATAAGCTGCCAAAGAAAGCATTAGGTGTATTAATTACAAAGAAATCTAGTGCACATATAGTGGTTGGTAGTGTGTCGTACCCAAATGTACATTAGGTGTGGCAGCAGCTGTGGCATCAACAATAATGGTAACTGTGGGAATTAGTGACTTTGACTCAGTGGTATTTCAATAACTCTACCATCTTGAACGTAGTTACAACTGGGGTAGCTTGAGTAGCAGTCAAAGCTTGTATAGTTGTTGCAACTGAGAGAGCGACTGTTGCAACTAGGTGGCGAGAGTCAGATTAGGGAACACAGTGAATTCAAGTGGGCCGTGGGCTTCACGCGAGTTAGTTATAACGGCCTCAGTATATATACTATGTTACGCAGCCGATTTCATATTGATTTTTGACACAACTTTGTACTCTTCAAAATCAATAAAAATGGACCTCGATTTGTCCCTTGAATTATGGTTCTTCATCACATTGATGCTAGAACACCCAACCAAGTAAATTGCATGTGTTGTTCGTGATTGGTTACTTTCTTTGTTGTGATTGTTATTCATATTTTGTTTTTTCAATTTGTGCGATTCAATTGTGATTTGAATTCGGTAAATGTTGCGTTCCATTGAGCGATTTCACTACAAATTGATGCGGTGAACGTGGAGTCGATCATGGCAATGTCAAAATTTGATGTAAAAAAGTTTACAGGGCAAAATGATTTTTTTTATGGCGGTTGAAGATGCGAGCACTATTAGTTCAACAAGAATTGATTGATGCACTGGATGAGACAAACATCGATAAGGATCTTGATGAAAAATCGAAGAAGGTTATGATGGAGAAATCTCATAGTGTTGTGATCCTGAGTTTGGGTGATAAGGTGTTGCGACAGGTCTCGAAGGAGAAAACTGTTGCTGGTGTTTGGTTGAAGCTTGAAAGCTTATACATGACCAAATCGTTGGTAAATCGTTTGTGTCTTAAACAAGCTTTGTATTCTTTCAAGACGCATGATGACAAATCGATAGAGGAACGGATTGATATGTTTAATAACTTGATTCTGGATCTCGAGAACATTGATGTTGCAATTGATGATGAAGATCAGGCTTTACTATTGTTAAGTGCTCTGCCGAAATCTCATGCTAACTTTAAGGAAACTCTTATATATGGAAGGGATTCTTTAACACTTGATGAGGTGCAATCTGCTCTAAATTCCAAGGAATTAAATGAGAGATGGAATGCAAAGAAATCACAGAATGGTGAGAGACTAATAGTGAAGGGACAAAATCAGAAAAAGGAAAGTAGGAAGAAGGAGAAAAAGTCCAAGTCACGGGGAAAGAATGGAAAGAAACCATTCATGTGTTACCACCGTGAGAAAGAAGGTCATACGAGAAAGTTTTGTCCTGAAAGACAGAATAAGGGTGGTGACAAGACTAAGGAGTCTGGCACTGTTGCAAGTGTACAAGAGAGGTATGAGTCTGTTGATGCTCTAATGGCTTCTGTTAGGGATCTAGATAATGTGTGGGTGTTAGATTTTGGTTGTTCCTTTCACATGTCTCCACGTCGATCTATATTTGAAGAATATGAGGAGATTGATGGTGGAACAGTGTACTTGGGAGATAACAAACCTTGTAAGGTGAAAGGTATATGATCTGTTAGGTTCAGCCTCCACAATGGATCTGAGAAACTGTTAAGATTGGTGAGATATGTCCCTGATCTCAAGAGAAACCTGATATCTCTTGGTGTATTAGAGAAAACAGGGTACAAGTTATTAGGAGAGAATGGTATGGTAAAGGTTCTCAAAGGATCACAGGTGGTGATGAGATGAGCAAGGGAAAATACCCTTTACATACTAGAAGGAAAGTCTGTCACTGGTATAGTTGCAACTGCAGCTGTTCAGAGGGTTGTTTCTAAGTCTGAATTGTGGCACAAGAGATTAGCACATGTGAGTGAAAAATGTTTGTTAGAGTTGGGGAAGCAAGGTCTGTTGGGAGCTGAAAAGCTGGAGAAGATTATCTTTTGTGAACATTGTGTTATGGGAAAGGCTCATAAGGTTAAGTTCAATGTTGGTCAACAGAGAACTAAGAAAGCTTTGGATTATGTTCATGCTGATCTGTGGGGACCTTCAAGGACTGCTTGACATTCTGGAGCAAGATACTTCTTGTCACTTGTGGATGATTATTCCAGAAAGTTGTGGCTATTTGTGTTGAAGACTAAGGACCAGACATTTGAAACATTCAAAAATTGGAGGACCATGATAGAGAAGCAAACTGGATTGCAACTGAAAAAACTGAGAACAAACAATGGTCTGGAGTTTTGTTCAGCTGAATTTAATGAGTATTGTAGGGTAAATGGAATTGTAATGCACAAGACTGTTGCTGGAACTCCACTGCAAAATGGATTAACTGAGAGATTCAATAGAACCATACTTGAAAGGGTGAGATGTATGCTGCTAAGTGCTAACCTTCCTAAGGTTTTCTGGGCAGAGGCAGTTGCAACAGTTGGATATCTTATTAATAGATGTCCTTCTATAGCATTAAATATGAAGACACCAGAGGAAGTATGGTCTGGTCACAAACCATATTTGAGTCATCTGAGAGTGTTTGAATGTTCTGCTTATGCACACATCAAACAGGATAAACTAGAGCCAAGAGCATTGAGGTGTATGTTTCTTGGATATCCAGAAGAAGTGAAGGGCTACAGATTGTGGTGTCTTGAACCAGGTCATAAGAGGTGCTTTATAAGCAGGGATGTGGTGTTCAATGAGGACACTATGGCTCTTAAAGAATTTGGGGATTTACCTGTGCAGGCTGTTGAGATTGACAAAGGTGTTAACTCAAGAAATGAGGAAGATAGTGGTTATCAGCTTGAGGTGGAGGTTATAATCTGTTCTCACTCTTTACGCGCTCAAAATTTTTGCAAAATCAACTCTCTCTGCAAATCAAATCTCTAGTTTTTTCTTCTCTAAATCACTCTAACAATTGCCCGCAAGTCTTCGATTGACACTCTAGCAGCTGCTGCCGAACAGATGGAGCAACCACGACGCCGTAGGACCATAAGTGCAACCGCTGAAGCCATTACCATCGCCGCACCAAAGAGGAAATCCATCTATCAACGGTGCAAGGGCAAGAAAGCCGCTAAGGGTGATGTTGATTCAACATCAAAAACGTCTGAGCAAACCTCCACTCCCGCCAACCCTGAAAACGAGGTAATGATGTCTAACCCTACTCTGGATATGCCTGCTACTACTGTTGTTGGTATTGAGGAGGAGAAAGAGGCCCATGTTGCTGTGGGTGAGTCTGAGGTTGTGCTTGAGGACCCTGAGGGTAATGTTAGGGGTGAATCTATGGTTTTTGCTGAGGAAGTGGTTGAGCCTGGTAAGGCTGATGTTGCTGAGCAGGATGCTGCTGATGAGATGGAGACTCTTCCTGAGGAGGATGATCAGGTTGAGGAGACTGTTGTTGAGGGGGTTACTACTGAGGGTAACCAAGATGTTGATAATGAGGGTGACAGTCAACTTGAAGAGGTTGAGAGAGAAGAAGAAGAGAGCCTGACTCTCTCTGCCTTAGCTACTGCTGCTAAGAAAAGAAAGGTAAAGCAGGTGATGGTTGAAGCTTCTGAGTCTGAGTCAGAAGAGGATAAGGAGGAAGAAGAAGATGAGAAGGAAGTTGAGGAAGAAGACCTACTGGTAGGTGATGACCCTGCTGATGTTACTCCAACATCAGGCAGTGATGAGTACTTTGATGTGCTTGATGAGGAGTACCCCAAAAGCCTTATTACAGCTTTTATGTGTCTGTTGAGGCAGAAGAACAGTGGGAGGCTTATCAAGCCAGGGTTATTCACACGGAGAGGAACATTGATGAGGAGATTTTAAAGGAAAATAGGTTGTTTGAGCTGCTTGAAGCTAGAGGAGTGTTGGGCTCTGTGATGAACCAGTCATCATATGTCCCTGATGTGATCAGAGAGTTCTACATGAACCTCTCTCAATGGGTGTCCCACCAGGACTCTCCCAAGTTTGGCAAAGCTTGGGTAAGGATGAAGGTCTATGACATCAGCCCCTCTGTGATCAATGAGGCTTGGGGACTTCCTGATCCTGAAGAGACAGAGGATCCTAGCATGGATGAGGTGATCACTGACCTCACTGGTGGACTCACAAGGAAATGGAATGACAGTTTTCCAACTACAAGGCTGACTTCCTTGAGTGCTGTACTTCACAAGCTCTCTACCCTCAACTGGCAGCCCTCTTCAAACACCACTGTTATGACAAAAGAATCTGCAAAGCTGGTGTACAAACTGAAGAATGGGCTGAGTGTGAACATAGGGGAGAAGGTTATGAGGCACATGAGGGAAGTCACAACCAAGGCAAAGGGAATCATTCCATATCCCTCTCTGATATCCAGCATTCTTGTGAAGCAAGGATTCAAGACAAAGAAGACAGAAGGCTGGATCAAGAACAAGGCCAAGATGAGCATCACCAGGAGCTACTTCACTCAGGTCAGGATTCAAGATCTGCCATGGAATCCCAATGATGCAGCTGGTCCAAGCAGGAAGAAGAAGAAGAAGAAGAAGAAGAAGAAGACTCACAAGTTTGCTGCTTCTTCAGTACCTGTGGCTAGTGGTGACAGCTATTCTGTCATTGCTGATGCTTTTGTGGAGGAGACCCTGGTGTGGCTGGACATAGAGTATAAATATACCCAAAGAGAGATAGCAGATAAGCAAGTGAGGTTGCAAGAGATAGACAGTCTCAGAAAGCATTTGAGGGATCTGCCTTCCTCACAAAAAGGGGGAGAATGATCAAATTTCAAAATTTCTGAGTTCTGTTATGTTTCTGTCAGTCTGAACAATTCTATTTTCGTTGTTTGTTTTCGATTTCATCAAGGAGTATGTTCCTTGCTACTTAGTATGGTCTGTAATTAAGTACTTTTCTTTCTTGCAGCTTATTGCTTCTGCTTATGCTCAGTGAACTTTGGATACAAAGTACTAACTCTGTTTTGCAGGTGTTAGTTGTTCTCTGATGTTAAGATAACATTGAGATGTTCAATGTTAGAACATCTGTCTGGTTTCGAGGTTAAACTAACATTGACAAAGACAGATGTTATGACAACATTGAAAGTATCAATGTTAGAATAACATTGAGTTGGTCCCTTCTGATGTTCAGGGGGAGCGTACTTATTTTCCATTGTGATTTGATAGTAAAGTTTGTCTGAATAATTTGATCTGATTAGAACAGGTTCTTAGGTTTTGTGATTAAGGCAAAAATGGGGAGATTGAAAGTGCAGGTATTCTGTCAATGTTAGTTTAACATTGAGAAATCAATGTTAGAGTAACATTGCTGGAGCAGAATCTGATTTACAATCTTGACTATATTCTTTATTATTGTTTTGCCTTATTAATTTAACTAACTGAGTTCCGCAGTTGTAATTGTCTTTAATTATTATTCAGGAAACAAACTTGTCATAGGTTGGGCGCTCAAGTTTCCAAGAAGAAAAGTTTCCTTAATTACACAAACCGCTCTACAAGGGAAGTTGAGTTCGAGTGGAACTAGGAATGCTTTCCAAGATCAAGTCCTGATTTGAAGAAGGAGTCTTTCCTTAGTTAGTTCACTAACGAAGGAACTATTATTCAAGAAGGACTGCGAGAACAAAGAAGAGGAGTTCAAGAAGGAAACAAGGAGAATTACCAACCGTGTACAACACACCTTGAAGTCGAAGATCAAGAACCTATATATAGGTGTGAAGTACATCAAGACAAACACGAGACAAGAGCCAATCAATCCGAGAGATTAATTTACAGTTGTTGAGTGTTGTCTTGCTTTAGCAAAGTTTGTGAGTTATTAGAATAGATCTAAGAGTGAGGAGCTTTTAGAGATAGTCGAAGCAATTCTTGTGTGCTTTGCTTAGTTCAATCAATTTAAGGGTGAGGAGCTTGAGAATTGAGAGAACGACCTTTGTTAAAACCTTTACGGGTTATTTTGCCTACGGCTCGGAAGTTAATATAATTCTATATTCACTTCTTAAACTTGGTGTTTGTTTATTCCGCTGCACAATTATTCTGGTATGTTGTTAAAGTAACATCGCTGAGTTAACAACGTACAAATCTGCTGTTAACACTCCAGTGTTAAGTTAACAACAACGACGTATCAACCCGATCCACAATTTCAATGTACACAGGCCATCGACAAACTTCCTGTTGTCCCATGGCCAGGTGTGTGCTCGAACTTGTTGAAATATTGTTTTCTTCTATAAGTACAATAGCTTGAAGGAACATTGCCTCAAAAGACAATTTGCAGAATGTTCTGAGTCAATAGCTTTCCCGCAACTAACTTGAGAATTTTTCATTGCAGTGGTTACCGGTATCTCTAGTTCAAAACTGTCCGGTAAGAAAATCTCTATAAAGAACATACTGAACATAGTTAAATCTGAACTTTGGAACATATGCCTATATGTGAATTACATTTTTTTTATTGTCAAAGGGAAGAGCCTTCTCGGATGACCAACAAGTAGATATCAGATATCCTGGGGCATAACAAGAGAAGTCGATCATTACCTTCGCATGTTGTATTGTAATGCATAGAGAACATATCGTTTCTATTCCTTTCACGTCGTCGTGATCATGGTAACGCAATTGCACACCAATTTAAGTGACTTCTTTGAAATCTACATGTTGTAAATTTTCAAGAGGTTGATAAATGATAAACTATATTGAATGATTCTTATTAAAGCTGAATGAATGTTAATGCAATTTAACCATTCACATTTCCGAACCACATATAACACGAGGTTCTTCTTGCCGAATCACATATAACACTAGTTTCTTCTCGCTATTTATGTTCATATTTCGTCTCTATGTTTATCATTTCAACTTGTTTTTCTATGAGGTGGACTTAGTTCTGTTCGTACGTAATATAACAATTCGATTTTTTTTTTTTTGTTGGCTCACTAATCAGTGATTGAAGTGTCCAATCTCTCTGTTTCTTTTACCTTTATCTAATTTCTCGAAATAAATGCAGCATTTTAAGCTTTAACCACATCAAACAAAGAGTCGTGGAAACCGGGTGATCACGTGCACTTAGCATCACTCTGCGATATTATAGTAACTTATTACAGCAGACGCCTCACTTTGAATCAAAAACACCTCTAGCATTCAGAATCGCAGCAAACAGAAAAGGAAACATTTGACTTACATAAGTACAATAGCTTGTTACAAACAGAGATGCAATTTAAAGACAACACGCACTTCACGCCAAAGTATACTGAATATTCTGATCAAGGATCCAACAAGAGTAATTCAGTCAAACGATTGAGGTGCCTCGTGTGCTAGCTATCCGGTTTTGCTCCACTCCTCTACCGTTGGAGTTTCTACCCCGACATTTGTCATGTCATAGATATTTGCTGGAAGACCAGAAGAAGGATTAGAATTCAGTTAGCTATTCCTAACAGTGTTCTTTGCAAAGTTATCGTAAGTATAAAAGCGTGAAAACGCTATAATTCTCGAGTCCATTAGCTAGTTTTAAGGTACCAGCCAAAGCATAAGGTGTATAACAAAGAAATCCATTGCATGCACATATAATGGTAGAGTACTAATACCCAAATGTACTTCAGGTGTGGCAGCAGCTGTAGCATCATGAATAACGGTAACCTTATGATAATCGAATGCAAGGGCATCATAGGCAGTTTCACGGACACAATTTGGAGTTTGCAGACCTAAATAAGATAATATCAGAAACTCAACTTAACAAGAAGAAGAAGTATCACATGAACAAAAAGAGAAAGGAAATGATAATTTGTTTTTGTACCGGTGATTACTACATTAGTGACTCCAGCACCCTGAAGATACGAATGCAGGTTAGTGTTAAAAAAGCAACTGAAACGTGTCTTCACCAGTTTATAATCTTCCTCTTTGATTACAAACCCATCGACCAGCTCCGCACCTACACTACCTTTGGAAGCCGGTTTTGGTTGATCGGCAGCATACAAATGCCTGCGGAATCGTTCAACATCTCGCCCAAAAGGATCATGCTCACGAACAACCTACACATACATTAATTTCCCCAACATCCGATCAAATCAACAGCCAAAAGAAGCAACAGTAATTTCATTTCCCACATTATCCAAAACCGATGAGTCCCTTTAAAGTAATTCATGTTAAACCCCCCAATGTATGCTGCATTTCTCAGGTTTCAAAAGTAGCAATGCGCACGGCCCCTTAATACCCCCCGAATAAATTTCACGAACAAGAAAGTGGACAAGTGTTCAAAATAAATGGCTGATCAACGTTCCATATTCAACATACCAACCTTAGGAACATATCGCTACTTTTTAAACCTTAACTAGACGTAAAGGTGAAAAACATAGCATTGATTAGGGGATTACTTTAAATGAAGACACTAAACAGCCAGCCTTACCATAAAATATTAATGAATCAGACTACAGATTCAATTCATTTAAAACCACATTAGAAAAAACAGAAATGAACATATCTTGAAGTGTATTTTGGTCTTATTTCGTCACGATAAAATGATACAATTGAGATATAAATAACCAAAATAATGCTATCTAACTTTATTATCGTACTAGCTTGGTCCGGACACTTATTACAAGCTTACTAGGATGAATAAACTAATTACAAGACTACTGTAGCGTGTTGAATCCTAGGCGTTCGATGCTGACATGTCGAATGCCTTGTTCGATATGAAATGTATTACAGGGTTTCGATGCTGAACTCAAGGGTATCGAATTCAATAGATTCGATGTCACAACCGCATCGAATTCGATGTGTATTTTGTCATATCAAATGAGGTAAATTCGGTTCGATCACGTGTCGAATGGAAATAGTTCGATCTGATGCTTCTCGAATGAACAATGATTCGATGCTGACTGTGCTGAAGTGATTCTCCAATTAAAACGTGCACGGATTACAAGGGGACGGGGTATTTATAGCTGCCGTCCCGTGGGTCCCAATGACCAATATGGAAAGGCGCATCGAATATAGTCGATTCGATGCGCGCATCGAACATCACACGTTCGATGCGCTTATGGGCCGGCCCAGTAACGAAGTATTGGGTCAATCTTAAATCACACCCATCATATAGTCCTCATAATTTGGGAGACAATGTCAATGTGGAGATCGTCTTCCAAACTTAAAGAATAAATTTGGAATTGCTTTGAACGGTTTGCGCTGTACCACTTTAATAAATCTTTTTCACATTTTATCAATATTTTTCACTGGTTTGGAATATTCCTAATCATATGTTACTTCGGAGCGGATCACAACTGTTATATGAAAATTAATTAAACGCATCGAACAGCATTGGTTCGATGCGTCAGTTAGATCGCATCGAACGAAGTGCATTCGATGCGCTTGTTCGATGCGTTTACTGAAATGGGCATGGTGGGCCTTTCGTTCCCTATATAAGGGCAGGGGTGCCGTGAGGAGCTCATTCTGCTCCTCACGCATTCCGCTTCTCGGGTAAAGCGCATTGAATGGTGCCAATTCGATGCGATCTGCATCGAACAATACTGATTCGATGCGATTGACATCGAATCGTGAGTGTTCGATGCGATATCATATATTTGTAGTTGTTGTGTCCCGATACTTTAATATTTGTTTGGGTTTTTTTAACTTGTTTCTTTGTTCTGCTCAGGATATAAATTAATCAAGCAAGAACTCTCTCTTTCGAAAATTCAGTTAAGGTAAATAACTTGTCCTCATTTTGCTAGATTTTTCTTTTTAATAAGTTAATTTTATGTATGTTTGAGAGATATGTGAGAGCCTAGAGTGACGTGTTCGTCCTTAGTCAGCCTCCATTTCTTTTTAATTTATTTCAGTTCTTTCTCGTCAAAGATGGTGAGCAGTGAGTCAACGTCTGGCAGTGAGTCGAGTAGTGGCTCGAGCGCCAGTTCGATTAATATGGGGAGCCAACCTAATGCTCAAGCGGGTTTGAGCACAGTCGCAGTAGATGAAGTTGAGCTAATTGATATAGAAACTATTAGTTCACCCGTGGGTAACAATCCTGACTCAAATACTGAACAAACAGCGCCTGAGTTTGAAAGTGATAATTCGCAAGTGTCATCCTACCGGGATAATCGTGCTCCTAGCAAGGGCGAATAAGACGTAGATTATATCAATAGGGAGTTTGACGATCATGTTGAGGTCCCAGGAATGGCCTATGACCAGTACATTTCCCGTCTCCAACATAGTCGTAAGGGGCTCCGCAGAAAATTCGATATACCTGATAAGTATAAAATCGTCCTCCCCGGACCAAATGATCGGATGCATACCCCACCACCGGGCCATATGACTGTGTTTGCCGGTCAACTCCTAAATGGTCTTCGCTTTCCAATTTCCTTCGAATTAAGATGGCTTCTGAGGAAGATTAACCTTGTACCTGCCGAACTCATGCCAAATGCTTATGGGAACTTGATTGGCTTTATCATTTTTATGAAAGCTTTGCGTCAACCACAAAGTCACAACGAATTCTACGCACTGTTCGAGATTGCAAGGCGGGATGAGGAGTTTTATCATATCAAGGTACAAACTCTTTGTAAGTTCTTTAATGGTGGGGCGATCGGATATGGGAAAGATTGGAAGAGACGGTATTTTTATATCGAGGAGAGTTATGAAGGCAAGTTTACGTATTACCGCCGTGAACGGTATAACGGTGCAAGGGTAACAATACCCGCTGGCATCTCTATCACATCATGGGATTGCGAGTTTATCCCAAATTTAGTTCGAGAATATCAAATTGATGTCAAAAAATTAGTTGAAAGTCGAGTCCTCTCATTAGCTGGCTTGTCCCCAGTGAAATATAACGGGAGGATGACCCTTGGTATAACTGCGTAACTCATTTGATATTTTTGATTAATGCTTGTTGAATATTCTAATGATATAATTTTCTTGCAGTTAATTATATTATGGACCACCATGCGAGGATAAACCGAGCCGTTGCTGCTGATCAGGCCAGCTCACAGACCAACATTGCCACTGATATTCCTCTCCCACGAAAAAGAAAGAGTAAGGGCAAGAAAATCCTTGTCAATCCTTCTACTGTTGCTGCTGCTGATTCAACAGTCGATCCTTTCGAGGATATTTTGAGGGGAAACCGTGACACTGTGCAAGGTGGTGTTGAGGCTTTAGAGAGCCTGGCAGCTGGTCTAGGCGACAACACCGAAGGCGCCGTCTAGACCAAAAAAAAAGAAAAATGCCTCAAACTCGGTCACAAACCGGAGGGGCTGCTCCACCTACCGCCTGAACAGGTAGGCCAAGTGCTGCTAACATCCCGGCCCATGCAACTGGACCAATTGCAGGGATTGGGTCTAGCCAAGGCCATCGTGCTCGGGTTGGTGAGTACGAAATTTCAGAGGCCGAAGCTATTGACCACCTGAAGTTTCTCTTGCCTGGTCTTGTTGTTCCTCTTCCGGTATCTGCTGAAGAGAGGAGAATGGTGGAGCAGAACACGCTTCATCTGTTGACAGCGGTAATTATTTCTTTTCTTTAAGCTGATTTTCGTTTGATCTGAATTTTAAATGTTTATTTGATTGCTCATTAATTGCTAGGCGGGCGGTTTCGTGGATACTATGTTCGCGGCACTGATGCAAGTCCGGGAAACGGCCACTGGTGGTGATTCTGTTGCCTTGAAGACTGCCCTTGATGAGAAAGAAAATGCAATGCAAATGGTCAAAGATTATGCTGCGAGGGCGCTTGCCGATAGGGAGGCAGCAAAACAGGCGCGGGAAGAGGCTGATCAGCTTAAAGAGGAGCTGAGCAAACAAATCACCGAGCTCAAACAGGAAGTTGCGATTGCTAGAGAAGCGGCTTATAATGCTGATAACGCTGGATATCAGCGCGGCCTTGGTGAGGTAAAATATCCCAACCCTAGTATTTTGCGTTCCTTTTATATTTTGTCGTATTAATAACCTTCGTTCCCCTATAGGTTTCTGCTCATCAAAAAGTGAAGATCGCTGAAGAATTTCTTCGGAGCAACACCTTCAGAGAAATTTGCAGTAGCCGAGGCGATCTCGAAGCTCGCAAAGCACAAGTTTTGATTGTTCGTCAGTTTTAGGCGACATAGTACGTCCGTGGCAGTTTTAGGCCAGATTGGTTGAACCTGTCTCTGGGGCCCAATCGAGAACCTCCACCACCTCGAACAACTTCTGAGCATGCAGATCCTGATGAGTTCGCCTCTTTGCTGGAAAATGACAATCTTGTCCTCCCAGGTCTCTCATCTCCGCCCCCAATGCTTGAGCCGTATCCCTTCTCTGAGGATGAGGAAGAAAATTGAAGTTGCAGCCCGAAGGCCTTTCTTTTCTTTATACGTTTATGAACAATTTCTTTTAGTTTTATTTGTGGCGCTGCGTCGCTTTTATTTGTCTGAACAATTTGATAACTGGCAGTATCACATTTTTGAATTCTCGTCTTGAATTTCTTAATTATCTACGCTCATATTTGTTGCCTTTTATTTCAATTTCTTGTAATGGTTCTTTACTTTATTTTGACAACATGTCGGTTCTTTATTGTTCATTTTGCTATAAAGAGTTGAATACAATTTTTCCTACAGGGTTATAATCGTCATACATGTCCATCGTGGGGTGCCGTGAGGAGCTCATTCTACTCCTCACGCATTCCGCTTCTCAGGTAAAGCGCATCGAATGGTGCCAATTCGATGCGATCTGCATCGAACAATACTGATTCGATGCGATTGACATCGAATCGTGAGTGTTCGATGCGATATCATATATTTGTAGTTGTTGTGTCCCGATACTTTAATATTTGTTTGGGTTTTTTTAACTTGTTTCTTTGTTCTGCTCAGGATATAAATTAATCAAGCAAGAGCTCTCTCTTCCGAAAATTCAGTTAAGGTAAATAACTTGTCCTCATTTTGCTAGATTTTTCTTTTTAATAAGTTAATTTTATGTATGTTTGAGAGATATGTGAGAGCCTAGAGTGACGTGTTCGTCCTTAGTCAGCCTCCATTTCTTTTTAATTTATTTCAGTTCTTTCTCGTCAAAGATGGTGAGCAGTGAGTCAACGTCTGGCAGTGAGTCGAGTAGTGGCTCGAGCGCCAGTTCGATTAATATGGGGAGCCAACCTAATGCTCAAGCGGGTTTGAGCACAGTCGCAGTAGATGAAGTTGAGCTAATTGATATAGAAACTATTAGTTCACCCGTGGGTAACAATCCCGACTCAAATACTGAACAAACAGCGCCTGAGTTTGAAAGTGATAATTCGCAAGTGTCATCCTACCGGGATAATCGTGCTCCCAGCAAGGGCGAATAAGACGTAGATTATATCAATAGGGAGTTTGACGATCATGTTGAGGTCCCAGGAATGGCCTATGACCAGTACATTTCCCGTCTCCAACATAGTCGTAAGGGGCTCCGCAGAAAATTCGATATACCTGATAAGTATAAAATCGTCCTCCCCGGACCAAATGATCGGATGCATACCCCACCACCGGGCCATATGACTGTGTTTGCCAGTCAACTTCTGAATGGTCTTCGCTTTCCAATTTCCTTCGAATTAAGATGGCTTCTGAGGAAGATTATTCTTGTACTTGTCCAACTAATGCCAAATTCTTATGGGAACTTGATTGGCTTTATCATTTTTATGAAAGCTTTGCGTCAACCACAAAGTCACAACGAATTCTACGCAGTGTTCGAGATTGCAAGGCGGGATGAGGGGTTTTATCATATCAAGGCACAAACGCTTCGTAAGTTCTTTAATGGTGGGGCGATCGGATATGGGAAAGATTGGAAGAGACGGTATTTTTATATCGAGGAGAGTTATGAAGGCGAGTTTAGGTATTACCGCCGTGAATGGTATAACGGTGCAAGGGTAACAATACCCGCTGGCATCTCTATCACATCATGGGATTGCGAGTTTATCCCAAATTTAGTTCAAGAATATCAACTTGATGTCAAAAAATTAGTTGAAAGTCGAGTCCTCTCATTAGCTGGCTTGTCCCCAGTGAAATATAACGGGAGGATGACCCTTGGTATAACTGCGTAACTCATTTGATATTTTTGATTTATGCTTGTTGAATATTCTAATGATATAATTTTCTTGCAGTTAATTATATTATGGACCACCATGCGAGGATAAACCGAGCCGTTGCTGCTGATCAGGCCAGCTCACAGACCAACATTGCCACTGATATTCCTCTCCCACGAAAAAGAAAGAGTAAGGGCAAGATAATCCTTGTCGGTCCTTCTACTGTTGCTGCTGCTGATTCAGCAGTCGATCCTTTCGAGGATATTTTGAGGGTAAACCGTGACACTGTGCAAGGTGGTGTTGAGGCTTCAGAAAGCCTGGCAGCTGGTCTAGGCGATAACACCGAAGGCGCCGTCCAGACCAAAAAAAAGAAAAATGCCTCAAACTCGGTCACAAACCGGAGGGACTGCTCCACCTTCCGCCCGAACAGGTAGGCTAAGTGCTGCCAACATTCTGGCCCATGCAACTGGACCAAGTGCAGAGATTGGGTCTAGCCAAGGCCCTCGTGCTTGGGTTGGTGAGTACGAAATTTCAGAGGCCGAAGCTATTGACCACCTGAAGTTTCTCTTGCCTGGTCTTGCTGTTCCTCTTCCGGTATCTGCTGAAGAGAGGAGAATGGTGGAGCAGAACACGCTTCATCTGTTGACAGCGGTAATTATTTCTTTTCTTTGAGCTGATTTTCGTTTGATCTGAATTTGAAATGTTGATTTGATTGCTCATTAATTGCTAAGCGGGCGGTTTCGTGGACACTATGTTCGCGGCGCTGATGCAAGTCTGAGAAACGGCCACTGGTGGTGATTCTGCTGCCTTGAAGATTGCCCTTGATGAGAAAGAAAAGGCAATGCAAAGGGTCAAAGATTATGCTGCGAGGGCGCTTGCCGATAGGGAGGCAGCAAAACAGGCGCGGGAAGAGGCTGATCAGCTTAAAGAGGAACTGAGCAAAGAAATCACCGAGCTCAAACAGGAAGTTGCGATTGCTAGAGAAACGGCTTATAATGCTGATAACGCTGGATATCAGCGCAGCCTTGGCGAGGTAAAATATCCCAACCCTAGTGTTTTGCGTTCCTTTTATATTTTGTCGTATTAATAACCTTCGTTCCCCTATAGGTTTCTGCTCATCAGAAAGTGGAGATCGCTGAAGAATTTCTTCGGAGCAACACCTTCAGAGAAATTTGCAGTCGCCGAGGCGATCTCGAAGCTCGCAAAGCACAAGTTTTGACTGTTCGTCAGTTTTACGCGACACAGTACGTCCGTGGCAGTTTTAGGCCAGATTTGTTGAACCTGTCTCTGGGGCCCAATCGAGAACCTCTACCGCCTCGAACAACTTATGAGCCTGCAGATCCTGATGAGTTCGCCACTTTTCTGGAGAATGACAATCTTGTCCTCCAAGGACTCTCATCTCCGCCTCCAATGCTTGAGCCGTATCCCTTCTTTGAGGATGAGAAAGAAAATTGAAGTTGCAGCCCGAAGGCCTTTCTTTTCTTTATACGTTTATGAACAATTTCTTTTAGTTTTATTTGTGGCGCTGCGTCGCTTTTATTTGTCTGAACAATTTGATAACTGGCAGTATCACATTTTTGAATTCTCGTCTTGAATTTCTTAATTATCTACGCTCATATTTGTTGCCTTTTATTTTAATTTCCTATAGTGGTTCTTTACTTTATTTTGACAACATGTCGGTTCTTTATTGTTCATTTTGCTATGAAGAGTTGAATAAATTTTTTCCTACAGGGTTATAATCGTCCTGCCTGTTATTATTCCATTTAGGAGAAGGTTTTGCTTGTCGTTTTAGACATTGTACTTCCTTTCCTTATGTTTTTGTTCTATCGTTGTTACCCACCTTTTGGGAGTTTTGTTCATATTCTTCCGAACTGTGAGTTTAAAATAGCACTTACAGCTTTATATGTAGTGTTTGTTCCTTACTTGTTTTCCCAAGCAGTCGTGGTAATAGTTGCCATTCCTGAGAGGACCGTTCTTCCCTCCTCATCATTTGTGTGATATTCTGAGTGTCTTGTGGTACAATAGATGGAATCTTCATCCCTCCCTTTGTCCTTTAAAAATTGTGGTAACTCGTATCACATTGGGTAGAGTCTCCGTCTTCTCGTTCCTATAGGGATTTTCGGTATCTCGTGCCACGATGGACAAAGTCTCCGTCCCTTTCATTGCCTCTGGCTTTTTTGGGTATCTTGTGCCACGATGGACAGAGTTTCCGTTCTTCTAGTTTCTCTAGGGATTTTTGGTATCTCGTGCCACGATGGACAGAGTCTCCGTCCCTTTTGTTGCCTCTGGCTTTTTTCGGTATCTCGTGCCATGATGGACAGAGTATCTGTTCTTCTCGTTTCTCTAGGGATTTTCGATATCTCGTGCCACGATGGACAGAGTCTCCATCTCTTTTGTTTCCTCTAGCATTTTTCGGTATCTCGTGCCACAATAGACAGAGTATCCGCTTTTCTCATTTCTCTAGGGATTTTCGGTATCTCGTGCCACAATGGACAGAGTTTCCCTCCCTTTTGTTGCCTCTGGCATTTTTCAGTATCTCGTGCCACGATGAATAGAGTATTCGTTCTTCTCGTTTCTCTAGAGATTTTTGGTATCTCATGCCACGATGGACAGAGTCTCCATCCCTTTTGTTGCCTCTGGCTTTTTTTGGTATCTCGTGCCACGATGGACAGAGTATCCGTTCTTCTGGTTGCCTCTTGGACGTTATGTTATGCACACAGATTTATCATATGCATATTAGATGATTTGTACATAATTCGATTGATTAAGAGGGATCTGATTATGTGAGCCTATCGGAGCTTGAGTTACAGCTCGTTCACCCTGATTTCCTATGTTGCCTTCCAAACTCACGTTCTGGTTGTCCCTATTTCAAGTTTGTACATGTTTGCCCCTCATGCTTGTCATAGCAGAGGGGACGAATAAGTATTGTTCAAAATATTCAAAATACATAGAACTCTTATAAACTAAAATAAAATTTTTATTCTATGCACTCCATTTACCCAAGAGTCAATGCCCTTGCTGCGTCTTCTTCTTCTTGTGGCCACGTCCGGAGCGAAGTTACATAGCACTTCCAGCCTTCGATATGGTCTGCTATGACTTCGCCTGTACCGGCAGGGGTTGGAAATTTTACCATTTGATGATAGGTTGACGATAACGCTCGGAATGCATTCAGCGTCGGTCTTCCTATGATTTCGTTGTATGCAAAATGCATGTCAACGATCACATAGTTCTCCAGAATTGTCTTTCTCTGTGGAGTTGTACCCAATGATGTTGGGAGCTTAAGCATTCCTAATGGTACTATTTCTGGCCCTCCAAATCCATGAAGAGATGTTCTCACTGGTTTCAGTATCTGGTTATTCAAGCCCATTTTAGCCAATGTAGAACTGAACATCACATTTACAGAGCTCCCGTGGTCCACTAACATCTTGGTGACTCCATAGTTAGCTATATCCACAGTTATTACCAGAGGGCAATTTATATTTGACATTTGTATAGCCTGTGCGCTCAGTTTCCGTAGGTCTGTTGTAGAGAATGTGACTTCCTCATGTGGCATCTCTTTAATTCTCAATATACTGGCCATATTGACAAAGTTATCCGACTCTATCAGCCTCGTGATCTTTCTCCACCCGTTGGTGGAATCCACTCCAACCGGTCCTTCTGATATCATATTGATCATCCTTTTCCTTGCATTTCCATCTTCAATCTGAGGATACTCGAATAGATGTGGTTCGTCGATCATCCTTTGTTTATCCTTCCTGGGAGATGGAGTTCTATTTCTATTGAAATTGTTTTCTTGTTCTTGAACCTTCTTAACAAACTCCACAAGTTTGCCATCCTTTACTAATCTTTCAATTTCATCCTTCAAGTTTATGCACTCTTCCGTATCATGGCCCTTCTGATTGTGATACTTGAAAAATTGATTTGAATACCTTGTAGCTTTAGATTCCTTCATTGGTCTAGGATCTTTTAACCAACCTTTCCTCTTTGATGCCCCAAAGACAGTCATGATGTGAGCATTTAGCGGCGTGTATCGTCTAGGCAAACTCTCCCGGTGTTTGTAATTCTTGCTCTTATTATTGTAGTTATTATGGTTGTGATCCTCTTTGCCCCTTTCTCTCTCTTTCATGGGCGCAATTACGGGTACTTTAGTTTCCATCATTTCTTCAAAATGAACCACCTCTTGTGTTATTCTATTAATTTCTTCAATGTTGGTGGGCTTGCGTCTGAGTAAGTCCCCACTGAACATTGTGTTGGTGGTTGCTCGAAATAGTATGCTCACGATAATCTCTCCAGACGGGCTATCAATCCTTAGCAGCTCCGTATTGAAACGTTTCATAAAGTTCTTCAGACTTTCATTGGTTTCTTGTTTCATCGTATAGAGATGGGAGTGATCCAAAACCAATCTAGCTTGACTGGAGAATTGATCTTCAAACATCTTTCTCAATTGGTTGTAGCTTTTGATCAGTCCTGGAGAAATCCGATTAAACCAATCCACAACTACTCCTGATAGAGTTGTTGCAAATATCCTGGCTTGGATATTGTCTTTAAAGCCGTAAAGGGACAGTTTCCTATCCAATTGAAAAAGATGATCTCGGGGATCAGTCTTACCATCGTAAGTTTTCAGGTCCGGGATCTTTTCTCCTTGTCCCAAGATCTCTGATTCTATTTCTTGACAAAATGGACTACGGTTAGAAGTATTGTCCTCCTGTACCATCTGAGCTTCAACTGTTGCTTTCTCTTTCTCTAGCCTTTCTATTTTTCTGGCCATTTTATCACACTCGCTCCGTGAGTCATGACCGTGCAGATGTCTTTTGTCATCTCTATCTTTTCTCCTTCTCAGTTCTTCTCCTCGGTTTTCTTCCTCATTATGTTCCCTTCTAGAATCATGACTCTTCGAACGTCTCCTATCTTCTCTTCTTCTCTGTTCAGTAATGCGGTCTTCCTCCTTTTCTTTTTCTCTCCTCTCACGGTGTCTTTTAGACTGTACCTCGATCGACACTAACTTCTTTTCCTGATCATCACATGTAGATTTTCCCTTAATTTTCATTTCCTCCGATGCATGTTTACTTCTTCTATCATCCTGTCGGGATTTTTCTTTCTCATTTCCTTTCAGTACTCTGGCAACGGAACCTTGTTCCCTTAATACCTTTGGATGTTCAATGGGTGATGGTATCAATACTGGTTGTGCTGGAGTCAGTACTTCGACTAACACGGCTTTTACCATCGCCATGAGTTCATTATTCATATTGTCTGGAATCGAAGCACTCGTCCACGTTGCTCCAGTCGCACCTACTTCAGTGCCCGGTGCCTCCACATCTTGAGGTCCTTGATTTTCCCTTCTTACAGGTGTTGGTACTACCGCGGGTACTGCTGACGATCCCGCATTATCCAGCATTATTTGTTCAGGCGTTATTCGTTCGGCCTCTCATATAGTTCCCTCTAAAGCTCTACTGCGGGATCGGGTAACTCTAGACATGATGCATAATAAACTAATAAAACTTAGTGTTCCCACAGACGGCGCCAATATTTTGGTCTTATTTCGTCATGGTAATAGAACACAGTAAAATGATACAATTGAGATATAAATAACCAAAATTATGATATCCAACTTTATTATCGGACTAGCTTGGTCTGGAACACTTATTACAAACTTACTAGGTTGAATAGACTTATTACAAGACTACTGTAGCGTGTCGGATCCTAGGTGTTCGATGCTGACGTGTCGAATGCCTTGTTCGATATGAAATGTATTACAGGGGTTCGATGCTGAACTCAAGGGTATCGAATTCAATAGATTCGATGTCACAGCCGTATCGAATTCGATGCGTATTTCGTCGTATCGAATGAGGTAAATTCAGTTCGATCACGTGTCGAATGGAAATCGTTCGATCTGATGTGTCTCGAATGAACAGTGATTCGATGTTGACTGTACTGAAGTGATTCTCCAATTAAAACGTGCACGGATTACAAGGGGACGGGGTATTTATAGCTGTCGTCCCGTGAGTCCCAATGACCAATATGGAAAGGTGCATCGAATCTAGTCTATTCGATGCGTGCATCGAACATCACACATTCGATGCGCTTATGGGCCGGTCCAGTAACGAAGTATTGGACCAATCTTAAATCACACCAATCAAAGTGATTTTGTAGTTAAAAAAAAAACAACAGAGAAATTAAGAAGCAAGTAAAGAAAAAAGGGAAGGTACCCAAATGATGGGCATTCCGCGGCTTCTAGCAACCTCAACCGCCTTGATAACATTAGGGACAATAGCTTCTCCACCGATCACGCGCATAGGCGAACCAGCCTGTATAAAATCTTTCTGCAAAACAAAACAAAATAAAATTATTCGACCTCAAAATCGGAGCAAAATAAATAAAGTGAATGTTTTTAACACAATAAAAGGATGCCTACCTGCATGTCAATTACAATAAGAGCAGTATTCTTCCACTTCAATTCAGCGTCTGTCATTTTTGTTTAAGTGATAATGAAGTTTGGTACTTCGACGTTGTTTAAGTGAGTAGTGTTATTTGTAGGAGGGAGAGGGAGAGGGAGAGGGGGAGGGGGAGGGAGTAAATAGCAAAAGCTGTCGACAGGCACTCAGTTATGAGGTGGGTCACTTATAAGCTGGTTTTGTTAGGAGTTGGGACAATGTGTTTCCAACATAATATTGATTGATTCATTCATTCAGATGAAAAAGTATCCCAGTTTAAGCGAATCTTTAGAAATTGTGGCTCCACATCTCCATTTAGTCTTTGGAACCACGTGAAGAAAATTAGAGCACCCAAACGTGACAATTTATGATTATTTTTACTGGCCACAATGGCATGCAATGTGCAAAGAGCCAAAGAGTACATTAAAGAAAATTAGATTATTTCCATAGATTTTGCATTTAGTTATCCTTTCAATCAAGCATTAATTATTATTACTTGGCCAAATTCCTACCACAATCACCATTCTTCTTCTATTCACAGCTAAGGAGTAATTGAACTCTGGGACCAAGTGCTTATCATCGCATTGACAACTAAAGTGACAAGTGGAAGCTATCTATAAAATACATTTCTGTCCAATTTTGGACTCAAAGAATTGCTTCTTCAAGGATCACATCACTAATTAACAATACAAGTATAAAATAAAAGAAATGAAGACATCATGAACATTTAAAAGGGTTGTTTGTTACTTTTGCTTGATCATTTCTTATTTTATTTTATAATTAAATTAAGCATTAGCACTTTCTTATAAAATGTTTACCCAAAATATTAATTAAACGCCAACAATAAGTAATGAGGAGCAAACTATTTTCTTAAAAAAATCTTTGTAAATATACCATAAATAAATAAAAAAGCATTTACTGAAAAGTATCTTATACTCAACTTATGTGACTTTTAACCGTTCATCTTTTAAGACGGCTCTAACCAACTACCAATGTTTGAACACTAGAAAAAGTTGTTTATGTGCGTCAATCAATATATTTATAAGTATTTTCAATACACTGTCTGGATAGGGTGTTGGACGGTTATTTTTTATAATTTAGATTTTTTTTTTAATCTCAACAATAAGTTGTATCACATCACACATCACACATTCAACAATATAATAATCCTTTCGTATTATTTTCATTTGATTTTATGGGGTCCAAAAGATGAAAGTAAGTGGGAGGTGGGGTCCACTCAATGAAATAATTTTTTACCACACATTAACTTTTGGAATAGTTGAAAATAAGAAATAGTAAAATGGAATAATGAAGAGTGAACAGTGAAGTGAAGACTTGTCCTTTCTCGTACAGCTACTGCTCTCATTTCTTGCTAGTAAGTTGTCACCCCGTTTTGTTTTCCTGCAAGTAACTTGAGAATTTTTATTGCGGTGGTTCGCATCATCAAATTCGTAGTATACTTATGAACCTTTTACGTTTCCAAAATCTGCCATAAGACACTTATAACTTATAATTATAAGTGTTCATGGTCTTAAACTCTATGACTTGTTACATGCAACTCATAAACTATGATCTAATGTTATATAATAAGCTTAGTTATTTCAATTTTATTGCAGAAATCAGTGCATATTCATATTTAATAAATCAACAAAGCTTTCATAGCTCAGTTGGTTAGAGCACCCGTTTAGTAAGCGGGAGGTCTTGAGTTCAACTCTCAATGAAAGCAATATTTGTGTTTTTACTACTTCTGTTTTTTCACCTTTTCTCTTTCTTCTTTCTTCTGTCTTTTTCAATTTCTCTTAACCAATAAAGCATTTTAAGTCGTAACCACATCAAACACTGTCGAACTCGGTCACATTCATTAAGATTTAAGCATCACTTCAAAACTGTCGAACTCGGTCACATTCATTAAGCATCACTTCAAAATATTTTTGTTACAACAGACACTTCATTTTGAATCAACTCCACCTCTAACATTCAGAACTCGAAAGGGGAAAGTGCAAGAACAACTTACAAAAGTACAGTAGCTATTACAAACATTACAAACAGGGATACAATTTTGATGACAATACGAGCTTTGCGCCAGTAATTTGAAAGGTCGCCCGGGTCTTATTCTGATCATGGATACAACAAGTGTAATTCACAGTTGATTGAATCAAACGATTGAGCCGCCCTGTGTTTAAGCTACCCGGTTTTGCTCCATTCCTCTAGTGTTGGAGTTGCCACCCCGACCTTTGTCATGTCATAGATATTTGCTGGAAGATCATAGAAGCATTAGAATTCAGTTCGCTATTCGTAACAATGTTAGCTGGAAAGTTATCATAAAGTGTGAAAACCCATATCACAAATCAGAAATATAAGGAAGAGTCTATAAACAAAGATACTAATCCACTCACAAACGGCAATCTGTTAGTTAATATCACGGGGTTGTCATTATAGAAGTTGATGGACAAAATGGGTGCAAACTGAAACCAAGTACAAGAGACCGAGATGGTTTATGGTCTTCTTTAAATGAAACTCCACAATTCTCGAGTTTGTTAGCATTCAACAACAACAACCAAAGCATTAGGTGTAATTGTCGAAAGGAAATCCAATGCACAAGCAATAGGGTGGCATACCCAAATGTACATCAGGTGTGGCAGCAGCTGTGGCATCAACAATAACCGTAACCTTATCATAATCCAGTGCAACCGCATCAAAGACAGTTTGGCGGATACAATTTGGAGTTTGCACTCCTAAATAAATAATCAAAAAAACGTATATCAGCTCCAACATTACAAAGAACAAACACTATTGGCAAGTGGCAACACATAAGAACCAAAAAGAATCATGTATTTACCGGTGACTACTAAATTACTGACTCCAGCACCCTGAAGATACGAATGCAGGTGTGTGTTAAAAAAAGCACTAAAACGCGTCTTCACCAGCTTATAATCTCCGTCTTCGATCACAAGCCCATCAACCAGCTCAGCACCAACACTGCCCTTAGAAGTTGGTTTTGGTTTATCAGCAGCATACAAATGCCTGCGGAATAACTCAACGTCTCGCCCTAAAGGATCATGCTCACGTACAACCTAGACATATTTCCCGCAACGTTATTCCCAATAATTCGATAACACCACCGATAATTTCATTTCCCACATTGTCGAAACCGATAAACGCACTTAACCACTTGAAATGGAAACACTAAGCAACCAGACTTACTATAAATGAATCAAACCACAAATTCATCAAATGTCCTTAATACAAAATCGAATTACTTTGATCTTATCTTGCAATCAATAAAGGTAAACACATAATCCAGAAAATCAGCTAGCTCAATCCATCAATTCAAGTTGCAAAACACATTATAACAACATATATGAACTAAATGACAAAATAAATCTTCAATAAACAGAGCAATTAACAATTAATTAAGAAAAAATAGATGTTACCCAAATAATGGGTATCCCACGGCTTCTAGCAACATCAACTGCCTTTATAACATTAGGCACAATAGCTTCTCCACCTCTCACCAGCAGAGGAGCACCTGCCACTATAAAATCTTTCTGCAACAATATATATATATATATATATATATATATATATATATATATAATCCACCTTAAAATTGAAACAAAATAAAGTGAATTTAACTACACAAATTGAAGAAAAGGGTACCTGCATGTCAATTACAAGAAGAGCAGTGCTCTTCCACTTCAATTCAGCATCTGCCATTTTTGTCAAATGATAATGAAGTTTGGTACTTTGCTAAGTATGTTAAGACTGTTATTTGTTTGATAAATAGTAGAACAAACCCCCTGTATTATTCTTAATTGGCCGATAACCCCCCGTATGTAGTTTTAATGAAAAATACCTCCTGTGTAATTTTGAAAGTAGGGGTTGGCATTACCGGACAAGATGATTGGTTCGCTATATGATTTGGTAGTAAATATTGAAATCATACATGGTATAGTTTCAGTTTATACCGCGGTCTAATATTATACACTAATACTTTGATAGTTAAATAAATTATTTAAATTGTATTAAATATAGTTAAAGTTAAGTGAGTAGATGAAGTCATAAAAAAATGTAGCTTCAGTAAAAAAAAAACTGTTGTAACATGTAAATTATAAGAAAAAGTATTACAATGACATTTGTAATGCTTCAAAGTATAAGTGCATAGCTTTTAATCATGCGTGAAGTATGAAATTTGTATTGTTTTAGAGGCAAGATATTGAAAGAGGATACAGTGTAACTGTAACGACCTTGTGCGGTTTTTTAATTGTTGATGATTATTGATTAGTGATGTTTGCGGGTGATCAACAATATATATCGATTATTAAGTGATTTTACGGAAACGTACATGGTTTTGCTTTTTGTATGTTGTCTATAAGTTAGTTCCCTTTTTTTTAAAAAAGTCGAAACTTCATTTTTGAATTGATAAATGGGAGGGGTTTTTTTTTATAAGTAATAAATGAGAGGTTATATATATATATATATATATATATATATATATATATACTTGACAAAAGAAAACAATCGCAATTGGTGAAATAAATCGAACTGATGTCGATTTAAATCAGACACGCCGTATGAAGCTGTACACGGATCTGATTTTTATTTTATTGATGATTAATGTTTGCTTTAGCAGGGAATCAATACGTCCACTCAAAGGCGAACAACCCACCCTTATGCTGTATTACAAATTTTATTGATATGCGACACCAAATTATGTTCTTCTTTTAATTATTATTTGTTGTAAACATAACTATTTTTCAATTTTATTAGAAGTTACGACGTTAAATTGAATAAACTTACAAATAGCAAAAGTACAAGACATAAAAATTGTAAGTCATGGATAGTTGGATACAGTCAATAATATAACTTTAGGGGGGTTACTTGCTAACTATTGAATTACAAATAAGGTGCGTACTAATAATTAATAAAAACTACACACACGGGCTTTTGCCAACTAAAAATAATACTGGCAGTTTTGGGTATTATCTCTTATTTGTTGTTATTAGAATTTGGGCTTTCGATATTATGGGCATAGCTCTAGCCCAACTTATCAATTTTGTGAAGATGGGCAAAAATGTGGCCCAAGTCTATGTCCATTTACTTTTCTTACTTGGACATGGCAACCGTGAAAAATGACATATTTACAAAAAATATAATTAGAACATCTACAATTAAATATTAATTCCTGAAAAGACTAGAATAAACTTGAGCCTCAAATCTGGATGCCTTGATTCTACTGAATATCGAATGGAAAGAGTGTCAAACTGTGTTGAACCCTCAATATCTAAATAGTCGAATTCCTGGAGCATTGAACCACGCAACGATCAAAAGTACATGGACTCGATGTTGGACGCTCAAGTACAATGACCCTCTAATATTGATGAGAATCGAATGCTATAGTATCGAATTGAGCTCTCAACACTAAAGTGTTTGTTGCTACCGTAGGTAATGATCTGCCCATTTCTCAAGATTAAGGGTATTTATAGACATCGGGTTGCGGGGTCCAGATTCTGAATTTCTCTGAATAAGGTCAAATTTACTAAGTTTCGAAGGTAAGGTTCGATTTGGCTTCAAGTATCAAATACTACTTGCACAAAAGAGTCGAATTATCGTTTGAACACTCTTTACATGGGTCTTGTTTGTTTGGGCCGACCCAATTCTTCACGTTGAGCCAGCCTAATTAGGCCCCCACCAACTAGTTAGATATTATTTTGGTCTTATTTCGTCACGGTAATAGAACACAGTAAACAATACAATCTGAATATAAATAACCAAAATAATGCTAATCCAATAAAGTAAACCGGACTAACTTTGTCTGAAACACCTACTATCTATTACAGATCTTACACTGATTTAAATGAGTAAATGACATAAACTATTCAATGCATCGAATTGCGACTGTTCGATGTGCACTTCGAATGGTACTGATTCGATGCCGGAGTGATTCGATATGACTTTGACAAAACATTATTGGTGTCGAATCTAATAACGTGTCGAACAGGGGTGCGTATCGAATAGGGTGATTCGATGTGGTGAGGTTGGGGCTCGAGTTCGATCTGCCTCTGAATGCTCAAAACCGGTTATATATAATAGCCTCGGTTTGCGGCGCCCATAGACAGCTGTATAAAGCGCATCGAATCATATCGATTCGATGCGCGCATCGAATGAGGGTTGTTCGATGCGCTGAAGGTATCGAATTGGGCCAATTCGATATGGTTATGGGCCGGCTCAATCCTAAAATACCCCTATCACATAGTCCCCCCAGTTTGGGAGACGTTGACAGAATGATGACGGTTTCCAAACTTCAAATCATATTTGCCATAAAAAGTTATGGGCATCGAATTGTAATAATTCGATGCGTCATGTTTGCAGGCATCAAATTTGATGGATTCGATGTGCGCATCGAATCACTTAAATTCGATGCGTTCAGGAAAGCGGCGGCCCATGGGCCTATATATAAGGGTCCACATCTCTGACATTTTTGTTGTTATTCGCAGAAGGGGTTTTTTGTTTGCTTCTGAAGCGCATCGAACGGAGTCTGTTCGACACGACCCGTATCGAATCGTTAGAATTCGACACGCTGCCGAATTTTTATTAAGATATAAAAATTATTAAATTTCGTTATTAGGCAGACATGTCCCGCATAAAATCTCGAAATCGCAGCAAAATTGTGCTATCACCCGAAAACATTTATGATGCTCAATGAAGGAGCGAGCAAAATGAGCCATCGGGTGCGGGACCATCTTCCGCTAATGCGACCCTGGAAGAAAATCCGGGTGAAACTGCAAGAAGAGAAACTGCAAGCACGACCCCTGAAAATATTTTCGACAATTGGGGTGCGGGCAACTTTAATCTATCTCCCCCGGATCATTCTAACATGAGACTTGGTGGTGTTAGCGTTGGCACTCGGGTGCCCATAGTGAGTGATTTTGAACGCAACGAGAATGTTGATACACGGAGAGTGGTGGTAACACCCACCGTTACTGGTGGACGCATAAAAGTCGGGACTAATCGTCAAATCCAAATAATGGAAGATATCGATACTGAAGACGAAAGAATTGTTGCCAACTTGGCCAGGTTTAATGCAGCGAACTCTACATTCAGGCATAGGCGAAATGCAGATGTAGCGAGCTCCTCCCGCTCAGTTGATGAGGGTTGGTATACTTCTGCTAAAAGAAAATTAGCGGAGGAAGAATCCGCTTGTGATGCTCAGGATATTTCGCCGCCTCCCCCGAGACGACCTCGACCTTCAGGAAATTCAAGACTTGCCTCTCCCAGAAGTCTAGTCAATTATGACTTTCTTAATGATGTTAATTCAGAATCACTGAGCGCCACATTGGGCTCATATAGGCTGAGAGAGGAACAAGCTGGAGAGATAATGCGGAGTCTGTGGCCTCATTTGGATCGGCAAAACGTAATAAATCGGTTGGGATACCAGGATCGGGCTCGCTTTGGGCGCCTATTCTTCGCTGATGTTACTTTAGCAGTTTATCGTCTATGCAAGGATTACAGCGGTTTGATTGAGGTGCAGAGCCAGCACAATGCTGTCGTCGACAATCTCCATGCTACTATTCGTAACGGGGATTATAGTCGCAGAAATGCGCTTAAGCGTTCTAGAGAAACGGAAATAAAACCGTTTAAAGCGACTCGCGACAAACATGATGCCGAAGTGAAAGCTAAGAAATCGGAAGAGAATGCTGAAGCACTGCGCGCTGAAATTATTGCATTAAAAAAGGATAACGAATCCTTGCGGCGCGAAAATTGCTCTCTTCAGGCGTCGAATATGGATGCAGAAAATGCCATTTCCAATTTGCACCGTCGAATTCAATATTTCGAGTCTGGAGATTATAGATGTTCAATCGTCCAAATTTTTACGCAAAGTAACATTTATAAGTTTTTGGAATTACTCCGTGGTGCTGCCGATATGAAATACAGAATGGAGCTCGGTGTCGATCAAGCTGGATATCTTGGGTACCTTGGAGAGGGTTTTCGCAAAGACATGCTTGATGCAAGCCGCAACTCAAGAATGGAGATCCCGGAGGCTAGCGATGATGACAATGATGAACTTCATACTCCTAAGCCCGGAGATTCATTTTATGCCGTGTGGCGCGATCGTAAAAAACAAAATACGACTGGCTCAAGCTCTTTGAAGTCGAACTCACCTTTGATCCATAAAGGAAAAGAGAAAAGCACTCCTAACGCTCCTTTGAGCGATTCAGAGAATATTACGAAAGCTCTTAACGATGTTATTGGTCTGAGCGACGATGATTTAAAATCGCCTCCGAAAACTTCCAGGTCTACAATCTTTCTTCGGAGTCCTCCAAGGACGACGGGTTTTGAAAATGTTCCCCCTGCAGTCTTGGATAAAAGAAATAGGGTGGCAAGTGTACCTAAGACTTATGGTCCTAAGACGGTCTTGCCAGGTGGAACGTATCCTACTCGAGGTGATAGATTCTCTGTGCTGGCCAGTAATGAGTCTGATCAATTAATTAGTGCACATAATTTGATTTCTCAAAGTAGATATCAGCTCGGCGATTCTCCTGAAAGAATTCAAGTTGTGATGCCTGAGGATTGGGCACGAACTGATGAATTGATTCTTACAGAGGATCAAATTCACGGCAATTGTGCCAATTTTGCTCGTTCCGTGGGTGTGGTCCTTCGTCAAGAGTCCCCCCATTCATCGAGTGAGTAGTAATATATAGGTTTCATTATTCTTTCGATATTAGGCCTTTTGTTTCGTATAGAGTCTTGTAACTCTTTCGCAATTGTTTTCGAATGAGAATGATTTTACCGTTTGACATTATAACCTTTAATTTATGTTTATCTCATTCGTTTGCTTGCTGTTGATTTCACAATTATTTTATGTTTTACAGGGATTTTTGATATCATGGTGCATATCTGATATTATGATTGCTTGCCATGGAAAATACGAGGAGTTTGAGCTGTTTTTTATTATCGTTAGGACATTCACAATTTACCTGAGAGATAGGATCGCTTGGGCCTTTATCTCGTCGATCAGGCATGCAGGGATGAACCATTTTAGGCCCTCTTATTCCTCCATCGTGTTTTTTCTTTTTGCATGCGAGGGTGGACCATTTTGGGCCTTCTTACCCCTCCGTCTTGCTCATGCTTCTGGCATGCGGGGGTGGACCACTTTGGGCCTTCTTACCCCTCTGCCATGTTCTTCCTTCTGGCATGCGGGGGTGGACCACTTTGGGCCTTCTTACCCCTCCGTCATGTTCTTCCTTCTGGCATGCGGGGGTGGACCACTTTGGGCCTTCTTACCCCTCTGTCATGTTCTTCCTTCTGGCATGCGGGGGTGGACTACTTTGGGCCTTCTTACCCCTCCGTCATGTTCTTCCTTCTGGCATGCGGGGGTGGACCACTTTGGGCCTTCTTACCCCTCCGTCATGTTCTTCCTTCTGGCATGCGGGGGTGGACCACTTTGGGCCTTCTTATCCCTCCGTCATGTTCTACTTGTGTCATTGGGTGAATAAAATTTTACAGTTAATAATTCGTAAAGGGTTAATATCAATTTAAGTGTATGTCACATAATATTTGATGAAACTTATTCCATTTTATGCATAGTAACGCCTGAGATGTTGCACATTCCAAGGGCGTTTCTGCTGAATTCCTCTTAAGGATTCCAAATAGTAATATCCTCGTGAACTTGCTCGCGTAACTCTAAAAGGCCCTTCCCACTTTGGTTCCAACTTTCCGATATGCTGTTTAGCTGCAATACTTCTCAAGACCAAATCTCCTACCTCAAAATTTCTAAATTGAACTCTTTTATCATAACTTTTGGCCATTGCTGCTTTGAAAGCGAAAGTTCGCTGATAAACATCTTCCCTTGTCGATCCTATCATATCCAGATCCATTTGTCGCAGCCGGGCCGATTGCTCAGGATCATAATCAGTAATTCTGCGCGTTGGCATACCTATCTCTGCCGGCAAAACAGCTTCAGTACCATAAACAAGAACGAATGGGGTCTCCCTCGCGGATGTTCTTGGAGTTGTTCTATATGCCCATAATATTCCTTGAAGCTCTTCCGGCCAAGTTTTTTCTGTACTCCTTATCCTCCGTTCGAGATAATCCTTCAATGTTTTGTTAGTGGATTCCGTTTGACCATTGGATTGTGGATGATACACTGAGGTCAGATTGTGCGATATCTTCAATTCTCCGAACCATGATTTGATCTCCTTTCCAGTAAATTGCGTACCGTTATCACATACAATTGACCTCGGGATGCCGAAGCGGCATATGATGTATTTCCATATGAACTCGATCATATTCTTCTCTGTGATCGACATTATAGCTTCTGCCTCGACCCATTTAGTATAATACTCAACTGCTACTATTAAGTATCGTTTTTGCCCTTTGGTGGGTGGAAACGGACCCACAATATCAATTCCCCACTAATCAAACGGACATGCCACATCGATGGGTTGTAGCTGACGCGCTGGTCTATGAATGAGACGAGCATGATATTGGCAACTATCACATTTCCTCGAATAAGCTGTTGCGTCTTTAAGTAGAGTCGGCCAACAATATCCCTGACGCAATATTCGTTGAGCTAAAGCTCGTCCCCTAGAATGACTTCCACAACAACCTGCATGGATTTCTTCCATGACATACTCAGCTTGAGTAGGGGTCAAACATCTTAACAACGGTCCTTTGAAAGATCTTTTATATAATTATCCATTGGTGTTAGTAAATCTGTAAGCCTTATAACGCATTTTGCGATGTGCATTCGGATCTGCTGGTAGAATACCCTGCTGAAGATAAATCATGATTTCGTCCTTCCAAGACGGGTCTTCTTGTATTGCTGTTATAAACTCAATCCGGGCTTCCGTGGTAATATATTTTGATACCCCAATCGAAGGTTTATCTGCGACCATAAGTGTGATTCACTTTTCTGCCAGAATATCTGAAGAACTTGCAAATTTAGAAAGTGCATCTGCTTTTGCATTGTCGCCCCTAGGGATCTGAGTTATATCAAAAAATTTGAAGTTCTTTGCTAATTCTTTAACTTTAGCAGCATACAGCTTCATAGTTTCCTCACGCGTCTCATATCTTCCCGAAAAGTGATTTGCCACCAAGAGCGAATCGGTGAATACGTCCAGGTGTTCAATATTGAGTCTGAGTGCCATTTTGACCCCGAAAATTATTGCTTCGTATTCGGCCTCGTTATTTGTTACCATGTAATTCAGGCTAATTGCAAATTCAAATTCCCTTCGCTCTGGGGACAGAAAATGTACTCCAATTCCCCCTCCGTGAGTTGTGGCAGATCCATCAGTGTGTAATATCCACGTCGATGTTGCCCTACTGGTTCCAACTTGATCTGATATAGAAAAGATACAGCTTGCGGTCTCAACTACATTGTTTCCCAGGGTCTCGGCCATGAAATCTGCTAGAGCTTGCGCTTTGATTGCAACTCGTGGCTTAAACTCCAACTCGAACTCACTGAGTTCTATCGCCCATTTCACCAATCTACCTGAGGTTTCTGGCTCTGCCAACACTTGCTTCAATGGTTTGTCTGTTACTACTGTAATTGGATGGGACTGAAAATATGGTTTCAATTTCCGAGCTCTGACAACAATCGCTAATGCAAACAACTATATCTCCAAGTAGTTTCTCTTTGCGCCTTGTAGTACTCTGCTTACATAATGTATGGGTAATTGCTGAGCTCCTTTTTGCTTGAGTAACATTGTACTGATTGCATTTGCGGATACCGCCAAATAGAGATACATCATTTCCTTTTCCTCCGATTTTGCTAACAACGGCGGGCTTACCAAATAATTATTCATTTGTCTGAAAGCCTCTTCACATTCCGGCGTCCAAATAAAATCTTTGTTTCGCTTCATCACTTTAAAGAAAGGAAGATTCTTTTCTGCAGATGTCGATATAAATCTTCCCAAGGCCGTAAGACGGCCCACCAGACATTGAACATCCCTCACTGTTCTTGGTGATGGTAGATCCAGTACTGTTTTTATTTTATCAGGATTCGCTTCAATCCCTCTTTCATTTACCACATATCCTAGAAACTTCCCAGTCATTACTCCGAAAGTGCATTTTTTAGGGTTTAGTTTCATTCCGTATATCCTCATTATAGTGAAGGCTTCATCCAAATGTCGCGCATGCTCATCAGCTTTCAGGCTTTTTACAAGCATATCGTCAATATATACTTCCATCGATTTTCCAATTTGATGGTAAAACATTTTAGCCACCAGCCTCTGAAAAGTTGTTCCCTCATTCTTCAATCCGAACGGCATTACCCTATAACAATACACTCTGGTATCTGTCATAAATGTTGTCTTGCTCTGATCTTGCACTGCCATGAAGATTTGATGGAAACCACTCTTTGCATCCATCATACTCAGCAATGCACATCCTGCTGTAGAATCCACAAGTAGATCTATCCTAGGCAACGAAAAAGGATCTCTCCGGCAGTGCTTGTTTAAGTCAGTATAATCCACACACATTCTCCATGTAGCTTCTTTTTTTAAGACCAACACAATATTTCTCAACCACTCTCAGAATCTTATAGCATAAATATGCCGAGTTGCCAAGAGTTCTTGTACCTCTTTTTCAGCTGCTTTATTCTTTTCCTTGCTAAAATTCCGTTTCTTCTGTCGTATTGGTTTTGCACTCTTATCTACATTCAAACGATGCACTATAATCCTAGAATCTATCCCGAGAAGGTCAGAATCGGACCATGCAAATATATCTGAATTTCGTCGGAGACAATCTACCAACGCAGCCTCTATAATCCAATCCATTTCTGCTCCAATCTTGATTACTTTCCCAGATCTTTCTTTGAAAAGCTGAACGACTTTGAACTCCCCTAAAGGCTCCATCTTACATTCTTGCCATTGTTTCAACAACTGACCTTCTATTTTATCTTGCCCCTGTTCTTTAGGCTCAATTCGCTCGTGACTCAGTTCTGTCTTTGTTTTGATCTTTTTCTCCGTTTGCCGTTTTTCAACCGCATTCATGCGCCGTTTACTTGTCATCTTAGTTGCCCTATCTAAAACAGTGTTAACGGTGTTCCCACAGACGGCGCCAATATTTTGGTCTTATTTCGTCACGGTAATAGAACACAGTAAACAATACAATCTGAATATAAATAACCAAAATAATGCTAATCCAATAAAGTAAACCGGACTAACTTTGTCCGAAACACCTACTATCTATTACAAATCTTACACTGATTTAAATAAGTAAATAACATAAACTATTCAACGCATCGAATTGCGACTGTTCGATGTGCACTTCGAATAGTACTGATTCGATGCCGGAGTGATTCAATATGACTTTGACAAAACATTATTGGTGTCGAATCTAATCACGTGTCGAATAGGGGTGCGTATCGAATAGGGTGATTCGATGTGGTAAGGTTGGGGCTCGGGTTCGATCTGCCTCTGAATGCTCAAAACCAGTTATATATAATAGTCTCGGTTTGCGGGGCCCATAGACAGCTGTAAGGGTTGTTCGATGCGCTGAAGGTATTGAATTGGACCAATTCGATATGGTTATGGGCCGGCTCAATCCTAAAATACCACTATCATGCTCCCTTCTCTAACAAAAATACATAAATAACTCAGGTGTCAATTTCATTGATTTGAAAGAGAAAAAAACATTGAAAGACTGATTTAATCTTATCGAGTATTTTACAGACAAAATATTGAGAAATTCAATTAATTTTATGATAACGTTTTTTTGATCCTGCATGATGTCACATTTCTACTTTGGAAAAAATAAGAAACTTTTCAAAAGCCGAAGAAGACAGCTCATCTTATTTATCTTTATCAGTACATAATGAATGGATGATTGAAGTTTTGACCATTGTTATAAACCACACAGATATCAACCCCTTATATCCTTTTAATTAAAATATATATTTAACTAAATAATTTGAATATTAAATAATAACACACGCGTGCTCGATTAAGAAAAAAAACATTTAACGATAAATAATACATTCCTTTTGGCGAGTGGAAAACTAGTGGATCCTTGATCAAAAGGAAAAACAGAAGAAACAAAAATGAGTAAATTTAAAATTAGAATGTGGGAGTGATGATTTAATGACGTCAGGATTAGGGAAGAAAAAGTTGGTGAACTTGTGACAAATAATAGATATAGATATACATAGGTATAGAAAGAGATGATAAATGGGATGGGTCCCATTTGATCATTTCATTTTCGTGCAAACGTACCTGAGAAAATATTATGTAATAAGTAGATCAGGAAACAGAGGAATCCATTAGCACTGAGCGTTGTCATCTTTGTTTGAACATTAACCTATAGATATATGATGACCTACAAAAAGAAGGGGGGCCACCACACTTGCAACAATGGCTTTGATATATATTGTATTTGTAGCTAAATATTAATTATGAATGCGTATAGTATTATTTTTAAATTAAAGTAATGTACAGCTAAGAATTAGTTTAACTCCAAATAGTAGATCGAGTCACAGTTTTGGTTTTTTTTTTTTTTTTGAAAAATGACAAATTAGCCCTAACGTTGACTTTTTGCAAAACTATACTTCACTTTTGCAAAACTATACTTCACTTTTGCATTTCGACAAAAATTATACCCCGACTTTCATTCCGGCCAAAAAACGTCATATTTCGACGTTATGACATCACCACTCCATTTTGTCGAGGGCAAAATAGATATTTCACAAATATACACATAAAAACATTAAATTTACAGCTCATCATTTTTTATTATTAAACAAAAAGGGTCCTCTTCCTCATCAGACCCCCACCCCAACCGGAACGGACACCACAACAAAGTCCGACGAACTGCAACGAGAAGCCGTACAAATCGCAGACGACGTCGGATCCTCCGCCTTACACCAGGAAGCGCCATCGAAGAGATCCGCTAGATTCGAACTCCGACGAGACGCTACCACCACGATTCTTGGTCCGTTCCGGTGGGTGGGGGTTCAATAACAAAAAATATATATCTTAACATTTTTTATTTATTTTTTTGGATTTCAATAATAAAAATTATATTTATGAAATAATTATTTTTTTCTTTTTATATATATTAATGAATTAAATAACTTATTGTTTTTAATAAATAAAGATATACCTTTTTATATATTTATATATATTGAGGAATTAAATATCTTATTATTTTTAATATATAAAGATATACTTTTTTAGATATTTATATATATTAAGGAATTAAATATCTTATTATTTTTAATATATAAAAACAAAATTTTTATATATATTTATATATATTAAGAAATTAAATATCTTATTATTTTTAATATATAAATATATACTTTTTTATATATTTATATATTTAAGGAATTAAATATTTTATTGTTTTTAATATATAAAGATATAGTTTTTAAGAAATAATAGTTTTATTACATTTGATTTAATAATAATAGGTGAAATCATGATATTTTTCTTTTTTTTTAATAAATTGGAAGTGTAGTACTCGTTTTGCCCCTGTAAAAATTCAAAGTTAGCCAGAGTGAAAGATGAGGTATAGTTTTTGTCGAAATGCAAAGGTCAGGTATAGTTGCAAAAATTCAAACGTTGGGTATAGTTTCGCAAACACGTCCAAACGTTGGGACTAGTTTGTCTTTGTTCCCTTTTTTTTATAAGCCAAATTTATTTCAAAAGAGCACAAGGGGTGCCCGCACATACAACATTCAAAAACGAGTCATACCATACATAGCTTTGGAAAGTAAGACCAATCAAAAAACGAAAAAGTAAAATGAGGGATCTTAGCTTTAACCCAAATCCAAGATCTAATTTTCACTAATTCAATCATTTTTCTTAACATCCAAATCCTCTCTTTGAAATGCCATCTTATTTCTTTGCATCCATATCGTCCACTCGGCAATGAATCAAATGCTCGTCAAAACCTTAACATGTTTTTTCTTTGCGAAAAGCTCCCGAAATTGTTGGAGATGTAACTATGTTTTGTCTATTAATATACACTTTGATCTATGTGAAACGTTCAAGTTCTCGTAGAGCTTTGTATTAGTTTTAAGGCGATTTATTATTTTTGCCCGTTATTTTTCACCATCTTCAAGTTTTGCCCTTTTTTGGATCGGGCTTGTTTTTTGCCATGTAATTATTTTTTTTTTTGTTTAGAAAATGCATGGCGGGCTCAGCTCGGGACTTGGTCAGCCCAGTCAATTTTTTTTTATTTTTAATTAATAACTATATTTAATTTAATTATATTTTGATCTAAATCATTAAAAAAATGTATAAAATCAAGTTTATTAAAAAAAATTGTCTTAAAATTATTACTAAATTTATATTACTAGTAAAAATTAAAAATAAATTATATATTGATCTATATCATAAAAAAATGTATAAATTCAAGTTTATTAAAAAAGTTATCTTAAAATGTTTAATAATTATATATATACTAAAACAATTAAAATTAAATTTATATTCACTAGTAAAAATTTAAAATGAATTTGTATTTACTAGTAAATATTAAAAATAAATTGATCTTCAATATTGTATTTAATTTTATTATTACTGATCTAAATCATAAAAAAGTTGTATATATTCAAGTTTATTAAAAAATATTATCTTAAAATGTTTCATAAATTTTTTTTACTAGTCAAAAAATATAAAAAAAATTATATTTACTAGTAAATATTAAAAATAAATATATTGCAATTATACATATTTTTTCTTAATAAACTTAATTACTCAATAAAATACTAATTTTTTTAAAAAACAATTAACTACAAAATACATATCGTCTTCCATTGCCGCTGCCACTACCACCATCCTCCGCCCTACTCGCCGCCGCCCTCAACCTCCCCATCTCTACAAAAAAAAATTAGTACACTCTGTTCGCAAAATTCGTGACAACAAATAACAAAATTCGGACCAAATTAAACCAAACCCAGTTTGCAAAATCGAATCTTTTTTTCATTTCCAGCAAAGATAAGATGATGAGGAGACAACAACAAGAAGATCTGAGGGATTATTACACAAAGGTTTTGTACGAGTTGTCAGATTTAGTATTGAACATCATGCGGTCCCCTATTCTGTCGATGGAGTTTTCCGATCAATCGGCGGAGATCCAGTGGCGGGCGTCGTTGCAGCAGATAACCCCAGCGGGGTTCGTGTTGATGTTGTGCGGATCTTTGTCGGGTTGGGTTTTGTCCGACAATGGTGTTGCGGCCGGCGGTGGTGGTGTTGCGGCCGACGGGTGGGGGGGGGGGGGGGTAGGGGTTCAAGAGAGAAGACAATCTGATGAAGCAATTTTTTTTAATCTTCTTTCAAGTTTATTATTTTATTGAGAAATTATGTTTATTAAGCAAAAATATGTATAGTTGAAATATATTTATTTTTTATATTTACTAGTAAATATAAATTTATTTTTCATTTTTACTAGTAAATATACATTTATTAAACATTTTAAGATAAACTTTTTTAATAAACTTGTATTTATACAATTGTTTTTATGATTTAGATCAATAATAATAAAATTAAATACAATATTGAATATCAATTTGTTTTAAATATTTACTAGTAAATACAAATTTAATTTTAATTTTTACTAGTAAATATAAATTTAATTTTAATTTTTTTAGTATATATATATTTATTAAACATTTTAAGATATTTTTTTTAATAAACTTGAATTATACAATTTTTTATGATTTAGATCAATAATAATAAAATTAAATAAAATATTGAAGATCAATTTATTTTTAATATTTACTAGTACATACAAATTTATTTTAAATTCTTACTAGTGAATATAAATTTAATTTTAATTTTTTTTAGTAAATATATATATATATATATATTTATTAAACATTTTAAGATAATTTTTTTTAATAAACTTGAATTTATACATTTTTTTATGATTTAGATCAATGCATAATTTATTTTAAATTTTTACTAGTAATATAAATTTAGTAAACATTTTAAGACATTTTTTGTTTAATAAACTTGATTTTATACAATTTTTTTATGATTTAGATCAAAATATAATTAAACTAAATATAGTTATTAATTAAAAAAAAATGACTGGGCTGACCAAGCCCAGAGCTGAGCGCGTCGGGCATTTTCTAAACCAAAAAAAACAATTACAGGGCAAAAAACAAACCCGATCCAAAAATGGGCAAAACTTGAAGATGGTGGAAAATAACGGGCAAAAATAATAAATCGCCCTTAGTTTTATTTGAAACAACCAGCAATCACAACTCGGGCAAGCAAGATTAATTTGGGGCTTAGATGCCTAAGTCACAAGACTTATGTACTCAAGGTCTCTTGATTGTACGTAACGATCATAGATTGGTCGAGCTCCATATTTGATGGATAAAATGATTTTTTTTTCTCGTACAAAGAATTAGATATTTAGAGGTGGAGATTAGTCCAAGATCCATGTCCAGTGATCCTTAGCTCGTCCTAAGCACATGACATGAGTTTCATAAGCACATAGGATTGATCGATCCATGAGAGCTAGGCACAAGGCGATTGATCAAATGACGATCGATCAACTAGGTGACTTTGGTATAACTTGATGCACTAAGGAGGTGAGGCATTGATTCAATGGAGAAATCAATCGTGGTATAATGCAAATGAACCGACTAAAGGTATATACATGTGTACCACGTTCTTGGTATTCGGGTTCTACTGACGATGTAATGTCACGTGTTATACTGAAATATGGTACATAATTTCAAATATTAACTTTTATACTTACAAGTTAAGACAACCTACCATGTCCAAATGATGTCACATGAGAGATATAAACTTCAAAAAATGTAAGCCATGGCATCTATGATCACCGGTAATTTGTATAAGTAAACGTTCTCAGGAATAATAATAATGACCATGTTCAGAAAGGAATGAAAGGAATCGTGTCTGGTCGGAAGGAGTGATCCGGATGTCAAGAAAGTGGTTGAGATGGTGAAGATTAAGTTGTGGGTATGGATCAAGGCCAAGAATAATTCTTTTGCGTACTCTTTTGTTGACTGGAGTAGTAATCCTAGGAATTGCCTGTAGTTTGAGGTTGGGAGACTTCACTGGAGTGTTTCTGTTAGTTGGGGTCTTGAAAATTCATTAGAATTGTTGGTCAGTTTTGTAATCATTTTCAGAATTGAGCATTGCTGATGCTCAGTTTAATAAATTTCTGTCTTATCAAAAAAAATAATGACCATGTTCAGTCGGTACGTACTTATATATATAAGCTTTTGTACGTTCAATGGCTAACACAACTCGATAAGTAAAATCTTGTTCTTTTGTTAAATACAATATTGAAGATGCAGCTAGCCTACTAACTTGAATCCATCTCCAAATTAGTTGCATTAATCGTCTTTGTGATCTTGGACTGTTCCTGTTGAATGTGAGATAATCAGCAAGTCTAGGCGAGCAGATTTTTGTCTTGATTAATCACGTTTTTGGTATCTTGTGTCACTTTACTTTGACTTAGTAAGTTTAAATGGTATATATATATATATATATATATGATTACTACGTTTAATATATATGTGAAAATACTGTGGTAAGCTATATTCTAATATGGCTGCCAGAAAATATAGCTGCTACACAAGCAAAAATTTTACAAGTCCACATAAAATTTAATTTTACACAAATTGCACACATAGTATAAGATCAATTATATTACTTGACGAGAATTGAATTCGAATTTCATCATTGTTTAAAAAAAGTTAATTTTAGAATTGTGGAGCGCTAATTTAAGTTTTTCTGGCGCCTTATTTATTTGGAACAAAAAGGCTAAATTTTGTATTCAAAAATACAAATGAACACATCAGATTTTCCGTATACCAAGTAAATTTCGCCGGTTAATATAGCCTAAACAAATTTGTTATTGGTGGTAATCCTAATAAACCATGCAACTCCTTAATTAACGAGAATTTCTGAAAGAAAAAAAAAAAACAGATTTGGAATAATTACGAAACAAGATGGTGAGAATTGAGTTGGTGCAAATAAGAATTCTTGATCAATTATGGTTCGCGAATTATGATGAACTAAAATATTCAAAATTAAGTTTAAATTAAACACCTGCATGCATGCATGCGTATTCTTGGAATATAACATATGATCTTGATCGATCATTTAGCTACACATTATTCATGTCGATTACAAATTAGACCCCTCGAATCTGTTCAATTGAAATTCTCCACCACATCATGAAAATATTTAATGCACATATTACATATCAAAGCAAGTAGCATCATAAGCAGTCAGCCTTATATATTTTAAATGGAGAGTGACTGCTTCTGATGTTACAGCAAGCTAAGAGAGCTACCATCGCCAGAAACCAACCGGAAAATCAAAAGCCGCCACCAAGAGCAGCTGGAGCCCAGTAATCAGCCCCGTTGTCATTTCCGACGTTTTGAGTGAAAGAGATGGGAACCAAACATAGCCCTCTACTTCTCAAATCTTTAACTCCTAGGCCTTGTGAATCCTGCACATAAGTTAATGGTCAATTTTCAGTTATTAAAAAAAACTATTTTTATTGGATTTAATTAATTTGAATTAGTAAGTGACAATTATACAACTTTAAGTACAAATGTTATGGTATGGAGCCTTTGACTATAATTTAGAATAAAGGGGTAAGAGGTGACATCAACTGAAAAGCAAAATGATTGTAACAATACAATGATTAAAGACGTTAGTTAATGTATTTAGCTTTTTTCCTTTATGTTCACTTAATGTTGGAAATAATATTTACATAGATAGAGCGTGGAGTCAAATAAATAAAATATATTGCAAGCAAAAGGAGTAATTGGAGTGATCAAATGCAGCTTTATCAATATCCTATATGTAATCGAAACAATAAACGATCCAATTATGAGTTTTAAGTTAGTTCATAAAGCTGAAATGCTTGTTTTTTTCACAGACCACTTTGCCATTTAAAAAACACGAACACCATGCTTTCCCAATTTCAAAGCTAATTTATTTTAGGAATTAATGATTGATCGAATAAAGCATATATACCTGACCAGGCTCCTCTCAGTGCATACATTAGTTAATATAAATTCATTCCAGTAAGATAAAGATTAATTTTATTCGTGCATTTACGCTTTGTCTAGTACTGTGCATATTTCTCTCAGTGTGTGTGAAAATCTTTGTCTTACATTGGAAAATGTGTAACAACAACAATACATGCGCATGTAATGTGGTAGTACTTACAGAAAGTTGGTGATGAGCTGTATTATTTCCTGAGCCATTGTGCATATAAGGGGAGCTCAATGCCTGCAACATTACAAAAATAATTAGCAAAACTTGAAGATTCCTTAATTAGTTATTATGATTCAAATTCAGGAACATTCATTTTTGGTTCAGGTAATGGAGGGTAGCAAATAATAATACCTCAATTTGACCATGAAGGAATCTAATGTAGCCAATGGCTTCTGACAAGACAGAAGCAGTATCAGTCTGCAAAAGAGAACACATTAAACAACAATATGAACCCAAAGTCATTTTCATCAGAGTCTTCTTTAATGTTAAAAGACAGGCACATGTAGGATGATAAAAGTACTAAAGATAACAAAAGGGGTGATTTATTTCTTCTTCTTTTGTTTTCTTTTGAGGTGTTCTGCAAACTGCCATCCCTAATAATCTGTTCAAAATGGTGCAAAGTGATGATTTTTTTCAGATAAAACTTTTTTGATACAAAGTTTATTTTGGACGAAATATGTTGCTATAATATTGGGGTTCAGCTCGATTTACCCTTAATTGCAGTAAAAAATCATCTTCTCCTTTGATCTCATTTCAATCTCTAAAAATTAAAATTACATATGTAATTATATTTAAGAAAAATTAAAAGGAAGATGGGTGTTTAATTAAATTATGGTAAAATCATGAGGAACCATCATATTTACGCTTCATATTCCATCAAAAAAACGTTTTGCCAGAAATATTTTGTCGAAAATTGACCAAATTTGCCAAATGTGAGCATAGTTTTGATGTTTTTCACAATAATATAATTTCTATGGGTTTTATGTTGTTTTCTTAATTTTTATGAGTTTTACGTTTAAAAGTATATATAAGTCTTTCATAATTTATATAAATATACACATATATCATTTTTAACATAAAACTCATACAGATACTATTGTTAGTCAAGAAAAGCAATAATTAAGATCCAGAAAGCAATGTTAAAATAAGACTGCCTCCGCATAATTAAGAATGGAGACTTTAATTTGCAAGTAGTGAAAATATATTTACCTTTCCAAAAGGGGAAACTATTTGGTGAAGAGCTGTTATTCTATCCCCTAACTTCTCCTTTCTTACCTGTAGGTAAATAATTAAAATCAAGTACAATATTCACTGTAATACCGAAGGATTAACTTTATGTAATTTAATGTTGAATCCATGCCATAATGTCCGAGAATCTTAGGGATCGATCGAATCACTGCCACATTGTATAGTTACATATAAAGTGAACACAATTATATATAGTTTTGTTACTTAATTAATTACAATAATAGATTAAAATTAGATTCCTGACCTTCAAAGCTGGTTGGGCTGAGGACTGTTGAACCCTAGCCTTCTTAGCTACCCCACCAGTCACCGTACTGTTGCACTTTTATTCAAAGGAACGAAATAATTAATAAAATTAAAGACACAAATAATAATTAATAATCATGAAACCATGAAGAATCCAACAGTTAAGAACTCAGTTTAATCTACTCAAATACTTTGTACTAAAACTAGGAATCATTGGATAAATGTAGGACACGAATGAATTCCTCCACCTTTTGGAAAAGAGTGTAGCTTAATCATTATTTCGTTTTGGCTTTGCAAGAACAGCATGCATCCCTATCTTTGAACTTCAATTATTGTGTATGTTATAGGAAAAAAAATACATACCATAATATAAATGGTTAAATCTCTTTGCAAGCCTCAACCTTTTATACAAGGCGACAATTCAATATTGTTAATATTTGTTAATTGTTATCATAGGCCGAATAAACGGCCTTTGTGTTATAAGATATTGTATCAGACGTAACACAAAAAAAACAAAAAAACAAAAAAAAATTCCTACACATAATATTGTCTAATCTCACGTAAAGTTTGAGTCTTTAAATTAAATGAGACGGCAATTCAATTGATAAAAAAAGATAAGTTCTTTATTTGAATTGTCCCCTTTCTTTCTTTTTCTTTCACTTTCCCCATGTTCTTATTATTACCTCAGAAGAATGGTCTTGATGATGAAGGATGCTCTTCGTCCCATCTGCCACCCCCGCTGCCTTGCTGGAGAAATTGAAGATGTTGTTATTACTCAAATTAGTTGTGATACATGAAGTGGGAGAAGAAACTGGCATGAGTTGATGATTTGTAGGAGGATTGATCCAGCTATTAGAACTAGGCCTATTATAATTAGCTTGGAACTGATCATGATCTGCATGATGATTTATATGACCATAAAGTTGGCAGCTGCTGGATTGAAGAGGAATTTCTTGTTTCACATCAGCAACAGAAGGAGAAGCCCTTGTAAAAGTAATTGGAGGGTTCAAATTCAAGACTTGGTCTTCCCAGTTCTCCAACTTCTTTTGTTGCTGAAAAAGACTTGCACCATATCTTTCTTCTTCACCACCAGCAGCCAGTCCACCCCTGGTGGAAACAAATTGTTCATTACTTGAAATAAAGTCAAAAAAATCATACTCCAAAATTATAAAACAAGAAAAAGTATGCTACTATGCATGTGGCATATAGATTGATATAAGCATGGGGTATTTGGCCAAGAACTATAAACTAGGAAAAGTTATTCTTTGCATTCTATCATACTAACATATTTTTCCAAATATATCGTCTATATATCCACACACCACGTCATCATGCCATGGTTTTCATAATTTATAACTAGCTAGCAAGGAGAGGTTCAAGAACCAAACATATAGAACGCTTAAACAAGAGTAAATGAAAGCTAGGGAAGATTGAAGAACCAAAACTCCATCAATTACTAATACATATCTAATCATATTTTACCCATGAGAGAGAGAGAGAGAGAGAGAGAGAGAGATTTACAGAAGCAGTTGGCTCCAAGACCTAACCGGGAAATCTTGGTTGCTTTGATGATCATGATCAGCTGGTGAAGGATTTGAAGGAATTTGTGAAGGATTATTATTATTATTGGAAGAGCCAAACACATACTGAGAAGGTGAGACTTGTGGATGCATGCCATTCATGCTCCACCAATTAGGGTTTCCAGCCATCATTTGTTGTGTGCTTTATTAATCACTATAGTCACTCCACACAAGAAAAGAAAAACCTCACTTCCACAACATAAAACTCAACACACTTATGAAGCTAATTAACAAACTGGGAAACAAATCTCTTATATTTTTATTTTTATTTTTGTTCCTAAAATCATCACTTTCCCAAAGCTTTCCTTGTTTGTGCTACAAAACGAGCCTTTAATTTAATTGAAGGCTTTCAAATGAATGTGTATGCTTTCTCATAAGGAGGTTGAAAGAACACCATGTCTTTGTCAACTAGGAGAGTATTTTATACTTGTGGGGTTGAGAAAGCTTCTCTTTAGTGTTAACTTGTTTCCCTCTCCTTTCATCTTTCATTTTCTCTTTTTCTAATTTTCATTTTTTAATCAACTTTTTTATTCTTACTTTAACTTTATTATAAAGTGGGACAGAAAAAGCTGAAGGAAGGGAGTGTTTTCTGGCCAAAAAACAAAGTTGTTTTGTGGAACTTATTTACTCCTTGAATTGGGGTCATTTTAATTGTTAGAGAGTCATATATATAGGTCGTGTAGAATTAGGGTTAGGCTCCATATATGGTTTTTTTTTTTCTTTTCATAACCGTGTATATGGGGTGTATAATATTTTGGCTTTCTTTTCTCTTTTGGAGATAATTGGATTAACAAATTTCACTAGGAATGCCACGTGGATAGATAAAAAGTTCTATTAGTTCTTTGCGCAAAGAATTTATTCTTTCGAGGGATCTCGAAAGTAATTAATTACATGAAAGTTAATCCCAAGAAAAAAAATCAATTATTTTATATTTATTCAAAATGAGTGTAGCTAGGATGAATTCTCTAAGCATATTCAATGATGAAAAAGAAGTTCGTTTGCTTTATTGTACAATATATAATTGTTCTTCCTAGCAAGATATATTCACACACGTACTCACACACGTGAAATGTATGGCTAGTGTTTAATCCTCCATCTTCATCACATTTATGAGGTTCCAAAAATGATAATGAAATGCTGGAAAGTTGTTATATGAATTATGGGGTTAATTTAGCCATATTAACCATGATTCTAATTCCAGATATAAATGATCATTTAACTTTATTATACGGTAGTACTAAATCAATGTGTGGTTATGTGTGAAAAGGGGAAAAAATAATTAGAGCGTTGTACTTATTTGAAGCACTTCATTTGTTAAAGTTTGAAATTATCAAACTCATAATTTTACCGAACATATCGAATTAAAAAATAACTACCGCAAAGTTTAATATTAAGCATAGGCTTAATTTGAACTCTGTTTTCTTAAAGAACTTATTAGTTAATTATTTAGTTGTAGCATTAATCAAACTAATGCGTACTCAATTTATTTGTGGGACTATAAACATAAACCGTGATCACTTGAGTAGGTAATATCTATTAGTTAAGAAAAACAAATCATAATTTGCTTGAAAACTTTATGAGTCGAGTAAGATTAGCTTTGGAGCAATTGAGGAAAAAAGCTTAGCTTTTGAGTTTTCTATGTTGTTGGCAGTCATTTTCTTGTTGACCTTAGATTGAATAAAGAACAAAAAAGGTTGTTGGCCATATAGTGTATTTCTTTCATCATGTTTATAGAGGTTATCTATGTATGGTTGGAAAAGTTAATTTACGAATTATGATGCCCAAATTAATTTAATTAAGTCCGCCTCCAAACCCTTTGCAATACTTTAATTTAAATTTATAGTACTGTACTCCTCTACACATTATTATTACTAACTAATTACAAAGTGTAGATCAACCTTTTCTTCTTTTTCCCCTTTTCCTTTTTTTTTAATTTTGTGACCTTTTTGTTGGATTAGACAAAAGAGGTTAAGTTTTGTAAACTTTCTAGCTACAGCTACCATTATTGGTTATTCTAATCCCAATTCGAAATGGGAGCGTGGGGGTGACTCATTGGATCCCTATCTTTTTAAGAAAAACAGTGTTGTCATAAATAATGATGTAATTGGATAAAATGGGATTATTCTTCCTAGGGCAATAACACCTAGAGGACTTCAGATCATTGGTGTTATACATATATATATTTCCATTATTTTGAATATGACAACATAAATTATGATGCACTTTTTGATCATTTTCAACCCAGTGTGTCTTTAACCGCTTTCTAGTATAATTAGTCAATAGTGTTTGAAAATGCTTTTAAAAAAGAGTTTATGAGCTTTTTTTTTATAAAAAAGTCATATATTAGTGTTTGAAAATTGAGTTTTTGCTTTTTCGGGTATGGGAGTGAGTGCATCCAAATCCCTTCCCCAACCGAAAACCCCTAAATTGTAAGATCTATCCATAATACATAGGTATGGGAGTGAGTACATAATACATATCTTGCTCATGTAAGAATATCAAACCTTAGAATTACATCAAACCGATCAATCTTAAAATAAGCCAATAAAAAGCACAAGCCCAAAAGCTGGGTAAATGGTGCTTTTATAAGGAGCTTTTAATTATTAATATTTTTTCAATGTTTCTCTCTTCTAATCCACTCGAAATATCCATTTACACCCCCTAGAATTAGGAAACAAGATCTTCTCTAATCTTTGAAAATAATGAGAATAAAAATTATTAAACAATACTTTCTAATAATAAAAAAATTATAAATAAGCGAGCTTGAAACAATTTATTAAAAAAATTAAACAATTTATTTAACCACAACATATAAATATTAAAAAAATTAACATCTCTAAATAACAAGGATTTTTTTAGAACATGGAATACTCTAGTGTATTTTGATGTAATAATCATAAATATTGATTAGTTTATATCAAACTTTATTGTTATATTTTTAAAATATTTTTTACAACGTATATTCGTCTAAATTAGGTGCATGTTAATTATTCGTATGCTTGAAAAATAAGGGTATTTAAGTCTTATTGCATTATAAAACTACTTCTCACTTATTATTGCAAACACTACAAAATCAATTTAAACTCTTTTAAACAGCTTTTAGAGAAGGTTTGCAAACACTCATTCTTTTAAGTCAAAAGAGCTTTAAATAACTTTAAGTAAAATCTTGGAAGAATAAGCTTTTATAAGCTTTTGCAAACACCCCCTTAAAATGATATCTTAGTGGAGAATTGAAAATTTGATTTATATGGAATTGACTTATCATGATTTAACTAGTAGCAACTCAGATAACATTGTCGAGGAAATATATCAATTTAGATTTCATTAAATGAGGATAGAATTAGTTAACGTGCCCGAAATAGACTCCTAATTATGTTTTGGTTAAAACTTCAAAACAAGATGCAAATTGAGTTAAAGACCAAAAACGGGATGAGAGTACGAGACGTGGACAAAAAAAAATCCATCAAATGCAATAATTCAAACAATTATATTAGTTTCAAGATTTACATCGACAGCCTCTGAATTTTGCCTAATGACATTGGCTTCTTTTGATGTCTGAATAATTACAAGGAAGAATTATCAAAAATGCCAGCTAACTTTTGTCTTTAATTCTAAATGCCCGTTGTTTCCCAACATGCTAAAAATGCCGTGTATCTTTTAAAATTTCTACTAAAAATGTCCGAAATAAAAAATAAGCACAAAAAACTTATTTTGTCTAAAAAAGAAATGCTAAAAATGCCATGTATCTTTTAAAATTCTACCAAAAATGCCCGAATTTTAAAACGCGACTTTTTGATTCAGCAGTGCGGCTCTTTGATTCGGATGTCACGTCGGATAAAAAGTTTGAATTTTTAAAATCGGACATTTTTGTTAGAAATTTTAAAACTTAACGGGCATTTTCAGCAAGTTCGGAAAATAACGGGCATTTAGGATTAAAGGCAAAAGTTAGCGGGCATTTTTGATAATTCGTCCTAATTACAAAAATATTCTTGAGAAATAGTTTCCCCTAACGTAACTTTAAAGAAGTATGTAATTGACAAACCTTTAAAGACCCGATTTCTAATGTTCTTTGCCACATCTGGAGAGGTGTTTTTGTAATTAATCAAACTAGCAAATGTAGCACGCGGTTCCGCGAGCATAATTCTTTTTTCAATGTCATTCTATGTGGGTTAAAAAATAAAATTTATCTAGATAACATGTCCCATAAATTCTGAGTAGAACAATAGAAGAAAAGCAGATTATGAAAAAGTAAGTTATTAATTATAATTAGTAATGTAATTAATTAGTCTAACTTAATTTGTAAGGTTATTTTGGGGATTTAATAAGAAATTTACACAATATAGGTAAAACACAAATGTTAAAGTTGGAAATCAAAAGATTGTTGTCATAATGAGTTTCTTTATATAATAGTATATAGATATTAGGACAGATTTTTTTTAATCAAACCAAACCTCCAGAGTATAAGTGTAAATATACGGTACGAATAGCTACAGTGCGATGGCAAACTTCAGTAAACCATAGCAGAATATGTAAAATTTATTCATAATAGGATGGATTATTTTTAACCAAAGAATGTTCCTTAACTAAACTAATTTCAACAATTGTGCCCACTTCGGGCACTAAATTTATACAACATCACATCGCTCGTGTGTTTTTTCATGTAAAATAAAATGTTTCAGTGTATAGTATCGTCGACAGAACCACCTTGCCGTTGCATAGCCACAACCGGCTCACTACACCTAGAGCACCGGAATGCCACGGTTGCAGAACAACGCGTTCGGAGACAGTAGTAGCAGTACCTGACAGTATTGGCATTATAATCAGGTTCTCAGTGAAAAAGAATGATCTAATTCTTAAAAGGTTAGGTAAGAGTAATTCAGTTTGTATATTGAATAACGTAATGAAAAACTATATAAATCCAAAAAAAAAAAAAAATAGAGTGGCAATAATGCAATGACAAATTATATGAATCCTAAGAAAAGTTGCAATGCACTGAAAGGATAGTACTACGGAGATCTGAATTTAAGGGAACTTTGTTCGTGAAACACGAGTAGATCCTATAAACTTTCAAACATCATATCATAGCATAAAGCCCCACTATAACATAGTAAATCATCTTTTCAATAGTTCCAAGCAACTTCAACAGTAAGCCACATCATTGTCGCAATGAATTATCGTTTGAGAACCTATCCAAACTAAGGGAAAGTCCAAGTTATAGCAACTAATAGTATAATTTTGTTCAACTGTACTTTGGTGATGTTCGGAAACTCATTTTCTTTAAAAAGTTTTAAGTGCATAACTGAAGTTAAAGCATTAAAAAACGCTTCAAGTCATAAGTTTATCAATTAAGGTTTTATTTATTTCAAAAACAAAAACTACTATACGCCAAAAGCGAGCACTGGCTTTGAGATTGTGTTGACTTTCATCCGGAATTAAGTTTTGTGAGAGTAGATGTTTGAATAGCGAACACTCTGAAAAATGTCCAATTCAAGCAAAAAGTAGATTTGAACTAGTTTTAAGGGTTCAAAAACATTACATTTGTTAGTTATCACGGTACCATGAACTTCAATTTTATTGTAAAAGGTGACCATAAGATGCTAAATCCCAAGTCAGAACTGGAAAGCAACAGGGAAGATGAACACTCCTAAAGTTAACTAGGTTGGTGGGAGATAATTAAGTTTATCCATGACAGCAGATTCAAGTCCGTATAAATTAGATTTAATAACACGAAGAAAATTTAAGTACCTATGATGACAAGGGACAGCTAAATATGGAGTCGTTGGAGTTCCCTGGCAAATGGGGCACAAAGCCTCATCCCCCCCTGAGTTTGAAGATTTATCCTTCGAGAAGGGACTGAGTAAATTTTTAAAAGATGATGAATTGAGAAGAGGAAGAAGCAGCAGCAACATTTCCTGCACATAAACTCATCTTTCAGTTGATATGTCACAAATTAGAGCCAAAACACAACAGAGCAAATGATTTAAGACAAGATTTCACATTTCAAAGAACGGAAGTATCTCAAAGAATCAGAGGCAAACCCAACTATTTACCATACAAAAAAAATTGCATTTAACAAAATTGACAAAGAGCTAATTTCAATTTTTTTGCATGTTTTCTGGACACTTGATCGGAAACTTCGTCAATTGGTCAAGAATGCATGTCCAACATAGAAAATCTGTAGAGAGTTTCATTTGCAGGGGAGCAGAAGGTGTGAGAAATAAACTTTATCGCATGGTTTAACAATATTTACAAGTACTGAATTCAGTAAGTGGTCAGGGAAGTTACCGAGAACTCGTTCCACACCAACTGTCGATTCATGTATTCGAAGCTTACAGCTCGATTCATATTAGGGCTTCCATAAACAAGTCTTGCTCTCAAGGCTCTCTCAATAAGACTCCTGTATCTGTGTATATAGCAAGAACCATTAGCTGCAGCATTGATTGTACCATTAATCATGTTTCTACAAAATAAAACCCTCGACCCAACTGCAGATGCATAGAAGCTTTTCCAGGGTAAATAGTAAGCAACAGTTCTTAATGATCTTTAAATAAAATATGACAGCTCAAGTATGTTCAGATGTTCATAACAGAACACATTTCAATTACAAACAAAACATAAGTTCGCAAAATAATGTGGAAGAAACCCTCTGACACACAAAGCTGCATTAGAGCAAAGAAGAATCCAACGAAACACACGCTAGTGCTGTGACCGGGAAATGGGTGAGGCTAGGAGGGCAGAGGGGCACAAGGTGAGATGGACTTCTAACTTTCTTACAAATTATTTTTCAAAATTATAAGATAAATGAATCTTTGGATTTTACGAAACAAGATATTTTTTGATTTCATGAAGTAATTTCTTTATATTTATAATATAAGCAACATTTTAAGTTTCAACTGACTCGAATTGGTTGATCGAATACTTAGGTTAGGAGGCGTAGATACTTGCTTTATCTGAAGAAAAAAAAACTCCAAATTTTTGCAGTTGAATTTACTTGATTCATAATATTCATCGGATGAATCTAATCCATTTATGACCCATCTAAGAAGACCTTGTATAAAATATAATAGATGGATGAATTTGACCCCCATTTTCATTAACTTAATTATAACCAACCCGTTCATTAATCACCTCAACTAGTCAGACAACTACTTTTCACTTTCAAGAGTTAAACCTTCATTTTCTTACCACGTGCACACGCGTAAAGATCAATACGGAAAAGGTGAATGACAAAAAACGTACCTTCCTGTCAAGAGAAATAAAAGTAGGTTTCCAAAAGATGCAGCCTTGTAAATTCCTTCTACTCGTTGCAATAGAAACCAACTCCGACGTGCTACTGATCTCTAGAAAGTGGAAAAAGAAAGACAAGATTACATAGTGGTACTCAGGCTGTATGCATCTACTTTTGCTTCTATTTGGATGTATGGATTCACACATATGCATATTTCTATGAATGTTTAGGAGCATGCATGGCGTTGTTCGTGAATAGAAACAGAGCAACAATAAACTAATCTCTTTAAAAAAAAGTGTACCTGTTCAGTATCACCCCATCTACGGAAAGCAGAAAACGACTGAAGACGGGCCCAAATATATTGACCACCAACAGTAGCAATACAGTACCAGATCTTCTGAGAAACAGTCAATCCTGGTCCCTCAAGCCCTGTTCTAACTACATAAATGAACAGAGAGGCATAGACATTCAGCATTCAAATTTATTGATAGGATGCAACTGCAAGAGATTACTACAAACTATCAGTTGGTAACTATCAGGCATAATTAATAAACAAATATCTCCTCTTTTGGTTAAGAAGATGACTAAGGCATTCAACCCAGACAACCGAAATAAGTTGAGTCCAAATCTAAGTGCTACAATGTGATGAAAAATGAATTCAACATTCTTGGCCTGTTAAAAAAGGAATATGATGTGCACGTCAAGTGAAAGCTTGAGATAGTCGATATTAGATGTTTAGCCCCTACATTTCTAGGTGGTATTGGAGTCGGAAAAGGAAAAGAATTTATACCTAAGCCACTCCCCCCCCCAACCAGTATGATAAAGAGTTTCACATGTCAACCTCGAGAAGAGAAGATGTCGAGAGCTTGATCCTAAATATAAAAGGTGGCACTAAATAATTACAGAGAAAAATTACATATTACTGTTCTATAATAAAGTTTGCTTTGGCAATGGCATAACCCTATCAATTACATAAACGATACCCGGGGATTGACCCATTTTTAATGAGTTCCAGTTGCTTTAATCCAATCCATCTTAATGAATACCTATGATTGAAGCATCGGGATATCAACTAACAGTAAGTGATGAAGCCATTTCACTATATCTTTAATGTACAACAAGACTGTGTCAGAGGTTCTCTTTAACATAGGTCACTACTATAGTTCAAACCCTCAACGCGAAAATGTGCCTGAAGAATCCTCAGTAGCGCACAAGATACATCGCCATCAAATCGGTATTAAAACATAAAACTACTCTCAAAGGCTATATATCTAAAACCCGTAATCCAGCTCAAGAGCAAAGAAAACACACTTGAGGATCGATGCCTAACCTTTTCCCCTTGCTTCAACCGCACGTTCGTCTCTATACCTCAAATTCATGAGGGCATTCCCAGGCGTCGGTTTATCAACCCAAATCGAAAACCGCCATATCATAAACTCAAGAAAAGCATCGAGTTCCGCTTCGTATTGAAATAGCATTCCTGGCTAATCACAAAACACGACAAACGGGCAAAATCAGACAACTTCCAACAATGAAAAAACATAATAATAAAAACTCAGTTCGACGCAAATTAGCACTACTTACCTTCATCAAGGAAAACACTCTAACCAACTGCTCCTTCAACATCGCCGACATTTCGATATCGAGCCTTCCGGCATCGAACTGATTAACTCTAGATGTCTCAATCGGAATCAAATCCTGCCAATTAGGAACCGACACGTGGACAACAATAATTACTACTCTGATGTATATATATAGCTGAATAACAACAATAACAACAAGTAACAATCAATCAATCAATCAATTTCAATTTTAACTAACTTTAATTCAATTACCCGGCTAGTTGAAGCAACTGATTGCCATTGAGGCAGCAGCTTAATACAAGTATTAATCCAATCATCTTCACGCGGTGGTGGTGACGAAGCTAGGGTTTGCCTTTCCATGATCTTGCTAGGGTTTCAAAATTGAGGAGCTTCAATTGATATTTTCAAGGAATATTTTTTTTCTTTTTTCTTTTCTGTTTTGAAGATTCTTCTTTGCAAAGAATCTTTTGTTTTTTTTCCTTTTCCACTAGCGTTCAGTACTGGAAATGTGTAATTTTACTATCTGATTTATTTTTTCATTTTTGGTTTGGACAAAATTTTGTGTTATATTAAATTAATTAATGGATTGTAACTTTTGTTAGAAGTGGTGGATATGATTTAGTTTTACGAGACAAGCAAATGAACCGATTTTGTGTTAGGATAAGGTGCCCACGAAAATTGATTTCAGCATTACTTTCCAACCAAAGAATACAAATATCTAAAATTTGTATCACTTCATTCTTCCTTTCATTTGGCCCATAAAAATTTGAGCTATGCTTCGCTTCTGTTATGTTCAAGCCCAAATTTGCTACTATTGGAGAGATAAGTGGTGTGGTATATGTTTATCAAATTCTACAATTTGGTTTTTACAGATATGCAGTAGCCAGCAATGAGTAACAACTAACAAGTGTATGTGGTCCTTGTCAGCACTAACACTTCAAAATACCGTTGTGTCGGACTATCTGACACGTTTGTAGTAGAGATTTATTTTAACAAATCGTGTTCCTCTATTTGTGTTGTGATCTTGTCGTCGTGTTTGTGCATTACATATATGTAGTTAAATCGCTCAATGGAACGCAAAATTTATCGAATCAAATCACAATTGAATCGCACAAATCGAACAAACAAATATGAATAACAATCGCAGCAAAGAAAGTAAACAATCACGAACAACTCACGCAATTTACTTGGTTCGGCGTTCTAGCATCAATGTGATGAAGAACCCTAATCCAATGGAGAAATCGAGGTCTAATTTTTATTGATTTTGAAGAGTACAAAGTATAAGAGAAGTGTTTGTATAGTGTATAAGTGATGATTCTATTGATGAGAAGAGTATACATATATATAGTTACAAGAGAATCTATAACTAAGGTAAGGAGCTAATCTAGGAGCTATAAACAAGGTAACGGTATAATCTAAATACAACAATATATATTAACATAAATAGATGATTCTATCTAATATAGATGATTCTATCTAATACGCCCCCGCAAAATCGACGTTCCGTCAGCAACGGAGATTTTGGAACGAAGAAGCATGAATCGAGAGCGAGCGAGGGGCTTGGTGAGTAAATCGGCAAGCTGGTCGTGGGTATTAACATAAGACACTCGAATGAGACCTTTGGCAACAAGATCCCGAACAAAATGGATATCAACTGAAATATGCTTCATGCGAGAATGTTGGACAGGATGCAACGATAGACGGAGAGCCCCCATGTTGTCACAACGAATGAGAGGCACAGTCGGGAGAGAGAGACCAATTTCCCCAAATAGATGTTGCAGCCAGCGTACCTCAGCTGAGACAGCGGCAAGGGCACGATACTCAGCTTCAGTGGAAGAACGTGCGACAGCCTTCTGCTTGCGAGAAGACCATGAGATAGGATTGCCACCAAGAAACACAATATAAGCGGAAGTAGAGGTGCCGGTGTGAGCATCGCCGGCCCAATCCGAATCTGAGAAGGCCGTCAGAGTGAGGGACTTCTCTCGTCGAAAAAGAACTCCAAAGGTGAGAGTGCCCTTAAGATAGCGAAGGACACGCTTGAGGGCTGACCAATCCGAATCAGTGGGAGAAGCCATCCGTTGGGCCAAACGATTCACCGCAAAGGCGATATCAGGGCGTGTAATGGCAAGATACTGAAGGCCACCGATAGCCTGCCTAAACTCAGTGGCATCGGTAGGGTCCGAAGAATGGGAGACTAATGGATTCGAGACCATGGGTGTAGTCAGTGGCTTAGCCCCGTCCATCTGGTGACGAGCGAGTAAGTCGTGAATATACTTCTGCTGAGATAAGAACAGTCCTTCACGACAGCGAATGACCTCAACACCCAAGAAATAAGAGAGGGCACCCATGTCTTTAACTGCAAACTTCGTGGCAAGGTGGAGTACAAGAGACGAGATCATGGAGTCACTGGAGCCAGTGACGATAATATCATCCACATAAACGAGGACAAAGATACGAATAGTAGCCTGAGAGTAGACAAAGAGAGACGTATCGGACATGGTTTGGACAAAACCAAAAGATATAAGTGCAGCACTAAGAGCAAGGTACCATGCACGGGGCGCCTGTTTAAGACCATAGATTGTCTTATGGAGAAGACACACATGAGTAGGAGAGGCTTTATCCACAAAGCCCGAGGGTTGCCGCATATAGACAGTTTCCGTCAAATCTCCATGTAGGAAAGCATTGCTCACATCCAACTGTCGTAACGGCCAACCATTCATAATAGACAAGGACAAAATAAGCCGAATGGTCACTGGTTTGACAACAGGACTAAAGGTTTCCTTGTAATCGATGCCAGGACGTTGATGAAACCCCTTAGCAACAAGACGAGCCTTGTAGCGATCAATAGACCCGTCAGGGTGGCGTTTGATACGAAAGACCCATTTAGAACCAATAATACCCCGACCGGAGGGAGGGGGGTACCAATGACCAAGTCCCGTGTTGAGTAAGAGCCGTAATTTCCTCCGCCATAGCCGCACGCCACTTCGGATCACGCATCGCCTGAGTTGCACAAGTAGGTTCAATCGGACCCTCAACGGGGTGTTTAGTAACAAGATTAAGGACCTTGGGTTTGAAAATGTTGTTGCGTGACCGAGTAACCATGTGGTGAGTACGTTCTGGGGGTGGCAGATTATCCGGAACCGGTGAAGGTGGGTGAATAGGGGAGTCAGGCTCAGGTGGCGCAGGAGAAGGAGCAGCTGGTGATGGTGGCTCACTAGGTACATGGGGTGTCGGAATGGAGACAGAGGGTGGTGCCGAGATAGGCAACGGGAAAGGCAGCGGAAGAGAGATAGGTGCATTGTCGGGGCTAAGGGCCGACGAGGCCGATGGCTGAGTACCAGGAAATATGGACTCCACAAACCGAACATGTCGAGAAATAAAGATACGACCCGAGAGAGGGTCGAGACACTTGTACGCAGCCTGAGAGGTCGAGTACCCAATAAAGATGCAGGCCAGTGATGGCGGAGTTAATTTGCCCGGCAGATAAGGGCGTAAATACGGGTAACATAAACAGCCAAACACCCGTAGACGGAGATAATTAGGCGCACGGCCGAGCAGCATTTCAAAAGGAGACTTATGATGCAAAACAGGTGTGGGAAGCCTATTATAGAGATAGGCGGCCGTCAAAAAGGCATAATCCCAATAATCAGGCGAGAGATTGGCCCGTGTGAGTAGGGTACGACCCATGGTCACAATATGGCGGTGACGTCGCTCACTGGTGCCATTCTGCTGAGGAGTATGTGGTGCAGTGGTTAACCAATTTATACCATTTTCAGAAAAATAACCACGCAAGGCCAAAAATTCTCCACCATTATCAGAGTAAAAATTTTTAATCGACGTATTAAACTGTTTTTCCACAAGCGTGCGAAATTGCACAAAGAGACGAGACACCTCAGATTTGGCAGATAGCATATAAACCCAACAATACTTCGTAAAATGGTCAACAAGAATCAAATAATAACGTGCACCCGAGGCAGATATAACCGGGGAGGGACCCCAAACATCACCATAGATATAATGTAAAACATGGTCCGAAATAAGCGACGTATTATGAAAAACCAGTTGTTGACTCTTGTTCAAAAAACATGAACTACAATGCTCAAAACTCAAAGTATTCGACGGTAAAGTGGGTAAATTAAACTTCTGCAAAATTAAAGAACTAATCTTTAAAGAAGGATGTCCAAAGCGCTCGTGCCAACAATCCTTGCGAACCCGTTCTCCAACCAAAGCTGTGACTGGTGAGCGCAAAACACGAGGAAAACGAACACTGTACACCCCATCCACACATGCTCCTCGAATCAGCTTATCCCCCGATCTGAGATCCTTGACAACAAAATACGATGGGAAAAATTCGATAGAAACGTTATTCGCGGAGGTAAACTGATGAACAGATAGAAGGTTGCGTCGCGAGTGCGGCACACATAATAAATTATCAAGCTTAAACGTGCGATCATTATAAATAACACGAGATGAACCAGAATGTGTTATAGCCAAACCTGTACCATCAGCAGTGTTAACCTCATCGGGCCCCTCATATTCGGAATGAACCGAAAGATTACGAAGATCAGCAGTCAAGTTGTGAGATGCCCCGGAGTCCACGAGCCATTCATTGGTGGACGAGGGTGGAGCCGAGGAGGCAAAATTCGCACTCGGGTTTGGAAATTTACGACACACGCGCGCACTATGCCCATAAATTCCACACATTTGGCATGTGATAGGAGGTCGGTTGTCATTGGTGCGTCCCCGAGATTGCTGTCCGCCAAAGGAGGAGGAGGCGCCGCGAAAGGGCTGCGACGGGCCACGGCCAGAATAGGGCTGCTGCTGTCCGCGATAGTGCTGCTGCCTGCGACTGTGGCGGCCTGACCCGCGGCCGTTGGAGCGAGGTTGTGATGTCGCGGCATGGGCTGATGCTACTAGAGTTCCGGCGTCGATGTCCAGGCGACGCAAGTAAGCTTCGTGAGAGACCAGCAAATCGTGGAGCTCGGGGAAATGAATTGCTGATTCCCGTGCTCGAATAGATCCGGCGATGTCCCGATAGGCTGCTCCGAGCCCATTCAGAACGTATAGAGTTATGTCATCGGGCTTGAGAGGGCCATCGATGATGGCCAATTCATCCGTTTTTGATTTCACCAATTGAAGAAATTCGGAAACTGATTTGGAGCCGAGCTTGATGTTGTTTAAATCATCTTTCAATTGCATCACTCGTGAGCGGGAGCGATTTGCATAAGTTCGTTGAAGGATGTCCCACGCTTCAGCCGACGTTTCAACGCTGGAGAAGAGGTGAGCAAGCTCTCGTGAAACTGATCCAAAGAGAGCGGAGATAAGTAGCGAGTCTTGTCGCGTCCAGTAGGCATGAGCAGCCATGGATTCCGGCGATGTACCCGGAGGAGGGCAGGGAACGGAGCCGTCCAGAAAGCCAAAAAGCCCGTATCCATAGAGGAGGTGTCGGACTTGCGATCGCCATGAGGCGTAGTTGCTCCCGTTTAATTGGAGAGGGAGTTGTTGATGGGCGTTGATGGCGATCAACGCTTGCCCATTGATGGAGGGGCCAGCCGCAATGTGTAGCGGGGGGGAGGACGTGTTGGACGTGGTGTCCATATTTCCACCGTCGGAGTTGAGGGTGGACGGGGAGGTGGCAGTGTTGTCGTTGGCCATGGATCAAAATATCGTTTGATGTTTTTGGCGTCGTGATACCATATAAGAGAAGTGTTTGTATAGTGTATAAGTGATGATTCTATTGATGAGAAGAGTATACATATATATAGTTACAAGAGAATCTATAACTAAGGTAAGGAGCTAATCTAGGAGCTATAAACAAGGTAACGGTATAATCTAAATACAACAATATATATTAACATAAATAAATGATTCTATCTAATATAGATGATTCTATCTAATACAAAGTTGTTGCAAAACCGTTATGAAATTGGCTGCGTAACTGAGTATATATATTGAGGCTGTTATAACTAACTCGCGTGAAGCCCATGGCCCACTGAATTAACTGTCTGCCATAATCTGACTCTCGCCGCCCAGTTGCAACAGTCGCTCACTCAGTTGCAACAGCTATACAAGCTTTCACTGCTACTCAAGCAACCCCAGTTGCAACTACGTTCAAGATGGTAGAATTATGAAAATACCACTGAGCCAAAGTCACTAATTCCCACAATATAAGAATCAATAAGCTCGCAATACATGTATGTTCATAAACTTTGTGTGCACTAACTTTAATTTATCAAAAAAGGATGTATGACACTGACTCATGAAATGAAAATTGTGGCACAACATAAATGTTATTGAATTGATAAATACATGATTTTTTTTTTTTTGTATAAATGTGCATCAATAACCATTTAACATCGCCCACTCTTATTATAATTTTGTGTCACTTGAGAACGAGCAGCAAGCTAAGTGAAAGGATGTTTGATCAGTGTCTAAATTACTCATCGTTAGTCCTTGTTATTATAAGATATATTGGTAATCCCTTGAAGTTTCAGTTTATTCCAGTTCATTTCGTTTGATTTCAGCTTTTAGAGTCACTTATGTTAATTCGAGGTAAAAACACATGAAAACAAACTCATGAAGAAAGGTTCGCTCATGAAAGCCAAAGCCACGAGTAGCTACAAAAGATGATGAATCTAAAGCATGGGTAAGTGGTACACGAAGCGACGAAACAAGAAAGCAGAAATCAAGAGAGTGTTGCAAACGCCATTGCCAAGGCGTCTAAGAATGAATGTTTAGATACTCACCAGTGATGATGGATAGATCAGGGCCAACAACAAGAACATCATATACATAACCAATAAGGTAATAAAAGAAGATAATGGACCCTTAGTGAGTAGACGATCACCTAATTTTGATAGACAAAAGCCAAATAAGAGATGACACTTAGTGAATTCCAAGTTTCACTGTCTAAATGGTTGGTTAAGGTCATAAAGTGGTTTGTTGAGCTTGAAAACATGATTGGGAAGGGGCTTTAAAGAAGCTCTTATGAGGTTTTACGTATATTTTCTAACCTAAGGAGTCATGGAGGAAATCATTGTTAATGTCCAGTTGGTGAATGATCTAATTGTAATGGGTGGCAACACTAAGTAAATGATCAGTTTAAGAGGAGGAGAGAAACTCTAGACTGAGTCAATACCAAAAATCTGGCCATAACTCTTTGCTACAATCCTAACCTTGTACCCATCGATGAGCCACCAGGCATAAGTTTCAGCTTAATGACCTACTTAGAGCCAATAAGAGGACTTTTGGCAGATTTAGTCATTTAGGTATACCAACTTGCAACTTGCGCTCAATTTTAGTGATATATATATATATATATATATATATATATATATATCTCAATTTTGAGTCCTTTGGCTGAATTGATTTGAATTTTGGCCAGAGCAGGTCATGTGCGAGTCATGTGACACCTAAAACCGGATAATCGGTCTGCGCACTTGTTGAGTTTGGGAAAATTTGGTCCATAATGTATATCGACTCGCAAATTTAGTCATTTATGTATATTGTGCTCAATTTTAGTTCTTATACATAATGTGCTCAATTTTAGTATTTCATGTATATTGTGCTCAATTTTAATCATTTATGTATATTGTGATCAATTTTTAGACATCTGGTTGAATTGATTTGAATTTTGGCCAAAGCAGGTCATGTTTGAGTCATGTGACACCTAAAACCGGATAACCAGTTTGCGCACTTGTGGAGTAGATTTGGTCCTTAATATATACTGGCTCGCAAATATAGTCATTTTTGTATATTGTGCTCGATTTTAGTCATTTATGTATTGTATACACACTGCTAAATGTTGGTCATCTGATCACATTGATTTCAGTTTTGTCTCATGCACGTCTGATGCGAGTCATGTGGCACCTGGAATTGTTCACATTTTTAAAAAAAAAAATGATTATTATCTTTTTTTATAGAAAAGCAAAATAATTCGTCTTGCGTCCCAAGTTCAAATAAAATGTCGTCTCCCCCTTTTCGAAGTTAGGGTTCTTGTAATCCTTCTAATTTTCCCCAAATTGCCCCCCTTTATTAAACCAATGTGAAAATTGTGTCCAATGTACTAGGGATGGGTAGGGAACGTATACCCAAGCCTCTTGGAAATTAAAATTTGTTACCATTCTCATTCTCGCACATTACAGGTACTCACGCGGGTGTGGAGCGAGTAGCAGATACCCATTTTTTATATACATTTCCTATTTTATAACTTAAAAAGGAAGCCTTTTACCAAAAAAAAAAGGAAAAAAAAAACTTAAACAGAAAGCCAATAGGCCCTCTTAAATCAAATATTGGTACACCGCGTAATTAAAATCTAAAATATCCATTCAAATTCCTTTTTATGTGTATTCAAATTCAATTTCATCATTCATCAATGACCAAAAACTACATCATACAAAAATAACTTAATTCTAAAAATTTAATATAATACTTAAAAATTAAAAATGTTTTAGTTAATTGGAATTTACTTCAATCTTAATTATAAAATATATATAGACTTAATAAAATATGCTATGTTTCTAGAAATTAGTATATTATTGATATATTAGTGTATATCTATATATGCGTGTATAGATTGAAATTATTTATGAAATATGGAGTATCCACACGGGGGCAGAAAATTTACAGATACTACCCATTCACATTCCCATTTTGCAGACGGGGGCAGAAAATTTACAGATATTACCCATTCACATTCCTATTTTGCAGACTAAACTGCGGGTACCCTACTACCCATTCACATTCCTTTTTTGTAGACTTAAATGCGGGTACCTATTCCCACTTTACCCGCTCTTAAAGGGAAATACTCAAACTGGAGTGGGATAAGGTATGATACCAAATTCAAATGCCCACCTCTACAAGATATTCTCTTTCAACAAAAAATGCTTCCATAGAACTGGGTAACTCAAATTTATGTCCCTAATTTGCAAAATTGAAGAACAAGTGTGAACTATAAATTGGTAATATGCCAACATTCTCCTCAAATTCCTCACAATTCCAATGTTATTGTGGCTATACGTGAATGGCCTTTTCGGATTCTTTTTTTTTGGGGGGGGGGGGGGAGGGGAGGGGGGAGATCTATTTTCTTTTTTAAGAAAACCCTTTTAGTAAGTCAATATTAATGGGACTGGTACTAGTCAACCGATTTTAGGAGTCATGTGACTCGCACGTGGCGTGCTTCAACCAAAGTTAAAATCAATATGCCAGAGGACCAAAATTGAGCGGTATACACATAAAGAATTAAACTGAGCATGATATACATAAAAAACTAAAGTTTAAAATTGGTATATATAAAAGACCAAGTTTGGAAAAACCCCACAAGTGCAAGGACCAGTCAACCGGTTTCGAGCGTCACGAGACTCACATGTGACGTGCTCCAACCAAAATTGAGCAGAAGTATACGTAAAGGACTAAAATTGAGCACGTTATACATAAAAGACTATAGTTGCAAACTGGTTAATAAATCATCAATTTGTGAGATCCCGCCAATAAGGTGTTTATCAAGTGGTAGATCAACAATATACCAGGTGTCATTTTCTTTAATAGCAAGAAATTCAGCATTGTATGGCTTGAACCCAGCTAGAGTAAGTGTTACCTTGTTTATAGCAATTTGGTTCAGTGAGTAAGGAAACATTGGCCAACAACTCCACCTGCGAATGTAATAGCAGAGGATTCCTGATATATGAAAATGTGGGAGGAGTGTAAACTGATCAAAGACAACTAGATGTGAGAGAAGCACCCAAAAGATCTAAGGTACAAGAGAGTAATAATGACTCTTCCAAATGTGATGTTAAAGAAGTAGTTGTGAGCTCATTCTGTGGAACAATAATGTTATGGCCGATTTCCTATGGGCCCAACTCGGTTAAAAATTGATCTTGTTTTGTAAATTATATTTGTTAAGCTAATCTTATTTTAATGGTAGTTATCTTATTAATTTAACTTATCTTAAAAAGATATTATCTTATCTTATTTGGTTAACTTCCTTGATGATTAAGATCTTAATCATATCTCCTTATTATGTATTTAGACATATTTAATAGGTATGTACATATATATATATATATATATATATATATATATATTATGAGGTGTCTTGCAGAATTTACTGGATAAGGCACGAAGATCTGCGTGGAATGTAACTGGAGATTCACCGAGTTGATCAGATAAGAGCAGAGGATTTGCGAGGATTGCAACAAGAAATCTGCAGAGATTCTGCTAATGCCTATATAAAGTAGAGACTCGACAATTTAGAGGAAAAGCTTTAAAAGATAATATGTGTCATTCGTCATGTATCGAGTCAAAGTATTTTAGTGAGAGAACTTCTTGTCAAATGAGCTTTGAGTTATCTTGAAGTTCTCCGACTCAAAGAAGTATACTGAATATAGTTGATGTTTAGGTGTTGCAACAGTATAATAGAGGGAGTCTAGTTTTATGTTAAAGTAATTTCTAAGGTTGTAATCCTTAAGTAGTTATATTATTTGAGTTACAACTTTTGGTTGAAAACCTTGTCGACTAGGACTAATTAGACCGAACTACATGAAATTTTTTGTGTTCTTTACTTCTTTTGTTTAACAGTTTCAAAGACTCTTAATTGCAACAGTAAAAATGGTTTCTAAGGTTAAAGAACTAAAATCGGTATTACTTTCGTTTACAATTGTAATTATTGTCAAGTTTAACTGTACTCGTATTCAAGTAATATAGATCCAAGATCTTTCAAGTAACAATAGTGATAGAAAGAGGTGAAGCTAGGAGTGGTTTAAGTGAATAAAGTGCACTTGAGTGCTAGGATACCATGATGAATGACAAATGTTTAATTATTGAATGATTTATAATCAGTGAGAGATTAAATGTCATACAGGTGGAATACATACAAAATAAGCTAACAAGAGTATAGGCGGGAGAAAACTAATTGACATCTAACAAAACTAATTGTAACTAGCTAGAAGAAGTAAATTTTATTTTGCTTACTCAACTATACACAAATGTGAGATATTGATAAAAAATACCAACTTGTATGATTAAGCACGATGCATTTGAAAGAAAGCGAGTCAGAGGCTAAGGTGGTGCAACGAATTAAATAGTAAGTGGGAAAAAGTATGGTCACGACGTCTCATTATTAAGTCCATTTTTCTTGTAATAGTCTTTGTAATTTTAAGCTCCACATTTGGTATGAGAAATGGGCGAAAATATTATGTGTGAGTAAAATTGGAAATTTAACAAAAATGCAAAAAAAATGGAGGTTCCCTCTCTTTCCCTATTCTTAGTGTCACTTTGATTTTCAAGAGAAGATATACATACTTTATTTACTTGTTATCATTTTCACGCTGATAAATATTATTCTGAATTTTTTGAAATATGAGCAAGTTATACTAGAAGTTATTATATTCTAACTTATACATTATTCAAAGTTTTTCATTACTTATTTTAAATTATCACCAACGTTTTGATCCAGAGACTTTTAAATTGAGAAATATGCATTTGATATGAAGAGCAGAACAATACATATCTAATCAGGAAAAGAGAAAAATAACTGTAAAATCAAAATTAGTACTCAATACAATTGAAATACATTCTGCATAGTCTATGGATACATATAAATAAAATTGTGCTATTTTATAGAAAATGATAAATAACTAAACAATAAATTAAATCAAAAACAGTATCATGTTTATACAGTTTTTCGATTGGTGGGAATATAACAACTTTAAAAAGAAAAAGAAAAATTTGGTTAATGTTCTCACATTTTGTACGTGATGGAAAGCGAAAAGTTTGAGAAGTGCAAAATTCTTTCAAGTCCGTTGCGTTGTTTTTTATTTATTATGCAACGAATCTATTATGAGATAAGAAAGATAAAAAGATTACTAAATATCCCTCTTCTTTTCTATATTTTATAGATTTCTCTCCTTTCTTTCTTATTTTCCCCAAAATTTTCTTTGCCACCGCATACTTGGGAAAAAACAAATTACGTTACATTTTTCAGAAACGTGGAACCAAACAGATGCTAAAAGAAGGTTGTTTGAATTTGGTATGCATACCCCGTGGACTAGGTTGAAGATTGTACCACGTATCAACTCGTGTATCCTTAATTTATGTTATTACATGCATTAATTCACTTTAATTGATTAAACTAAATTAAAATTGAGTAATTCCTTTGAAACATTTATGTACTTCAATTTTCTTCATAAAATAATAAGAGAAAAAGTACAACCTCGGCCTTGCAGTGATCATTTTATTACCATTATATCACACGTGCATATTAAATTTCAAGACTAACCTATTAAGGAATACGGCATTCTGGAAATCTATTTGCGGATGCTGAATTGCAATAATCATATATAAGGTGTTTCTTCCTCATATCTTGTAACGTTCTTTGTTGTTCCACGGTGAGCTTCACATAGTGATTCCAAACATAGCTTGAAGAATAGCATTTTGCTGGATTAGATTTGTCGTAAGGGCAACCGTTGACTGAAAAACCACGATAAGTAGCAAGGAAAGGTCCTAAACTCCAATTCACAGGTCCAAGCCATTGTGTTCCATTCCACAAGCTTGTTTCTATATACATTGGCAATATTGGAAATCTTACTCCGCGGTTCTTGTGATTTTTGAATACCCTAATGGGCAATCCATCTACAAAGAACCTATCAAGAAAGAAAAGAAAATTACACTTTGAATAGAAAAGGGTTGTAAGAAAAAACATATATTAAAGAAAATATATATATATCCATATATATATATATATGTATATATATTTATATACTTACACTACTTGGTTGGAGTTCCATAGGATCTCATAACTATGGAAGTCTAAGGTTGGATCAAACCAAAGCTTGAATTGTTGCTCCCTATTTCCAGAATCTTGGGCGAACACGTTTGTATTGAGTATATAAGGCGGTCCGTTATGCCCTAATAACTCAAAATCAAGCTCATCATGGATGCCACCAACATTTTTATTTGAAGGATCCGACGTTAACTTGAAATTTGAAAAATAAAATAAGAGTGAGTTCAAGAAAAGTAGATTAACAACGAGAATTTCAAATGAGATTTTGACTCTAGATCCCATGTGTCGTGTTGATTGAAAACTTACTTTACGGTGAAAAATAATTTGACAAAATAATTCTTGTAGTTTATACCAACTGACAAAATATCATATATAGATGGGTTCGACGCATACACCTGATAGCAGAACAAAACATGTCTATCATTTTAGTTACTCTATTAGTATGTATATCTATTCTGTACAATTTGTTTTTATCAAAATCAAATTACAAATAGACAATTCACTAATATATGTGTGTGTGTATGCGTTTGATTAACCAAAGCCTAATTAAATCCTTACATATATTGTTGTGACGGCACCTTGTGAATTTCTTGGAATCTTTAGATTTAGCTGAAAAATACCCGACCCAAACGCCTGTTTGGAGATAAATCCACCTCCTATATCCCACAAAGAAAAAGGAATCAAATAGAACAACAATCAAGTGTGAAATAAAATGAGAGGCGTGATATTACATGTTCTAATAATCATTCAGACCGTAAACAAATCAATTAATATCACATATTCATGACGAAATACTGATAAAAGGAGCTACCCGAATATTGGTCGAGTTTGATGTCAACTTGTCTTCCTTGATTAAGAACAATAACATGATCACCTCCCCAAGCAGGTACATAATATTGATTAAAGGGAATTATTGCAGCTTTACAACTTATAATCATAAATTCAACAAAGATCACGAAACAAACGCTAATGACATAACAAGGATCCATTGCATGCATGTAAATAATCAAATTGATAGTATTGGTTACAGGTACTCCGTGCATATGTTGCTGAAATAATAGAGAATATATATAGCAAAATCAAAACATTATTTCCGCCATATTTATTATTTGGGAGAATTACACAAACTACCCTTGAACTATAACCACCCCTCTTGTTTGGAAAATTACACAAATTACCCTTATGGCTGATCTTTTGCATAATTTGTTTTACATTTTATTGAATGTAAAATCATGCTCTTCATTTATTTTATAAGGAAAATAAAATTTTAAAACAAAGTTGTTGTATTAAACCTCATTTATCTCGTTCAAAAAGACAAAAAAAATTAAAACAAATAATATCTTTAAAGAAAAAATAAAATATATGTGGATCTTAGTCTCTGCTATGATTTAAAGTTGAAAGGTTGTCCTTATTTTAATTTTTTCGGCTATAAGGGTAATTTGTGTAATTTCTCAAACAGAAGAGGTAGTTTGTGTAATTACCCCATAGTGGATGGGTAACTTGTGTAATTCTCCCTTATTATTTTATGCTAAAATTACTCTGTTTAGCTTGTAGTACATTAACAAGGGAAATCTTTAATTTAATGACAAATTACAAAACAAAAGTCAAATTCATTCATATCTACGTATTAAAAATAGAAAAGTATATTTGGCACAGTACCAACTAAAGGAAAACGCACGTTAAAATGCACGAGATATAGAACTTAAATGTACGCTGGAATAAAATTGGTATGTATGTTCTCATATACATATTAACACAATTTTGTAACTCCAAGAAACGTAAAAGTGATAGCACAAAGGAAAAATATTCACATTTTTTTCAACATTAAACATCTCAAATGATACAGCTAATTAATTCATATTACTCCACGGTCACGGATATTGAGTATATAACAATTAAATTTATAGTGATATATATTCTTCTTTATTATCAGATACGACATTAATATGCTAGTATACTTTTTAAGTAAAATGTTGATGGTGATGTAATAGTAATCATAGGCAAGTTAATTGGTTCCAATTTTATAATGATTAATGAGGATAATTACGTTTCAATCCTCTCTGACTATTGGACTGTCTAAAAGAATTTCTCCTATTGTTTGAATAACCATGTGTTGGATCTTTTATCTAATAATGTTGGATCGTTAATCCAACGTTGGGCTTATATGTTAATAATTATGTAATACGAAATGTCATTAAAATAATAAGCCCGATAAAAGTGATACAAAGTTCGGTTAAATTATGTGCTTATGTATTTCATAGGGTGTGGGCCTTTAATTGGTAGTGACTGTTGTAACTTGTGTTAAATTGGAACCAATTATGGGTTAAATTTTGTTAAAGTTTCAGTTTTGAAGTTCTCGAGTTCTTTCTACAGTTGTGAAAAATAATTTTTTAAATAATATAATTGCCTCATAAATCTTTTACTATAGTATTTAAGGTACAAAAGTTATATTGATATGTGAAGATTCAGTCAAGTTATGGTATATGAGATCAAGTCATACCTCTTAAAGGAGAACAAGAACTGATGTTACTGTAATTCTCAAACATAGGGTTTGTTGTTAAACTTGAGAGTTTACTCAACTTAAGGATTAAAACATTATGTTTATCCAAAATATTAATTTATTTGATGTACTTATTGTTTCAAGTTCACCCAATATAATTTGTTAAATTCCTATAGAGAAATGTAATATCAGCTTTAGGTACATCCTAAATGGTTAATTCCACAGTAATGATGTCCCTCAAAGATGAAATAAGACAATTAAAATTACTCTAGATGGAAGTACTTGATATTGCAGCTTGCACTATAGAATATTTACTAAAGTACTTACATGATTTGAGAATATCCTATTAAAAGTAAAGTCTTAGTGACTTTAAGGACATGATTTGAATGCAATCATGGTAAGTCACTTTAAGTATTCTAAAGAGGTCTAAGTTAAAAGTTTTAAATCCGACATTAAAGTTAACTTTTAAGATGAAAGAAATGTTCGGTTCTTGGAGGATGCTGAGTTTGGGAGGGGAGATAAAGTTAAAAACATTGTCTTTCAGAATGAATATGTTAATATTCTTATGGATGTTGGATAGGTCTTGATTTCTTTGTCATTCTATTCAGTACCATGCAAGTTAAGACAATGTCAAGGAAACTCCAGTTTAGAGAGTAGTTTCAAAAGAACAAACTTCAGCATCTCAAGAACTTATAACATTAAAGATATACTATGAATTTTATGAGATATATATAATTATTGTCTCTTAATGGCGACATTGTCATACAATATATATAGTGCATCCAGAAAACCTTGTGTCAAAAGATGCATGGATTATGGCTTGCAACTTTAGAGAACTCATCTCGTGAAATTATTACTGATGGATATAAATAGTGTTTCTCGATGACAACATTGATGAGACGATTTATAGAGGGCAACCAAATTCTTTATATCTAAAGATAGAAATATTATGGCTTTCAAGCTTAAGAAATCCACTTGAGGTCAGTAAAGTGATGAATGGTATTTCAAGATTATCCAGTAATTGTCTCAATAAATTTTTGAGATGAACTTAGTAAATACTATAAGGTATGTGGGAGTAAAATTATAGTGTAATTACATTGCTTTTGATACTCTTTCTTATAAGAGACTAAAAGTTGTTCTTGAGCAAAAGGTAATAAAGACCTTTTCATATGCCTTAGCAATGGAGATTCTTAAGTATGTTCGAATTATAATAAATGTTGGTCAGATATTTGAGTAACTCAGAAAAGAACATTAGTAAGCAGCCAAAACGAGTCTTATAGTACTTAAAGTATTTTAAAGGATACATGCTTACATGTCGGAGGTCAGGTTAGTTTGAGATCGTAAAGTATACTAACTTTGATTTCGGTGGATGCCTAAAAGTATGATTTTACATCAAGCTATGTTCATCTACTTGTCATGAGAGTCATTTTTAGAAAGAGTACTTAACCTTCTGGTATGGTAAATACTTTCATGACAACGGTGTCTTTAGTGTGTTATAAGGCGTCCAATTATAAAATTATGATTGTATACTTCTGTCACGGGGCTGCGTGAAGTGGATAACGTTGAAACGTGCCACTAAATTTATTTTGTGACAATAATAAGCAGTTGTACATTCTAACAATAGGATCTTGGCAATGTCAAATTACACAAGACATCATATTCCTAGCTGTTGAATAAAGAGTTCAGAGTAAACTGTTGTCTATAAAGCGCATCAACACAAACTCCATATCGTGGATCCACTAATTAAAGAAGTGTGATCCAAAAGGTATTATGAGCGGGCCGCTCGTATGGATAACATATCATTTAAGGAAATTAAGCTTATGTGGGAGTTTGCAAATGTTTTACATTATAGACACTTTCGGCTAATCCGGTTTAAGGATTTTAAGGTTGTTTCTGCAGAAACAAAGTTTCAAGTAAAGTTATACTCTGATTTCAGTTTGAGGTTCGATCTCACTAAGGTTTAAGGGAGGACTAGTTGGAAACATGCATGTTAATGGTCATGTTACATGAAGTTTCCATGCTACGCATCCACATCATGATCTATGTCATTCGGTTATATTGACATACATGATCGTTGATGAGTCGAGTCACGATAAATGTGAAAAAGACCCCTTCGATCCTATGTTGGTATGATTGGTGGACGGGATTGATTGTAGACACATTCAGTAATGACAGTAAATGAAGTTCATATATTAGCCCAAGTGGGAGATTGTTAGATCTTTTATCCAATAATGTTGGATCGTTAATCCAACGTTGGGCTTATATGTTAATAATTATGTAATACGAAATGTTATTAATAATAAGCCCGATAAAAGTGATCATAATAATTATGTAATACGAAATTTTCTCTTTCTAATATGCCTTTCTCAACTTGAGGGTAACCTATAATCTGGAAACACTTATCAATCATATGATCATTGAATACACAACATGTGCATGTGCAATTTCTTCTTTTCATGTTTTGTTAGAGGTGGCTTATTTGGCCTACTGAATGACTCTTCACTAAGCTAGAAGGCTTATTTTGAGTATCATGAGCATTGTTTTGCCTGATGAAATAGTTGTGTTTGTAAAACCAAATTCCACCGATTTTCCTCTTGCAGTAGCATGTCTTACACCTTGGAAAAGTTTTGTAGAGGAGACACAAGAAGAATATGTCTTGAGTGGCAAAGTAAGTGTCACTCAATCCAAAGAGAAGTTTGAGCACACAATCATGATGCAATGCAATTATGTTTCTCTTCGCATCAAAAGTACATTGTGGTCCCAAAGTGATTGAAAAATATTGTAAAACTCGGTGGTTGTTAAATAAATTGGTGATAAAGATGACAAAGATTTTTGTGACTGATAAATCCTTGACCCGTCGGCGTGATCATATCGTGTTTTCAAGTCAATCCAAAGGCCAACTGTGGAATCAAATACAACAAACTTTGGCGCAATTCTTTAGAAACAAAGTTAATCAACTAGGAGAGAACAAAAGTGTTCGAACAACTAGCTCTAGTACGCATTTTTGGGTCATATTCAATGGGTTTTGTTAATGAACCCCTTGAATATTGAGCGTCATCCTCATGCTCTTTATTTCCAGTAACTTTGTCACTAACAATTGATACACTAGTAAAGTCATGTGTATATGATCTAATTTTACGAGACAAATAAATGAACCAACGATGCCAATTTTGTGTAGGATAAAGTGCCCACGAAATTGATATTTAGTTTTACTTTCTAATAAAGCAATACAAATATCTATAAAATTTCTGTCATTTCATATTTTACTTTTTCTAAGGTGGAACTGTTTGATTTTATTGAATTGCGCTACTTAGGCCCATAAATATTTTGGGTTGTGCTTCGTTTTTGTTTTGCTTAAGCTTAAATTTGTGCCATGTTGAGATTTTAAATGGTCTCGTATATATTTTGTAAGTTGTACAATTTGCTTTTTACAATGGTGTGTGTAGAAAAGTTCAATTGATATCACAATTTCTTATGGATTGAAAAGAAAAAGGAACCCTCGCTTATTCGGTGAGGGTCTTTTAGTTAATTATTTATTGTATGTCTCTATGTGAGATAATGACGTGTTCAAAATCTTAAAATATAGAGAAGAGGGTTATACATAGAAGATATACCTCTTACATGGCACAAAAGAGATATATCTCTTACATGGCACAAAAAAGACACAACAAAAAGTGGCGTAAGTATTTCATTGTACTAACACGCCCGCAACATATGTAATAATATTGTGTACCGTACCATTGATTGATAGAAATATGATTATATGACACTTGAAATCGCAATTGTGGCAAGATGTAACCGTTAAATAATCGTAACAAGTCAATAAACGTCATAGACCTAATTTGAAGTGTGTGGCATACCAAACACCTTATCACAAGTACTTTATAAACAAAAATATAACAATAAAACTACACTAGATGTAATCAAAGTAAGTATTTTTCAACCATCATACACATTACACACAAAAGTTGCTTCTCTAATTCTCAAGATTAAGTTTTAGTCTTTTACATATAGATCGAACAAACAAAAGCTAACAACATGTTATGTTAAATAGAAAACAAAGTATTAGGTCTCAACTCTCAACAAGTATCTAACATCTCACAACAAAATCAAAAGAAACTAAACTCTAGGTTTGACCAAAATACCCTTATACAACTTCCCTAATTCCTCATCAACCTCATCAGCCAATCCCCCTTCGCCAAACCTCCTCAACCCTCTACTCAAAACCCTCCCCAAATACTCATCCACTTGCCACGTGGACCCCAATCCAGCCATCCGCATCATCCCATAAATCCTGACCGTCGATTCCCTCCTCTCCGCACCAATCACAGCCTTCACCAATCTCAACAGCCCCTTCCCCTCGTCGCACCGGATCCCTCCCCCCTCCTCGATCTCACCAATCACCTCATCGATCTCTTCTACTAACCCGTTATTTCGAAACGCCGAGACCAGATCCGCGTACAGATCGAGATCCGCGCCGTACTCCGATCGGACGGTGGAGAACACTTTGAGCGCGAGGGCGAACTGGTCCTGCCGCAGGAGCTCCTTGAATGCGGCGGTGAGGTCGGATTTGATGAGGCGAGAGAGCGTGTGAGTGGGGAGGTTGGTTGGATCTGATCTGTGGGCCCGTTTTAGGGATTGGATGGCTTGGATTGCTTCGGTGCTTAGGGTTCGGCCTTTCACGAGGGGACCGCGGTTGTCGCGTGGACCGCAGCGTACGGTGGTGGAGCGGCGGGTGGTCGTGGTGGTGGTGGTGGAGGTGGAGAGGAAGAGTGTGAAGTTTGAGCTGAGAGTGGAGGCCATTGTTGGTGGTGGTTACCTTTTGTGTTGAAAATGGGAGGGGAATTGGATAAGGCGGGGAGGGGTTTGGTCAAAAGACAAATATGTCCCCAGTTTTACACATTTAGTATTTATTAAGTAAATTAGTAAAATGATATTATGATTATTTTTTTTGTTAATCAAACAAATGAGAGAATGTTTTTTTCCTTTTTTTAACCTAAAGTTTCAATTACATAATAGGTCTATTCCTAACAATGGCCATTTCCACAATGTGTTTAGCTTTAGCAAGGCATGCCTCGAACAACGAAAGATGTTGAAAGATATTTTCGAGAGACGAAATGGATAAGGAAATGTTGAAAAACTGTTTTGAGACACAACTTTGACGGATTGTTCAAGATCAGATTATTTATGGAGACTTAATCAAAGTGTGATGTTGCTGACAATCCACGCGACCTTTATAAACACTTGGGGTCCAAGAAGAGGCGCCTCAATTTGGTGGTGTAATCTAATTGTCATCACCAACATTGCAAAACGATGGGGATTGGTTTCAAGTTCAACACAATGTGTCTAGAACCATTGGAAGTGGTACCATAATTAGTTTTTGGAAAGATTTGTGGATAGGCTATTCCTCGCTTCAAACTCGTTTCAACCGTCTTTTCTCAATCTAGGAAGACAAATCAGCAATGGTGGCAAACCTCAAAAGTCAAAGAGGTGATGTTGCTTAGAATTTTAGATGGAGATGATATCTATATCAATGGGAACTCGAGCTCTTCCATGAGATAAATCAAGTTATTAGTGGTTTTCGTTTACTAAGACCAAGTCGGATTGTTGGAAATGGAAAGATGATCCGTTGGGTTCTTTCTTTGTCAAATTTGCATACTCAAAGATGACTATTGAATGTAGACGTGATGGTACTACCATGTTCAATTTTATTTGGAAGGCTCAAGCTTCGCATAAGCTTGTTAACAAAAGATAATCTCTTGCACAGAGGCGTCAACTTGAATGGGAACTTGATGTGTCGGTCTTGCTCCACAGAACCTGAAACTATGGATCATCTTTCTCTATCTTGTCCTATATCGTTTAGGTCTCGTTGACTGAATTGGCTTAGCATTACATCAGTTTCACCAAGGACTCTCAAAAATCATGTTTTACACTTTAGTGGTCTTGGAGTGAACTCGAAGAGTAAGATTTGTGGAACTCACTTTGGTTTTTTGTTGTTAGACTACTTGGAACGCCAATTCTTAAGTAACCTTTAAAGGAGTATAGTGTAGATGTTTCAAAAATGTTCAATCAAAGTGAAAGTATGGCTTTGGTGTAAAGCAAAAATATCAAGTTTTCGCTTTCTCTTTGTGGATTGGTGTAATGTTCCTTATCTTTGCTTGTAGGTTGTTGTCCATTTTTTTTTTGAGTACCCGTGGTAATCTATGTATCAACATTCTTCATTAATAAATATTGTTGCTCGTAAAAAAAATAAAAAATTCATGAGGCGTACACCTAATTTAAGATTTAGTTTACATATCACACTTCTTATAACATTGATTTTGTTCGCGCAATGTGAAAGTGCAAGTATTCTGGCAATGTTAGATTAACATTGAGAAGTCAATGTTAGAGTAACATTGCTGAGCAGAATCCGATTTACAATCTTATTGATATTTATTATTATTGTTTTGCCTTATTCATTTAACTAATTGAGTTCCACAGTTGTGATTGTCTTTGATTATTATTCAGGAAACAAACTTGTCATAGGTTAGACGCTCAAGTTTCCAAGAAGAAAAGTTTCCTTAATTAAGCAAACCGCTCTACAAGGAAAGAAGAGTTCGAGTGCAACTAGGAAAGCTCTCCAAGTTGAGTCATGATTTGAAGAAGGAGTCTTTCCTTAGTTAGATCACTAACGAATGAACTATTATTCAAGAAGGACTGCGAGAACAAGGAAGAGGAGTTCGAGAAGGAAACAAGGAGAATTACCAACCGTGTACAACACACCTTGAAGTCCAAGTCAAGAACCTATATATAGGTGTGAAGTACATCAAGACAAACACGAGACAAGAGCTAATCAATCCGAGAGATTTATCTACTAGTTGTTGAGTGTTGTCTTGCTTTAGCAAAATTTGTGAGTTGTTAGAATAGATCTAAGAGTGAGGAGCTTTTAGAGATAGTCGAAGCAATTCTTGTGTAATTTGCTTAGTTTGATTAATTTGAGAGTGAGGAGCTTGAGATTTGAGAGAACGACTTTTCTTAAAACCTTAATGGGTTATTTTGCCTATGGCTCGGAAGTTAATATAGTCTTATATTCACTTCTTAAAATTGGTGTTTGTTTATTTTGCTGCACTATTACTCTGGTCTGCTGTTAAAGTAACATCGTTGGGTTAACAACATACCAAACTGTTGTTAAAACTCCAGTGTTAAGTTAACAACAACAACGTATCAACCCGATCCATAATTTCAATTGGTATCAGAGCCAAGCACCAACTTCACCGGTGTTTGGCGTTGATACGTCAAGATGGACAACTCCAACCCCAATACCAGCAGGTTGCCAGTATTGGAGGGTCCCAACAACTATGCCTACTGGAAGATCAGACTCAGAGTCCACATCAAATCCATTGACCTGAGAGCTTGGGACGCAGTACTAGAAGGCTACACCATCCCCTACTTGCCAAGAGATGGAGATGTTGATCTGGTACCTAAGCCAAGAGGACAATGGACAGCCAATGAGATTGCTCTCTACAACTTCAATGAAAAGGCTCTCAATGCTATTTTTAGCTGGGTAGGTAACCATATGTTCAAACTTATTCAAACTTGTACAACTGCTAAACCTGCTTGGGAAGTTCTTAAACTACATTGTGAGGGTGATGTGGCTGTGAGGGACTCTAAATATAGAAAACCTTCGAGGGACTTTAAGAAGATAGAGATGAGTGAGGATGAAAGCATTGATAGTTATTTTGAGAAACTTCTTGATATTGCGAATCAGTGTCAAAACATAGGTTTTACCATCCAAAATCAAACAGTGGTCTATAAAGCTTTTAGAACGTTATCTTCTAAGTTCACTGTCAAAAGAATTGCTATGAATGAGTCTAAAGATCTTGCCAACATGGACTTCCAAACATTAATGAACACTTTAAAAGAGTTTGAACTAGAATTCCTAAGAAAGTCCAGTAAACAACTTGCTTTAGCCTTACTAGGAACTAGCTCAGATTCTACAGGAAGTGATGAGGATGAATATGAGTTGATCTCTTCTAACTATGGAAACACTACCAAGAAGTTTAGTAAATTAGGCTACAAAGAGAAAAATAAAGAAAAACAATATGGTAATGCTGCTCTTGATTATAAGAAATTGCCCCCAAAGTTTATAAAGTACATGGCATCTAAGAGCACGCCTCAAGATGCTGAGAAATTGAAAGATGTCCAGTGCTATGAATGTAAGGGGTATGGTCACTTTAAACATGAATATGCTAACACCCTCAGAACAAGAGGGAATTCTCATTGGGTGTGTGTAGATGACTTCAATGAAACTGACTTCGAATCTAGAATAAGTGCCGATGAACAATCAGAGGAAATCAACACTACTGCACTTTGCACTCGGATCACCTGGTCAGGAGAAGACTCCAGAAACTGCCAAAAATCTCAATGTTACTCTAACATTGGAAAACCAACAGCAAAGCAGGAAATCTTCTTTGGAGACTGGAACAACAATGATACACATGTTAACTATGATGTACTCTCTGATTGTGATGATACTAACTGCGATTGTTTTCATGGCTCAGTTGATCTAGAAGAAGAAGAGTACTTCAATGAAGGAGAAATGTCCCATGAGGAAATTCTAGATGATCTATATACAACCTTTCTCAGACTTGAGAGAGAATGTCAAACTCATGAAGAGTAACAAAGCACTGAAGCATGACATTGAATGTTTGAAAAACATGTTGAAACTCTATGAGAGAGACCTTGACAAACCTGAAGCTGAGCTGAAAGAGGTAAATTAGAAACTCAAAAAGGGCTCACATATCATAGCCAAATGGAATGGAGGTACTTCTAAACTTGATGAGGTACTAAACATGAGTAATACAGGTACATGTGGTCTGGGATTTGTTGAGAAACCTTCCTCTTCTAATGTTAATTCTGCTTATTTAACTACAAGCTTTGTTAAAGAATCTGGTAATATGAGTTCTGGTACCATCAACACTGTAAAAAGAAAACCTACTTTTATTTGTCAGTACTGCTTTCAACCAGGCCACATTAAACCATTCTGTAGAAAATTCATAAAAGAATGTGGTAAGAAAACACCCTCTGTGTCCAATGTTAAAACTACAACATGTTCTGATGTTAGACCAACATTAGGTGCAGGACAGAAAAGTAGAACTTGGGTAGAAAAAGCTAAAACCCATAAGATTAAAATTGTATACAATGTTGTTTTCTCTGCTGTGTACTCTAACCTTCTCTGTTGTGTACTCTAACCTTTCAGGTAAGTGGTACTTCGACAATGGATGCTCAAGACACATGACAGGCAGCAAAGAGAATCTTAAACAAATGATGCCTTTAAGTGCTAGAACAGTGACCTATGGAGGTGGCACCAAAGGAAAGATCATTGGCAAGGGGATACTATATGTTGATGGATTCCCACCCCTGAAGGATGTGTTGTTGGTAGATGGGTTAAAGGCAAATCTAATCAGTATCAGTCAGCTGTGTGATGATGACTTACTCGTTACATTTGACAAAGTCTCTTGTGATGTTTATGATAGTGATAATGTTCTTGTTATGACAGGTACTAGATCCAAAGATAATTGCTACCTTGCCCAAGAGGAAGCAGAGTGTTTCCATGCCAAAATAGATGAGGCTTCTATATGGCATAGGAAACTTGGACATGTTCACTACAGAAACCTTGAGAAATTGCAGAAAGTTGATGTTGTAAGAGGCTTACCTAAGCTGTCTTGTCCAGGTAAGCTTGTGTGTGGTGATTGCCTCAAGGGTAAGCAAACCAGAGATGTTCATACACCCCTACAGGTACATAATGCTAATCCTAGATCTAGTAGGTGTTTTGAATTGCTACACATGGACTTAATGAGTCCAATTGAGGTAAGTAGTCTCAGTGGTAAGAAATATGCCTTTGTGATTGTAGATGACTTCTCTAGATACACTTGGGTAAAAATTTCTTAAAGAAAAATCTGAAGCTTTTGATCAGTTCAAAATTATTTGTGCTAGTATTAAAAACTTATATGGCTCTTATGTGACTCAGATTAGGTCTGATCATGGTAAAGAATTTGAAAATGCTAGTTTTGATAACTATTGCAATGTTAAAGGTATCTTCCATGAATATTCAGCTCCTAAGACCCCTCAGCAGAATGGGATTGCTGAGAGGAAGAACATGACTCCTCAAGATATGGCCAGAGTTATGCTCAATGCTAACGATGTATCCAAAAGACTCTGGGCTGAAGCTTTAAATACTACTTGTCACATTAGTAACAGGGTGTACCTTAGACCTGGAACTAACACGACTCCTTATGAACTCTTGAAGGATGTGAAACCAAATATTGCATATTTTCATGAATTTGGATGTGATTGCTATCTGCTTAATGACAGGGATTATCTAGTAAATTTGATCCTAAAAGTGAAAAATGCATCTTTGCAGGATACTCTACCAATGGTACTTCCTTTAGAGTCTACAATCCTAGATTGAAGACAATTCAGGAATCAGTGAATGTTGTGTTTGATGAGTTCACACTTGATACATGTACTGATGACATCTCATTTCCCAATGTTGGACCAACAGTGGAAACCGAGAATGTTACTCCTGACAATGTTACACCAACATTGGAACTGGAAGCTGGAAACATTGAACATGAGTCAGGGAACGATGTTTGACTAACACCAGCGAGATCTGATGTTAGACTAACAGCAGAAGACTCTGACTCAGAACATGAAGTTGCCTCTGAACCTAGAAGAGATCCCCCAGCTAGGATTCAAAAAGATCATCCAGCATCCCAGTTAATAGGTGAACTCACTGAACGGGTAAGGACACGCAACAAAGAAAGAATTAATTATAGAGATATGGTTAAATTGTGTCTGTATGAACTCCACTTGTGCTGTTGATAATGCCTCATGTTTTGTCTTTTTCATAGAACGTAAGAATGTGAATGAAGCCCTCTTTGATAACTTTTGGATTAATGCCAGGCAGGATGAGCTATTACAGTTTACTAAGAACAAAGTCTGGATACTAGTACCTAGACCACCTAATGTTAATGTAATAGGGACAAAGTGGATATTTAAAAACAAGAGTAATGAGGAAGGGGTCATAGTTAGAAACAAAGCTAGACTAGTTGCTCAGGGGTACACACAGGTTGAAGGTGTAGATTTTGATAAGACCTTTGCTCCAGTTGCTAGGATTGAATCTATTAGGTTACTTCTACTTCTAGCCATAACATGTTGTCCTAAGATAAAACTATACCAAATGGATGTAAATGGTGCGTTTCTGAATGGTCTAATTGATAAGGAAGTATATGTTGAACAACCTAAGGGATTCACAGATCCTAAGTACCCCAACCATGTGTACAAGCTTGAAAAAGCCATGTATGGACTTAAACAAGCACCTAGAGCATGGTATGAAAGACTTACAAAATTCCTTTTAAGTCTTGGCTTTGTTAGAGGTGAAGGAGATAGGACATTGTTTGGTTTGAAGAAAGATTCTCATGTCTGTATAGCTCAAATTTATGTGGATGACATTGTTTTTGGCTCAACTAATAACTCTATTTTAGAAAAAATTGTTGAATCAATGACAGGGCAGTTTGAGATGAGTATGATAGGAGAATTAAATTTCTTCCTTGGTCTCCAAGTAAAACAAACAGGTAATGGGATATTCCTAAGTCAGGAAAAGTATGCAAAGAATTTGGTGAAAAGGCTTGAATTGGCAGATTCAAAGCCTTGCAAGACTCCCATATCTTCATCAGTGAAGATATCCAGGGATGTTACTGGTGCAAATGTTGATCCAACATTGTACCGTTCAATGATAGGAAGCTCACTCTACTTATCTGCTTCAAGACCTGATATAATGTTCTCTGTTTGTGTGTGTGCTAGGTACCAGACATGTCCAAAACAGTCACATTTGATTGTTGTGAAGAGAATCCTTAGATATATATCTGGCACTTTGGCCCTTGGGATCTGGTACTCTTATGACACTAACACAAATCTTGTAGGTTTCAGTGACTCAGACTTGGCAGGTGACACTGATGATAAAAAGTCTACAAGTGGAGGATGTTTTTATCTGGGGAACAACTTGGTCTCATGGTACAGTAGAAAGCAAAATTGTGTGTCACTCTGCACTGCTGAATATGAATACATAGCAGCAGGCAACTGTGTCACCCAGTTGGTATGGCTTAAACACATGCTACTGGATTATGTGTTAGACAAGGATACCTTACTTATGTTCTGTGATAATCTTAGTGCTATAAGCATCTCTAAGAACCCTGTGCAACACTCTAGAACTAAACATATTGATATAAGGAATCACTTCCTGAGAAACATGGTAGAGGATAAGCTCATTGACATTGAACACATTGAGACTAACAATCAGCTTGCTGATATGTTCACTAAACCCTTAGATTCTGAGAGGTTCTTCAGTTTGAGGAATTCTCTTGGCATGTGCATTGTCTAGGAATGTTAGTACACCAGTGTTGACATAACACCACTGTCTAGCACTGGTTATTGGTTGTGATGTATCTGTAAATCTTTTGTGTTTCTTTTCTGCATTCTTCTTTCTTGCATATTACATCTTTGTTAGAGATTCTGTTGGGTTGTGTGGTTAATCTGTATAAATAGCTGAGTTGATTGGTGGACAGGTACATATCAAGAGTTTTGTAAAGTAAGAACTCTGTTGTTAGTCTGTGAATGTTAACCTAACATCTGGGAGAAGCTAGGGTACACAAAGCTCACTACTATGATGTTATTCAGTTGTGACTTATCCATGTTAGGTTAGACAAAACATGAAGATAAGCTGGGGTACATGATGATGAGAGCTTCATTGTCATTCAGTTGTGCTTATTTTTGTGTTTTTGTCTATGGCCAAGGTTATGCATGATGGTGATCCTTACTACTGAGGTGTTTTGAAGTTTCGACTGCTTGCATTCAGTAGCATTGTTCACTTGGTATTTCACTTGTAAACAGGTTGGTAAACAAGTATGCATGAGGAGTTGGGGTGAAGAAGTATATGATAAATGTATTGTCTTCATTCAGTTCCTTTGTACTTGCCTAATCTGTAGCTGATGGTTAAGTTGCTGGGGTGTGTGGAGTCTTGTGCTTCCCACATTCAGTGATGAAACTATCCTTTAACATTCACTAGTTTTTGTTCAAAAGAATTCATGATAATTGTAAAAGACAAATTGATAAGTCTTGATCCCAGTCAGTAAAGTTGTTTGTACCTGGTTACCATCACCCAATGTTGTTCTAACATTGTTGCATTCATTCTAGTTCTGCATTATTTCCTTATGTCGGTTTGGGCTTAGGAGGAGTAGTAATCCTAGGAATCATGTGTTGAGGCATACTTCGTGGGTGACCAACTGCAGGTAAAACACTATGTTTTGTGATCTTCTATGCTGTGGGAAAATCTTTTCCCTGGATATGTACATCCACTCTGTGTTTTTCATCTGATTTGTCACTTATTCATACTGATGATCTTAAACTATGTCTTTGTACCTATGTACTTGGTTGAGATTTCAGATCAGTATACATGAATATCTCACGCTCTCACATGATGTTGCTTTGGATGAAGCCCTGCACCTACAACTTGCCAATGTTATTTCAACATTGAAACATTGTAACTTATAAGTTTTCTGGTTTGGAGTCTGCTCTGGTTACGTGTTAACCTAACATTGACACGTGGTAAGTTAAACATGGGTGTGACCGTGTGACAGTGGTCCGATTATTTTGGTAACATGTTACAACACCACTATCACTACTCTTCAGCTGATTATTTATATAATTTGCCCTAATCTCTTCTTACTGTTTACGCGTTCAAAATTCTTGTGCAATCAACATTCTCTGCAAATCAAGATTTTTCTTTTCTTCTCTAAATTACTCTAACAATGGCACACAAGTCTTCCATTGATGCTCTTATAGATGTTGCTGAGCAGATTGAACAGCCAGTATGCCGCAGTACCAGACAAACAACCACTGAAGTTTTCGCCGCCGCCGCACCTAAGAGGAAATCCACTTATCAACGGCGCAAGGGCAAGAAATCCGCAAAGGGTGATGTTGGTTCAACATCAAAAACTGCTGAGCAAACCTCCACTCCCACCAACACTGAAAACGAGGTAATGATGGCTAACCCTACTCAAGATATAACTGCTGAAATTGGTATTGAAGGGGAGAAAGAGGCCTCTGTTGTTGCTGTGGGTGAGTTTAAGGTTTTGCATGATGTCCCTGAGGGTAATGTTGGGGATGAGTCTGTGGTTGGTACTGATGAAGGTGAAAACCTTGAGGTGAATGCTGAGCCGTTTGAGGCTAACGCTGTTGAGCATGCTGTTGCTGCTGAGGTGGATACTCTTCCAGAGGAAAGTGATCAGGTTGAGGAGACTGTGGCTGAGGAGGTTACTACTGAGGGTAACAAAGATGTTGTTGATGAGGGTAACAATCAACCTGAAGAGGTTGAGAGAGAAGAAGAAGAAGAAGAAGAAGAAGAAGAAGAAGAAGAAGAAGAAGAAGAAGAAGAAGAAGAAGAAGAAAAGAGCCTGACTCTCTATGCCTTAACTACTAGCGCTAGGAAAAGAAAGGGTAAGCGGGTGGTTGTTGAATCTTCTGAGTCTGAGTCGGAAGAAGAAAAAAAAGAAGAAGTTGATAAGGAGGAAGAGGAAGAGGAAGTTGAGGAAGAAGATCAACTGGTAGCTGATGACCCTGCTGATGTTACTCCAACATCAGATAGTGATGAGTATTTTGATGTGCTTGATGGGGAGTATCCCAAGAAGCCTTATTATGGTTTCTATGTGTCATCAGAGGTAGAAGAACAGTGGGAGGCTTATTAAGCCATGGTTATTCACATGGAGAGGAACATTGATGAGGAAATGTTCAAGGAAAATAGGTTGTATGAGTTGCTTGAAGCTAGGGGTGTGTTGGGCTCTGTGATGAATCAGTCATCATATGTCCCTGATGTGATCAGAGAGTTCTACATGAACCTCTCTCAGTGGGTGTGCCATCAGGGCTCTCCCAAGTTTGGTAAAGCTTGGGTAAGGATGAATGTCTATGACATTAGTCCTTCTGTGATCAATGAAGCTTGGGAATTTCCTGATCCTGAGGAGACTGAGGATCCTAGCATGGATGAGGTGATTACTGATCTCACTGGTGGACTCACAAGGAAGTGGAATGACAGTTTTCCAACTACAAAGCTGACCTCTTTAAGTGTTGTACTACACAAGCTCTCCACCTACAACTGGTTGCCATCCTCTAACACCACTGTTATGACAAAAGAATCTGCAAGGTTGGTGTATAAACTGAAGAATGGGCTGAGTGTGAACATAGGAGAGAAAGTTTTGAGGCACATGAAGGAGGTCACAACAAAGGCAAAGGGAATCATTCCATATCCCTCTCTGATATCCAGCATTCTGGTGAAGGAAGGCTTCAAGACCAAGAAGACAGAGGGCTGAATCAAGAAAAAAGCCAAGATGATCATCACCAGGAGCTACTTTCCTCAAGTCATGATTCAAGACTTGATGCAGAAGCTGGTCCAAGCAGGAAAAAGAAGAAGAAGACTCTCAAGTTTGCTGCTTATTTTGTTCCAGTTTCAAGTGGTGATAGCTGCTCTGTGATTGCTGATGCATTTGTGGAGGAGACTCTGGTTTGGCTTGACAGAGAGTACAAGGACACTCAAAGAGAGATAGCTGACAAGCAAGTGAGGTTGCAGGAGATTGACAGCCTCAGGAAGCATTTGAAGGATCTACCTTCCTCATAAAAAGGGGGAGAGTAGATCAAATTCAGAATTTCTGAGTTCTTTTAATTTTCTGTTTTCTATTGAAGTTCTTAGGTTTTGTGATTAAGACAAAAAGGGGGAGATTGAAAGTGCAGGTATTCTGGCAATATTAGATTAACATTGAGAAGTCAATGTTAGAGTAACATTGCTGACCAGAATTCGATTTACAATCTTGTTGATATTTATTATTATTGTTTTGCCTTATTCATTTAACTAATTGAGTTCCACAGTTGTGATTGTCTTTGATTATTATTCAGGAAACAAACTTGTCATAGGTTGGACGCTCAAGTTTCCAAGAAGGAAAGTTTCATTAATTAAGCAAACCGCTTTACAAGGAAAGAAGAGTTCGAGTGCAACTAGGAAAACTCTCCAAGTTGAGTCCTGATTTGAAGAAGGAGTCTTTTCTTAGTTAGATCACTAACGAAAGAACTATTTTTCAAAAAGGACTGCGAGAACAAGGAAGAGGAGTTCGAGAAGGAAACAAGGAGAATTACCAACCGTGTACAACACACCTTGAAGTCCAAGACAAACACGAGACAAGAGCTAATCAATCCGAGAGATTTATCTACTAGTTGTTGAGTGTTGTCTTGCTTTAGCAAAGTTTGTGAGTTGTTAGAATATATCTAAAAGTGAGGAGCTTTTAGAGATAGTCGAAGTAATTATTGTGTGCTTTGCTTAGTTCGATTAATTGGAGAGTGAGGAGCTTGAAAATTGAGATAACGACTTTTGTTAAAACCTTAACGGGTTATTTTGCCTACGGCTCGAAAGTTAATATAGTCTTATATTCACTTCTTAAAATTGGTGTTTGTTTGTTTCGCTGCACTATTACTCTAGTCTGTTGTTAAAGTAACATCGTTGGGTTAACAACATATCAAATTGTTGTTAAAACTCCAGTGTTAAGTTAACAACAACAACGTATCGACCCGATCCACAATTTCACAATGTATATGAGAAAAGAGTTCTACAATTAGTTATTGGCATAAACTTATTTGTTAATTAGAATAATGATATGTACTTTGCCATGTAAATAGAAGGCTAAAGTAAATTTTCAACTAATGAAATTAACTAAATGATGTACTCACCGTGGCTGGACAAAAAAGGGTTAGAACTTAGACTAATACAATTTTTTGAGCTTTTAGAGATAGTCGAAGTAATTATTGTGTGCTTTGCTTAGTTCGATTAATTGGAGAGTGAGGAGCTTGAAAATTGAGATAACGACTTTTGTTAAAACTTTAACGGGTTATTTTGCCTACGGCTCGAAAGTTAATATAGTCTTATATTCACTTTTTAAAATTGGTGTTTGTTTATTTCGCTGCACTATTACTCTAGTATGTTGTTAAAGTAACATCGTTGGGTTAACAACATATCAAATTGTTGTTAAAACTCCAGTGTTAAGTTAACAACAACAACGTATCAACCCGATCCACAATTTCACAATGTATATGAGAAAAGAGTTCTACAATTAGTTATTGGCATAAACTTATTTGTTAATTAGAACAATGATATGTACTTTGCCATGTAAATAGAAGGCTAAAGTAAATTTTCAACTAATGAAATTAACTAAATGATGTACTCACCGTGGCTGGACAAAAAAGGGTTAGAACTTAGACTAATACAATTTTTTGAGCTTTTAGAGATAGTCGAAGTAATTATTGTGTGCTTTGCTTAGTTCGATTAATTGGAGAGTGAGGAGCTTGAAAATTTGGATAACGACTTTTGTTAAAACTTTAACGGGTTATTTTGCCTACGGCTCGAAAGTTAATATAGTCTTATATTCACTTCTTAACATTGGTGTTTGTTTATTTCACTGCACTATTACTCTAGTCTGTTGTTAAAGTAACATCGTTGGGTTAACAACATATCAAATTGTTGTTAAAACTCCAGTGTTAAGTTAACAACAACAACGTATCGACCCGATCCACAATTTCACAATGTATATGAGAAAAGAGTTCTACAATTAGTTATTGGCATAAACTTATTTGTTAATTAGAATAATGATATGTACTTTGCCATGTAAATAGAAGGCTAAAGTAAATTTTCAACTAATGAAATTAACTAAATGATGTACTCACCGTGGCTGGACAAAAAAGGGTTAGAACTTAGACTAATACAATTTTTTGAGCTTTTAGAGATAGTCGAAGTAATTATTGTGTGCTTTGCTTAGTTCGATTAATTGGAGAGTGAGGAGCTTGAAAATTGAGATAACGACTTTTGTTAAAACTTTAACGGGTTATTTTGCCTACGGCTCGAAAGTTAATATAGTCTTATATTCACTTTTTAAAATTGGTGTTTGTTTATTTCGCTGCACTATTACTCTAGTATGTTGTTAAAGTAACATCGTTGGGTTAACAACATATCAAATTGTTGTTAAAACTCCAGTGTTAAGTTAACAACAACAACGTATCGACTCGATCCACAATTTCACAATGTATATGAGAAAAGAGTTCTACAATTAGTTATTGGCATAAACTTATTTGTTAATTAGAACAATGATATGTACTTTGCCATGTAAATAGAAGGCTAAAGTAAATTTTCAACTAATGAAATTAACTAAATGATGTAATCACCGTGGCTGGACAAAAAAGGGTTAGAACTTAGACTAATACAATTTTTTGAGCTTTTAGAGATAGTCGAAGTAATTATTGTGTGCTTTGCTTAGTTCGATTAATTGGAGAGTGAGGAGCTTGAAAATTTGGATAACGACTTTTGTTAAAACTTTAACGGGTTATTTTGCCTACGGCTCGAAAGTTAATATAGTCTTATATTCACTTCTTAAAATTGGTGTTTGTTTATTTCACTGCACTATTACTCTAGTCTGTTGTTAAAGTAACATCGTTGGGTTAACAACATATCAAATTGTTGTTAAAACTCCAGTGTTAAGTTAACAACAACAACGTATCGACTCGATCCACAATTTCACAATGTATATGAGAAAAGAGTTCTACAATTAGTTATTGGCATAAACTTATTTGTTAATTAGAATAATGATATGTACTTTGCCATGTAAATAGAAGGCTAAAGTAAATTTTCAACTAATGAAATTAACTAAATGATGTACTCACCGTGGCTGGACAAAAAAGGGTTAGAACTTAGACTAATACAATTTTTTGTAAAACTTAGAAACAAATGTTAACGTCAACAGCAGGATTCGAACCTGCGCAGGCAAAGCCCAACAGATTTCGAGTCTGTCTCCTTAACCACTCGGACATGTTGACTTGTTGTGTTGTGACTGACATCAAATAATTAGTAATAAATCTACACTTAAATAAAGCAACGTACTCTTTCTTCTTTATCCGTAGAACAAGAGTAATTTTTAGCTAAAAATGTACCAATATATTTGGAAAACCTAAAGGGCAGTGACAAACTTTATTTGATGGAGATCGTTTACAATTCCAAGGACAAGGTCCAACTTTGTTCAATTAATTCCACACATTACTCAACACTTCATAATAACTAAATAGCAAAAAGTGATACAATGCAAGTTGCTTAGACATTAGTACCAGACCACGGAAAATAAGTATAGCTGACTTATGAGTGTTAGAATGTGGAAAAGTCTCGCATATATTATTCCAAAATCCAGATGCTGCTTCACTCAAGATATCGAGTCACTTCAACTGACATCAGATATTTTATTAAGTGCTTATACACTCATAGTCATAGTTCTAAGTTCTCACTTTTCATGAATTAGACACAATCTTGTGCTTTCAAGATATTATGGTTTTTGTCATGGTTTAACAATATAGAAGTTGTTTAGTTAGTAGATATCCGTACGAGGAAAAAATGGAAAATGTGATTTATATAACTTGTTTAAAAGCGGTGGTAGATTTAAATATCCACATGAAATTTGAGAATTATTTTGCTATAGGAGATGTCCATCTATTAAAAGATAAATCAACTATAGTCACTTTTTATTGTTATTTACTACTATAAAAACATGCGAGACATTTTGCAACTAACGTGCTATTGTTTTATTTAATTTATCAAACATTCCTTAATGTACTTGTATATGTCGCATCCAGGCAAATGCAACAATCTTACTGTTTCAGTAACATTAAAAATGATACCTTAAACTTATATTCTTATTAAGTTCAAGGCATGGTTAACTACGTGGACAATATGATCACATCGTAACGTATACAGTCCCACAAAAACCTCACAGTAAGAGGTAATTATTTTTAACACCTTAGATGGTACACAAGAGCTCACTTAGAAGGACAACCCTAAATCAATTTAAGCACTGCCATAATCACATATTCAACCGACCAATATATTATTTTGTGCGAGTTACATGTTTGTTTCCAATTTGTACATGTGGTCTTCTTTTATTCAAGATTTCGGCTCAATGAGAGAAACGAATTCTTTACATATATATATATATATATATATATATATATTTGTACATGTGGTCTTCTTTTATTCAAGATTTCGGCTCAATGAGAGAAACGAATTCTTTACATATATATATATATATATATATATATATATATATATATATATATATTAGCACCAATATTTTGCTATCATAAAACGCACTTAGATAGTCCTGTCATTTTCAGTCATTAATCTCATAAAGTCTTTGTGGGTCTATTTGGTTTCCATGATTATGCACAAACGATAAGCTCTAATCTAGCTTTTCCTTCAATTTTTTTTTCCTGGTTCAACTCATCTTTCCTAACCTTTTATTTTCTCTTTAACATATTTCCCATTCTTTCTTGCACACCATTAATTGTAACTTATCGTCAATAAAGTGTTTAGCCTTTGTTAAAAAATTGCTATCTTAACTTGTCCATCCATGCTCGAAATCAGTTAATTAAATTGAGAACCTATTTTTTTGGTTGACATTTAATAATTTATGAACCAGTCTTTGTTATCTATTCATCAGTTGTTGAACTGTATTTATTTTCCTAACAGAGATTAAGGGGTTAAAGCGTATTAATTAAAAAATATTTCTTTTGTTTCTAGAATTCCCAAAGAAAGAGTGTATAAATCATTTACTTCTCTAAAAGGAAATCAAATTTCAGCTTATTATAGTTTATAGTTTATAGTTGATGTTCTTAACTTCTTAATACATTTTATAATGACAAAATTACGGGTCTAAGACGTTACTCAAAAGTGTGCTTAGGTCAAATGTTATAATCATATCAGCTGACCGTAGTCAACTCAACCACTCAACGCCGTTTTGTACCCCAACTACCACAATACACCACGTGTACGAATCTGGTCCTTTGATTTCATTCTCCCTTCTGGTGGCCGTTCGATCAGACCTCACGCCTGTTTTGCTTTTAGGATTTACCCAATAATGACAGTAGATACAGGCATGGTAAAAATATGTATGTGGTAAAGAAGCTCCAAGCAGTGTAAAAGTAAGAAATATCTGTCAGAAAAAGAAGAAAACTGTTCTCATAAATGGTTGTCTGTTGTATGATTATTAATTATATTTTTCTGTTCGTATATTTCTTGTCTGATGTGCGGCTTTAATAATTAAGTGCAGAAAAATTGAGTGAAGTCAAGATAATAGTAAAATTGTTTTATCAAAAAAAGAAAAGTCAAGAGCTCAAGATCATAGTTCGATTTTTGGTTCAATATATAAGTACTCTTTGTATAATGTCCTTTGTTCTCTTTCCTTCTCATTGTTGTACAACAACATGATTTGCAATACAAAATTTCTTTCCAAATACATTAAGTTCATTTATTATTACAATTAGCTTTGATTGTAACAGTTTTAAGAATTATTTCTCACAACAAACTAATTAATCTTTTGTTGTTTGGTGGGGACAAAATCCTGTTAGCTCCTTGAATTGCCGTCTTTTAATTTAATAACTACTGATCAGTTGTTGATTGTTCTACGTTTGTGTCAGTCTTTCCAGCAAATAATATTTATTTATATATTTATTTAATTGATTTATAGGGTTTCAAATCAGAAACAGTTTTCCGTCTTCATCAACACTGTTTTAAAAAATAAAGATGATTTCGTTTGCATACACATGTGACCACTCTATCAGCCTGTTTTGTCCTTCAAACTTCATCTTTTCTATTTTATTTATGAGTTTTTTTTTGATAAAAGTTACATCACTTTTCTCTTACACTTTACAAGTATATAATTAAAGGACCAACATTTCATGTTTTATGGTAACTCGCATTGATCCGGATAGTCAAATGTTCCTCTAAGCTTAGTATATAACATTAGTATGTACGAGTTACGGATTTTGGTTAGGTTAGTTTTATCATAAGTTGAAGTAGTGTTGAACGCTCATCATGATTAAGTTGTGCCGATCTTTTTCTTCTCCGTCCAATTGAATCCTTAAATCTACACGATTCTTATTAACGAACTACTATGAGTTCAACAAGTCGTTACGATAAAGTTGGTAGACAATCTCTCATGCAACATTCGAGCACCTCGATTCGAGTCTGAGTGGTGGCATGGCATGTCAACTACTACTATAAGAGATATATGGATTTAACTCCTAGTTAGTTTATAAAATGAACTCATCTTTTGCAAAAGTATTTTTTTTTTTTTGCTAGATTGCAAAAGTATAACTAACAGTTAAAAATGTTAGCTCATATGATTTTCTTCGATGCCAATAAAAAAAAAAATTTAAGTATGTCGTTAAATCTTTGATTGAGAATCATAATAACAGCATTTTGCTTCTATTTGATCAAACAGTACACACGTACCTTAGTAATCTTGGCTTGTTATATTCATTGAACAGTGGTTCAATAAATAAATAAACAAATCACAAAGTTGTTCGTTATCAATTCTTGCATGTTTAAAAAATCACAACACCGAATCTTTTCTTTTTTCCAAAGAATTGTCAATTTTTTTGTGACACGGACAGATGAATATATGCAACATTCATATCATGGGGAATGTTTGTCTTCTTAGTCTAAAAATAATAGCCTGGTGAAAAAATCTGAAAGAACAGCTAACTTTCAAAAAAGTAAAAGAAAAAAAAAAACACTAATAGCAGATTCCGCCGCACACGAATAAAGAAATTTCAATCTTTTTTCTACTTTTAATACAATTTTTGTTTCATCCTTTGTTCTGTTAGTATCGATTCATCGCTATCCGGCTATCCCCCACTGCGGTTCGGGCCGTGCGGTTTTTTTGGAATTTTATAATCACATTATTTGTTAGCCTCTAATCTTTTTGATTAGTACTAAGAAAGATTATTTTTTTATATGATTCGGATTATTTTATTATTGGTGTAATTTAGGTAATAGAGGATGTAATGATGATAGAGAGAGCGGGGGTGGGGTGGGGGGGGGGGGGGTAGGTAATGCTGTACAAGTTGTCGGTGGGTTTTAGTATTTTGCCGGGTTGGAAAAGGAGACAAGAGACATTATCATGTCATGGTTTGTGAGTGCGGGGTCCCACCTCGTACGGACAAAATATATGGTGGTTTCTTACTTTTTTAGCAGCCTGAAATTTTCTTAATTAAGAGAATTAACACAAATTTGGGATAATTAGCGCCGCCATAATATTCTGTGTAATTATAATTCGTTGTGTATTGTTTGTATAATTGTACATGGATCCCATGAAACTTCTGTTGCGTGACAATACGAATGATAGAAAATCATGAAACACGAAAAACATAAGTAGATACCCAGTTAATCTATGATTACCTCTAAAGGGGCAGAAATACCAAGTTTGTTCACTATATTTTTATCGTATGATTACCATTAAAGCAGATAACAGACTTATAATCTATTACAAATTTACAATATCGAGCTTGATCAATAGTATTTTCAGACACCACAACCTAACAACCTTAGAAATTTAAAAGGTTATGCACTCGATCTATTTTTTTCCAACTTCAAGGGTGTGTTCAACAATTCGAACCTCGACATGAGCTATATGTAATGTTTTTCTGTCCAAATTAAGAGGAATTTTTATATTTTGTAAGAGGTGCTTTTTTAGTGACACTAAACTTCAAGTGGTCTAAATGCAATTCTTGAACTAAATGAAGTAAGTGAAACTTTAATTGAGGCCAAATGACATATAAGAAAAAAAATACTTCTACTCACTATATCTTAAAAGATTGAGTAATAAAAGTTAAAAATCAAGAATTCTAGAATGCCAAAAATCGCTTCTACTAATAATACTTTTGTCGTGTGCCAATAACATTTTTTTTGGGGGGTAAGGTTGTTAGGGCTTTTTAGTTAAAATGGACAAAAGAAAGTGATAGTCCTCCTTCCAACAAAACTTTCACTTATTATTATTTTCATATAAATTACACCAGACACATGTATTTATTATAACCTTTCTTTTCTTGTTCCCTTTATACTCAACTTTATACACCGAGGTTTTTATTGTCTATTTTATCGAAAAAAGCATCTGGAATAATTGTTCTGTAGTACACTGTTGCAGTATACTTAAATCCAACCTTTCTTGTTTAATGCAAATACTAATCACTGGTTATGGCCTAATTAATTCTCTCAATTAATTAAAGAAAAAGAAAGGTTACAAAAAGGCCAAAGAACCTTCTTTTCTGTATCAAAAAATAATTTTTTTTTCTTACCATCTCTTTTTTAAGCACAAAACCCCTCTCCCCCTTTTCTCATAAACCATTTCTTGTTCTTACAACTTGTAAAGATTTGATTTTTACCTTAAAAAGATGTCTGAAAATGAGAAGAACCTTAAAGAAACTGAGCTGAGGCTTGGTTTACCAGGTTGTGAGTCACCAGAGAGGAAATTTGGAAATGGGGTTTCTATTTTTGGTAAGGATTTGAAGGATGAGGGTAATAATAGTAGTAATGGGTTTTTGAAGGGATTTGTTTCAGGTTCAAAGAGGGGTTTTTGTGATGCAATAAATGGTTCTGGTAAGTGGGGTTTGTCTATTAATGGTGGATCTGATGTTGAGTTGGTGAAAAATGATGTCTTGTTTTCTCCAAGAGGAGTTGGTAATGGTGGTGTTAGGTCTTGTTTGGCTGAGAATTCTGTGAAGGAGGTGGGGAACAATTCTTGTGTTGAGGAGAAGAAGAGTGGTACTGCCCCTGCTGCTAAGTGAGTTTTGGTGTACTTTCTGCTTTTGTGTTTGTACTTCTGTATTTCTTGAATTCTTGGTGATTTGGTTTTTTACTTTTTTTTTGTGTTTCATTAGATTCATGTTTTAGTTTGTTTGTTCCCCCTGCTTTCTTGAGATGATACTGGAAAGATTTAGTGGAATATATGAACTGCTTTCTGTCTTTTTACTTCCTTTTCATATTTCCATGGCTAATAGCCTAATACTACTAAATACTTGTGTTGTGTGTTTCTGGAGACCTGATTTAGGAATAGTTAGCACTACATAATCCAAGGTTCTTTAAGATATGAGAAGATTACTTTTCCCTACTTGTGATGGAATATTTGCTCTTTTGAAATAAAGTCGAGTATTTCGGAAGCAAGGATAGGAAGATGAGCATGATTAGTATGGTGTAGCCCGTTTCGTATTCACAGATCGCATGAAGTTCGATGAATTCCAGTCATATTTTGGAAAAGTTGGTAACCTTGCTAGTTTATGAATTGTTCTATAACTTGTTAATAATAGTATTGCATTTTTCTTTTCTGTAACAGAGCACAAGTAGTTGGATGGCCACCAATTCGATCTTTCAGGAAGAACACACTTGCTACCAACTCATCCAAAGAGACTGATGTTACTGGAAAAGCGGGATCGCGTTGCCTCTATGTTAAAGTCAGTATGGATGGTGCTCCGTACTTGAGGAAGATTGATCTGAATACTTACTGCAGCTATGCTGAAGTTTCATCTGCTCTTGAGAAGATGTTTAGCTGCTTCACCATTGGTGCTCTTTCTATATCTTTCTGTCTATCTATCTATCCATTACGCACGCACAAACTTTGTACTTGCTCGTGTGCTGAGGTCTTTCTTTGAGAACGGCCCACTTTCTTACAACTAAAGCATTTATGTTGGTCAAGGTTTAATGGTACTTCCGTTTAACTCCGAGTTATTGAATGTGTTCTTGAAGGTTAACCTTTATTTATTACCATGACAGGGAAATATGGTCATGGAGTTGCAGGGCAAGAGGGTCTTAGTGAGACTCGCTTGATGGATCTTCTCCACGGTTCTGAGTATGTGTTGACATATGAAGATAAGGATGGTGACTGGATGCTCGTTGGTGATGTCCCTTGGCAGTATGTTCCAATTCCAAATCGCCTTCTATGCCTCTTTATTCTGACATTGAATTAAAGAAACAAGGAGAAAATATTGGCTTAGCTTTGCTATTTGTGCGCTGTGTTTATGCAGTTAGAGCACATAAGTGTTTTTCTAGCTCTATACTTGGATGCATGCGACTGAAAAAACCTTCTGAACTTGATTCAATTCTGCTGTACATGGTTTCATATACATTGGTCTTCGGATGTCTCACGTTTTTCTGTTAATATCAGGATGTTCACTGATTCATGCAAGAGATTGAGGATTATGAAAGGCTCTGATGCAATTGGACTAGGTATGACTCGCGAATTTCTTACAACGTTTGTGTGTCTGCTTCGAGTTTGCTCACTAATGTATACTTATATAACTGATTCTGTGCTTGCAGCTCCAAGGACCATACAGAAGTGCAAAAGCCAAACTTAACGATCGCTTAACCCACAAGAAGACAGGATTTTGCTAAGACCTTAGAATTATTTATCTTATTATTTTGTGTTAGTAGATTGGTAGTGTGCGACGCATAGGTTTTGTGCTTGCAGACAGCTTAAATTTAGTAAGTACCGAGTGTTTCTCCTTAATGTGTTTCCAGTATGTATGTATTTTGTGTGTATATGGAACCTTGGTAATTAGCAATTGTGTCCTATCTTATGTCGCCGATTGCCAAATTCCATATTGATTATTGACAATATATGCCACCAGTTATTGCTGTGTGGCCGCTAGTCTATCGAGTTGACAAAAGAAATTGTGTCCATCTGTTATGAGCTTTATATTTCTTAGTTGTGTGTCAAAAACTGAGTTAATTCGATCTATCAGATATATAATTCCAATATTGATTAATCATATAACAAGTTGTGTGAATCATTCAGGTGTACTGTTCCTTTTATAGACCTAGTGCTTTTCTAGATTATTGATATCGTTATTTGAAAGAATTTGAGTTCTTTTTTCTATCACCCGATCAGGCTTAGATAATTTATGTTACATTGAACTGGCTTAGGCGGAATGAAGTATACGTTCAGCTAAACACCGAAAGTGAAAGACTTTCATCGGTTTCTCACATGGGTGATAAAGGAAATCACTAGTTTTGAGGACCAAAGGACCAAGTTGCAACCAATATGTAAGTGTAACCATTACAACAATTGCTCGTCCAACGTTGTTTTACCTAAGCGTTCATGAAATTACTAAGTCATTAAACGGAAAAAATTGGCGTGCTGATTCCAAATGAGTACCAGTCGCAATAGGAAAGTGTAGGGACTTGTTTTATGGTTCATCAAAATTGGAATCTAAATATCTGAATTTTTTTGAATGAAATCTCAGGTTCCAATATAAACCTCACATACACTTTCTTTTTATTAACTCAACAGAGTAGCTTTTAATTACCAAGGTTCCGTGTACATTGGAAATTGAAGTATGAAGCCGTAGGCTGCAAAGGTTGCATCAACTACAAGCCTGCACGATTCTGCTGAAGCTAAACATGCATACTGCATATACTTTTCCACGTACACAGGCATAAACAAGCGCACGTGCACAGTCACACTCCATGGAAATGTAAACCATTATCTCTCAGGAACTCACAGAACAGTAAAATATGCTGATATACACGACAAATTAACAACGGGCAAAAGCATAGGAAAGCAACATTACAAACTCAATTTCAAATACAACAGAAACCTGGCTAAGAAAATGTTACGTAATCCAACTGAAAAAGAATATATTCTAGGAGCAGATGAGGAGCTAGGAGAGTACTGCCTGATTTTGAACTAAAACTACAGGCACTGGAATACCTAACGCGAAAGATTTATGTTTCTGGTTGAGATATTTGGAGATAAACCATTTGCGTGTATCCATTAAAAACAGAAGTCTCAAGTTGAGATAAGCCCAGCCTCCTAAATAAGCCGTATCTGCCATCTTCTACAATGGGAGTAGATGCACGAGCTGGGTCATATCTTGTCTGATGAGTAAGCGAAGGGCCAGCTACTGGGGGCAACTCCCAGTAAACATCCAGAACAGATTCCACAAATCGACTGTTCTTAAAATGCTCAGAATACGAAATTGGCTTGTTACTGTGGTTAAAATCGTCGCGCATATACCCCCTCACGCCCCACCATGCTTCTCCAGGCCCACATAGCTCTTCTGTGTCAACTGCTTTCTCCCAGAATTTCTTCCTTCTAGTTCTGATCCTAGCTTCATCACTATCTTCAAAGCAGCTATGGCCACCTCCTGAACAAAATGGACAACCCAATCCATGAGCATTCCTTTACAAGTGGACCAGAAGAATTGGCTGACGTTATCATAAAGACTTTCAACAAAGAAAAAAATCACTTTGCATGCAATCTTGGGCTCTCTTAATTTCCATAATCTATCAAGTTCAATTGATCAATAAACAACCTCCATCCCAGACACTTGTTTGTATAGTCATGGACGAGTTAAATTACAGACAGATATTAATTAATAAATATTGTACCACCAAAGACAATGAGCAAAAACTTGTCATATCATAAAGTTTGATTACAATAACATGACAGGAATCTTTCATCCGGAAAAGGTTAAAAGAATGCGCGACTCGATTCGTCAACTATAATCTTAGGGTTTCCAATAGGGAAAATGATGAGACTTTTATACAAATAAATGATCTGCCCGCAGTTTCTTTGTCTCCTCGAGTCAAACGGGCTTATGTATATATTCAGGCTTTTTAAGTATATCACAGCTTTTTATGAGAACCCGTTTTTGAATACGTATGTCAAAGCGTTTCTTTATTTTGTTTCAATCTGAATGCACTCTATAGGTAATTGCTGACTTTCTTCTCCATAGATCTTCCAGTATGAGCATGTCAATTTGAAAGACGGAACCATTTGGAACTAAATATTCCTCACCTCAATTAAAAAGTTCGAGAACCAATAACCAAACAAGACAAAGAAAGACCGGGTAATCCCATAAAGTAGTATTAGCAAGATAACAAGTCACGAGTAAAAACCTGCAATACTTTGACTCCCAAGTTTGTACTGTAGGGGTCAGTATTGATTTCGAAGAAAATCATACATTACATTGAAAAGGTATAGGGCAGACCCACACATAATTTGTAAGTATGTTCTCAGATTGAACACGCCGTGTTATTATATATGTTACTCAGTACTCAGTACGTCCAGGTTCGATATAATAACTAAGTAAATGTTACAGGAAGCTCCAGGTTCTTGCTATTTAAGCTACAATTACTAGCATATTCGAAAGTGAAATGGAGACCCGTCCAACATTTATCCAGGTTACATAAACTTTACAAATGACTCAAGACAAAATTTTCAGGTTAAGTGAGAAATTTCTAGAATTAATTGTTGAGTTCGCATTTAGACATAGTGTTAGGATCAAGAATCCTAACGTGTTGTTCTATTTCGAGCAAGAACAAGCTCCTTAAGAAAATAAGATAAAGAAGAGATTTTTACTAAAACAATAACTAATAATTTCTTTCTTCATTCCCTCTTCTATGAGTACAACGGATGGAATATATAGAGAATAATCCTTTCAGTCCATGACTCCACTAAACTAGCAACTAAATTTGACTCCACTAAACTAGCAACTGAATATGACTCCACTAAACCTCTACTAACAACTCCACTAAATCTACTAATAACCGTAAGGAAAACTTATCATTTAATTACATAATTAAAAGAAACTAAAGACAATAATGAAAATAGATAAAATAAGTGGGGCTGCTTCATGGGCCGTATCATTCTCCCCCTCTTCAGACAAGGCATTGTCCTCAAGGCCTTAGTAACGACAACATTTTCTTTTTCTTTTTCCAATTACGCAACATTACCTTGTGACTCTTGTTGAAATACCCATGCAACAAAGTTGAGAGTAATGTGTTGGATATATCACCGGGTGATACGAAGAACAAGGGATAGAAATGGAAAGAAGGGACATGGCAAATGCGGTGTAGAACGGAAATGAGTTTATTGGAACGGCGAGGCCACGTCTCAAAATATGGATTAGTAGCCGAACAACAAGGATAAAAGCTTGGATGTGTCTTACACACATGAGATTGAACAGGTCTTTTGGGTTTGCGCTTTGATCGAGTGTTGCAAATTTTGGGTACATTTTGTTTGAGAGGATTTACGGGTTGTGGTGATGAACGTGCGCAAACATTTGTTTCAAACTTAGACAATGTGTAAGACGTACGATCGAGTCGGCATAGCATTCTTTCGCTGTGGATTTTCGTCGCTTCTAACAAGTCTTTGAAGAACACATCCCTTTGTTTTTGCATTTCGGAGAAGAACGCATCCCTTTGTTTTTGCATTTCGGAAAAGAACTCGTTCATGTGTTTCTGCCTTTTGAAAAATGACTCCTCCATGTATTGTAGTATTTTTGAAGTACATGCATCCATAGGGGAGTTCAAGAATGAAAGCACCATTGTTAGGATCAAGAATCCTAACGTGTTGTTCTATTTCGAGCAAGAACAAGCTCCTTAAGAAAATAAGATAAAGAAGAGATTTTTACTAAAACAATAACTAATAATTTCTTTCTTCATTCCCTCTTCTATGAGTACAACGGATGGAATATATAGAGAATAATCCTTTCAGTCCATGACTCCACTAAACTAGCAACTAAATTTGACTCCACTAAACTAGCAACTGAATATGACTCCACTAAACCTCTACTAACAACTCCACTAAATCTACTAATAACCGTAAGGAAAACTTATCATTTAATTACATAATTAAAAGAAACTAAAGACAATAATGAAAATAGATAAAATAAGTGGGGCTGCTTCATGGGCCGTATCACATAGCTGGGATGTAGAATTCTCAGCAGCAAGTCATTTCACGAGAAAAAGGTATGTTGAACAAATTTGCTTAAACACTTTAATAAATTCAAAGAAACGAAGAAACAAAAATAAAAACTTGGCATACATAAGAAAACAGAAGCCCTTCATGCGTTCCTAAAAGAGAATCACTTTATTTCTGGTACCCTGTTGCTTCTGGGAGACCAACAATTTAAAATCAATCACAGATAAATAATCCTAATGTATTTTGCAATCCCACGTTTAGTCCAAGGATTTATAATCTCAGGTAAACATTGGAAATGTATCAGGATTCAAATGGAGTACATACCTCTAATATAAAACTGATCACATATTTGTCTGAAGGAATAATGATCACCAGTTCCAGTATCGTAGTTGTCCTCAAAAATCAAATGCTTGAAGCCAGCTTTCAGTGCTTGTTTTAACCTGATTATCGGAGGTCAAACTAAACATGTAAGTAATCTAAAACAATATAAAGTCGACAAAGATGTAAGATGCATATATCGCTGCATATATTCTTGAGATAAAATTTACTATTAATGCTATACCTCTTTAATTCATTTTGATGGTCATCAAAAAAGACAAGAACCCGGCTCAGATCTTTGATCCCATGTTTCCGCATAACTCTTCCCCAATCCATGCTTCCGAAATCCACAAAATCCTTCCCAGCAAAGTAGGTGCAATTCTCATCAACATAAGCAGGGCCTTTCTTAAGGTACTTCTCAGGATGACGAGGTGTAATGGAGACAATAGGTGTGCCCGGATTCGCTTGTCTCAGAACCCATGTGGAATGCCCTTTGAACGCACCACTCTCAATCATCAACTCAGGCTTCAGCCATTGCGCCATAAACCACAGTCCAAAACTGTGGTCGAAACCCATTCCGAACATGTTGTTCTTAATCGGTCGTGTCTCGTATATTGGCACAAAATCCTCAAGAGCCTTGAGCAAGTCCTTGGACGTCCATTCAACAGTCTTTCCATGTTTCGATCTGCCTTTTGACAAGGATAACAATATTACAGGCGTAAACTCACAAACTCTCACATATTCCAACCACATTATAGATATAAACTACAAAACGTCAAACATCATTACAAGATCGCCTTAAACAAAGATAAAATATTTAACACTTGTATTCTAGTAATGTTATTTCCTATATGGTCGCAACTTGTGACACCTAATTACCGGAGCAAAACAAATATCAACAGTTTTGCCATGTTTCGATCTGTCTTTCGACGAGGATAACAATTTTACAGGCATAAACTCACAAAACCATCACATCGTCAACCACATCACATATTCAAATTACGAACACCAAACATCATTACAAGACCGCCTTACGCAAAAATACAAATCATCAACGTATGGTCGGTATTTTCTATATTGTCGTTACTCGATATCGCGACACCAAACTACACGAGGCAAAACATCGATCAATACAGCAATTAAACACACTCAATTCCTACTAGTAATGTTACCACTGAGCTAACAAATCAAGTAAAACACACCAAAACATACAGATTCAGTCAAAATCACAAATCAGATCAAATTACCGTATCGAATTAGAGATTTAACAGCTAATAACTTACACCAAGGAACACCGAGGGATCCGAAATCGGATTCGAGCCCGTCGAATCCGAAGAACTTCAACCGCGAGATGTGATCCGAAGAGGAGGTCGATATGCAGACCAAATCTCGCGAGTAGACGATCACGGACGAGATAACGACGATAATCACCACGATAATGAGCACGGGCCAGTAGTATCCGGTTCGGGTCAAGTAATTTGCGATCTGAGCGGCGATTGGTATGTGCTTACGCGTTTTCGACACGTCATCTCCGCCGTCTTCTTCGCCGCCGTCGGCGGTGTGAGGCGGCCGGCGAGTGGTAACCGCTCTTTCGAGCATTTCGGTTCGATTTTGGTAGCGTCGAGGAGTCACTGTGTGGGTCAGTTCGCAGTGGAGTGCAGTGAGCGAGTGAGATCTCAATTCTCAACTGTGGAGATTAGTGTGGGGGGGTATTTTGATTTAGTCCCTTATCTTATGGGTTATATTGGTTTCACCCCTACATTTTCTTCTTCTTGGTTTGGTGGGCGGGTGGGTACATGTAAGCTCCATTAATATTGCAAACAAGCTAATCCCGAACCGTGAGTTCTTTTCTAGATTAGCTTTGTCCGAAACATACCTATACATAAATCGAGATAAGATCGGCATCGCCCCTTCGATGCTTATGTCAACAAAGTATAAAAGATGATGATATATTGAAAATGAGATAGATCAAATTCGGATTGTACGCAAACTCTGGTTTAATGTCGAATATGGAGATATACGAATAATATAGTATGTCAAATTTGGCTAATATATCGAAACGACTATGTTCAAAGCTAGGTTCGATATATAGTGAGTGCATAGTAAAACTGTAATAAGTGACTTACTTCGTTATCATGACCTCGTGTATGTAGGCCTCGAGATCTCAGACTACACGCCACATTTTTCAAGTATATCGAACATATTTCCATACGTTAAATCTTCAACTTTACATATGGCTTTCTAAACCTGTTTACATTTACATGGATACAGTTCAATATAAATGTAAGTCGGATAATATGTTCGATGTACGGGCTGGACCACTTTCCAGTGCGTGCGCCATCCCTGATCCACGAGGTTTATTCTAGAATTGCCACTTAGGCGAGACCCCACTATCCCATATCATTTCTAAATCTTGGAAACTGGTGTAATTTAGTAAGAGTTATTTGCTCTCTCCCATTACTATCACTTTAACTCACCCTTGTTACTTGAAATATACTCAATGAATATCAGAATAAGACGTGGTTTTGCAAAATTGACAAAACTCAAACTACCATTTAGAATGTGTATTATATGATCAATATCATTATTTGATACTGAGTGATGAGGCCCCTCTCCCAGACCCCCTCTTTGAACCCCTACCACCGTCCCCTCCCCACCTGACCCCACACAACCACCCACCCATGTCCAGCCAAACTTTACCTTTCCACCTCCTAACTCCATGACCAACACCCAAACTTGGTCCTACACCACAAGCTACAACTACGCCCCCAACTTATAAACAAAATTTGGTCCACCAAACGCCGCACACGTTCTTTCCATCATGGTTAGATCGTTCAGCCACAATCCCACCTCTAACACCAACGCACCAACTATGCAAACATCAAGTCAACACTCCCCCCAATCCGACACCTCCCATTTTTCCCCAATCGAGCTTGAAATACTACGTCAATCGTGGAGAAACGCCTTAATAATCCAAACCACGGGACTTCTTCGGCTAATCCTTGATATGGAAACTCATCTTCAACGATGATGGCGACTCCCTACCCCTCTAAAAATCACAGATCTAGGAATAGGGCATTATATCGCAATATTTCAAAGTCCCGAAGACTATCTTATCGCGTTATCAGAAGGACTGTGGTTTCTATTTAACAAGTATCTTGCGATTACCACTTGGCGTCCAAACTACACCCCGTCTACCGCTCAACCCACATATATGTGTGTATGGCTTCAACTTCCGGATCTGCCATTGGAATACTACAACCTGTCAGTTTGGAAACTATCAGAGCTATGATCGGAAAACCAATAAAGGTGAATCTTCATACTACCCAACTCGAAAGAACAAGATATGCATGTTTATGCGTTCAAGTTGACACCACAACTCCGCTACGCCAAACTGTTCCGCTCGACTTTCGGTGCCAACAAAGTGAGTACGAATTAAGAACGCATTTTGCTTCGAGTGTGGATGCATTGGGCATTTTAAATCAAAATGTCTGCGGCTAAATTCATGTCCGACACCGCCAAGTACACCGGAGAAGTAAACTACGCCGACAAGCACCATAAACTCCAATGCCTCTGGAAACAGCTCAACACCCCACGATTCCAACAAACAAGATTCAAAGGAAATGAAGGAGGGTGGACGCTCATTCGTCGGGAAATGACGTACGGGGACAGGCACCTAGATCTGACTCAAGAAATTTCAATCACAAAAGTCAAAATATGGGTAAATTTCTTGCTCCAAAGCCCAATAAAAGTGGCCCAAACTTTTCTCCATCTAGCCCACCTGATCCAATAACTCCCACTACTGAATTGGGTATTGGGCCTAAAGTAACTCAACTGCCCAATAATTTCAAAAGTCATAGCCCAAATCAGCACCTCCCCATCCCACGGTCCATATTAGTCCTCACCATCAATCCCAACCGTCCAATTCGTTGGAGCACAGATTCGTCCGTGCACCAACCACACCGAATTTGACCCACCCTTCCCTCTCCTGCTCACGTACGACACCACCCCCGCCCACCTCTGCAACACCACAATAACAATCTTCTGCCACTACACCGCCCACACCTTACGCCCCATCAAAAAAACCAATAACCAGATCGACTCCACCGCCCAAACACCGCCCACCCGCGACAATAAATCTCCAAACGCCCACAACCAAAACCACTATCTTCTTCAACCACCCCCACCTGATCCGACCATCACCACCCACAATGCCATTGTTCACAGCACCAAAACGCCCACCAACACCACCGAACGACGACCATTCACCTCCACCACGGCGCCGCCGCAACCCGACGCCACCACCACCACATCAGCCACGCCACCACTAACCGCCACAAATTCATTTCCCCCACCCGAACCCACTACCTCCGCCGAATCTCGCAGTCGTCGCACCTCCGATAATACTCCTACCATACCAAATCATCCACCCCAACACTAACTCTCTATCGATATCAGAATGCTACCGCCACCACCAAGCCTCGACCTGCTCCACGAGGGAGATGCCGAGAACACCAACACCACTTGCAGCGACACCATCACCGACCACTTCCCATCTACCACTGGACTCGATCCTATCAGTGACAACACCAACGCTCAACCGGTTGTTGCTAGTTATGCCATCCATAGCCACAAGGATTTCTTCAACCCATATGTCTTCCAGGCCCAGTTGCCCCCCAAGCCCAATTCCTATAACACCTAACTTATATCATATTCCAAGCCCAGCCCAAAGAGTGGGGCCTCAAGATACTCTAATTGTACCCTGTGAATGACGTTAGAGGTAGTGAGATATCAGCTATCGTTGCGTCAAGTAACCATCTCTATACACTTGCCTTACATAATAACTACCGCCTCTCGCAATTCATTATGCCACATCCATTTGACACCTACTACAAACTTCCAACAAGCGAACTGGAATTCAGTTCAGCACCAAAATGATCAAAGCGACCATGAGATCCCCCATCCATCTTATCATGACTTGTGTCACCATAGTTAATTTCAATATCTTGGCAAATGGCCACACTTCCTTTTCTTGGAACCCTACCAAAGGGCTCAGGCAAGGCGATCATATGCCCCCTTACATGTTCATTATTTTTATGGACATGTATATCCATCTAACTGTCCTTAGTAGCCATAATAACTCCTTTAAGGCTCTTAAGGCTAGCAAACATGGGCCCCTTGTCCCTATTGTATGCTTTTTAGATGACTGTTTTGTGTTTTGCGACACTGGTCCAAACACAATCATAACTCTACAATCCAACTTAGAGATGTTTGCTTAGGTGGCAGGTCAAACGGTACACTGGAACAAGTCTAAAGTTATCTTTGCATCTAGCGTTAATTCTCAAAGGCGTCTTACCCTAGTTAACCAGCTTAACATGGATCTCTTTACGCCAGTGGATAAATACTTATACCAGTGTGGCCGGGACGGTCGAAAACCCAAATCCTCCAATCTCTATTGGAAAGAGCATCGACTCGCATTGATACATGGTGCAACCGCGTGCTCTCTATGCCATGTAGAGAAGTTCTCGCCAAATCTTCCCTTTCGGCTACCCATCTCATGCTATGCCTGTCTTTAGACTACCTAGCACCACAATTGCCAAATTCAAAGCATCCACTAATAAATTCTTGTGGAATGTAAAAACAACAAGAAAAGCTAAAGCAAATGTCAGCTGGGACACAATATGCCTTCCCAAAGAGCTAGGGGGTCTGGGCATCCGAGATTTCCCTAATATGAACAATGCATTTCTCCTTTTTGGGCACAAGTTCTTCAAGTTGAGTACTACAGAGAGTCTCACTTGCTCCTAGAACAACCTCGCGCTTCCCATAGCTGGGGTTGGAAGTCAATTCAATCCATTTTACCTTACCTATCCAAATCAATTCGATGGCATGTAGGACAAGGCACCAAGCTCAGTTTTTTGTTACCAAATGGCTAGGCAACTCCGCCATAGCTGACTTTGTAATGCCCCTAAAATTTGAACAAAAATAGAAATTTATAGTTTAGTCCTCAAACTTTTGAAATAGCATTTTTTGACCCAAACGTTTGAGAAAAAATGCATTTTAGTCCTTGAACGAAAATTAACCATTTTTTATTATCTTATATGCTTCAAATATCTTTACAAAATATATTTTACAAGTACATATTGATCTTGGAGTTTTTTTACCTATAAACAACAAGAATAATATCACATCTTTTTGAATGGTTTTGAAATCAGCCACATCACTCTTGTGACAGTTGGAATCAGATTTTGGTGATTAGTTGTTAAAAAATTAAAGTTGGACAGTAACCTAATTTGTTTAAACATGTATTAAAATATATATATATATATATATTTTAATCTATATGCATTTTGTTTGAATTAGACATATCACATTTTAAGTTATGGAAGAAAAATCAGCCAAATCTCCCTATTATCAGATTAGAATCTTCATTAGGTGGCCAGGGATAAAGAAACTAAAGTGGGACTTTAATTAAAAGTATTTTAACATAATTTTTTGACTATAGATAGAAGGCTTTCTTCCAACAATTTTCACACCCAAAGTTATTTCGGTTTTTCCTTCTTTCTTCCTATGAATCTATAAGTTAGTGGGTCTACTTTCAGGATAAAATCATCCCAAGTTTTGATCTCATCATTTTCTACCCGAAAATACCCCAAAACTTTTATTGCGCGTAAATTATCCATTCGACCTTGCACCTTCGAAAAATCATAACTCATTGTAGAAAAATCCTTTTTGATCAAGGTGAACATGCCGAATACTCCTTATGATGTCCTTTAACTTTCATATGAAGAAATGTTTTTCAAATAATGTGATTTAGTGGGTCGAAATTCCTAAATCGTAGAATGTTCTCTGAAAATCTAAAAATAAGTTCTATATTTTCAAGAATTATTTAGCATAGCAAACATTTGGATTTTCCTTCCAATTTGGGTACACATGTTCCTCATGATGTTAGGTACTAGAAAACACAAAAATATTTGGGTACAAAGTCCATTTGGATATCCGATTGAAGGTAAACCCGACATTGCGATGATTTTCAGTACTTTATGTTCTTAGTTTATGATTGAAAATAACCATCATGATTTCATGATTGGTCACTCACATATGACTCTTATAAGATATAACAATGGTTAGAATCACTTTAATATAATTTGTAACTATTGATTGATATTTTTGAGATTTTTCAATAATATATAAATAGTATATTTATCATGTTTAACACAACCTTATATATGTTTAATAAGATTATCATATATACTTTCGTGGTTTAATCCTTTTATATGATTATGTATCATAAATGAAACATTCTTTGATCCTTTGATCATTTACCTTGATTAAGTTTACGTATTAATATTTTTATAAGTTATAAATACAATGTAATGAAATTTAAGATAATCTTGAAACAAAATAATATAACTAAGTTATATAATTTTCTGGATTGCTTCATAAGATAATTGTTTGATGTCATGATTCCTGAAAGTTTTGGATGTACTAGAGACTTAAAGAATGGTTTTCTATAAATCAGTTAAGTAATATATTTTGAAGATTTATTATGCATCAAATTAAATAGCTTATCATACTATACTTAATATTACTGTATACTTACTATTTGAAATGATTTTCTAACATTAGAAAAATTACAACTACAATTATAAATATAAATATATGTTTGCTTAAGATAAATCTTGAGATATCGATTAAGTATACAAAGTATATTTAATATTTAACTTAACGACATCAAAGTTTATCGCATAAGATTTTCATCAATGATATGTGATATTTACTTAAATTAGTATTAGCTACCTTTTATTAACAAGAACTTCCTGAGATTTCATTAACACGTAAGTTGAATAGTACATATGTTTATTGTGGTGAGTTATGATTATTTAGTTAATTGATATTATCTTAATGTTATTAAAGGTTTGACAAATTAATCAACGACAAACACGATTTCCCGCACAAATAAAGGCGAGGTTCGATCTGATTTCGTTCTAGCCCAATTTGGCATCCGACCCTGAGGAACTTAAACAAAAAAGTCACACCTTCGTTACCAAACAACGAACACCATCTAACTCATCATATTCCTATTTTCGCAATTCATTGAATAACATGATTTTCTCGCTCATCCTTAAATCATATACAATCATTAATTATTTATTACTTATTGATTCATAATCATGGAATTTCTTCGATATTATAATCTCATCTGGTGGTTCTTGAACTGTGCAAAGAGCAACGAATTATGTTTGGGACTTGTAGCTCAGAGAGCAACAAATGTTATCCGGTTTACTAGCTTGTTTGTTTATCATCCATTGGGACACCTTTGGGAAGTTGGGCCCAGGAATTGAGTCAATTTACTGTGAGGCAGTAAGGACTGCCGGTTTAAGTGATTTCTCTTGATGCTCATTTATCTAGGCGCCGCTTGCAGTCACGGGTTTGCTGTAACCTGCGTGCTGGATCGGCATGTACTCGATCATGTCACCTGTTTTGTTTGAAAGGTCGCTCCTCGTCGGGAGGTATAAGATAGTATTTGGAAGTATAAGGTTGGATTGGTTTACTGTTAACGCACATGTTCAAAAACTATTTCTAGAATATTACGGTACGATTGTCACATCAAATTATCTATTAAACTATTTCTATCGGTAAGATCATTCCTAGAAATATATCAATTGAGTCATCATTAATTCTTGCATTGCCACTTGTTTTGTATGAATCTCACTAAGTCATCAAAAACTTATTCCTTGTTTCTCCTGTATGTCCATTCCTCAGGATAAGACCAACGTGGCAGCATCACACGAATAATTTTGCCAATCTTGCCTTTTGAAATATTCGTGTAATTGAAAATGGTTTATCATCAGTACGTAATTATTAAAGTTGTCAAACTAATGTATTTTCTAGACTTTCGATGTGTATATTAAAGTTATTTTTTTATCATTATGTGTATGGTTGATCATGAACTGTGATACCCTTTCCTACAAGACGTGTTTTAGTCTGAGTTGGGTAAGTGTCTGGCCAACACCGAACTAACTCGTATCGGAATGCAACTCATGGGGTGATGCCGTCACATACTTCATTAATATCCCCCACCTCTCATGTCCATGTCCATTTTGGAAGTCATCAATCACAGTAGCCGAACTTGGCAGCTGGGCCAAGTGGCTCCGTTTCTCCCTCCTTATATCATCGGTGCCATTCTAGGAACTTCGATACCCCAAATAGGCATGCACGGCAGTTTTTCATGGGCTTGGTCGGCTAACGGTAAATTCTCAATCTAGTGCATATTATATGCTTAGAGTGGATACCACAAAAGCCGTTAATCCCCACCTCCCTTGGAAAATCATCCATAGACCTGAAGTCTACCTGAGAGTTCGCTCTTTTATGTGGCTTTTTTGTTATGGTAAAACCCCGACCAGGGCCCGACTCTTCACCCAACAACTCATTATCGATCCACTACGCCCTCTTTGCCGGCAACACCATGAAACCATTGAACATCTATTCTCCTCTTGTCAACTCATCCACCTTGAGCTACATAGAAATCTAGAAACAAGCTGGTTTTTTAAAACATTCATTCACCACCCCATCAGTCCAATCCATTTACTACCACTAAGTCCATAGTACCACATTCCAGCAAAACAAAAGCCTCGACGAATCCACACAACAAAACCACACCATGCACCTTAAATGGAGCCCACCACCAACAAGTTATGCGAATTAAATGTAGATGGACCGGCCTATGGCAACCGAGGACCTTCAGGAATTGGAGGTATACTTTGGGACTCAGATGGCACTTTCATGCTTGCTTTCTCAGCGTCGATAGGATATTCCACCAACAAGCAAGCCGGATTTTGGTCGCTCCGCGACGGTTTGCGACATGCACGAGATATGTAGATCTCCCACATTGTTATTGCTACGGACTCTATTTTTTATGCTTAATTGCATCACCAGGACACAGAAGACACCAGCACATCTCTTTGGACTACTGACGGAGATTCAGAATAGCGTCACGCTATTCATGAGTGTCACAACCATGTTTTGTTACCGAGAAATTAATCAGATTGCCGACACACTCACAAAATTGGGTGCATCTACAGTGCTATCTACCGAAGACCAGTCAGACCAACTTTTGTCGTCCGTTTACAATATTTGGGACACTTGTCTCACCTGGATGCAACATTTAATGTTGTTTGATTGTAATTCTGTTGTTACACATATTTTGTTTTCTCCCATTCCATGTACTAAAACAGTTATTTTGATATAATAAATAATATCTTATCATTGTTAAAAAAATGTGTATTATATAATTTGGATACACAAACTTTTTCAATTTATGTGGAAAATATTCAATCCAGCTAGACACTAGTTGAGACTAATTTATGGAGTCTCTAGCTCCTAGGTAGGTCTAGAAATTACGTAGCACAAATGTTTGCCGACCTAGTTTGGACCAAAATACATATTATCATAGAGAGAACAGTTACACAATCATTTGTGTGAATTTAAGGCTACTAATTCGTATATTAATTGTTGGACCATTTCCGAACATTAATTTATAACAGCTCATGAGCTTGGTGAATTCGATTGGCAAAATTTGCGAGTTATTATGTGAGTCCAAAACTTTATTAATACACTCTTATAAAATAATTAATTAATGACTATGGGTTTAATTCTACGATTCACATAATAAAATTATATATATATATATATATATAAAAAAGTTGGACGAGATGTTTACTTCTTTCAGTTCACAAAACTGAGGACATATATATTGGACTAATGTTTTATTTATACCACTCAACATTATATATAAGGACACGAATATTATCGTTAACATCAATTGACTATATATATCAAAGTGATATATATATAACCAAACATCCTTTTCAAGCAAAGGCAATCTATATGATTCGTGATATTACCAAACATCTTTTTCAAGCATAGGGCGATCAATATGATTTATATACTATGCGGTTCATATATCGATATATATATATATATATATATATATATATATATATATAAGTACGCCATAAGTCCATAACCTAGAAAATGAATTGTTAACGTGTGGGGTTCAATAAGATGGACCAAATGCTTACTAGAGATGGTTTTTCATTAATTATTCGCCATAGAGTAGATATGTACTTCACCTATTTATAAGTACACTCAATAGCAAAATAAAACTACAATAACTCTTCAAGCAACAATATTAATTTCCACCATATATGTGTAACCATCACTAGCTTCACTTAAACCTCCTCTCTACTTCTCTTCTTCTCCATAGTTCACACACTATCACACTCCTTTCCACATTATCCGTGTGTTGTCAAATGATCTTCTGTCTCACTGTGTGTTGACCGTTTAGAATGACGTCTTCCCAACTAGAAGACGACCCTCCTAACCTATCCTTCGCAATCAGGGGAAACAATATTAATCCTTTCCTAAGAAGCAACTCCACCAAAGAGCGGCCTCCACAACTCCCGGACGACGACGCTATATGCTTCCCTCCACGACGGAGCACCGCCAATGCTGCATCGCTCTCCCTACAACAATACATCGAACCCTTCCAATCTCCCGCCCCTCGCGTATTCAACGCGGACACCTCCAAACACGACCCTGCCGCGTACCACTGCATCTCCTCCGTGCTAAAAAAAGACGGACAAATCCTATGTGCCGCCTCCGCCAACGGGCTGGTTTACACGGGCAGCCAGTGCAACACCATCCGCGTGTGGAAGCTGCCCGAGTTCACCGAGTGCGGGCAGCTTAAGACCAAGGCCAGCATGGTGGTTGCTTTGCAAGTGTCGAACGATAGGGTTTATGCGGCTTATGCTGATTGTAAGATCAGGATTTGGAGACGCACGTGGCAAGGGGTCGTTAAGCACGTGCGGGTGGGGACAGTGCCGACCACGGGGAGTTTCGTCCGGAGTTACATCTCCGGCAGGGATAAAACGGTAACTTCATTGCTGTAATTAAATCACTAGCTAGCATTTAATTAATTAAGCTTCTTTTAATTAAATGCATGTAATTGAAATCTTAGCTAACGGTTGGCCGCCATGCATCTCACTCTAAGCGACTGAGAGTTTTTAATGTTTCCTTAATATTAATGAATCACCTGCTAAATTTAAATCTCTTTATTCTTAGATTATATATATATATATATATGTGTGTGTGTGTGTGTGTGTATATTGTTCAATAATTATTCGAATCCATACTAGATTTTCTCTAAATTAAATATAGTTATATATATATATGTTATTAAAGCAGGTTAAAGTAGATTTATTTTTCATGTTGTATCATTCCTATTAAATATAAGTCGTCCTAATTAAATTACATGCATTAAACTAGACAAAAGAAAAACTTTATCCTAAATTTTAATAATCTACCTAAGGCAATTAATATCTTGCTAATTAATTCTTTATATTTGTCGTAATCTCAATTCTAAATATAAAATTTCTAGTATTTCTGATGGTATAGTTTATATTTACTTATTAACGCACTCACAGCCGTCGAACTACGTAGGACTTTATTTACTGCTATAATTATATGCCTGGCCTAATTAATAATATAATCTCGCATGTCAGTTGAGCCCATTGATCTTAAGTCTACGGCTTCACCTGTCCCATCTAGCTGGTTTTATTTCCAAATGATCAATTCATGAACATTAACACTGCTGTACCAATAAGTTGAACTGGAGAAGTAGCTTAGCTAGAATCCATAATGACTTACCAAACTCACTGAGTCACAATGACTGCTTGTGCGTTGTACTCATCAACTTTCCACTCATATATATACACGTTATAAATAAGGCATGCCAATTAACTAGGCCCCTTTTGAAATAAATTCCTGTCGGCCTTAATAATCTGTAAATCACACAATTTTTGTAAAGAAAGAATACATGTTCCCGCTTTAAGTAAGTCCAAATTTGTGATCACAGATGAAACATCTTGGACCAATCTCATCGCTGGCGATGAATGCATCCGACGACGTTTTGTACTCGGCATCGTTGGACAAGACAGTCAAAGTTTGGCGAATTTCCGATTTGAAATGCATTGAAACCATTCAAGCACACTCTGACCCAATCAACGACATAGCGGTGGCGGACGACGGGGTTTTGTATACGGCCTCAGACGACGCCACATTGAAAGTGTGGAGGCGCATCTTTTGCAATGAACCACGATCACATTCGCTAACCGTAACCCTACCAGCCAAAAACTCGCCGGTCAAAACCCTAGCGTTGACTTCGGATGGCGCGGTTCTGTACGGAGGGTGCAGCGATGGGTATGTACATTATTGGTTGAAGGGTTGGTTTTCGGGGCAGTTGCAGTATGGTGGTGCGTTATCTGGGCACACACATGCTGTGATGTGTTTGTCGAGTATGGATAATTATTTGGTGAGTGGTTCAGCTGATGTGACGGGTCGGGTTTGGGTTAGGGCTTCAGATGGAGCTCATTGTTGCATTGCGGTGTTGCGAGGTCATAGGAGTCCAATTAGATGTATTGCCTTATTGGCGGGCCGCCGAGGTGTTTTGGATGAGACTGTTGATGAAGAAGGTTGTACAGTTTGCACTGGGAGTCTTGATGGAGTGCTTAAAGTATGGCGAGTGAGAAATAACCAAAGTCAATTTCAAGATTCATCGCAAAATGGTCAAGAATATTTCAAGTTGGTTTAGGAAATTTATATATCATGTAAACAACAACAACCAAGCCTGTAATCCCAATTAAATTGTTTGTTGTTGTATATATCATGTAAAATGGTGTATTACTTCTTATGTATTGTTAGATTTCTCGTGATACGTGGGATATGTTTATATATGCAATGACAGCGGTTAGAGGAATCATCATTTTTACATTGTCATTGCTCATAATATAAAATAACATTTAATTGGTGGTCCTATTGGTTACATGTTCGAACGGTTGAATCGGTCGAATTGCTAATCGAACCGTTACACATGTAGTTTTAAATTCACCAATAGGAGAAAAAATGGCACAATGATTTTTGTATTCTTAAATATCATCATATTATCTAATTAAGATATGGAATTATTAAAACTAAACTATAAGAGTACGTATTCTAGTGTATATATAATATTATATATATATATATATATATAACTAACTTACACATATATACACTCTATATATATACTATTAACTAAGGGAAGAGCTCCTACACTCACAAATTGGTAGTTATGATACCAACTTTTCAGTTTTCTAAAATAACTCATTTATAATTCCTCACAAAAGTAAAAAGAGAGCGCATAAATGTCAAATAATCATAACAAGCCGTGTACACACGATATATCTGATTCAAATGTGATATTATCCAATTTCATAACTGACCACTCCCCCACGTTCTCTTTCTCTTTCAGTTTCTTTTATAACTCTCCATCTAATCACATTCTACTTTTATTCTGAAATAAACCTCGCTACTCTCCATTCACCCTCAAAAGTCAAAAGTGAGTACATATATGCACAGTAATTTTCGGTTTATTCAGTCCCTTTTATCGGATCATTACAAGTTTATTTTGGTCTTATTTAGTCACGGTAATAGAACACAGTAAAACAATACAATCGGAATATAAATAACCAAAATAATGTTAATCCAATAAAGTAAACCGGACTAACTTTGTCCGAAATACCTACTATCTATTACAGATCTTACACTGATTTAAATATGTAAATAACAAAAATTAATCAACGCATTGAATTGCGGTTGTTCGATGTGCGCCTCGAACGGTACTGATTCGATGCCAGGTTGATTCGATATGGTTTTGATAAAATACTGTTGGTGTCGAATTCAGATACGTGTCGAACAATGGGGCGTGTCGAATAGGGTGATTCGATGTGGTAAGGTTGGGGCTCGGGTTCGATCTGCCTCTGAATGCTAAAAGTCGGGATATATATAATAGCCTCGTTTTGCGGGGCCCATAAACAGTTGTATAAAGCGCATCGAATCATATTGATTCAATGCGCGCATCGAATGAGGGTTATTCGATGCGCTGAAGGTGTCGAATTGGGCCAATTAGATATGGTCTTGGGCCGACCCAATTCACAATGCTGGGCCAATCCTAAAATACCCATATCACATCAGGTGGTGTTAGTGCTGATTATACTACCATAAGGCTTGGTGGTATTAGTGCTGGCACTCGGGTGCCTATTGTGAGCGATTTTGAACGTCACGAAGATGCTACTACACGGAGATTGGTGTTGACGCCAACCTCTACTGGTGGACGCATAAAAGTTGGGACTAATCGCCAGATCCATATAATGGAAGATATTGATGTTGAAGATGAGAGAATTGCTGCCAATCTGGCCAGGTTTAATGCGGCTAACCCCACATTTAGGAAAAAAACGAAGAGTAGACGAAGCGAGCTCCTCTCGTCCAGTCGGTGAGGATTGGTTTTCTTCCGCTAAAAGGAAATTGGCGGAAGAAGAATCTGCGCGGGATGCTCAGGACATACCTCCACCTCCACCTAGACGGCCTCGCCCTTCAGGGAATCCGAGACCGGCCCCTCTAGGAAGTCTTGTTAATTATGATTTTCTCAATGTTGAGAATTCTGAATCATTAAGCGCCACACTGGGCAGTTATAGGTTAAGAGAGGAGCAAGCTGGAGAAATAATGCAGAGTCTATGGGCTCAGCTGGATCGGCAAGCCGTAATAAACCGTTTAGGATATCATGGTTTAGCTCGCTTTGGAAGTCTATGCTTCGCGGCTGTCATTCTAGCAGTATATCGGCTATGTAGGGATTATAGCGGTTTGGTTGAAGTGCAGAGCCAACACAATGCTGTCGTCGACAATCTACGCGCTACTATTCATAACGGGGATTATAGTCGTCGAAATGCGCTGAAACATTCTAGGGAGGCAGAAAAAAGAGCGTCTAAAGCCATCTGCGACAAACATGATGCCGAAGTTAAGGCCAAGAAAACAGAAGATGATGCTGAAGCCTTGCGTACTGAAATTATTGCACTTAAAAAGAATAACAAATCCTTGAAACGTGAAAATTCCTCTCTTCAGGCTTCAAATGTGGACGCGGAAAATGCTATTTCCAATTTGCGCCGTCGAATTCAGTATTTTGAATCTGAAGATTATAAATGTGCGATCGTCTGAGATTTTACGCAAAGTAATGTATATAAATTCTTGGAATTACTTCGCGGTGCTACTGATATGAAATATGGAATGGAAGTCGGTGTTGACCAAGCGGAATATCTTGGGTACCTCGGAGAGGGTTTTCGCAAGGATATGCTTGATGCAAGTCGTAACTCAAGAATGGAGACCCTAGAGGCTAACAGTGATGATGATAATGACGATTTACATACTCCTAGGCCTGGTGATTCATTTTACGCCGTGTGGCGCGATTGTAAAAAACCAAATGTAGCTGGCTCCAGCTCCTTAAAATCGAGCTCACCTATGTCCTATGAAGGAAAAGAAAAAAACACTCCTAGCGCTTCTCTGGGCGATTCAGAGAATATCAAAAGAGCTCTTCATGATGCTTTTGGTTCGAGCGATGATGATTCAAAATTACCGCCGAGAACTTCTAAGTCTACAATTTTTCTCCGAAGTCCTCCAAAGACAACGGGTCTTGAAAATAATCTCCATGCAGCCTCGGATAAAAGGAATAGGGTGGCAAGCGCATCTAAGACTTCTGGCCCTACAACAGTCTTACGAGGCGGAACGCATCCTACCCAAGGTGACAGGGTTTCTGTGCTGGAACGTAATGTACCTGATCCATCATTTAGTGCACAGAATCTGATTTCTCCTAGTAGATATCAACTCAGTGATCCTACTGGAAGAGTTGAAGTTGACTTGCCCGATGATTGGGCCCAAACTGACGAATTGATTCTTACAGAGGATCAAATTCACAGCAATTGTGCCAACTTTGCGCGTTCAGTGGGTGTGGTTCTTCGTCCGGAATCCTCTCATTCATCGAATGAGTAGCGATATTTTGTTAAACTATATTGTGGATATTAGGCCTTTTGTTTTGTATAGAGTCGTGTAACTTTTTATCGGTTGCTTTTTAATGAGAATGACTCAACCGTTTGACATTATACCCTTTTAATTTATGTTTACTCCCGTATTGTTTCTTTCCAATTTATTCCCAAAAACATTATTTCATTCATTTGTTTGCTGTTGAGTCAATATTTTTCTGATGTTCGATAATGGTGTTTGACATGACAAATATGAGCCTTTTGAGCTATTATTATTATCATTATTAAGGCATGCATACTGTACCTGAGAAATTAGATCTCTTTCGCCTTTATCGCGCTGTTATTTTGTCAATGCTGATCATAAGAAATTGGGCCACATTTGGCCTTCTTATCCCATCGTCAAATTCTTCCTCCTAGCATGAGGGGGTGGACCAGTCCGGGCCTTCTTATCCCTCCATTATGCTCTTCCTTTTGGCATGCGGGGGTGGATCACTTTGGGCCTTCTTACCCCTCCGTCATGTTCTTCCTTTTGGCATGCGGGGGTGGACCACTTTGGGCCTTCTTACCCCTCCGTCATGTTCTTCCTTTTGGCATGCGGGGGTGGACCACTTTGGACCTTCTTACCCCTCTGTCATGTTCTTCCTTTTGGCATGCGGGGGTGGACCACTTTGGGCCTTCTTACCCCTCCGTCAGGTTCTACCTGTGTCATTGGGTGAATAAAAATTTTGCAGTTAATAATTCGTAAAGGATTAATATCAATTGAAGTGTATGTCACATAATATTTGATGAACTTTATTCCATTTTATGCATAGTAACGCCTGAGATGTTGCACATTCCATGGGGGTTTCTGTTGAATTCCTCTTAAAGATTCCAAATAGTAATATCCTCGTGAACTCGCTCACGTAACTCTACAAGGCCCTTCCCATTTTGGTTCAAGCTTTCCGATATGCTGTTTATCTGCAATACTTCTCAGAACCAAATCTCCTACTTCAAAATTTCTGAATTGAACTATTTTATCATAACTTTTGGCCATTTCTGCTTTAAAAGCGACAGTACGCTGATACACATCATCTATTGTCGATCCTATCATATCCAGATCCATTTGTCGCAGCCGGGCTGATTGCCCTGGATCATAATCAGTAATTATGCGCGTTGGCATACCTATTTCTACAGGTAACACTAGGGGTGTACATAAAACCGCCACCCGTCCGACCCGCTCGCCACCCGACCCGCGCCACCCGCAAACCCGCGGTTTGAATATTTTTTGCAAAGGTAGCAATTCATTTTGATGGTAACCCGCCTCCTGGCAGGCGGGTCGCGGGTTTACCAGCCCACCCGCCCACCCGCCTTCTAAATATAAAAGCCTAAGAAAAAAGCCCCATTTATATAGGTTTTTTTTTCACCTCACCCTAATACGCCTCACCCCTCTCTCTCTCAAGTCTCAACTCAGCCGCCACCACCACTACCTCTCCGCCACAACGCACACTCCAGCTGCGCAGAAGGGTACAACAACCATGGCGCACGTCAATGTCTACCGCAACTATGGAAAGACGTTCAAAAAGCCCCGTCGTCCGTACGAGGAGCGATTGGACATAGAGCTGAGGCTTGTCGGAGAGTACGGTCTCCGGTGCAAGAGAGCGATGTGGATGGTGCAGTACGCTTTGAGCCGGATCCGTAATGTTGCGAGGAACCTGTTGACGCTCGATGTGAAGGATCCGCGTCGGATCTTCGAAGGTGAGGCGTTGTTGAGGAGAATGAACAGGTACGGATTGCTAGACGAGAGCCAGAACAAGCTTGATTACGTGTTGGCGTTGACCGTGGAGATTTTCTGGAGCGGAGGTTGAAGACTCTTGTGTTCAAGGCCAGATGAACTTCAAGAGACTCTCCCTTACAGACATCAAGATTGATATCAAAAGGGTCCCAAAGAAGAAGACCCTTGTTGCTGCAATGGAGGCTGCTGGTGGTTGTTAGCATTTTGGAAATGTTACATTTTTTTGGCTGAAACAATGGTGAAGAAATTAACACTCTTTTGCTCTCTTGATAGACGTGAATGGCAAATGGGAGAAGAGCTCATGGGGAAGGAAGCTTATTGTTCAGAAGATGAGGGCTGCTCTAAATGATTTTGACAGGTTCAAGCTTATGCTCGCAAAAATCAAGGTTTGTACTTTAATTTGGTGAAACATTGGCCTTTTTCCTTTTGTTTTGTTTATGCACCTTGATCAAGTTCAATATCATTTATTTATGTTGTCATTGAAGATTAGTATATTGAAACGATTATTTATGATGTCATTGATCAAGTTCAGAGGAATTGAAGCCAAGCAGCCGAACTCTACCATTCGTAAGTGTGCTAGGGTACAACTCATCAAGAATGGAAAGAAGATTGCTGCTTTCGTGCCTAACGATGGTTGTTTGAACTACATTGAGGAAAATGTGAGTGCCGACCTTTTTGCTTTAGCGTGTTCGTTTATTTTCTCAAGTTTTCCTTTAGTTAATGACGAGTGATGTGTGTTGTTTTCTCTTCCAGGACAAAGTGTTGATTGCTGGATTTGGACGTAAAGGTCATGTCGTGGGAGATATTCCTGGTGTTAGATTTAAGGTTGTTAGATTTAAGGTTGTTAAGGTGTCTGGTGTTTCTCTTCTCGCCCTCTTCGAGGAGAAGAAGGAAAAGCCTAGGTCTTAGTTATGTTAAATTGTTGGGCGATGGTTGTGGCTTTATCAGTTTTGATGTATTGACAGTTTATATCTTTCATTAGCCATCTGTACTAAACTAGACTACTATGATAGATTACTTATTAGAAGTTTGTTAGATGACATTTCTTTCCACCATCAACAAGTAACTCTAAGAACTCATTTAGTTTGATTAATGCATGTAAATTTTGTACGATTAATATTTAATATTTTTTTTTGAAATTGTGTTCTAACCCGCCACCCGCATGGTTTTAAAATTAAAATGACTCGCTCGGTCGAAGATTTTGGTAACCCGCCATATGTGGGTATGGTGTCTTTTTTTGTGGTAACCCGCAAATAGCCGCCCGTGTACACCCCTAGGTAACATAGCTTCAGTGCCATAAACAAGAACGAATGGAGTCTCCCTGTGGATGTTCTCGGAGTCGTTCTATATGCCCATAATATTCCTTGAAGCTCTTCCGGCCAAGTTTTTCCTGTACACCTCACTCTCCTTTCGAGATAATCCTTCAATGTTTTGTTAGTGGATTCCGTTTGGCCATTGGATTGTGGATGATATACTGAAGTGAGATTGTGTGATATCTTTAATTCTCCAAACCATGATTTTATCTCCTTTCTAGTAAACCGCGTGCCGTTATCACATACAATGGACCTCGGGATGCCGAAGCGGCATATGATGTATTTCCATATAAACTCGATCATATTCTTCTCTGTGATCGACGTTATAGCTTCTGCCTCGACCCACTTAGTATAATACTCAACTGCTACTATTAAGTATCATTTTTGCCCTTTGGTGGGTGGAAACGGACCCACAATATCAATTCCCCACTGATCAAATGGACATGCCACATCGATGGGTTGTAACTGACGCGCTGGTCTATGAATGAGACGAGCATGATATTGGCAACTATCACATTTCCTCGAGTAAGCTGTTGCATCTTTAAGTAGAGTTGGGCAATAATATCCCTGACGCAATATTCGTTGAGCTAAAGCTCCTCCCCCAGAATGATTTCCACAACAACCTGCATGGATTTCTTCCATGACATACTCATCTTGAGTAGGGGTCAAACATCTTAACAACGGTCCTTCGAAAGATCTTTTATATAACTCTCCATTGTTGATAGTAAATCTGTAAGCCTTTTAACACATTATGCGTTGTGCATTCAGATCTGCTGGTAGAATACCCTGCTGAAGATAAATCATGATTTCTTCCTTCCAGGATGGGTCCTCTTGTATTGCCATTATAAACTCTACCCGGGCTTCCGTGGTAATATATTTTGATATCCCAATCGAAGATTTATCAGCGACCATAAGTGTGATTCACTTTTCCGCCAGAATATCTGAAGAACTTGCAAATTTGGAAAGTGCATCTGCTTTTGCATTGTCGTCCCTAGGGATCTGAGTTATATCAAAGAATTTGAAGTTCTTTGCCAATTCTTTAACCTTAGCGGCGTACATCTTCATAGTTTCCTCACGCGTCTCATATCTTCCCGAAAAGTGATTTGCCACCAAGAGCGAATCGGTGAATACGTCCAGATGTTCAATGTTGAGTCCGAGTGCCAGTTTGACCCCATCAATTATTGCTTCGTATTCGGCTTCATTATTTGTTACCATGTAATTCAGGCTAATAGCAAATTCAAATTCCCTTCGCTCTGGGGACAGAAATGTACTCCAATTCCCCCTCCGTGAGTTGTGGTAGATCCATCAGTGTGTAGTATCCACGTCGATGTTGCCCTACTGGTTCCAACTTGATTTGATATATAAAAGATACAGCATGCGGTCTCAACTACACTGTTTCCCAGGGTCTCGGTCATGAAATCTGCTAGAGCTTGCGCTTTGATTGCAACTCGTGGCTTAAACTCCAACCCGAACTCACTGAGTTCTATTGCCCATTTCACTAATCTACCTGAGGTTTTTGGCTTTGCCAACACTTGCTTCAATGGTTTGTCTGTTACTACGGTAATTGGATGAGACTGAAAATACGGTTTCAACTTCCGAGCTGTAATAACAATCGCTAATGCAAACAACTCTATCTCCAAGTAGTTTCTCTCTGCCCCTTGCAGTACTCTGCTCACATAATGGTTTGTCTGTTACTACGGTAATTGGATGAGACTGAAAATACGGTTTCAACTTCCGAGCTGTAACAACAATCGCTAATGCAAACAACTCTATCTCCAAGTAGTTTCTCTCTGCCCCTTGCAGTACTCTGCTCACATAATGTATGGGTAATTACTGAGCTCCTTTTTGCTTGAGTAATATTGTACTGATTGCATTTGCGGATACTGCCAAATAGAGATACATCATTTCATTTTCCTCCGGTTTTGCTAACAACGGTGGGCTTACCAAATAATTCTTCATTTGTCTGAAAGCCTCTTCACATTCCGGCGTCCAAATAAAATCTTTGTTCCGCTTCATCACTTTAAAGAAAGGAAGATTCTTTTCCGCATATGTTGATATAAATCTTCCCAAGGCCGTAAGATGGCCCACCAGACATTGAACATCCCTCACTGTTCTTGGTGATGGTAGATCCAGTACTGCCTTTATTTTATCAGGTGTCGGCTTCAATTCCTCTTTCATTCACCACATATCCTAGAAACTTCCCAGTCGTTACTCCAAAAGTGCATTTTTTAGGGTTTAGTTTCATTCCGTATGTCCTCATTATAGTGAAGGCCTCATCCAAATGTCGCACATGCTCATCGGCTTTTAGGCTCTTTACAAGCATATCGTCAATATATACTTCCATCGATTTTCCAATTTGATGGTAAAACATTTTAGCCACCAACCTCTGAAAAGTTGCTCCCGCATTCTTCAATCCGAACGGCATTACCCTATAACAATACACTCTGGTATCTGTCACAAATGCTGTCTTGCTCTGATCTTGCACTGCCATGAAGATTTGATGGAAACCACTTTTTGCATCCATCATACTCAGCAATGCACATCCTGCTGTAGAATCCACAAGTAGATCTATCCGAGGCAACGGAAAAGGATCTCTCGGGCAATGCTTGTTTAAGTTAGTATAATCCACACACATTCTCCATGTAGCTTCTTTTTTCAAGACCAATACAATATTGCTCAACCACTCTGAGAATCTTATAGCATAAATATGCCGAGCTGCTAAAAGTTCTTGTATCTCTTTTTCAGCTGCTTCATTCTTTTCCTTGCTAAAATTCCACTTCTTCTGTCGTATCGGTTTCGCACTCTTATCTACATTCAAACGATGTACTATGATCCTAGAGTCTATCCCGAGAAGGTCAGAATCGGACCATGCAAATATATCCGAATTACGTCGGAGACAGTCTACCAACGCAGCCTCTATAATCCAGTCCATTTCTGCTCCAATCTTTATTACTTTCTCAGAACTCTATTTGAAAAGCTGAACGGTTTTGAACTCCCCTAAAGGCTCCATCTTACATTATTGCCATTGCTTTAACAACTACTTTTTATTTTATCTTGCTCATGTTCTTTAGGCTCAATCCGCTCTTGACTCAAATCTGTCTTTGTTTTGATCTTTTTCTCCGTTTGCCGTTTTTCAACCGCATACATGCGCCGTTTATTTGTCATCCTATCTGCTCTATCTAAACAGTGTTAACGGTGTTCCCACAGACGACGCCAATATTTTGGTCTTATTTCGTCACGGTAATAGAACACAGTAAAACAATACAATCAAAATATAAATAACCAAAATAATGTTAATCCAATAAAGTAAACCGGACTAACTTTGTCCGAAACACCTACTATCTATTACAGATCTTACACTGATTTAAATATGTAAATAACAAAAATTAATCAACGCATCGAATTGCGGTTGTTCGATGTGCGCCTCGAATGGTACTAATTCAATGCTGGGTTGATTCGATATGGTTTTGATAAAATACTATTGGTGTCGAATTCAGATACGTGTCGAACAATGGGGCGTGTCGAATAGGGTGATTCGATGTGGTAAGGTTGGGGCTCGGGTTCGATCTGCCTCTGAATGCTAAAAGTCGGGATATATATAATAGCCTCATTTTGCGGGGCTCATAAACAGCTGTATAAAGTGCATCGAATCATATCGATTCGATGCGCGCATCGAATGAGGGTTATTCGATGCGCTGAAGGTATCGAATTAGGCCAATTCGATACGGTCTTGGGCCGGCCCAATTCACAATGCTGGGCCAATCCTAAAATACCCCTATCAAAGTTAATAACGATAAATCTCTCATTTGTCATTTCATTGAAAAACATTATTAGTTATTGTATGCCGTGTTTAAATTTATTTGATTCTGTTTCATGCACTTTTCGACAAATTTGTTTCCATTATTTGTTTTGGTCTACTTATTAATTTCCTTTTACTTGCTGCAGATTCTTAATTAAGTTGCTAATCAGACTGAAGGAAGAAAACAATAATTTGGTTCAATTCAAGGGAGGTGATTGGAATAGATTATTACAAAGGTAACATAATATATCTTTCATGTATACATTATGAAAGACTGGACTATTTTCTTAGAGTATGCCATTTTTTCAAGTTATTTGATTATATAGATATTAGCTAATTCATCATGCACATCGACAACTGTATGTGTATCCTTTTTTTTTTGGTTTAATTGCATTTTAATTTTTGGTTGCTGCAGAATTTTAAATTGCGCTTCATAACGAAGTAGGAGGAAGAAATTTGCTTTAGTTCGAAAGTGGAGTTGGAAAGTTGATTTTTAATCCAATTGATATATAATCATTATTTCTTCCGTTACTTTTGCAAGTTATGTTTCAAGTAAGATTTTTTACATTATTGGTTTCTATCTAATTGTGACGACCGCGCCCTACGAGCCATGCTCTGATCCGAGTTTATTCGGTGGTGATCAGTCACTTTACCCAACTCATACTAAAGTGTAGCTCATAGGAAATGGTCTCACTTATTCCGGATCAAAACCATACACGTTTTATAAAATAGGACGAATTATCAAAAATGCCCGCTAACTTTTGCCTTTAATCCTAAATGCCCGTTGTTTTCCAACATGCTAAAAATGCCCTGTATCTTTTAAAATTTCTACTAAAAATGCCCGGAATGAAAAATAAGCACAAAAAAACTTATTTTGTCTGAAAAAAAATGTTAAAAATGCCATGTATCTTTTAAAATTCTACAAAAAATGCCCGAATTTTAAAACGCGACTTTTTGATTAAGCAGTGCGTCTCTTTGATTCGGATGCCACGTCGGATAAAAAGTTCGAATTTTTAAAATCGGGCATTTTTGTTAGAAAATTTAAAACTTAACGGGCATTTTCAGCAGATTTGGAAATAACGGGCATTTAGGATTAAAGGCAAAAGTTAGCGGGCATTTTTGATAATTCGTCCTATAAAATATATTTGGATATATACAACGGAAGTCTTGTATTACAGACAATGTGACTTTTTAATGATTATGCACTAGTGACAAAACACAAATATTCCAAAATGCACACTTGAACAATTATTCACTTGATCCATGCTGCCATGTTGACTTATTCCTCGTTTTTAGTAAGAATTAGATAATTGCTGGTAAGAAATGGCAACATTCTTGATACATGCTCCCATGTTGTCAAGAAAATGGAATTAGTAAGAAATTAGTGCCATATTGACTTAGTGCCATTTTTAGTAAGAATTAACTGTGACCTACTGGATACATTTCGAGGAGTGATCTTACCGGTAGAAACAATTCAACTAGATAATTTGATGTAGCAATGGTACTGCAATTTTCATAAAATAGTTAATGAACTTGTGCTTAACAATAAACGAATCCAACCTTATGACTTCTAATATTCTACCTTATACCTCCCGACGAGAAGCGACCTCGCAAACAATCAAGAGACATGCTCGAGTACATGTCGATCCAGCACGCGGGTTACAGCCAACTCCTGACTGCAAGCGACGCCTAGATAGATGGGTATCAAGCGAAATTACTTAAACCGACAATCCTTACTACCCAACAGTAACTCGACTCAATCACTGGGCCCAACTTCACAAAGGCGTCCCAATTGGTATAACAGATAAACAAATAAGCTAGTAAATTGAATGATATCCGTTGCTCCTTGAGCTAGATGTCCCGAACATAGTTCGTTGCTCTTTGCACAGTTCAAGAACCAGAAGATGAGATTAAAATATCGAGAAATTACCATGATTAGGAAATAATAAATGATCGGATACGATTTAACGATGAGTAAGAAAGTTATGAGATGAGATGCAAAACGAGATTATGATAAAATATAGGTTGTTCAAGGTTTGGTAACGGAGTAGTGGCTTTTCTGTCCAAGTTCCTCAGGGCTGGATGCCAAAATGGGGCTAGAATAAATCAGAAATGAAACCTTTATTTGTACGGAGAATCTTGCGCGGCGTTGATTAATTTGTCAAACCTTTAATAACATTAAGATAATATCAGTTAGCTGAATAATCATATCTCACCACTATAAACATACGTACTATTCAACTTTTGTTTTGATGAAATTTGAGGAAGTTCTTTATGTCTCTAGTACATCCAAAAAATTCAGGAATCATGACATCAAACAATTACCTTATGAAGCAATCCATTAAATTGTATAATTTAGTTAATTTTGTTCCAAGATTATCTTAAATTACATAACATTGTATTCATAACTTATAAAAATATTAATACGTAAACCTAATCAAGGGAAATGATCAAAGAATATTTAAGTTACGATACATAATCATATAAGAGGATTAGACCTCAAAAGTATATATGATAATCTTATTAATCTTATGTAATGATATATTAAACATGATAAATATACTATTTATATATTATTGAAAAATCTCATTTTTTTTTCTTTTTTGATCAGCAAGAAACTTTTTTAATCAGTGGCAAAAAGAGAGTACATGAGAAGTACAAGAAGAGTACATGAGAAGTACAAGAAGTACTTGCAGACAAAGTAGATCCAAAACTAACTAAGGAAAAGGCAAGCTCTTTGATTATTAGCCCAATCAACAAAAGAGAAGGCGAAATCTGGGAATTTCGCCTTAAACCAAAGCCAGATAGTGACTCGAATACTGTCCAAAACCTTAGAGATATCAACTTGAGCGCCTTTGAATGTTGTCTCATTTATTCATTTCCGGATTGACCAAATCGCAAAAAACCAAAGGGACTTCCACTCCATCTTCATGTTCGCCATAAAGATAAGACTGAGGTGTTGAACAAAATGATATTTGAGCTTAGACGGAAGCACAACACTAATGTCAAACCAACTATACATGTGAGTCCATAATGAATGATGTCGGACATGTGAGAAGAGTGTGATCAGCCGACTCCATCTCCTCGTTGCAAAATGGACATGATAGGTCTCCACCATTAAAATTCACCCCTCAAAGAAAGATTGTCTTTTGTGGGTATACGGTTTTGCGTTGCTTTCTAAGCAAAAGTAATCAACTTATGGGGAGCTTTAGAGTCCCAAAGAAACTTGAAAAATGAGTCAGCCCCCTGGTTGGTCGACGAGGCAATAAGATGATAGGCTGACTTGGAAGTGAAGTGACCGGAGGGATCAACTTTCCAACTCCAGGTGTCCTGTTCATCTTCTTTCACCTGTAAAGTGTTAATAGCCTGCATCATTTGAGAGAAAAATTCAGTTTCCCAAATAAACATATTGCGCCGCCAATGAAAGTCCCATCCAGTATTGACCGATCGTATAAGATAGGCCATAGTCATTGTTTTATCACAAGAGACCGTAAAAAGACGATTGAACTGAGACCTAAGAGGGGCATCTCCAATCCACTTATCCTCTCAAAAACTGGTGTGATATCCGTTACCAACAGATCTGAATGTGTTATCGAAAAACCAATCTCCATTATTTGGTTTGATGGAAATGGCAATCAAATCTCGCCACCAATTGGAAGAAAACTTATTTGGTTCCGGAGTTTTCAAAATGTCTTGTGGTTTTCTGCATCTCCCTTATTTAGGTTTTATGACCCCGCTTCCAGGTAGCACCATCCTCTTGAATAAGCATCCATTTCCACTTACATATGAGCGCTTTATTGAAGAGCACCATGTCCTTGACGTTAAGATCGCCTCTGTTTTGCTTATGCAGATAGTCTTCCATTTTATCCAGGCAATTTTCTTGATGTCTCCCCTGCCGCCCCAGAGAAATTTTCTTTGGAGACTAGTAATTACCTAATCACGTGTTTTGGCACCCTGAAGAAAGAGAAAAAGTATACATGGAGACCCGTAAGGACATAATTGAGAAGAGTGAGTCTTCCAACAAAAGATATATTACCACAGTTCCATGGGGAAAGTCTTTGATTGAGAGAATCAACAACTGGCGCCCAAGTGCGAACTCTTCTCGGGTTTGCGCCAAAGGGAAGGCCCAAGTATTTGAATGGCAAGGAGCCTATTTGACAAAAAAGGAATTATGAGTAGCTGCTGATCTGAGAATCTGCCACATTAAGACTGATGAGGCAGCTTTTAAAAAAGTTCACCTTGAGACCCGACATTATTTCAAAGTTGCGGAGAATGCTTTTTATAGCCAATATATTATGGGGACTGTTGCTGCACATAATAAGAGTGTCATCAGCATATTGAAGGTGGTTTACTTCAATTCTGTCTCTGCCAATCTCAATCCCTTTGAAGAGGCCAAGTTGCGAAGCTTTTCTAATAAGCATGAACATGCCTTCCGTGGCAATGAGATAAAGGAGAGGCGAAAGTGGGTCTCTTTGCCTTAGACCTCGAGAAACCCGAAATTGATCGGTGGGGCTGCCATTGACAAGAATTGAGATCTCAGTGGATTGGAGGCACTCTTTTATCCAACTTCTCCATTTAAGATCAAAGTCGAGAATTTTCATCATGCCGTCAAGAAATTCCCAACTCACACTATCAAAAGCCTTTTCAAAGTCAGCTTTGAAGACAATCATCTCCTTATTCTCTTTTCTTGCTTCATCAATAGCCTCATTTATAATTAAGATTCCATCAACAATTTGTCGCCCTTTGAGAAAAGCAGATTGTTCACACCCAATAATCGACCCCAGAACCTTGCTTAGTCTAGTTGTGAGGATTTTGGCAAGGATTTTATAGGAGCATCCAATGAGTGAAATAGTGCGATAGTCAGATAATTCTTGAGGATTGTTCTTCTTTGGAATAAGCACAATAAAAGAAGCATTTGCGCCTCTGACAATTTTCCCGTGAGCATGAAAGTCAAAAATAAAGTTGCATATATCATTTTTAACAACATCCCAAGATCGTTTAATAAACCAAGATTGAAACCATCTGGGCCAGGGCTTTTGCTTCCGTCACAACTCCAAACGGCATCTCTGATCTCATCTTAGCTAAAAGAAGAGGAGCAGGTTATTCTATCAGAATCTGAGATCTGCTGCCGTGCTTGGGAATCAAAAAAGGCCTACCAGAAAGCTTTTCCTCAAATTGATTGGAAAAATGAGATTTGATTCGGTGTTTGACTTCCTTGCAATCTTATGGGAAAGGGAAATAAATCATGATGATCAGCCCAACAGTCAAACACACGGGAGGGTTTAGGCCCCCAATCAGTCACTTTATGTTGAAACAAGATGGGGCAATGGTCAGAGAAGGAGTGATCAAGACCACGCTGAGTAGAACTAGGCCATGTAGACATCCACTCATCTGAGACGAGAAATCTATCAATACGACTCATAGTTGTCCCTTCACTCTTGTACCAAGTGTATTTTCGCCCAACAAGAGGAAAATCAAAGACTTCCATGGCTAAGATAGAGTCAGAGAATTCAATCATCTCATTTGTAAAGATATTTGAGTTACCACGAACCCCTTTTCTTTCTTGTGGTTGCAAAATTGCGTTAAAATCTCTTGTGAGACACCAATTCCCAGTTTGTGCATGGCTCTTGAGTGCGAAGAGGGACTACCAAAGCACTCTTTTATCAGCCAACACAAATGGGGAGTAGACATTAACAATGTTACATTTAACTTTATTTAGCTCCCAAAGTTCTGTAATGAAGACAAAGCCATCCCCACAAAGTTGTCGTTCTAAAATAAAGGAATTCTTGCTCCAGATTGTGACTATTCCACCACATAGGCCATTAGAGTTATTTGCGACCCATTCACAGTTGGTGTTACCCCCATGGATCAAAGTTTCGGTTTCGAATTATGTTTCAGTAAATCAAATATTAGAAACGTTTCGAAAAGTTTCGAAAATATTTCGAAATGTTTCGAGAAAAATTCGGTACATAGGTAGTATCCAAGAAAAGAAATGAATTTAAATTAATTATAATATCAAAATTATTATAATGAATTATTATCAAAATTAATTATAATATTCTAAAATAGATAAAAGCAAAGTTCTAAAGTAAACAATATATGTTTAACCAAAAAAAAAAGTAAACATTATATAAAATAATTCACAGTTGACAGTTCTTCTTCCCGATATACACATATTATAATATTCAAAGTGATTGCCAAACACATATATATAAAATATCATTTATTACGGTTCATCATGTGTGTTAACTTGTCAGAATAAAGTAATTGAATGTATAGATTGGTTTCGAAAATTTATTAGCGAACCGTTTCGCTATGACTAAAAAACGAAAAAATTCGTACGTTTCGTAAGAAACGTACCGAAATTTTAATCTATGGTTACCCCAAACTGAAAAAACAACTCTATCATCAAAAGAATCGAGTTTTGTTTCCTGGACACATATCATATCGAGCTTGAATTGATTAACAAGATGTCTGATTTCTCCTCTCTTTATCCCTCCCCTAAGACCTCTGATATTCCAAGAGATTATCCTCATAAATTAACTGATGAAGTTCCAACATCAGTACAATATTTAGGATCTCCTCATCTTTACCAAATTAAAATCTGGAATTCTAAATTACCGTATAATCTAAAAGATCCTAAAGAGATTTAAAATAAAAAAACACAAAAGAAAGTAAATCATACCATTAGTGTAACGCTCCAAAAATTAGGAAGAAAATAAATTTATACTTTAGTCCTTGAACTTTTAAAATTTCCATTTTTGACAATAAATGTTTAGAAAAATTTGCATTTGAGCCCCTGAACTTAAAAGTTAGTATTTTATTATATTTACAGGTCTCTAATCCTAAAACATATATTTCAATTTCAAATATTAACCAAGTTGATTGAATTACCTAGAAAAATTACATAAGTAAATATGTATGTAACAAAGAAATCTAATTATAACTATTTGAATTTTAATTATAAATAATTGAGGGACTTGATATGCAATTAACCAATTGATTGAAGTAAGCAACAGTCTAGAAAAGACAACAATCCATCATAGAAACCATTGACATTGTAGAGTCATATAGATTTTTTATGCATGTTTAACTGTGCCCATGAAGCTATGCAGAAAATTTCTTCTTGTGTTCATGCATGCTAGGTACTATAATCTCCTCCCACAAGATTGGACCATCGGAATTCATGTCAGCTAAGGCTTTTGGTATGATCCCTAACACACTACCTTTATTTGAAAATGCACTAGTCGCAACACACCCCATTAACTCTAAACTTCCTCTCCCAGCAGCCAATATGTTTCCAAACTACTTGCTACCTCCAGAAACTCTCGATCTTTACCTGTACTAGACCCACAAAAGACACAAATGGATTTTATTTCTCGAGTTGAAGATTTTTTCATCTCATTTTTTTTCTATGATAATGTGGTATGTGTCAATGTGTGATCTTTGATATCATAAAATCGTTATTTATAAGAAAACATTGTAGGCGTACCGAGGAAACTTTTGAAACAATAATAATACAACACCTTCAAAAATAATAATTAAAAAGTCTACTAAAAATGCTCTCGGCCCTTATTCGGGCCAAAATTGCCTATATGGCAGTACAAAATTGCACATCGCACTCCAAAATAAATTGCAGTTTGCACCCTAAAATTAAGGCCAAGGGCATTTTTGAAAGTTTTTTTAAAAACATACGGGGCATTTTGGCAAGGCCTGAAAAAAACGGGCATTTTAACATTTTAAAAAAGTTATCGGGCATTTTTAATATTTCGTCCTATTTTCCTCCTGTGTTTTGTCTAAGTATCCAGATTTATTCGTTTGAATACAAAAAATAATAATAAATCACAAAACTTCTATGTTATGTTACAATTAAATTACTCGTGTTCTTTGTGGTAGTTATTTTTTAAATAAATAAAATATTAATTCGACAAAAAAAAATTGGATTAAAATTTTTGGTATTCAAAATTTTAAGAATATTAAAGCTTTTTCCAATTACTCTATATTATGCTCGTCACATTATTTGTAATACCAAGACTTCCGTTGTATATATATCAAAACATAATTTATAAAATGCGTATGGTTTTGATCCTGAACAAGTGAGACCCCTTCCTATGAGTTGCGGTTTAGTCTGGATTGGGTAAAGTGGTTGTCCACCACTGAACCAACTCGGATCGGAGCATGGCTCGTGGGGGGCGGTCGTCACACACAAACTCCACCATCATTCCATATGCTTATGACATTTCCATTTCATAATGTGTTTAGTTGAATGGATAATAATTGCAGAGCATGAGAATCCTACAATTTCAAAAATGCACAAATGTACAATTCTACATGCACACACAGTACATATCCGTTAAAATGTAGATCTTATCAATGAAGCAATTTAGAAGTTATCTACTTCTACATCTTTTTAGGAAAAGTTTAACTATTAATTTTTTGTTAATTCATTTTTATTGTCCATCATTCATGCAAATCTCAACTTGCTTCATTTTTTCTCTCGCCTGGCCCACTCTCACTTCCTTTTACAAAGACCTTAATACATAGAAAATAACACTTCCAATATTAAGAAATAATATTACACACGGTCCCGCGTATGTCAAATTGCTAGCTATATGTATATTCAAAAACTCATTGGTGCACATAAATATTAATCTGAGTAGCCCATTAGGAGTATATGTAATTCCAGGCCCATATAGTAAGTTAAATGAATAGGCTCAAAGCTTATTAATATACTAGTAAAATAGCCTGTGCTCCGCACGGTCCTGTTCTATTTCGAACGATTAATATAGGCGAATGATTGATGTCTTAGAAAAGATTTACGGAGAGTTTCGGAGAATTTATAGAGTTTTGCAGGTTTCTTATGTCGTCTTTAAAATGTGTGAACAACCCTATGTGTAATTTTTGAACTCTTTTAGTACTTATGAAATTTATTATTTTAGTTGGTTTTGCATTTTATTGGTATTATATGTAAATAATATTATTGCTTTACAATGTATTTTTATTTGTGTCTAATGATAATTGATTTCATCGAAATTAAGCTTTTGTAAAGCCCTAAGGACTTATGTTTCAACCATAAACTTATGAAGCGCCGCCTTTATGAGGGAGGCGTTGAACAACATTAAACTTTTAGTGAATCTACACAAAGCTATATACGAGAATGCTATTTTTTGTTCACGTTTCTATCAATTTTCCACTTTTTGGTTTCATTTATTACACTTTTCCAGTCAATTTGTTGCTCTATTGCACACCCCGTTATTCTTCTCAATGACCATCACTAGGATTTTATGGTCATGTTTTCACTTCCTTGCTTAATCACTTCTCGTCATCACTTAGCTATATTGCCTTCAAAATTAACCATCGAATCCATCCATAAAACTCCTTGCTACCAACATTGTTATTCTCCTCAATGACCCACACTACGATTTTCCATGGTTATATTTTCACCTCTTTGCTTATTCACTTCTCATCACCACTTAGCTTCATCGCCTTCAAAATTAACCTCAAAATTCCATCTATAAAACTCGTCGCCACCACCTTTTTTCTTCACCACCATGCTCAACCTACCTCACTATTATGTCTCACCATCTTCTACCACATGCACCACACATTCTACAACACACACCTACTTTTTATTTTGACTTTTTACTTAAATGGAACATTGTTGTAATCCTCTGACCTCGTTTTTGGTAATTGTATTTCGTGATCTACAAGTGTTTATAAATAAAACTCTTCAATGTACTTCTTTGACTTTTGTATATTTTTACTAAATTTGTACTTCTAGTCCTAGAAGCTTGTGAATATTAAAGTATTGCGTACTCAACTTGATGCCAAAAATCTTTAAATTTTAGCCTTCGAGTCTAACCCCTACATAAATTTTCTGGGAAACCACCAATATTACTATTAAGACCAATTGCAGAAATTAAAGTACCCCATTTCTTTTTACAAATTGTTAAAATCATTAAATTTTTTGCATGAATAGCAATTTGCGTTAGACTTTGATAATTGAAATTATTTGTAATCTTTGTTGATCGATTTACTTTTTACGTAGATTTTCTCATAGGAAAATTAACTTTTATTGAATTTTTTCTTCTAAATTTGCTCAGACCACACAACCCCTAAGTAAATAGAGTAAACCTTTTAGAGTACAATCAAAAGAATTTAAAAATAAAAGGACTTTTCAACAATTTATACATGTCCTATAGATAAATAACATAAAACTTTTGAGGTAAATTTAAGAGAATAAGAAACTAAAAAGACTGTTCTGCAATTTACAACGGGATCCATAAGTTGATAGTGTAAAACATTTTGGGTAAGATCGAAAGACTTAAAAACTTAGAGATTCGTTTGTAATTTACATTAAATAATTAAAAGAAACTTGAAGGGTATAAAATGGGAAAAATCAAATTGTAGGGGCAAAAATAAAATAGTTTAAAAGTTGAAGGGCAAATGAGTACATAAATTTTAATAACTAACATAAATCTTTAGGGTAAAATATGAACTATTAAAATTGGAGGACCAAAATTAACATAACACTTTATGGGTAAAATTAAAAGAATAAAAACTAGAGGGTAAAAGTAGAAAATAATAAATCTAAAAGGATTGTTTAGCAATTTGATGTGGAGGTGACAAGTGTGATTGGCAAAATTGTATAAGTAATGAAAGAGAGGGGTAAAATTGGAAAAAAAAGAATGGAGCATGGAAAACTCCATTCTTATATATATACTAGCAAATTCGCCCGTGCGGTAGAATTTTAATTATAATTATGATTACTAATTAATAAGATTCAAAATTTCATAAACTTAGCTCTATCTAATTAATTTGATGAGGGAAAAGAAATATCTCACATTTTAATACGTGCAGGCCCATAAAGTACTTATAAATACAAAATAAAACATAATATTGTAATTAGCTGAACTTACAGGGGCAAAATTGGAACAACAAAAGATGGACGGTGAAAAATGTCCATTCGGACGGGGTTTGGAATTTATAGATTTTTTTTTGTAATCTTAGAGCTTTTAGGGGTCTTTGGGGGATTTCAACATTTTGCAGGGTTTTTTTTTTTAAATTTAAAAAGGATCTTCAGTATTTATTTATTTCGGTTGAGAAGTAAATCTTCACTTAGGTGCATGTGCTTCATGTCGTTCCGTATGACCTCCACGCATGTCTTCTTTGGTCTCTCATGAGCTCTAGCCTTACGTCCTAAGTTGATATCTTCATCGCATTTAACAAACGAGTCATACAAGTGTGTACTAAAACCTATGAGGCAAAAATGAAATAATTAAAAATTAAAAGGACTTTTCCAAAATTTAATACGAAACCCCACCTTATTGAATGTTAATCAATTTTATACGGAGCGAGTCCTAATTGTTTAATACGCGCGAGCACACAAGTTATTTATTACTGCAAAACCAAAAATAATATAGTAGCTAAACTTTCGGGATGAAACTAAAAGAATTTAAAAATAAAATGACCATTTAATAAATTGCAGTAGGGCCCATAAATAAATAACCTGAAATTTTTGGGCCTAATTTGAAAGAAATAAAAAATCAAATGGACCACTCGACAATTTACAATAGGCATGTGAGTGCATAATGTAAAATATTTGAGGTAATATCGAAAGAACTAAAAAATTAAAATGGCTGTGCCGCAGCTTACAACTGACTCCAATGCAATTAATTGGAAAAAAATGTATGTTTAGCGAGTCCCAATCGATTAATATGTGTGAGCTCACAAAGTATTTTATTACTGTAAAACAAAACATTATATAGTAGATTAGTTGAACTTATAGGGGTAAAACCGATAGCAAAAGTTCAAAACTAAAAAGAATATAATAGCTCAACTTTCGGGGCAAAACTGAACAAATTTAAAAATAAAAGACCATTTAATAATCTGCAATAGGGCCCATAAATAAAGAACCTGGATTTTTTTGGGCGAATTTGAAAGAAATAAAAATCTACAGGACCATTCGACAATTTACAGTAGGTCCATGAGTGCACAATAAGAAACCATTGAGGCAATAGCGAAAGAATTAAAAAATTAAAAGGAATGTGCTACAATTTACAGAGAACCCCAACATAAATAACTATTAAAAAATCTATATTTAACGGGTCCCAATCGATTAATAGTGGCGGGCCTAAAAAACATTTATTACTGCAAAACAAAATACAATATCGTAATTAGTTAAACTTATATGGGCAAAATTAAACAACGAAAGATGGATGATGAAAAAGATCCATTCGAACGGGGTTTGGAATTTATAGATTTTTTGTAATTTTAAAGCTTTTAGGGGTCTTTGGGGAATTTTCAACATTTTGTTGGTTTTTTCTAGGGGTGGCAATATGGATCTGGTTATATTGATCATCTATATTTGATCCACATCTATAGAACTGGATCCATATAAGGTTGAGATGTATCTCAACTCAACCAGGTTGAGTTGAGATCCACTTGAGTTGAGATATATTTCAACCAGAAGCAGATCTAAAGTCAACTTAAATATCAACCCAAACCAGATCTCTATTACTTTTTGAAAACTCAATTTACGTAAAAAATATACACTACACAAAAAACACACACTACGCCCAAAATTGATGAAAAAACATGTACTATACCTAAAACGCACACTACGACCTATATTTACCAAAAAAGATACACGATACACGTAAAATTCACAAAAAATATTTTGTACTGTATATTTTTAAAACTCGTTTTCGACAAGTGATACTACTTTTACAAATAAAAACGGTAATCGAAGCATAACGTAAGACTATAGTCTTACGCCGACGTGATTTTGGCCAAATTCCAACGTTTGGAGGGTGAAAACGTCGTTTTTCTATTTTTATCGGGATTTTTTTGTCAACGGAGACCGTTTTCGACAAGTGATACCACTTTTTCAAGCGGAAACGACCATTTGACCAAAACGTAAGACCAGTGTCTTACGACGACGTGATTTTTGCCAAATTCCAACGTTTGAATGGTGAAAACGTCATTTTCTTATTTTTATCGGGATTTTTTTTTTGTCAACAGAGTCCGTTTTCAACAAGTGATACCATTTTTTCAAGCGAAAATAACCATTTAAGCAACACGTAAGACTGGAATCTTACGGCGACATGATTTTTGCCAAATTCCAACGTTTGAATGGTGAAAACGCCATTTTTCTATTTTTATGGGGATTTATTTTGTCAACGGAGACCGTTTTCGACAAGTGATACTACTTTTTCAAGCGGAAACGACCATTTGACCAAAACGTTACGACGACGTAATTTTTTCCAAATTCCAACATTTGGAGGGAGAAAACGTCTTTTTCTATTTTCAACGGGACTATTTTTTTTTTTTTTTGAAGATTATGGATTTTTTTCTTCATTTTTTCATTTTTTGTTAATTTTGGGGGTTATAGAATTTTAGGGATATTTCCATTCAAAAAAAAAAGAATTTTAGGGATATTTGACTATTTGAACAATTTTAAAAGTTTAGGTTGAGTTGAAATTGAGTTGAGAATTTCAACCTAAGAAGTTCTTCTTAGATTGAGAAAAAGTTGATGTTGATTGAGATTGAGTTGAAGTTGATATATGATCCATATTTGTGGATCCAATATAAACTCAATCCCATTTCAACACAACCTTTTGGATCTCAACCAGATTCAACTAGTTGAACCATATTGCCACTACTTTTTTCTTTAAATATAAAAAGGATCAAAGTGAAATTAACAAAAGATATTGATTAAAAAAGTGAGGGAGGGCAAAATAGGCATGACGAAAAGTTAACAAGGAATCCTTTCATCCATTCTTATTATTATAATAGAAATAGACTAGGAACTTGCCCGTGCAGTTAAATTTTTAATGATTAATTTTTTAATAATTTTTATCATTGTTAACAATTTTTTATATTTAAAAATAATAGATTTAGCCTTAAGAAACCCAAGATGGGTGAAAATGCATAAATATTCTATATCATTTGATTAACAAACATTTATTTGGTATAGTCATTAATTTATGTTACAAGGTTTAAACGAAATAATTCAGTAAAACAAATGATAAAATTCATTTCATTACCTCGAAATAAAAGCTGTATAATTTTATAATAATTTTTTAGATTTGTCAAAATTGTGAAACTAAATATCAATATGTTAACAACAAAATTAACATTACAAGTGAAACTAAATGAAGCTCGCTTCTATTTGAATTAAGGATCTCCATTTGTTGCAAAAATTGCACGCAAATCTCTATTTATCGTTTTAAGATTATGAGATATCCATAGTGGGACGTTAACACTCTAGTGATGCCTTTATTGCCACATACAACCTTCATTCTTTAATACATTGATAATTTACTTTTTAACATACTTTTATTTTAATGGCTTATTTTCAATTTAAAATTTGTAAATGTAAAATCTTCTGTGACTTTCTCATCTAATTATGCAATTTTTTTCTTTTTAAAATTCTTCACATCTTTTAAAAAAATGCGTCTTTTTCTTTTATAATATATAAAACTTTAACTTTTTTTAGTAAAAGAACCATTTAACTTGGGACGCTAATAAAATAGTTAACCAAGCCCATCCTAAAAAGAAAAAGAAAAGTGAATAAACGTTGGAGGACCATATGAAATATGTGGCTGTGTGCTTCTTGTTTCATGCCTAGGAGAGAACCTTAGTTAAAATAGCAGATAGCAAAGATTCTTAGGATAAAATTGGAAAACTAAAGAATGAAGGGCAACAAAATAGAACTTTATATATTAGTAGTAGATGTAATAGCAAAATATCCAACCCTAGTTTATTAATTCTCATATGCCACTGTTCTTACGCTTCTCTTCCATGTATTTTACTCTCTCAGATATATTTTTCAAATATATTTTTCTACTACTGGATTTTTGTCAATGATACCTGAGCTTTTTGTGTACCAGTGTTTATTCATTTTATTCTTAAAAGATGCTACAATGATAGTTTACACATGAAAGTTTGTTCTATATTTATAATCGTCACTTGGTGAACTGATATTGAAGTTTAACTTGATTTAACGGTTCTAAATGAATTTTAATATATCTCCACTTTAGAAGATCTTACACTTTTTCAAGATATTTAATGTGAGAGACTTACACCCCAAGAGCCTTATTCAACCCACATTGAAACACAACTCTTAGGAAGACGTCTCATTGTCCATGATCAAGGTCATGCATGCATATGGTGATAAAAATAAACTTTTAATTATACAACAAAGATTTTTGGGAATACAAACACATGGTGCAACCTTCCATTCCAAGTAGTAATAATATAACATTATTAAAAAAATCATCAATATTCTAAAATATATACTTGCCAGTTGTACACTTTATCCATCTTGCTATGTTGATCTTAATGTTGACGTTATCTTGAGGAGGGATGGACAAAACAAAAATATAGATTTTTGATGACTTAGTGAGATTCATATAAAAGAACTGACAATGCAATAATTATTTCATGTATAATTTATTGATCTTGAGGAGTAGTCTTACCGATTAATTTTATAGCAAAAAAAATTGTCGAGAAGTTTGTTCACCCCAAAATATGAAATACCGACATACGACTTCATCTCGTTTCAACTACAATTTCAACAAACAATCGTCATGGATTTTATCTCAATCCTCGAAAATCGAGGTTTGAAATTTATTTATTGAAATTAAGTTTTGTAGTTAAAAAAAAAATAACAAAGTTGAACAAAAGAGATGCCTATTTATTAAAACTAATTATGATTCATATTTCATCGAACACAACTTTGTCGATAAAATTATTCGTCGAAAAGTTTACCCCTTACAATTTAAAAGAGACGTTGGTGCTCTTTTCTTTTTGTTCAATATGACAAATCGTAAAATAGATCTAGTATGAGAAGTTTGATATTTCTTACTATAGTAAAAGTGCAAAACACTAAAATAAAAACAACCGCACAACTGTTTCTGGAACTTGTTCACTCTCACTATTTCTTCAAATTACTCTTACCATTTGAAAGTTAAATAAACAAATAAATAATGGGATACTCCCTAATTTACACTTTATGCAAACACAGCTAGAATTTCATTCCTTTTGCACCATGGAGCACAAACTACATGAGTTTGTGCGATTTGCATCAATTTTATTTCTCGACGATTATATATGACCAAAAATCCATGAAAAAATTATTTAAAGTTTGCTCAAATTTTTTTCCTTGTCGAGACGGTTTCGGCGGAGGTGAGAGTGTCGGAAAATATAAAGCCATCACACGAGAATCTTAATTTTAATTTATTGAACTTAAATTAAAATTCTGGTATAATAGTCTTGAATTTGCGATACGGTCACTACTATTGGAACGGTTTAGACGAAGAGAAAATTCTACCTAAACTTTAAATATTTGTTTTCTGCAACAAATAAGAAAGCGTTGTGACGGCTAGAGAGGCGCGAATGATAGCTTGCAGTAGGTCTCTCGTCAGGTACTCGTCAATAACTTCATCACTCTCACCTTCACTAATTATCAATCAATTTATACAAATGTGAAATTCACTTTTTCAGATTCGTAGCAAGGAAAAATACAACCACTTTGCAATACTCACAGGTTTGTGAAAAAATAAATTCGGATTTGAACATTTGCTAATAATCTGATTTAAATTGTTAATTTGATGTGGCAGAAGTGTGATTTCTTCCACGGTTTGAGCTGTGAATCGAAAATGGATGTTAGAAAGGGGAAACGAGTCGATTTGGAGAAGAAAAAGCGAAAAACGGTTACGCAGACGTGGCGAGCTGTGTCTACTCAGCCAAATTTGTCTCAGGGTAACCTTATGGCTTTTGAATTGATAAATTAGGGTTTGGATGGAATGATATATCTGTATTTTGGGATTAGTCGTAGTTAACAATTGTGATCGTTGTGGATAAGAAGTGATTGAAGTGTGTGAGCTATTTTTCGGTTTATGTTTGGTGCCTATGTACTAAATTTTGGGTGAAGGATGTGAAATGGTGACGGAATTTTCGAGCTTTCAGGTGATGGTGGAAAGGAGGAGTTAGAAGGCCGACATGAAGAAGTGCGTGATTCTGTTGAAGCAACTGTTTCGAAGGCTAGCTCTTCTGTGGGAACGTTAATGCATTCGGAGAAACATTCGATGTCGATGGAGGTGAAGTCTTTAATTCAATATTTGAGACTTATGATTACATGCGTGGATGTCTTCTCGACTAACAGAACTTCACTGTTCTCATTCATGTAGTAGAAATACAGAGTGAGTTCTAACCCCATAGGTTAGTGGGCAGTTTCTAATATTTGACTTAATTTGTTGTGTTAAGATATAATCACGACAGTTTTTGCATATTCTGGAGACTAAGAGTTGCTGGAACTTGAATCTTTTTTGTTTTTTTTCATTTTGTGGATTCTCTTTTAACTTAGACATTTCACAACGTTCTTGGGAAGGACCTGGTATGTTTATGAAATTGGGAATGCTATACAGTCTTATATGGGTAGTTGAAAGGAGATAATAGGTTTTCTGAGTTATAGTTTATACACCAAGGTCCCATTGGTTCCGTACAAAACTAGTCATGAGATTCTGCTTTCCCAAAATTCGAAACTAGGCTGATGATGACTTAAATTTGTTTCATTTCAGGCCTTGCTATCCAAAATAGTCTGTATCTAACTAACCTTTGTTGGGATGTAGAATATTAAACTATAGTGTCAACTGCTTTTGTAGACGATATTTTCGTTCACTGTTAAAAGACTGGATGTCCTGCAAGGGTGAACAGTTTCGATGTCTTCTTTCTTCTCCATCCGTTTAATCATATGTGCCTGTTCTTACCAGATTATAGTTACACCTGGTAGTACATGGTTGAGTTTCAGTTATTCAATGATAAAAGTGACACTAAGAACAATTTAATGTCGCCTTGTGTTTTTTGAATAATTTACTACATGAATTTCTTCTTCAGCAAACTGACAGCCCATGCCTCTCGTCGTACTCAGCCCATTTATTCTGATTGACTTAGAATAGTACGGAGCGTATATTTTTCCATCCAAGGAGACAGCTCTTCAATGTCAATGCAATTTTTTATGATAGCTTTTCTCTTTAAAATCTTGTTTTGTATTTTTTTTAATAATCTGACTTCTGTTTTCCATCTTTTATCTCATCTTTGTGTGGCTTTGCAGATAGGGGAATCACTGATGCATTTCGTGAAGGGGAAAGGGTATGACACTTTACAAGCATTCTGCTATAAATGGAAGCTGGTAAATATTTGTTAAATATTTTGAGCAGGGGAGCTACCCAGGGAGAAATCGAGACAAGCACTGGAGCTAAAATTATATTTCCTTTGTCTAAGAAGGACGATTCCATCAGTGAGTTTTCTGTTTATTTTCTTCCTCTTAGATCAGATCATACTTAAAATTACAAGTAAATACTTTAAATTTCTTTATGTTCAAAAGGTTAAATTTGAGTGTAAGGTACTTTTTTCTATTACAGTATGTTCTCATCCAATATTAAATCATGGCTGGTATGATTCTGTGTCATGTAGCCATGGTGGATTAGTAGAATCTTCATAGTTGTCTTGCTTCTCACCTTAAGACCTCCCAACTCTTTCAAATTGCTTGCTCGCTGTTCCCTATTCCTGTAAACTCCCCCCGTTCCACAAAACATGTTTACTCTTTGGAATTGCTTGCTCTCTGTTCCCCTCCTGTAAACTCCCCCCATTCCACAAAACATGTTTTGGTTCTTAATTGGTCGATCTTAAAGTTTTTGTATACAATATTATAGTATTCCTTTAGTTGATAACTTGATATACATTCTTTTGTGTCCGTGAATTAGTAGATATGTAAAGCCCATCAAGTCTGTGTAATTTGCGAGCATAATATCAAAATTAATTAGTATTCTTGTATGCTATAATCTTCTGTTCTTCCCAACAAAAAAACTTTAGCAATGGCCGCCAACGATGTGAAGAAGGGAACCGTCAAGTGGTTCAACGATCAGAAGGGGTTCGGCTTCATCACCCCTGAGGACGGTAGCGAGGATCTGTTCGTTCACCAATCCGCCGTCAAATCCGACGGTTTCCGTTCCCTCGGCGACGGCGAGGAGGTCGCGTACACCGTCGAGACTGGCAACGACGGCCGCGCTAAGGCCGCCAACGTCACCGGACCCAACGGTGCTTCTGTCCAGGGCAGCACCCGCGGCGGCGGCGGTGGAGGCGGAAGATCAGGTGGTGGCTACGACCGCGGCTATGACGGTGACAGCCGTGGTGGAGGCCGTGGTTACGGCGGAGGCGGCGGCGGTTACGGAGGCAGCGGTGGAGGAGGCTACCGCAGCGGATGCGGCGGCGGTGGAGGCAGCGGTTGCTTCAAGTGCGGGGAGGAGGGTCACTTTTCAAGGGACTGTCCTCAGGAAGGCGGCGGTGGTGGTGGAGGCAGGTACGGAGGCGGTGGCGGTGGAGGCTATGGTGGCGGACGTGGCGGCGGCGGCGGCTGCTACAATTGTGGTGAGGAGGGGCATTTCGCCCGTGACTGCCCTAACTCCAGCAACCGTTAGAGGTGTCTCTGGTGGTGGTGGTGTTGGGTTTTATTTAAGTGCTTTTTTTCATTTTCTGTTCGGTCTGTTTTTGTTCTGTTAGGGTTTTTATGAACTGTTGGTAATTTCTGTTTCGGTTTTGAATGAATGAATGAATGTTGGTTGGTTGGTGTTTTTGGATTCTGGGGTTTAAGTCTGGATCTGATTATGGCCTGTTTAGGTTTTATGAATGTGAGGTGTTTTTAAGTGTCATCGATTTTTGTTCTTGGTTGCGACTTGCGGGTGTGTATACATCATGTATATTGATATACATGTTGGTTGCTACTTTGGTGATGAATGATGATGAACTTATTGCTCTGGTCTCTGTTCTTTCTTTATACTTGACGTGTAAATTTTATTGGTTATTATATTTGTCTTATGAAGTTATGCTAACGAATTTACAAAGTGGAAAGAATGGTCATTCTTCTCTCACTTCTTCATGTTATTGTGATGTAGATTTGAGATCAAAAGGAGTGTTAAACGCGTCACATTCTATAATTGATTGTAGATGACCATGCCATTCTTTTCTCTCTCTTCATGAGACTTAACCTTTATTAGGTCATGTTCTGCAGAACTTTCTTCTTCAAAATTGTGAAAGTACCTCTGTGATTGCCAAACACATTTAATTTTGCAATCGACACAACTCTTTCCCTAACACGCTCCTCTCATGGTTCTTTTGCTTGATTGATGTTATTTCCACAAAATACGATTTTGTGTATTTTTCCTTTGTCTGACTAACTTATAAGACCAAGGTATATTTTGTTGCAGTTATTGAAGGCAACTCTGCTGAAAGTGTTACTAAAGCATCAGAGAAAGTACAAGTCCTTATTGATAAGGTTATTATGCTATATTTGTTTTATGGATTTTATATTTCTATGCCAGTATGTATCTACTAATGAATCTCCAACAATAAGTTTGTTGTCTTCATTCTTTTCCCAAAAAACCAAATGTACTGTGTAAACATACCACAAAATATAAGTGGTTTTACATGAATTTATAATGGTGGTTTTGTTTCATAGGGTAGGTATTTCAGATAAAAGTGCAGCACATTTTGACGGGTCTTGCTTAAAAAGTTGGTTCTGTAAATGTTTCACGAGGAACAAAAGCTAGACCTCTAGTCATAAATAAGAATAGTGTGAAGGTTTGTAACCATTAGCATTGTACCTGGATCTACATTATTGATAAGCAAAATACTGTTGAACTTGGCAAAAGTTATTCCATGGGTAGGCACAACACATGATGATGGGAGAAGTGGTTATGCCGCCACGTTTTATGGTCACGAGAGGAGTTCAACTAGGATTTCCAACCCCATCGCAAGAAAAAAAAACTATAATTTTGAAATTTACCCAAATAACTTGACTGAAAAAACAAAAAATCCACTAAATCAACGGTGATCTGCATAAAACTTATGGCCACCTAGATACTTATTGTTCAAGCTTCCAAGTTAGTTTCCCGTCCATAGTTCTTGCCCCAAATCAAAGCTTGAGCATTGAAGCATCTATTTTTCTTCTTAAATTCTATCTTCATTGGTCGTAGAGTAGGAAAGGGGGGGGGGGGGGGGGGGAGGGGGTGGCTAATAATACATTGGAGCAATGGTGAGAATGACCAGGTTTTAGAAAAAAAAAGATTCCAGAAAATAGTGCTGTAACACTGGATGGACAAATGAACATTGAGTCCTATGATCTACTATTCAGAAGGCAGGGAACTGAAAAGTGATGTCATCTATAGAATTCTAGTTGGTCCAATGAAATAAAAGAGCACGATTAGGGGTTTGTATGATACGTTAACTGAGGCGAAAATTTTACTTGGTGAACTGGCTTTGCTATATTCGTTAGAATCTAGTGCTATTAAGCATCATTACATTTAAACATGAATGTAGCTGGAATGCGAGTTGTGGTTATGCAAGAAACGAAGATAGGATGACTAATATAGAAAAGGATATAAGAAAGTTGATACATGGGATTTAGTAAGCACCAGTATGACTCCTTGAATAAAATCTTAGAACAAGGGGAATGATATAATGAAACTTAGATGGAAGTGATACGGAACACTGTCATAGCTATTCATTAAATGAAGACACACAGGCCAAAATGATTGGAAAGAGAATTCATGGGTTTTTACTAGACGTGATTCTTGTTTAATTCATATAGTATACCCTAATATCAATTAAAGATTCGAGCTGAAAGCTTTCATATTTAGCACAAGAGTGCTGGGCATATATGTCTTGTGTAAATGCAAGAGCGCGCATTAATGCTTCATGATGCTTATGATGAAGTTTTTCCGTGACAGTTTTCTCTTTACTAGAACCTGTAATTCATAGATTTAGAAATTCATTTAGGTGTTGTTAGTATACACAATTTTTTACTTTGTGTGTAATATTTGATTAACCTTTGGGTATGTTTTCGACAGGCAGTTAATAGTCGAGATCTGGACTTTTCTCACTTTGTCTCGCTTCCATTAGCTACCCATCCTGGACTTGTTGAAAAACTTTTTAGTTTTCAGAATACAATACTTGGAATAGCTTCATCTGACAAAAGTGAGAATCATGATAGTAAGACCGGTGCGGACACTTCCATTGAGAAAGCTTCCACAGTTGCTGTAGAATTGGAGGCTGAAGAATCAGATGGTCACATTGAAGTACATGAAAACACTGAATACCATTCAAGAAAAGATCCTCTAGTTTCTGTTGAACTCAAAGCGGGAGATGCCACTACATCTGTTAAAGTAAACATAACAGATATTCCTCTTGTTAGTTACCCTCGTAAGGAGTCTACAACTGACGCCGCAGGGACCCATTCTTCTAAACTACTAGGTATTGGAAACTTTATGTTTTAATAAGAAATGGTATTCCTTTTGCGTGGAACCTCTCTCCTCCCCATCTTTAAAATTTTTCTGTTTACGTTTTTGCTTTTATACTTTTCTTTTACTCATTTTGCTATTATGGCAGATAGGCCCAGTAAAATCTTTCCCAAGTTGCAATGACACTCTAAATAATTCTCAAAACCTGTATTGATCCCTTGTTCTTTTCGTTGCCAGCAAGTTCTCTTATTTTCATTGCTTTATTACGGTAGTTTGCACATGATGTATTTTTTTCTTTCTCATTTCTTATTTAATGGACTGTGAATTATGTAAACTCGATACTCTCATTTTTATGTCCTCTTTTGGCAATAAAAAAAGCAATTGTTTCATCCAGTTATTCGTCTTCCATGTTGAATTTTACTTGCAGAACTAGGGATTGATGAATCCATATTTATCAAACCAAAAACCTTTCACCTAACTGTTCTAATGCTGAAGTTATGGAATAAGGACCGAGTTAAAACAGCTGCAGAGGTTTTGCAGGTAAATTTTTCTTTACCATATGTTGTATTATGTTGATTACAAATAAGCGACATTCTTACAGTATTCCTGATTGTAGAGTGTCTCACCAAAAGTAATGGACGCTTTAGAGAACCGGCCTGTTTTAATCCGATTGAAAGGACTGGTAAATTCCCTCTTCATTTATATCCTAATGATGTGTTGATCATTTATTTTCACTCCGTTGGAAGCTGTGGTCGCGTGACCCTTTTTTCTGATTAGCTGCAAGTGAATTTTATAGCTCATTGCTCATCAACTATATATATGATGTCTTCGGAGCGATATTCAATTTTTTATGTACCACGTACACCGCTTCAATTTCTGCACTCACGTTCCGCATACACGAGTATTCGTAAACAACCGCTTGCATTACGTATTCGTGTGTTTTCAGCAAATTTCTTTAATACGTTAGCTCACCTGAACCACACTTGCTCATCTGAAAGCTGACTCTGTAGAGTGGGGCCAGGGAGAGCTTGTAGCAACTATATGTTTCATGGTTTATAGCACAGTTGGATAATGGGATCCATAGGGTTTTGATTGCCTGGTAATATCTGAAACATGGATTCATAGCGTTTTGTCTCCATCTTTCTTGCAGGATTGCATGAAAGGATCTTTATCCAAGGCCCGTGTTGTATATGCTCCGGTAGAAGAAATTGGTGCAGAGGGCCGTCTTTTACGTGCCTGTCGTATCCATATATTTTGGCTTATATGGTCTAACTTTTATGCTAAGTTACTGCATTTATATGATCCAGAGCTTTTGTTGTTCTAAGTGTTTAATTATCTATGATTTCCTCAACTTTTCTTAGAAGTGATAATTGATGCATTTGTTGAGGCTGGTTTGGTCCTTGAAAACGATGCACAACAGAAGTTGAAGGTACTCGTTTCCTTATGATAAATTGAATACATTCCTAGTACCCGAGTTTCTATATTTGAAGCTTTGTCATTTTGTTTGGTGCGTAATATATTAATAGCCTAGCCCAAATTTATTGGGATTACAGGTTTGATTGTTGTTGTTGCTTTTCTCTCTCTCTGTGTGTGTGTGTCTCTCTCTCTCTCACACACACACACTCACACACACACAAAGGTACACAGGCTCACACACATTCTGCTCCCCGACCCTTCTGGTACTACCTCAAACTTTGTTGTCATGAGCTTCATTAGTAGTATATTTTGGGACCAACTTTTTTCTCATTTATAAAATTCGGCAGTGGTGGTACTGTCTCCTTCGTTTGCAGAACAGCACCTTAATGCCATCTTTCATATGGATGTGAACAATTCTTCTCAATGAAACTCTAGTAATGTTCACTGGTTTGTATAATGGACATTGATTATCGGTAAAGACTGTTTATCTACTGAATCCAAGTCCTACAATTTTTTTTCTCCATCTAAATCCAGACTGCTCGGTGTACATTAGCTCCATGAAGCACGTAGAAATGATATTTAATCCCTAGGTTTCTGATACACGTCCATTTGAATATTGATGATTGGTTGTTGTCCCCTTGTATGCAGTTGCATGCCACGCTTATGAATGCACGGCACAGAAAAAGGTACTTCAGTTCTACTGTTTGTATATATATGTACGTAGTCATGTTGTTTGGCTTTCTTTTATCAAAAAAAAAATGTTATTTGGTTGTCAAGTGTTTTCTAATTGAAATGGTAACTTGTGATTTCATTAATATTAATAATATCTTTTCAGCAAAACGAGAACCAGAAAGGTCGACTCTTTTGATGCCAGGGGCATTTTTGAGCTATATGGTTCTGAAGAATGGGGCGAGTATCGTATTCGCGAAGCTCATCTTTCGCAAAGACATTTGTTTGATGAAAAAGGTTACTACCATTGCTGTGCCTCAATTCCATTTCCCGAGGACATGCAAGTAGACTGACTCATTCACATGAGAGAATTATGCTCGTTGTAATTTTGTTACTTGTACAGCTGTAGACAGGCGTTGTAAGTTATCTGTTTCTGATGGTTGTTGAAACTAATATTTCTGTTACAACTCTAGTGAATCTTTCAAATGGAATAATTATCAACTTTCAAACTAAGTAGAGAGAATCAACTTATCTTGTCATGATGGCTATGAGTGGTGATCAGCACTTTTCTATTTAGCTTACCGCCTCCCTATGAGAGACCAATCTTCTTTTTCCTTGGGCTTATTGAGTTTTTAGGACATGGAGATTAGATTGTGTAAAAGACATTACAGATCGAATTTATATGCTCATTAAGTTTACGTGAAATTTGAGGTTTGCATGCTGGGATTGGTTCTTGGTAAATAAGTTCTGTATTTGTTGTCCATAGAGTAGTTTATCTTGAAGGAGGCTACCCTCACCAAGTTGCTAAATGGCTTTGTGCCGGTGTGAAATGCGGTGCACAGAAATACATGTAACTTTAATAATAGCTGTCAACAATTGCTAGTTTGCTAAAACGATAATATAGTGCAGCTTTATTGCGATCTTCATTACAGAACACGTTTCTTATATGGAACAGCAGATTTTGAACTGGTTTACAGTGGGCCGAGGATTAGTCTACACGATCAAAAAGGTCGTAGGCACTGAAACAATCTGTTATCTTGATTTCAGGCCTTCAAGAATTTGAAGATTGTTACAATATGTCAAGCATTCTATAACAAAATGCTAACACTTGGGGATATACTCTGATAGAATTTGAAGGTTAATGTTTACAATATTTATTATCAGGAGTTCATTTCTATTCTGCTTTTGCTCTATACTTGGAGACATTTTTCTGGCTCGCATCTTTCTTTCTGCTTTGCACTGCTGTTTGCATTTAGAATTCGCCCACCTGAATCTTTTTCTCTACCCATGAAGGTGATAGCACTGGACTCATTTTACTCTCGGTATTTTCTGACTCTGGATTGTTAGCTTCTGATTCATCCAACTTCTCATCCTGTCCAGGATAAACTTTGACTCTCCATACCTTAAGAGTTTGGTCTAGGCTGGCGCTATAAACTAACAAGCCCTTAAAGATTTCACTGGTTTCCAAAGCAGCATACAGGCTCTTCACTGGTCCATGATGACCATCAACGACTGCAAGACATGAATGTAGAGAATTAGTGTTCCCTCTCTGCCATATTCTTACGGTTGTATCCTCTGAACCACTTAGGATTAAGTTTTCGATTGTCACTAGACAAAGCACAGCAAAATGATGACCTTGTAAGAACCCTCCGTGATTGTATCTCCATGAAATTCCGTCCTTTTTCCAAAAATTTATCAGTCCGTCTGATGATCCTGAATACAAAAAGCAGTCACTAGGAGACAGACTTAAAGCTAGAGCTTTAACCGCGGATGGTTGAAACTTAAGTGTCATTGTCAAAATATGCCCACATTCATTCAAAATCCGTCTCCATATTTTCACTGTGCAGTCAGAAGAACAAGTGAAAACACAATCACCTTGATTGATAACAATCGCATTGACGCGATCTTCATGAGCCACAAATGAATCAACACATTGCTTTTGTGAGATTTTCCACACCTTGACTGTGTGATCGTATGAACCTGTATATATCAGCCTCTCCCTTTTATTGTATGCTAGGCATGAAATTGGGCCCTTGTGTCGATGAATAGTCTGCTTTGCATATGAGAAGATTGAACGTCTTAGAGGCAATGTCATTGTCTTCTTTGGTCGAAAAATGTCTGTTGAGGAGACTTCCCACAAACGGAGTCTGCAGTCACCATGGGCTGTTAAAATCAGGTTTTCGCTAGCTAATATGGCTGTTATCTCACCACCTGTAGTCTTGATATAACCCATGTCTGTGCAATCTGGTTGTTTCCATGCATGGATCCGACTGCGAGCTGATCCTGTAACAATGTAGTTCTTTGTAACTGTTATCGAAAAGATGTTGCAATCAGTGCGATGAAGCGAGGCTAAGCAATGATATAGAATAGGCGTGGTTGGAAACTTATGGACCGTAGATCGTTCCCATGGCGTTTCTTCACTCATTGACCATCGTGGAAGTGATGCTGCAGATAGAGAAGACATTCTTGGAGAGGCAAATTGAGACACGTCCTCATTATTTCGAAATGAAAATCCTCCAGGTAAATCTACGGTTCTTCTTTCTTCCTCTAGTAACTCCCAGAGTTGCTGCTCATTACTGGGATTCATTGAAATTGTAGGAGTATTTGAAAATTTAGCAGGAAAAGAAGTAACTTCTGTGGTATTTGATGATGACGATGATGGCTCGTTATTTTCTGAGGTTAATTCACGAAAATGATAGAGCTTCTGTGGTATCATTTATGGAGACAATGTGGTAGCTCAGACGAAACTGAGATACCATGTGGTCCTAAAAATTTAAAGGTTTGTAAGTAAATTCTTTTCTATCATTGCATGGTTTATTGGACTAGACAGTAGGGTGGGCAATTGCAACTACTGCATAAGGTGCTGTATAGAGTTTTATTCGTGTAATGAGTAATTTTTTTATCTACTTGAAAGTTATGGATTCATTTATGATTCTACAGAATTACTTACATGTTTGTAATGAGATATCAAGTTCCTATTGAACTTAAAGACACAATTGCTGAGCAACTGCAATATGATTTTTTAATTTAGTTTGTTGTTGTAATGTTACTGTATAAGAGGAATTGACAATTAAATCATAGGACCACTTTCCTTTTTGTTGTGAGGTTTTACGATGTATTCAAGATAGGGAGACTAGAACCAAAAAAGTAAATATTAATTTTAAAAAAGGGGTTATGGCAATTCGGTATGGACCGTTGTTTTAGGTTTATTGCCCGTATTTTAATTCATAGAGATCTATGTGTTTAATAGTTTGTAACGTTGCTACATTATGTGTCCTGTGCAATGCGCTGTCAGTTGTTAGAGATCTTCATTTTTGTAGCCAGTACTATTATTTGCTACTGTTTTGTGGAAGCACATTTATTCACATTTTATTGAGAAATTCGTGAACTTGGTGACGGCGTGAAGCTAATTATTCAACTTTTTTCTATCATAATTAGTGTACAAAATTTGTTGTAACTACCCATAAAAAAAAAAACCCCTTGGGGTGGCCTAGTTGGTTAAAGAGGAGGGGCCTCCTCTCCTTGGTCTCGAGTTCGAATCCCATTGGTTGGAAGCGAATTTGATTCTATGCCTTCTAGGTCTGAGCCTGTCACACATATTCGACATAAATTGGGTGAGGCGGTCATCGACGAGAAAATGCGAGAAAATCGCTTAAGATGATTTTGGCATGTTAAATGCAGATCCATAGATGCACCGGTACGGCGAGTTGAAGATCTCAACTTAGGACAGACGACTAGAGCTCATGGGAGATTGAAAAAGACGTGGATGGAGGTCATACGAAACGACATGAAGCTAAAAGATCTAAACAAAGATACGCTCATCAACCGAAGCGTATAGAGACAGAAAATTCATGTTCACGACTCGACGTGATTCATTCATTGGTCATATAGCTTATCCTATTTTATTGGGATTACATGCTTGATTATTGTTGTTGGAGGTAGTTTTTTCACCATTAATCACTCGCCTACCTAAGAAAGAGACTAAGCAACATTGTTTTTTGCCTTGCATCGAAACAAAGTATCATATTTTTATTTACCTAACTAAGCTTGAATTTTCTCTCAAAAAAAAAAAAAAACTAAACTTGAATCAGTTTACTCTTATCTCCATGACATTGGATCATAATTATTTGCGACTCTCAAATCACACGCTGATCCCATGAATAGTTTCACATCTTCAGAGCAATTAAAAATAATTGCAGGGATGACTTTAATTCAATTAGATTTAGATGGGGTGGCCGTTTGAGCACTTTCGAAAGCTTAAACAAATGTTATATTAAGCCGATCATTTCTTTATGAAGTTGAAATTTGCATTATGCACACTCACAAATAAGATCCGTTAATATGTCACTATAATGCTTTTTGCGACAATCATTTCCCATTATGTGGCTTTAAGGTGAAATATTTTTCCCTTATTAGTTGATTAGGACCACCAAAGACCAAGTTTGATTATTATTAACGTGATGTGTTACTTATCTTAATTTTTTGAATAATAAAATAGTACCATGATTGCAAAAATTATAATAAGATCAAACTTTTCATAGATATTTTTCTCTTAATTTCACTATCACACCCTCTACCTTGAAGACTTGAAGATGAAAGTTCCATATGGGACTTGAAGATGCACATATTTTGTATTGTCGAGATAGCATTATTAGAGGAGGCGTTTTTGTTGAATTAGATTTGTATTAAATCTCGTGGTTATAATTTTTTATATGAAGATTCATAGCCCTGTTATATATTAGAGTTTAGTAACCATATTTTTATGGAAAACACGAATACATGACATAATAAGGCCTAAATAGCCATTCATTATAGGCCAGCAACAAATTAGCAACCACTAAAAAGTAATTGTTAAATGAATATTAATGCTTAACAAAATAGCACCCACCACTTATCAAAATCGACCTACTCCCAATCTTAGATCAAACAAACTAAATAAATGAAAAGGAACAATTTGCACCACCCAAAAAACAACAATTGACACAGTGACAAACACACCTCAACAAAACCATCACTAACAAGAAGCAAGATAATTTTATTAAGTTTAAATGTTAGACCGACCTCATTATCCTATAGTTTCTACATTTTCTTAACGAAAGAATCCCTAGCTAGAGCGTAATGAAATAATGAAATCAAGATTCCCTCTACCAAACATCTCTATCATATATGCTGGTTAATATCGATTATTAAACCCTAATCAAACAAAGTTTAAATGGCATTATCATAAACCCTTACCTAATCTTCGCAGTCCTCTACAATCACAACAATCTATTTTGTGAACAAACCCAATAATAATGCTCATTTCAAATATTTGGTCGATTCACAAATCACATTTGACATGGCGTATTATTGAACATCTTTCAAAACATTTCCGTTTTAGGCATGTTATTGACAGCTGCACTTATATTTTCATTGGATGTATATGCAGTTATATATATGCACAAAAAAATGTGATAGTAATTTACTTTCTTAGAGATGCGATGTGAATATAAGATTAGCTGAAATTATTTTAATCCATTAACTAATAATAGGATGGCTTATTAAATTTGCCCTTAACTTTTTTTAAAAGTTAATATGCCCTTTTTTTCGGGCCTTAAATAAATGCCCCATATGTTTTAATTTTTTTAACAAAAATGCTCTCAGCCCTTATTCGGGCTAAAATTGCCTACGTGGCAGTACAATCAACAAGTTGCTAAGCCTAGTCAATAAGTTGTCAATGCCACGTATTTTTCAGCCAAAAACTATTTTTTACACAAACCCTTGTAATTTTAAATATTGTATTTGCACCCCAAAATAAATTGCACTTTGCACCCCAATATATATATATATAAATAATAAACATATATATATATAAAACATATATAACTATTTTGTAAAAATAATAATTATATATAAAAATAATAATAAGAAACACATATATATATAAATAATAATAATAAACATATATATATATATGTATAACTATTTATAAAATAATAAATATTTTAACAATATATAAAAATAAATAAAAAACAACAAAAAAAACAATTAAAAAAATAAAATAATCATTATCTTCATTCCGTAGCCCCCCCCCCCCCTCGCCGAGCACCACCACCAACATCGATTCCCCCGCCGAGCACCACCCTCAAAACTCAAATCTCGTAACCTATTCTTCGTATAACTTCCACTGAGAAACTGTCCGCCATTTCTAGTTGTTAGGGCATATGGTGGCGGTGGCGGGGGGTGTGGCGGGGGGGGGGGGGGGGGGGGGGGTTACGGGTAGGGTTTAAATTTTTTTTATTTAATGTATTTTATTGTTATTTGTTTTTTTTGCATTTTTAATAAATTATTAAAGTATTTATCTGTTAAAGTATATATATATGTTTATTATTATATATATGTTTATTATTATATTTATATATATATATTTTTTTATTATTTATATATATGTTTATTATTTTTACAAATAGTTATATATTTATGTTTATTATTATTATTTATATATATATCTATTATTTTTACAAAATAGTTATATATATGTTTTTATATATATTTATATGTTTATTACTATTATATATATATATATATATATATATATATATATATATATATATTGAGGTGCAAATACAATATTTAAAATTTCAAGGATTTGTGTAAAAAATATTTTTTGGCTGAAAAATATGACGTGGCATTGACAACTTATTGACTAGGCTTAACAACTTATTGACTGTACCGCCACGTAGGCAATTTTGGCCCGAATAAGTGCCGATGACATTTTTAGTAGACTTTTTAAAAGATATGGGCATAAAAACAAGACCCGAGAATAAAAAGCATATTAACATAAAAAAAAAGTTAAGGGGCAAATTTAATAATTCGTCCTTAATATATTACAACGTGGCAAACGATTAGTGCTGTTGCACATATATTTCTGTAATAATTGAGTGGCATAAGATTTTGTGATGGATTTGTTCGTACAAAGATTACTATTTTACCCTTATAAGTTAATTCATATACATTAAAGTGTAAGTGATATAAAAACAAAAACTTATATGTTTTATATACATACAGTTACTTTAATTATCTTACATCATTTCTTCATACACGTGATCGATCAATAAAATTATATTACAACATAACATCGTCAAAGTCATCATCGTTTATATCGTTTTAATGCATGATGATTGAGGATAGTAGTAATCCAGGTAGGATACACTCTATTATGACACAAATTAATTCAAATTCCACCTTAAAAAAATTCCTCATTTTCGTTACATATACGTGATAACAAAGTCCAGTTTCTGTCATCCCAAACAATAATTGTTACTTCTTCTATAATCTTTATAGAAATTGTAATTTTTTTCTCAATCATTAAACAAACAAAAATAAATAAATGCCTTCAATTGCTTTAGGACGATTCGACGACTCATTTGGTCTTAGCTCAGTGAAGGCCTATGTTGCCGAGTTCATCTCCACCTTGCTCTTCGTGTTCGCCGGAGTCGGATCCGCCATCGCCTTCAGTTAATATTCATTAATAATTAATTTATTATCTTAACCATTTCTTTTCTCATTTTTTTGAAGAATGAACTTTCACTTGTAGCTAGATAATGTTTAACCGTACATGACTAATAAAAAATTATTTGGACAGACAAATTGGCAGCTGATGCTACCCTCGACCCTTTCGGGGCTGTTGACCTGGACCCACACGGACTGGTGGCGATCGCAATCTGTCACGGATTTGCTCTATTTGTGGCGGTGGCGATCGGTGCTAACATCTCCGGTGGACATGTCAACCCGGCTGTGACCTTTGGGTTAGCTCTTGGTGGCCAGATCACCATCCTCACCGGAATTTTCTACTGGATTGCTCAGCTTTTGGGTTCCGTTGTTGCTTGCTACTTGCTTAGCTTTGTCACCGGTGGTTTGGTATGTCAAAATTATAAATTTTAGGATATATTGTGTTAAAATAAGTGCATTAAGACTCATCACACGTGAGTCTATATATAAATCTGTCAATGAGCCATGAATAGATGCAACTGACACATAAATAGATGCAACGATTACTCCATATTAATTTGTTGGATCATTTAAGGAATTTGAAGTTGAATATGAAATAGAATAGTGATCGTGAGTCATGGGACATGAACAAGATGTGGTCACATAATTTGTGTAAATATTTATTACTAATTTGACATATATCCATATCATGATGAGTTTTCCTATTATATGATGTATTAATTATTGTACTAATACATGCAGGCTATTCCAACCCATGGTGTGGGTGCTGGTGTTGGATCCATTGAAGGAGTTGTGATGGAAATTATCATCACATTCGCACTGGTTTACGCAGTCTACGCCACGGCTGTTGACCCTAAGAAAGGTTCTTTGGGCACAATTGCACCCATTGCAATTGGTTTCATCGTTGCTGCCAACATTTTGGCTGCGGGCCCATTCTCCGGCGGATCCATGAACCCAACCCGCTCATTTGGCCCGGCTGTGGTCAGCGGTAGCTTCGTTGGCCACTGGATCTATTGGGTAGGTCCACTCATCGGTGGTGGACTTGCTGGACTCATCTACAATAACTTGTACATTCAGCACGAACATGCACCAATTGTTAGCGACGAATTTTAAGTTTGTCAATTAATTTGAGCTTGTCAATTTTTGTGTTTTTCATTTCTTTGTGATCACGCAATGTATTTCGCTCTCTTTGTATCTATTTATATGTAATTAATGGAAGAAATGAGAATCTTATTTTCCTTTTTAAAATAATTGAATTTGAGGTCTCGTATGTCTTTTAGCAATTCATTGTGCTTTTCTCCATTGTGCTTTTCTCGGTTATGAACACGGACTCCTTTCCTTCTTGTATTAGACACCGAACAAATTCTCTAGAACTGCTATAACTTGCATGATATAGACCACGAAGGCTACTGAATTTGGAAGTAAAAAAAACTACCAGAACATAACAAATGAATATGAAGTTTCATACTATCAGAATATAACAAATGAATATGAAGTTTTCATTCACAAAAAAGAAGAAGAAGAAGAATATGAAGTTTCATACTAATTGATGAGTGGCATTTGATTTTTGTGATGCATACTTGTTCTTTTTTTGATCGGCAACATACTTGTTCTTATACCAGAGTATTGAAACTCCCTTTTCTAAATTTTACATATACACTTTTCAGTCGCATAAGTAAAATGTAAACAAACACATACGTTCTACACTACATGGTCAGTTTTATTGGATTGCTCAGCTTTTGGATTCTGCTGTTGCTTGCTACTTGCGCAGCTTTGTCACTGGTGGTTTGGTAAGTCAAAATCTGAATTTTACGATAAGTTGTAACATTCATTATAAGTGCGTTAAGACTTCATCACATGTATGTGTTACATAAATCAATCAGTGAACCAAACATAGACATTATAACTTATACAATTTCTAGTCTAAATTTGGTATTTGAATTTGTAAGATAATATTTGCCTTGCCTTCTCATTGATAATCTTGTTACATATATACAGAGGTAATTGCTATTACTAAGGAAATTATCTATCACGATGATTACAAAAGTTATACACGAGATATACAAAAGATTCTATACTAATCTAATACACTCTGCAGTCGAAACGGGAGGAGGACAAACGTTGAGGCTGTCCTGAAAGTCGTCAAATAGAACACGAGGAAGACCTTTAGTGAAGATATCGACAAGTTGATGGCGAGAAGGCATATGAAGAACATGAACATCACCGCGAGCCACTGTTTCCCGTACAAAGTGGATACTTATCTCAATATGTTTAGTGTGTTGATGTTGGACCGGATTACTCGAAAGATAAATAACACTAACATTGTCGCAATATACGGGAGTGGCGCATGGTATAGGAAAATGAAGTTCCAATAACAGATTACAAAGCCAACACAACTATGAAACAACGTTGGCAACACCACGGTACTCGGCTTCGGTACTAGAACGAGAAAGCGTGGGTTGCCATTTTGCAGACTAAGAAAGGAGGTTATCACCGAGAAATACACAATAACCCGAGGTGGAGCGACGTGTGTTGGGGAAGCCGCCCTAATCCGCAACAGAAAATGCCTTAAGGCCCGTGATGGAGGAGGGCCGAATGTGTAAATCAAGGGACAAAGTGCCTTGAATATAACTCAAGATACGTTTCAAGGCTTGCGTGTGTACTTCACGAGGATCGTGCATGTGGAGACATATTTGCTGAACTGCATATGAGATATCCAGTCGCGTAAACGTGAGATATTGAAGCGCACCAGCGAGGTTGTGAAAGAGAGTTGGATCGGGGTAAGGGGCACTTTCTGGTGCCGCACTAAGTTTAAACTTGGTATCAACATGAGTAAGGCTTGGTTTGCAAGATGACATGTCGGTCCTTTAAAGAATATCCATAGAATATTTCCGTTGTCAAAGGAATAAGCAATTGTTATGATAAGTCACAAATATATCCAATAAGTAACTCAAAGGACTCAAATCTTTCATAGCAAACTCGGTGTTTAAAGAGGCCATTATTGGATGACGCAAGGCCGCAGACGACGTTATCAAATAATTTCATTCACATATAAGAGAATATATGAAGTATCATTGCCACACCAAAATATAAAGAGAGAATGGTCGGACTTAATGTGAAAAAACCAATGGTGCGTAAAAAACCAATGAAGTGTTGGTACCACGCACGAGGGGCTTGTTTCAAGCCATATATTGATCGTTTCAAGAGATACACATAATCCGACTAAGTTCAGTCACAAAAACTGAGAGGTTGGGGCAAATATATGATCTCGAGAAGATTGCCTTGAAGAAATGCATTTTGACGTCCAATTGATGAATAGACCAAGACTTGGATGCTAAGAAACGTCCGTATAGTCGCAAGTTTAACAACGGGGCTAAAAGTCTTAGTGCAATCCATGCCAACCTATTGAGACCTGTCATCACCAACAAGACGAGTATTACACCACTTAAAAGACCCATCAAAATTAAATTTTATGTTGAAAGATCCACATAGATCTAATAACATTAATATCAGGGGGACGAGGTACTAACTCCAACATCTTATTTTTAATAAGAGCATCAAACTCGTCATACATAGCTATCTTCCAGTTCAGGTCAAATAATGCCGCCACATGGTTTCAAGGAATAGAGGAAGGAGATGCGGTGGCGAAAAGGTTAAATAATTGTTTGGGTTTGAACATGTCGTGTTTATTGCGAGTGGTCATTTGGGGAGAGGAATATGGTATATGTGGCGGTAGGGAGGCCATGACGACGGGAGATGGTGGCGGGGAGGGGGTGCTGCGGTAGGGAAGGTGTGGGATGAAGAAGGTTAGAGGTTAATAAGGGAGAGATATCTGAATCAAGAATTCCATAATTATAAGGGGAGGGGTTATGAAGTGTCGAGAATGGAAATTTACCTTTATCAAAGAAGACGTGACGTCACACAATTACTTTTCGACTTGAGATGTCATAACACTTGTACCCCTGATGGTGAGATGGGAAGCCGAGAAAGACACAAAGAGAGGATCGAGGTGGGAGATTATTATTTGTGTGGAGGGCACGAGAGGATAACCCAAACACCCAAAACCCAAAGATGATCATCATAGGGGCATTTCAGATATAAGAGTTGGAGAAGAGAAGTGTTTCTGAAGCATGTGGAAGGAAGGATATTTAGTAAGTACGTCGTCATTTGTAACACGTGATGCCAAAAGGATGGAGGGACGAACGCATAGGATAGAAGTGTGTGAACCATGCATGTTATTAATAGTGGGGATTTTTCTTTCATATTTTTTGTTTTGTGAAGACGTGTAAGGACACAAAAACCAAAATTGCAAGCCATGATTTGCACAAAATTGATGAAATAAATTGTTACTCTACTCAGTTTCGTTGTCACATTGAAAATATTTTATATCACGCTCAAATTGAGTTTTCACAAAGTTCCTAAACGAGGAAAAAATGATAAAAACTTGAGATTTGTGGGCGAGGGCAAACATTCATAAAAATACGAGTAATTATTCAAAAATAACACATAAAACGATGCTAGACAAACTCAACAGATGTGACAACCATATATCACTATGAATAATGTCAAACAGAAATTGAGTAAATGACAAAGAAGAAGTAAACGGTAATCTAATGTGCTTGGCAAGAGGACAAGACGGACAAGAAGACTTACACTCTTTATAACAAAAGATAGACTCGGTGCGCCGAAGGGAAATCTAGGATGGAGTCGCCAGGATGGCCTAGACGTGCATGCAAGAGTGTACGAAAAAAGAGAGCAAAAGCGGACAACAACAACGGAGGGAATGAAGACCGAACATGAGAGAGGGTAGAGGTCTCCAGTGCTATTGCATCTCATAATTCGGGTGCCCATCTGAAGATTCTTCACAGAGAAATCAAAAGGATCAAATTCCATAGTCACATAATTATCAACGGTAAACTTCCAAACCGAGACAATTTTTTAATGAGATTAGGCGCATGAAGTACATTATTTAAGCAAGGGCTGGGGCGGAGGGGATAAAACCGTATTACCGTAACTGCAAATTGGGATAGAATAACCACTACCAACAATTATTCCATGTTTGGTGCTCGTATTAAAATGGGGTGAGACTTGAGAGCACACCTTGTTGGGATGTCACGTGAGAGGTCGCGCTGGTGTCCATATACCACGAATCATCAGGAGGAGTTAATGAGAGGGTGTGCATGGCGGTGGCTATGTCCGCGGGCGCATAGGCCTATGGCGGTGTGGCAGGATCGACATAGTAGGTATGAGTGGCCCGCGGTCCAAGGATGCCATAACTTCGAGGCGGTAAGGGACGAGGGGAGTAGTCGTTCATGGGATAAGAAGACGGTGGAGTAACCCATGGAGGGGCATAAGCCAGATACGGAGAGTAGGGCCATTACCAAATTGGAGATTGAGAATAAGGGGTGGGTCCACGGCCCGAGTTATGACTGCCGTGACCACGGTTGATGGAGCCGCGACCACGACCCTGATTCTTCGAGTTTTGGTTGTTAGAGGACCGGTTGGAATCATGCTAAACATAAGCACAGGAGTTGTGAATCGAGCCATCAAGCGGAACCAAAACTTGGCTTGTAAGCAAAGCTAAATTAGTAGTGTGGCGGGCGACACATTTAGTGAGGCTTTTTTCTTCAAGAGTAAGAATGGAACAAGCCTTAGAGAAAAGATGAAGGTATCACTTTGTTGAATAAGAGTAGCAATATCGCTATATGTGTCACTAAGATCCACTATGAGTTGTAGGACCAAACGCTGATTCGAAACATAGGCACCAACGTTAGCGACTTGATCGGCGATCATCTTTATCTTCTGACAATAGGCTCTGACATTGGGAAAATCATCGAGAGTGTTAGAGGAGAATTGGCTTTCAAGATGAACCACCCTGTGAATTTTTATTGTCTTGAAATAATTCTGCCAAACGATTCCAGGCAAACATGGCGGACGAATTATTATCTATGATCATATGAAGAAGATTATTCGAGATGGTGCCATAGATCCTTTGTAAGTTTATGACATCGAGGCGATCGCACATTTGCGGATATAAGTCGATTTCGAAGGGTGGATCGACGGAGGGAAGGATGTGATCCAAGACTTCATATGTGCGCGTGTGAATTTTAAACAATTTGGACCAGGAATTGTATTGCCAGTATTCGATGTCTAACGTGATGGGGATGACAGGAATAGATGCTTTGGTATCTGATAATAGTAGAACCCAAGCATCTCGAAAATAAATTATGAAAGTACTCTTTCATACAAAGTAGCACACGAAGAGAAAGACGATGCTGACAAAGGCACTTCGAAAGTCTTATCATGTTTAAAGAGCAACACAAAGAGAAAGGTGATGGTGACAAAGACGCCTCGAAAGTCTTATCCTATTAAAAGATCAATACGAAGAGAAAGACGATGTTGACAAAGACGCCTCGAAAGTCTTATTTTATTTCAAGATCAACACAAAATCAACACTCCCAAAGGACACCTGTCAGAATCTCATTCGATCACACATTTGACGCCATTCGAGAGAACTAAGATATGAGCCATTCATATCATCTATATGAAGCCCCCTTTTTTTATTAGAAAAAGGGAGAAAAATAAGACTAGAAAAATAGATCAAGAAAATTAGTATTCTTAATGTCATCATTTCCTTTACTTCTCGATTTGGGAATAGGACAACCCATTCAAGTAGAAATAGTTCCTCCGTTATTTTATGCACACATGAGAAGTTATATCATCAGTGTTTAAAGTGAAACAAATACTAGTTTTAATCATGAGTGGGGTAACCCGTCCTTTCTCTAGCCGTCTTTACATTTGCATGTGTTGTATGGTTAGGGATGAACCGCAACATGCGCTCGCTACTTGTTGCTCAAAAGTTGCGCACGTTAGTCACAGTTAAGGCTGGGATTTTTTTTAGGAAGAAGAGGAGGTGATGGCCATGGTGGAAAGCGTCGTGGAAGAGGAGGGAGAGGAGCTATGAGTAGGATCAGTAGGGTTGGTCATGATACCGTGTAAGATAATATTTACCTTGCCTTCTCATTGATAATCTTATTCCATATATACAAGAGGTAATTCCTACCACTAAGAAAACTATCTATCACGATAATTACAAAAGATATACACGAAATATACAACATATTCTATACTAATCTATACTTATACTAGAATTACTTTGTTTGATCCTCAGTTTGTTAGGCTATATTAAAAGCCTAATTTTGAATTTGAAATAGACGGGTGGTCGTGAGTAATAGGCTCATAGCAACGAGAGGTCAGATAATTGTGTGTAAATAATTATTAATTTGAAATGTACATATGAGTTTCTCTGTTATATGATGATTTATTAATTAACGTACAACAACATAATGAAGGCTATTCCAACCCACGGTGTGGGTGTGGGTGTTGGATCCATTGAAGAATTTATGATGGAAATTCTTATCACATTCGCATTGGTCTACACAGTCTAAGTCTACGCCACCGCTGTTGACCCTAATAAGGGTACTTTGGGCACAATTGCACTCATTGCAATTGGTCTCATTGTTGGTGTCAGCAGTTTGGCAGCTTTGGTCAGTGGCAGCTTTGCCGGTCACTGGATCTACTGGGTTGGCCCAATCATTGGTGGTGGATTTGATGGGCTCATCTGTAGTAACTGGTACATTCAGGCTTCAGCACGAACACACACTATTTATTAGTAACTTTTAAGTTTGTTAATTAATTCGTGCTTGTAATTTTCATTTCTTTGTAGTCCATTTAATGTATTTCACTCTCCTTGTGTCTCTTTATAGGTCATAATGGAAGAAAATGAGAATATTATTTTCGTTTCAAAATAATTGAATTTGGTGGATATTCAATCAACAAATAGAGGCCTCGTATCTCTTTCAACACTTTTTTGTGCTTTTGCTGGGCATGGAACTCTAATGAAAAGATATCGGTGTAGTGACCCCTCCAACTCATTAAATACTTTATTGCAGATGCAAGCTTTTATGAAAAGAAATGTATTTTATATCGAGCTTGAACTTTACGGATAGTACCATAAGGAGGGTTTATAGGATCCTAGGGAGGCCACCACTGGTCCTCCTTTCTTAAGATAGTGCCAAGTGTCCTATTTTGATTGGCATGGAAATGTAATTTAAAAGTTCAGCCCTAAGTTTACAAAATTTTCATTTAGACCCCATAATTTAAACAGAGATAGTCCATTGCGACCATATCTGGCCCAACATGCTTCCGTTCACAAATAACTGTCAAAATTAAAATAGTACCTCCTTTTGACTAAACTGCAGTCGGGTTTCCACCACATTTTACAACTTCCTCAGCTAACCACTCGATTCGCAACCGATGGTTCTGTAATGGCTTCTTCAACGACAACTAGCACAGCCCTGGTTCGTTTCCTACTCCGGGCGTAAAAGATACTATCTTGGTGTCGACTAGATATTTAAATAGGAAAACACTGTTTAAGAAAAAGCCAGAAATTTATTCATAAAAATGGAAACTTATTTATTACAACAACATAACCCTTATAGAGTAGAGTTACTTGTTTAGCTACTCATGGTAGCCTTGTTTCTTTCACACATACACTCGTATTTAAAACAGAATTTGAAACTTAATACAAACTAAACTCAGAATATTTTTCTGGTAGAATTTATTTAAGAGTAAGAAAACAGAGGAGGTTGTTCGATGTCTTCTGCTTCCTTTAGCTTGGGTATTTATAGAGGCTCATCCGGACTTCAAACTCGGACTTCATTCCTCTTTTATGGATTAATTCGTCATGGCTTACGTTTTAATCCACCAGCTTGTCTTTATCCCGTTGTCAATGGGAATTTGGTCCCTCCATTTTTATCCCTAGTGGAGGAAGTCTCTGTCAGCTTCACATGGCCTCTTTTGCTTTATCAGAAAAGTTTGTCCTTTTTCCAGCATGAGGCATCTTTCCTGGTCTGGTGGAGCCCTCTCTGTTGTATTCCCATTTATCTTTTTTTGACGGGGAATCCTTTGCCAAATAGTGGCTCTCTCTGTTCGGGGCACTTTTGACAAATGCGTTCCTTCCATCTTTCAGCATGCATCATGTTGCAAAACTTTAGACACGTTTCTGCTGTTGCTGGAATCTCGTTTTTCCATAATTTTTTCCTTTTGTTTTCGAATATGGTTTCGGCAAAATGGGTTGTGGTACTGGTCATGGTGTTGAGCATGAATGATCCGTTTTCGGCCTTTTGGAATGCCTTAAACGAGTATTTGACTTTGTCCATCTCAGTTAGACAGACCCAAAGTTCCCAAGCTCTTCTTGTTGTGATATCGTCTTCTGATATCGGAGCAACTAAAAGTTGTCCTTCTCGTGGCGGCTTTACATAATCTAAAGCCTTCATGTAGGGTCTTTGCAGCTTAATAAAATAAAAGCTGGGATAAAACCTTTTCCTGTGATTTCTGGAGCTGCTGAAATAAACTTCAGTTCCAGAGTTTCTCCTTGACCCAGTGTATTGTTATTTTTCCAGGTATCGTGGACTCCCTTATAAATCAATTCTGGTAATTTTGAAATTTCCAGAAATCCTGGTAATGTGGTGAAGACTGAGGCTAGACAGCCAAAGTCAAACCATTTTCGAATACTCTCAGGTTTTGAACCTGGTAGCGTCCAAACTCGTGGGTATTTCCCTGACCAATCAGCCAAAGATTTTCTTGGGAAAAGTCCCATTCTCGTATATAACCTTTCCCATGTCCTTTGGTATTCCATCAATGGGGATGGTTTTAAGTTATTACCTTGGACCTTAGATTTTTCAATCCTTGGTCTAAGATTAAGCTCGTTGATTTCAATCCCTAATTTTTTAGACTGATCTGATTCTTCAGATGTTTCCATCTTAGAATCTTTCTTGTTTTCAGAATCCTCCTCATCATTGTAAGGATCCTTTCCTATGTTGGGTGATTCGTACTTGAATCCCCGACCTCGATTTTAACGTCCTAAGCTCGTAGTTCAGATACAAGTTTTGACTCTGAAGCATCTCGCATAATGGGGCCATAAAGACTATCCCATAACATGGTACTACAAAGCCTTGCGGCTTTTATTGCATTTTGGACCTTGTTAAGATCATTTTCCTGTACATGCCCAGAGGCTTTGGCATTAATTTCTAGCCCATCTATGGCCTTGTTTAGCTCTTCAAAGCTATCGATGTGATGCCTCCATCTTGTGAGGATGTTGTTGGCTTCACTTGGCTCTATCCCTTGTTAAGTCTGCAAGAACATTTTAATGAGATTTGATAATTATAACGTCAAAATCGTAATATTGACACTCGGCTTGCCGTCTTAAAAGTCTGGCTTTCTCGGGTTTACTTTCTATTTTGTTTTTTAAGAAAGCTTTAACACTTGTATTGTCAATTTTTAAGGTAAATCTCTTTCCAAGTAAAAACAGAGGCCATTTTTTAAATGCACTGCGAACAACAAAGAACTCCTTCTCGTTAATGTGCCATCTGGCTGCATTATTGTCTGCGAATAGTCCACTGCAATATCTGCATGGGACTTCTCTTGTTGGTTCTATCTTCGTTAGAACTGCCGCCCACCAATGATCACTAGCATCTGTATATAGTACATGATCGTCTTCATCGTTAGGTATAGCAAGTTTGGGAAGGTTTTGGCACAACTTCTTTAGTTAATGTACCGCTCATGTATGTTCATTTGTCCATTTGAACTCAGCATCCTTTTTAAGCAAGGGGCTGGATATTTTCCTGTAACTTGCAAGATTGTTGATAAACATTCCTGCAAAATTAACTAAACCCAAAAAGCTTTGGAGTTGTTTAACTGTTTTGAGATTATCTGGGCAATCGCGTACCTTTTCGACTAAATGTGTTTGGAGGATGATACCTAATTCGTCAACTTCGATGCCGAGGAACTCAATCTTCCTTGTTAGAATTACTGCTTTCTTTTGAGATAACACTAATCCATTCTTGAGGCAAATGTCTGATAAAATCTCTAAATGTTTGAGATGTTCCTTGACTATTTTGGATGCTATGAGGATATCGTCCACATAAACAAACATGAAACTGAAGTAATCTTTAAAAAGATTATCCATTTTTCTTTGGTATATTTGGGGTGCGTTGGCAAGACCCATTGGCAACACATTCCAAATGTAATGTCCTTGCGGCGTGGAGAAGGCAGTAAACTTCTTGCTTTCCTCCTGCATCTTAATCTGATAGAAACCAGATTTACAATCAAATTTAAAGAATACCTTTGCGTTTTGGACGCAATTAATTAGGTGTTCTCGACTTGGAATGTAGTAGCCATCAAATTCTAGGATCTTGTTGATGCCTTGATAGTTGATGAAAAGTCTTGGTTTTCCCCTTTTCACCTTGCTGTGGTTTCTTACCAGAAAACCTGGGCTGTGGTAAGGTGAGACTCCTGGTGATATCAACTTAAGGTCAAGGTATTCCTTAAGAATTATTTGCATATCCTCACGATCTCTTTGATTCATCAGGATTGGCTTGTACCGTACGAACTCATGCTCTTTTCCCTTTTGGAGTTTCAAGGAAGCTTGGAGTTCATTCTTGTTCCACCATGCCAAAGGATTTTCGCTGAAATTCCTTTGAATCTTGTTTTTGATATCTTCAAGTGATATTTGCTCTTCACTTGTGATATCTGTTTGCGATACTCCTTCCATACTGACCTTGAGAAGCTTGATTGTTGTTTCTTTGACTCTTTCTGTGTCTGGATCATCTTCTCCTATTAGGTCTGCTCTCAACTAGAGTATTGCTTCTCCATACTTGCGTTGATCTCTCATTTTCGGGTGTCGAAGTTGTCCTTCATCACCACGCTTGCTGCGAAAAATGAAAGGCATTTTGCGGTAAAATGCTTCCCTGAGTCGTTGAATGAGAATCTTATGGTCACAAAGCATTGTGAGAATAAGTCTTCTTGTTTCGTTGTCCTGGGTAACCCTTTTAAAGGCCTGCAGGAAATTGTTACCTAGGAGAATGTCTGCTCCTGTATCATGGAAATAGATAGGCGGCGTTTTGACCTTGTACCAAGGGCTCTCTCCTGCGCCTCCGATGAGTATTTCCGCCTGCTTAATTCCTTTTTTAAAGATAATAATATTTTTAGAGAAGTCTCTTCCTGCAACTGTTGGTAATTCCTCTTCAAGGTTGGGAGGAAACACGTTCTTTTTTGCCGTACATATTCCCGCACCTGAATCGATGTATGCAGCAAAGTACTCTGCCCTGTATTTTTCATATAACATCCCTACTGGGATGTATATGGAGAATGGACTAGTGGTCATCGAATCCGGTATCTTTTACCTTCCACTGTAAATTCCATCCCATCTTGTATCCTTTCCCAGGGTTTGTGTGCCTCGAGGAATTCCAGTCCGAGTATTAAATTCTCGGTTAATCTTCCTGCCACTCCTTGTATTGTGAAATCCATACCTCACAGTTTTAGACGTCCTTGGTATCTTCCTGGTAAAGGCTGTTGGAGATAATACAAAGCATTGCTTGGAAAGGTATTATCTTTCTGAGTAATATCGATAATTACTTCGATTATACTCCATCCTGCTGGACATTGAAGTTCTCCTTCGGTAATGAACTGGCCTGGTCCAGTGATAGCTTCAAGAATAGGTCTCTTTCCCATTCTTTGGCTTGTCCTTTGGCTTGTCATCCGGTTTTCACTGAATGAAGCTCGCCTTTGCTCAAACCTGTAGCTAGTTGTCTGGTTTAGTACTGGTTGATCTCTGATAATCATGTCCATCTCTTGGATATGAGGCAGGTCGGAAATTTCTGGTTTGACCACTTGGGCAACTTTCTCGAATATTTCTGGGATCTCTACGAACTCTTTTCTCTGAAATACCTCAGAGTGATGGGTATTAGAGAGTGCGTATGAGATGCTATATGTAATAGAGTATGGTCTATTTCCTTCTTTCATCAGATCTTTATTTTTGAAATCCTGATGAAGGGTTAGTGCTCTATTAAAGGCTCGATCTGCGAGGTTATAGGCAATCTTTGGATAGATGAACATTGCCACCTTTCCTGCGAATAAGTTGCCGGAGATTCCACCTAGACATGCATCTCTCAAATTTTGAATTCTTTTATCGAAGACAGCAATGTCGATTGGGGAATTGACTCCTTCTTTGAACGTTGCTTTAAGCAAGATTCTTATGGCTCCGATATGGATCCATGACATCTTTTGGGCAACTTCCCTGTTGAGTCTGTTTAGTTCCTCTTTGATTTCCATCATGGGAACTAACTGCATCTCCATCACATTACTGGTCAGCTCCATTGGGATTGCAAGCTCTCCCGCCGTGACTTTGTAAATGATATGATGCTTCCTTTGCCTTAGACTTAATTGTGTCAAGGCTCTCTCCATTTTGCCGACTGTGAAGCCGTCATAAATGCGAAGTTTTGGATCTTCTTTCATGATTCTTATCAGAGCTTTATGTGATATGCTCGTTTGTGAGAAAAACCCTGAGATATCCTCTTGCGTCTCCTGATGGAAGATTTCTTCTTCCTCAATCTGATTCCGATTTAGAAGACTCATTGTTGTATTCTTCTTCTTCGTATATGCTTTCATCTGAGGGGATGTCCTCGAACCGATATACTTGAATAAGATCTTGATAGTAAACGGCTTCCTAGATTTCTGGCGTTGCCTCGAACTGTTTGACTCCTTGGTTTTGGTTTTGCGGACAATCGGTAGAGATGTGGCCTGGAGCACCACATGTCCAACAATTGCAATCTTTGAAACTTTCATTGGCTCTGGTGTGTGCTCTTCTGAAAGTTCTCATGGTGGATATCCTACTAGATCTATCTCGGCTTGTGGCTGGTCGTCCCCTGCTTGGCCCTGTACGATGTTCCGATTTGTAGCTTGGGGCTTTTTGTTTGGACCAAAATCTTCTGGGTTTCCATGAAGATCTTTCCTTGCCCCGCCTTTCTTCTCTGGCATAAGGGTATTTCTTTCTCTTCTTATGCTCTCTGGCTTCTCCGACAACTGTTGGGATGTCGTTGTTTTCGCAACAAAGAGTAACATTTTTGTTGACTCTTCGCAGCCTCTTGTAATTCTTTAGCTCAGCTGCCTTTGGCACCATTCGACAAGTTTGCTTTTGAGGAACGACATTCGTCTTGCCACGGTATCGATACCTTGGGGCAATTCGTATTCCTTTATCAGCATTTCCCTCCATGGACTTGGGATTTTGGCGAAGAAAAGTGGGATGGCCGTAGCATCACTCACCTTCGACTTCCATTTGTACTCGGTGAAGAGTTTTATGTATAAGTCTATGTTACATATGTCGTGTAACTCGAGACTATACAATGCTCTTTCATATCTCTTGGCTTGCTCTCGGCCTCCTCCAAAGTTTCCTTCTGAATCTTCGAAGTAACCAATTCTAATGAAAAGTATCTTGAATACTTTTGCCATTTTATCTACGATATTTTTCATAGATTCTCCTGCCGCAACTTCTTCTTTGGTTCCTGGTCTGTTTGCTCCCAGGCGATCTTGACTGACCCTTCCAAACTCATATTAAGCAGCAATATGAATGCTTCCTTGTTGAGATCAAGGGTTCCTGCTGCAATCCTCATTGCTGAGGCCCAATCGTCAATCAGAAGCTCATTGTTTTTGAAATCAAGGGTATCAAGATTGAGCATTAACCCATACGGATGTATCGGGTCGAGCTGGGACTTGACATATGGTGTTTCCCTTATCTATGGTCTTCTTCGAGACCTGGTTATGCCTGGTTTTATGAAATCTGGATGTAGATTCCCTCCAGGAACAAAATCTCCTTGGTGTGGCATGTGCTCATCTTGCTGAGGGGGATTGCTTACTTCGCTATTCTCTGGTACCGTCGATGGAGCATGACTAGAAGACTCTGCATATTGAGTTACTTGATGAGTCTTGAGATTCACCAGATTTAATCCGGCGAATGATTCTGCAAGGTCGTTTAGATCCTGCAAATTTCCGAAGTTAACCTCGTCGAGATGGATACAGGCTGTCATGGCTTCTTTTGAGGGTCTGATTCTCCTCTCAATAAAGCTCTCAGCTTTTCTCCCTCTGTCAATTCTCGTTTTACTTCTACAGCCTTGCCTTTCTGGTGTAGAAGTGGCTCTATTCCATAAGATGGTGGTAACCATCCTCCTCGCTTTCTTCCCGGAGAACTTGATTGTGATTCCAAATTCTTTATCTGCTGTTGGATACCTTGGATTTTATCCAAGATCTCTGCTTGTGATTTTGTAATCTTTTCCATATCAATTTGCATTAGATGGATATTTCTCGGTATTTGTATTTGGTAATTACCATAATACTGGACTGTTTTTTGGACTTCCTTGAGGTCCTGAGATAGCTTAGAGCTATTTGGTTCGAGCTCGTGAAAATTTGGCAAAACCAGATTACTCATCTATTATTCTTTTCGTTAATTAATCTGGTAATTCTTGAAATCTCAGTCGTGAGGCCATTAATAGCTATAAACTTAGCTCTAATGCCAGGGAGATTGTCTGGTCTTTGACTAGTTAGGTTTACTAACTTAGTCATCAAGAGTTGGAGCTCTTGCTCAAGAGTAATACTAGGCATAGTTTAGAGGCTTAGTATTGAACTTTGCTTATTAGCTTTTTTAAGGATAACTTTTATCGGCTCGATTCTTTCTAACCTAGCCTTCTTGACGGGACAAATTTTTTCCTGTTGTTCCAGGTCGCAACATAGAACATCATGGTATTTGATATGCGTTTCTTTGAACGCAAGGACTCTTGTTAAAACATCGATAAAATGTTTAATACTTGCACATTTATGTTTTCTAAATGAGAACTGAACCGGAGGGTTCCAAATGTCATCCATTACTGGATTATTCATGTAATTAAATCACTCTACTCATAAAGGGATTAGCTATAAAGAAATAATTTTCCATTTAAATAAATAAACAAACTGGCTCTGATACCATTTAACCCACGTGGTCATAAAATGAAAAGAATAGAAAACTTTTGGGCCAAAATTGATTTTTTTTGAAAATAAAGATTTGGCCAAGCAAATTAGGTGCAAGTGGTCCTTGCCACATGTCATCATCCAAGCAAAGGGGTGCAGTGGTAATCCCCCAGGGTCCTAAAAACTCATAAGAAGATTGAGTGACTAAATTATTCAAACTTCAAATTCGATGTATAAAATGGATTTATCAAATAAATTTTAAAGAATTCAATAATTATAATATAGTCAATTATAATATAGTCAATTATAATATAGAACTGAAAAAAAACACAACATTTTAAAGACTTATATTTGATTATATTACATTCGTTATATTTCAAAATAAATTATTGGCTATTTTGGCATCCATGTGGCAAGAGTGTATTATTTTTTTATCATTTTCAGTCAAAATCGAAGGTTTTGGGTTAGCGGGGTGTCATGTCACGAACTTTCAACCATTTTAAAAATTCGGACAAAAAGAGATTAAATTGGTGCAAAGTTTTGGATTAAAGGGATGAAATTGGTAGAGTGACTAATTAAGGGACCACATTGGTGAGGGTGTCAAGTTAATTGATGTAGCGAGGTGAAGACATAAGAGAAGATGAAAAAATACAACAATCAAATGCTCGTTGATTCCGCATAATACCAAGAAATTGACAAAAACTGAGAAAATTCTCAAGTTAGGTTTTTTTTATTCAATTAACAACTAACTACAATGACTCAAAGATGACTAACTTATCAAGTGAAAACCCTAATTAAGAAAAATGCCAAAATTACAAAAGACTCTTAAAATAACTAAATAAAACATAAAAATCCCGCTGGAAATAATAAACTGCAATTTTGACCCTCTAAACCTTCGAATTTGCCTAGAATCACGTGGGCGTAAACCTTCGAGTTTTGCTCAGGAGGTCGTTTCCACTTGGAAAAGTGGTATCTTTTGTCAAAAACGAGCTATGTTGACTTTCTGGTCAAACCTCGAACCTCGAGTTGGTTATTTTCGATCAAGAGATACTCATATTTTTTATCTCCATCATTCTCCCCTGGTTGAAAAAGATTCGACCTCGAATCTGAATCGTGTTTAGTAACTAAGAACTTATTACCATAAGACAAAATATGACTAGTTACATAAAAAATATCAAAACCCTGAGGATGAACATCTTCAATTGTGGCAACAACAATATGAGCGTGCTTCTTCTCGTCATCGACCACTTCCACCTACATTCTTCATTTCTATTACAAAACTTTCAAATCTGTCGCTTTTCATGGCAACCTCGTACTTTTCCAACATCTTCGTCTCTTTTATTGGAATCTCTACCGTGATCTTTCGTCCACACCCTCCAAGAAAGCTTTTAATCTAGAAATCTCGAGCTCATCCACAATATCATCACCATCACTATCATAAACAACATTATATGAAGATTCACAATCCTCTTCATAATCACTATGTAAATTTACAATATCACCTTGAAACTCTGATCTCTAATGTTTTTCCTCTAGATCATCTTGTCTCCGGTGAATAGACGAATTCAATGGTTGTTCTAGCGGTACAAACGAATTTTTCTAGAAATCCGCAAACAATGGGGCTTCAGACGTCGGTGCGAGTTCAGGCTGTGGAGCAACCATCACCGATATTTGTTGCATCAACAAGTTAATTTGTCGACGTAACATTATGTATTCATCACATCTATCTTCTTCTACCGGAACATGATGGACTTCAGAGTTTCTTCTTGCCGCCATGGTGAATGAACGAACCTATCTCTCATGCCAACTGATGTAGTGAGGTGAAGACATAAGGGAAGATGAAAAAACACAACAATCAAAGACTCGTTGATTCCACAGAATACCAAGAAATTGACAAAAACTGAGAAAACTCTCAAGTTAGGTTTTTTTTATTCAATTAACAACTGACTACAATGACTCAAAGATGACTAACTTATAAAGTGAAAACTCTAATTGAGAAAAATGCCAAAATTACAAAAGACTCTTAAAATAACTAAATAAAACATAAAAATCCCGCTGAAAATAATAGACTGCAATTTCCTCTAAACCTTCGAATTTGCCTAAAATCACGCGGGCGTAAAGACTTAAGTCTTTATGGTTTGCTCAGGAGGTCGTTTCCACTTGGAAAAGTGGTATCTTTTGTCAAAAACGAGCTCCGTTGACTTTCTGGTCAAACCTCGAACCTCGGGTTGGTTATTTTCGATCAAGAGATACTCATATTTTGTATCTCAATCATTAATGGATCAAACAAATTTGTTATCCCTATTCTAGTTTATAAATCGCAAACAACAAAATTGCTAGAGTATCTAGATAATTCCAACTTCTGTATTGATGAATCTACCAAAGTCTTATGATAAGAATTAAGAGATGAAGACAACAAAAGAAGTGTTTTGAACTTTTAGAAGTGATAAATGTATAAAAGGAAATCAATTTTTTAACATGGTTGTATCCGAGATCTACGAAGTGATTATCCAAATCAAACATTGTGTGCTATCGTTTATATTTTTGTCTATACTCTAGACCTTTAATGAAATAATTGTCACAACATCTCAACAAGGGGGCATGAACTTCAGTAGTTTGCTAAAAGTAAATATACATTGAGTCATTATCTGTCTAACCATCAACTATTTGAATCAAATAAAGCATCACAAATGCAATGTTATAAGTTTAGATTAGCGCATAACATGTATGTTGAAGCTATTTACGTAGTTAATTATTTTTTGAATGAAATACCATGAAATAAGAAAACAAGAGCGAGTCGTTTAGTTTTAGTTCTTTCGTAAATATTTCCAGTTGCAATCTTTAGTTAATCTTACTTCAACATTCTAGTTTAGATCTTTAGTGTTAGTTAGTTAATTAATATTTCTTTGTCTTTATTTATTTCCTCAATGATAAAATCAAAAAGAAAAGAATTTCGATCCATTGAGTGTGCAATAATTCCTAAAGTTACAAATATCTACTCTCTTGGGATTCGATACTTGGATAGTAACTATACTTTCCATTTTATTATTAGTTGACTCGTATACTTGCGATAAGTGTGTATAGAGGTAAAATATACGTAATACGTATCAATTTTTTGGCTCCGTTGCCAAGGAGTAACGGTATATTTGTTAGAAATTTTCAATATTGTTGTTCTGTGAGAAACACTTATTTCTGCATTGTTATTTAAAGTACCAATAGTGCATGAAACGAAGAAACACCGTGACACCATTACTATTTGATCCTTAGATAGAAATAACCTACAGACGTAACCGAAAAGAAACACAAAGTATAGCGAACACTGAAGACGAAGCAACTCCACCAAGAGAAACACCACAAGGGCAGCAAATCAAAAGAAACAATGATCAACACTTGGGAGGAGGACATTTCATTCGACCTACAAGACAATAAGTCTTACCAACACTTGAAGGCACTGGATCATTACAACTGAAGACCATGAACCAATCAAGTCAGCTATATTCTCTATGATCGGCTAAAATCAATTCAGGGGAGGAATTACTGAAGATCCAATGACACATCTCAAAGAATTTATTGGGACATATAAAGTATTTCAACTTAGACCTGATTCAATGAAATTGAGGTTATTTTCATTTTCTTTGAATGGAGGAGCTAAGAGGTGGTTGAATGAACTACCAACTATCAGCATCACAACATGGGAGTAGGTAGCACAACTATTCTTACAACAATTTTGCCCACCGACAAAGAGAACAAAGATGAAAAGCGAGATTAGTTAATTTCTGAGAAATGGATGCAGAATAATTATCTGAAGCATGTGAACGATTTAAAGGCATGACAAAGCAGTGTCCACAACATAGCTTCACAAACGAGGTACTACTCTAACAATTTTACTGTGGACTAAACACAAAATGCAAAAATACACTAGATGTTAGCTCAGGAGGGGGATTCATGCAAAGGGCCGACAATGATGCATTTGCTCTATTAGATTTAATTGCATCGGCCATCTCAAAAGTGGAATATAGACCGGGGTCCAAGCAAAAGAACAATGGGGGTTCACAAAATCGACACTATAACTCAAGTATCTTCATAGGTGGACGCCATTAACGCCAAATTGAAGCATATGAATGCGAGCTCACCAATCATGGTATGCAACAACTGGGGAGGAAATCACCCAACCAATGAGTGTAAAGGAGTAAATGTAGCCATGCATGAAGAGTCAACCATGTTGGTAACTACTCGAGGCAAAACAATCCATACTCGAACAGTTACAACCTAAGAACAAGAAATCACTCTAACTTTTTCTTGGGGAGGGCAACAAACTCTGCAACAACAAGGAGGAATTTAGAAACCAATGGGATTTCAACCAACACAAAAGAAGGCGAATCTTGAGGAAACGTTATATAATTTTATGATAAAGACTAATGCAAGGATGGGAAAATTAGAGGCAAGATGTCAGAACACCGACAACTCATTGAAGAGCAATAAGAAACAACTTGGCCTAATTGCAAATCAGTTAAGTACTCGACCTACTGGAACACTGCCTAACAACACAGAGACAAATCCGAGGGAACAAGTTAACATGGTCTCAACGGAAAAGGATATTTTGAGCAAAGTTTCAGAGCTAGTGGTGAAGGAGAACTACCCATCAATTCCATATCCTTCGAGAATTCATCACGTGGAACAATTTGCCATGGTTTTTAAAAATCTACCTAGATTGATGACACTTGAAGAAGCAGTGAGACAAGTACCGGAAGTATTTGGGAGACACAAGAGTAGTCAAGAGAAAGATGGATGCGAACGGGATTTATTAAGTCTTTACACTTCAAACAATTGAAGGACTGCCAACAAAGCTTAAGGATCCAGAGAGGTTTACTATACCATGCACTATTAATGATAATTTGCTTGAACATTCCCTATGTAATTTAGGTGCTAGTATTAATCTCATACGATACACTATTTTATGAACATCTGAAATTACCTACTTTGCAAGCAACTGATCTAATAATTCAACTTGCTGATAGGAGTATTACTTAACCTAACGGGGTAATAGAAGATGGTATAGTTAAGATTGGTAAATTTACTTTTTTGACTAATTTTGTGGTTATTGATATGAGTGGAAAGTATAAATTTTCCATTAATTTTGGGAAGACCATTCTTAGCAACTGCTAATGCTTTGATTGAGGTAGGAGAGGGAATTGTTACTTTAAAAGTTAACAAGGAGCAAGTTAGTTTTAAGGTCAAAAAAAGGGTTTATACAAAAAAAAATCAATCAAGAAGCTAGCTAGGGGAGAAAATTTGGAGAATCCATTTAACCATGACGGAGCGATTGAGAGACCTTAGAATTAGTAGCATCGGGCTAGACGACGTAAAAACTAAGTGTTGTTTGGGAGGCAACCCAAAGGTTATTTTTTCGAGTCATTTATTTCTATCGTTATTTAACTTTTTAGTTTTGATTGCTTTGTAGGAGAAATTGGGAACAATAATGAGGAAGTTGGAATTACACAAGATTAAAAAGAGTCAATTTCTTGACGAGAATCTGACAACAGCAGTTTTTCAATCGAGGGAGGCGCGATGAGGCTCATAGCGCGTGCTGATCGAGCGTGCCTCTAGATTTTTTGCGCTGTGATCGCAGAACCTACTGGAAAAGACAGAAAAAATGTTGATCGCGAAACCGAGGGAGGCACGATGCGCTGATCGTGCACTAAAGTCACTCGTTTTCTGTACACTGCTGATACAGAAATAAGTTTTCTTACTTATTTACTACCTTTTATCTATTATTTTGGGATTTTACATATTAGCATGTTGCCTAAATGTATTACTTCATGAGGGAATGTTTCCCTAGTTTGAAATTACCTATATGGTGGAATCGTAGTCCATCTATGCGTACATGTATCACTATACTATTTATATAGGTAAATTTAGGGTTTAGGTCATTATTCCCCCCACACAAGTTAAAATTCCAAGTTGTTCTTCTTCATTATTATTTTTTATTCTCTTCAACACTTACTCTACTTGTTCAAACACCATGGCATTGCAGAAAAACACCAATAAATGCCTTAGGAATATTTCAAGTTTCGACGAGGAGGAATCACCACCATCATCTCCACGCGCCCAACCATGCAAGAAGAAGACCAAAGATGATACACCAACAAAGAAACAAAAACTCATGAAGAAATCATTCATCATTGAGGGAGGTTTTGACGTTTTTCATGACAAAATCCAAGACATGGGGTGGACAATGTTTGCTGAACAACTAGGAGAGGCCAACAAAACCATGGTGATTAAATTCTTTACAAATGCAACTGCACCAATTATGGGACCAAGTCCATTGAGAGGGAAAAAGGTACATATCTCCGCAAAGATTATCAATGTATATTACAAGTTGGAATTAGAGAAGATTGCAGAAGGGGAGCACCAGAAACGAGAGCCGGCTACGAGAGCCGAACTCAACTAATCATTTTATCATTTACAATAAATGGTTCCAAAATATAAGGCTTGGTATAATTTTATTATTTCACGTATTGCACCTAATAACCACATGAGAGATGCACACTGGGATAGAGTAAAATATCTGACATGGATACACGATCGAATCCATATAGATGTGGGACAAGAAATTATGAATTCGATTAACACTTTTGCTACATGAAGAACATCAGGAGCTATCTCACATGGAGGGATTATCACAAGGATTTGTAGAGCAGCGGGAGTCCGAGTTAAACAATCTGACAAAAAGGAATTTATTGAAGATGTCATTACAAAGAATCAAATTGACAAAAATGGAAAATTAAAAGTGGTGCAGCCAATGCCAACAACTCTCAAGGAGTTGTTAAAGAATGTAATGGAAGAGCAGACAAAGCAATTACATGACTTCATCCGAACTGAGCTCAAAAAGGTTTGGGAAGATATCTACAACTCATGGGAGAAAATTATGATCAGGTTGAACAAGAGGAACGAGGAAGAATCCGACACAACACCAGACAACATTCAAGAAGAATAGAATTTTCAGGGGAGTCATCTGTTCTAATTCTTTCTTCTTTTTCTTTTTTTAGAGAGTACTTCAATGGGGACATGGAACAAGTTAAGTTTGGGGGGTATGTGGATAGCTTTGCTACTTAAGTTAGTTTTACTCCAATTTTTTCGTTTAGAGTCTGTTTTTAGTTATTTTTTGAGTGTGTCTGTTATAATAAAAATTTGAAGTAATAAAAGCATGCAAAAGTTATGATCTGTGATGATATATGCCTAATATAGGAGGATTTGGAAAGAAAGGGATTATGTGTGGATGATAGGAATACACTTTGTCAAATTTGGTTGAAAGCATGATTATTTCATATACACCATTCACGATAAGCATGAGTAGAAAATATTGAGATAATTGTATGGAATTTATGAGAAAAGGGGATGTTACATTGAAATTATGAATCTTAAGGGATTTACTCTATTCCTGTTTGTAGTAATTGTGAATTTGAAGTGTTGAGGAAATAAAATAGACAATCTTTTCTATATTTGAGTTTTAACCTTTCAAGCCAAAAACTCTTTATGAATAAATATCCATTGAACCCCACTTAAGCCTTTTCTATGGAACATTTGCTTATGAAACCTACTCTCCTATCATGAGCTGAAAGAAAAACATTTATATCCTACGCATTTCTAGAGATGGACGTAGTGGATTGAAAAAGGGATATGAGCTCAAAACAAAAACATGAGTTAAAAAGATATATTAATAGAAAAAGGAGGATGAATATAATAGAGCAAAAATAACCCTTTGCAAAAACTTTAAGTTTGAGGGTGCATCTCGAAAATCTATGAAGTATAGGGTGGATTGAATTCTTGCGCAAATGAAAAGAAGGCACAAACAAGGGACTTTTTTAAAAAATGGTCCTTTATCGTGGCCTCATTAAGAAAATAGCCATCTATCGCGGTTTTGTCCATATTTAGTCCTTTATCGTGGTTTTTCATCCAATTTTGGTCCTCTGAACTTTTTTTTTTATTTCTTTTTGCCCCTTAAACAATATTTATTAGCAAAAAAACCTCACATGTATTATTTATAATTAGTAAAAATCTCCCATTTGTTATATATTCACCTAAAATTACATATTCACTTAAAAACGCTAAAAAAATATTACAATTAACTAAAATACATAAATACTAAATATTAAAATTTTAAAAAGTTTTCTTTATTAACTAATCAAATAATTTATCTTCAATTCTAAAATATAAGCCCAAAAAAGTTTTGTTGTATATTTTTAATTTTAGAAATACTTATAATTTTGTTTTTAAACTTTTAACAAACTTAAAACGAAGATTAAAATACAATATATTTCTCAATTTAAAAATATTATTAATTTTTATTATATATTTAAGTTTTTTTTATGATTCTATCTTGAGATATTTAATAAACCTAGATTAATTGAGTGATGTGGAATCAATATTTATTTTCTAAATATAAATAAGAAGAATTAATAAAAAATCAAAAATACCATTTTCCTAAATTATCTAAAAAAATAAAAAAAAAACAACAAAAGAAGCCAAAAATACCAAAAAATCATTATAAAAAAAAAACTAAATAAAAAATTCAAAAATACCAAAAGAAAAACTAAAATTAATTTTCTAATATATATTTTTGCGTATTTTTGTTATTTATATTATATGGAGCAAATAAAGTTTGATTCCACATGACTCAATTAATATAGGTTTACTAAATATCTCAAGATAGAATTATAAAAAAGAAAAGAAAAAAACATAAATATAAAATAAAAAATTAATAATATTTTTGAATTGAGAAATATATAATATTAATATCCGTTTTAAGTTTGTTAAAAAAAATTATAAGTAAGTCCAAAATTATAAACATACAATGAAACTTTTTTGAGCTTATATTTTAGAATTGAATGAAAATTATTTAATTAGTTAATAAAGGAATTATGTTTTAATGTAATATTTAGTATTTATGTTTTCAAGTTTATTATTAATTTTTAGCTTTTTTTAATTGAATATATAATTTTAGGTGAATATATAACAAATGGGGGCTTTTTACTAATTAAAAATAATATGTGGGGTTTTTGTTATAAATATAGTTCAAGGGGCAAAAATAAATTAAAAAAAGGGCAGAGGACCAAAATTGGATAAAAACCACGACAAATGACTAAATGTGGAGAAAATCGCGATAAATGACTATTTTCGTAATGAGACCACAATAAAGGACCATTTTTGAAAAAAAAACCCCACAAACAAGGGAGGAAAATGAAACATTAGTGAGTAGATTTACTATGGAAATCTCTAGAGCTCATAAATATATTTTTCCATTTATAACCCATATCCCGGCCTATCATTATAAGTTAACAAAGTCCTAAAGATCCTCAACATGAAAAATTTGCATGCATGAAGAACAATGTAAAAAGTAGAAAGCAAGAGAGGGGTAACTATATGTGAAATTTCTTAACCTTATGAGTTCTATATGAAAGTATTATATTATATACTTGTGATACATGAGCACAACACTATGCACGATGAAAAAATTGTGATGACAACTTGATTAACCTTGGTGTGCAATGACTTGACATCCATGATTCTTATTATTTCAATTTCCAAACATAGGTGGCACTTTGAGACGAAATCCTAATTTGAGCATGTTGTTATTATCAGAATTTGAATTCTTTTGTTTAGAGTCTTGCTCGGGACGAGCAAAGGTCTAAGTTTTGGGGTATTTGATAAGAGAGTTATTATAGTGATTTAAGTACCCAGTTTCCTAGAATTTTGTACAATCCTTGTAGCAATTTTACTGGTTTTAGTATTGTTTCGTTGTTTTGTAGTTTGAGTCGAGTCGGAGTAAACAATGCTTATTAGAGGATTTCAACACCTTTTGGTAACAAGGGCAGTAGAGCTACGACGCTGCCAACCACGCTACTAAAGGGACCAAAAATAGAATGCAGGGCGAGCAAGAGCAGGATCGCACAAGGAAGCTGGAGAAACAAAATGGCACGCGATCAGTGGCGAATTGAACGCAATCAGTGGTGTATCGCGCTCTTAGCGCGCGATCAGGACTAAAGTTGGGTCGATGTCAGAAACCCTAAAACGAAGCCCAGAGCGAAGAAAAACTCTAAAAAAAAGGATACGTTCACCAGCTAGGGTACCGTTTTCAGACGTCACAAAACACCAATTACAAGAGCATTCTAGGGTTAGAAGAGCAGAAATTCTACCAGTCGTAGCACTACAATCATAGTTGAAGGAGAAAGATGAACAAGAGAAGCTTGCAATCAGAATAGAGGAAAGCATCGGAGAAATCAGGAGTTTAATCTTTTCGTTTATTTATTTGAATAATCTATGATGAATTATTGTGATTTGAATATAATTATGAGTAGCTAATCCTCTCAGTATCTGAGGTAGGATGTAGTTAATCTCATATAGGATGCACCGTGAACCTATGTTTTGATTATGTTTATTGATGACTTTATTTTGTTGGATATTATTTGTTGCTTATGCTACTTGGTTTGTTTGATGCATGCGTTTCTATGAGGCACAGTAGTAACATTGATCAACCTTGTATTATGTTGAATTATGCATAGGAGATTGTTGACATAACACTAGCATAGTAGATCATGCAGATCAATCTTTAGACCTTCGACAATAGCGTGTTCGTGGAATATAAATAGCATAGTAGATCATGCAGATCAATCTTTAGACCTTCGACAATAGCGTGTTCGTGGAATTAGAGTTGGTAACTCTAATTCACTTCTAAAATATTGTATGGATCCTATGACATGGTGAACTTCTAGTGAGGAAAAAACGCTTAACCCTCTAACATCATTAGGGATTAGAGAGTTCTTTAGTACATCGAAAGGTGGCTAAAATTTACTACATCAATTTGTAAACAAAACAATCATCAATAGATAGCGTCTTGCATATGAGTCATTGGTATTTTGTCTATGAAATACATGCATCCGAGATTAATGAAGTCAATCTCTTAGATACCTTTTACTTAATATGTTTCACAACCTTGGATAGCAATCAATCTATCTATCAATTAAATTATGTTTTAGTTAGTTAGTTTAATTAGTTTTGGTTCTTTTATAAATCTTCTCAATTGGAATATTTAGTTAATCTTACTTCAACATTCTAGTTTAGATCTTTAGTGTTAGTTAGTTAATTAACATTTCTTTGTCTTTATTTATTTCCTCAACGATAAAAGTAAAAAGAAAAGAAAATTATTTCATTAAGTGTGCAACAATATAATTGCTAAAGTTACAAATATCTACTCTCTTGGGATTCGATACTTGGGTTGTAATTATATTTTCTATTTTATTATTACTTGACTCGTATACTTGCAATGGAGTGTGTATTGAGGTAAAACCAGAACACATACATAATACGCATCAGTGCCATCTCCACCAACTAACATACAACCCTCTAGTACTGCCCTGCTAATATTTTCCACACCAGCCCATCACACATTCCCTTAAGTTGCAACATTCTCCACTATGGGTACCCCCTCATTCACTTTAGCAGTTTCATCCTCGTGATGACGTATATAAATTGACAACTTAACCTCCTCAACTGCCTTTTTCAACACTTCATCATCTGATATAAATTTAAACATACCCCTAACCCTTATATAATACTTCTTATAGCATGTAGGAGTTCACATATTGCATAGATATTATCTAGCATATCTATAAAAATCTGATCATAGCCATACTTACACCAATACCCTCCATTGTATTCATCATGGGGATGATGTGTGAACACCCCACCCTGAAGTAATGTAAGTGTGATACACCTTCTCTCTGAATCTGTAAAACAAAACAAAAAAGCTAATTAACAATTGCATAACTAGATTAAACTAACCACAAAAATAATTGAAAATTAATAAAGTACAAAATCTAATTATAGTGGTGGACCATTAACAATACTAAACCATTAACCAAATAAACAATGCTGAACTAAAGGGGAGGGGGGACAGCGAAACACAAAATGTTGCAACATGGGGTGATAATTTGCACTCGAAGTAGCAGTAATCAGCTAAAAAAATAGTGAGACCCTAAATCGCTACTGTCGGGAGACCATTACCGCTAAAATATATTAAAACACACAAATAAACAACACATTTGCACACTACTTCCAAGAACATTTCAAAACCATGAAACCGACAGAACCTTAAAAGGATTAAACAAAAGGGAAGAGAGACTTACGATAAGGGAGTGGGGACAAAAGAATGTTCTAGAGAGACCGCAAAATTGGCATAATCACGGTTGTTGGAGACAAATCAGACTTCGATTAGGGGGGTTTGCGAACTTAGAAATCGTAGGTGAAACTTCATCGATTAGGGTTCGCGGGTTCTTTTGATTTGGGGCTAAAATTTTGTAGAGTGCTAATGTGTTGGATGATTTTAAGTTGTTTTAGTTAAAGGAATTAAAGAAAATGATTTTAAGTTAAAGAAAACTTTTTTTGTTAAAGTCGCCATTTTTAATTTATTTTGCCACGTTGTCAAAACGATTTTGCCACGTAATCAAGCATTTTTGCCATGTAAGAAGCGATTGCATGACTTGACAGCCAATTAGGCAAAAAGCCCGATCATGACATTTTTAGTCGATTTTTTGAAAATTACAGGGCAAAAAGACGACTCAAAGAGTTACAACGCAAAAAGAGCAAGAGTTACATTGCATTTTTAATAATGCTGCCTAAATATAAACACATAATATAATAAGTTAATAATATTTCTAGATACAAAATATGTTGATAATTTTTTCTAAAATTATTTGAAAAAAAAACTAACTTACTACAAATATGTTGAAATCTCGTATGATAATTGAAGATGAAGGCCATGTTTCAAAGAAAAAAAGGATTGAGGGCCATATAAATTTTTTTTTTCTTGACTTTGATAATTGTATTTACTGTTTCTATGGACATGTGTGTGGTGTATGAATATCCACACAATACCTAGATTAAGTTCTTCATAAGAAATCTTTGAAGATATGGACAATTTATATGATCAAAACCCAGAAAAAATGAATAAGCTAAAGAGGGCCATGAAGAGCCCAACGAAGCAAAAAGATAAGAACGAGGGTAAGAGGAGTGATTAGAGAATACAAACAACTAGAAACCAATTATTATCTAAACACCTATGTTAGAATTGGGAAGCCTGAACAATGCATACGATGTACTAAAATTGAAGATTGGAGTTCTAACACTAGTGAGAACGAAGAGCAGATCAAGATGTGCAACTAGGGAGTGGCACTACGACAGTGATCGCGCCTGCTAGGCGCTACAGAGACTAATCGATCCTGAGTGGCGCTACATGAGCCGTTATGCAGCATAGATCGCTCCTGGCAAGCACTATCTCACACAGATCACGCCTGGCAGTTTTTGGCCCAGTTTTGGCCCATCTCGATTCTGATGCCCTAACAACTATAAATATGTAATTTGGACGTTTTTTAGAATGCGACAGATATATAGGAGATAAAAATAAAAGAGAAAAATAATTGTTAGATTTAGAGACATTGTGAGAGATTGTTCTTAATTTGTGAGACACAATTATATCTTATTTGTAATCGAAAATCGTTCATCATCATCATAGTGGAATCCCTGGCTTGGATCACCCCTAGAGGTAGACATAGTAGAACTGGGTAAACAAATTGTGTCTTGTGTGTTGATTGTCATTTATCGCTTCCGATTGTGCGTGTTTCTCTGTTCTGTGGTGGTTTTGTATTTTCCGCAGCGCAACTATTTATTCTCTAGTGATATAAGAAATAGTGGTGAAAATACTATGCATGACTTAAGGAATTACAATTTATACTTTAAATGAAGGGTTTTAAGGTGACTAACCAATCACTTAGACTTTTGTGCAACATACGCCTGGTATAATTCTAACCCTTGAATATTGTCAAATCTAACTTTAATTAACTTATGTTAGGTGACACTTTAAAGCTTTAGAAAGCATCAGAAATTATATAATTATACCGACCATTTTTTTATGAAGTTGACATTTGGCTTTGAGCATTCCCACAATCATTAAACCTGTCATTATTATGCTTCTTCTTCTTTTCGGCAATCATTTGAATATTGTAACTTCAATGTCAGGTGAAATATTTTCCCCTTATTTATGAGTTGAATTGGGCGAGAAAAGACCAAATTTTATATGCGTTTCTTGGCAAAATTAAATCAGGTATATGTATAATGTTTTGCAATGGGTCACAAACAAGTTTCTTAATTAATTATGTAATATTCTACAATGATTACAAAAAATCGAAACCTAGTTCGTTGTTTAATTGGACTTATATTTCTTTTCATGGCTATAATATTCTTAATGTAAGTGAAGTATATCAGTATTTAATAGCATATTCTGAATGTCAAGATATTAGAAGAAATGAGTTTTCAAGAACCACTATTAGAGGGCAACAACAAAATAGATCATCACTAGTACTACTACACACTTAATTAAATATCATCTATGATGCACGGATACACCTAAAAAACTAGCGTACCAGTATCGGATACGTATCCGATACCAATACGCTACGGATACACTACCGATACGAATCCGATACGCCACGTGGCGTATCGGTTAATTAAAAGAAAATAAAAAATTTCCGATACGTATCCGATACATATTTGAGGCGTATCGGGAATATTTTGGGTCTTTTTTATAAGTTTTTAAATTGATGGCAGCATCAATAAATACCACGTACAATTAAAACTTAAAACAAAATCTTTTAATCTAATTAGTAATTAACTAGCTCATGATCATAATTCCACTTTTCTCACTTCTAATCAATTTTTCTTCTTTCTCAATCCACCTCCACCAAGACACCAAATCCATGGTTGTGGCCACCTTCTACTCGCTCACCACCACCTTCATAATTCACTATATTGTTATAATCACTTTTATGAACTAATGTTTTTTGTATTAATTCTTACTTACTATGAACGTGTCATTTAATTCTTGTAATATTAATATTAATATATTTATATATATATAGGCGTATCCTTGCCGTATCCGTATCGCCTATTTTTTGAAAATCCGTATCGCCGTACCCGTACCGTACCGTATCCGTATCGCCGTATCGCGTACCCGTGCAACATAGAATATCATTCACCACTTATCAAAGCGACCAACTCTCAAGTATGTATCATCCATGATAAATAAATGAAAAAGAATAAAACCTCTTCCCTTTCAACACCCTAAAAACTCATCTGCCATTGTTAAAAAAAAAAAATTGATTCACAACTACCACTTCTAAGAACAGCCCAAAATAAGTAAATTATTCGACCACAAGTTCCATCATTTCTTATTTTCTCAACTAAAGAACCCATAAAGCTTTGATCAAATCAAGATTCCCACTAGCTACCACCCATCACTATCGCGTCGGTTAATCCCGATTATTAAACCCTAATCAGACAAATTTAATTAGCATTATCTCAAAGCACCATTGCCTAATCTTTGCAGCCCACTGCAACCACATCTACGTATATATGTATTTTGCTAACAAACCCGATTACGTTCATTTCTAATTTGTTGGACGGCGCACTATGTGGCCCAAAGCTAGCTATGACGAGTGAAAATTTTCTATTCCAGTTTTCTATATTCTTCTCCCTTCCTTCTATCATATAATTACATGTGCTATAAATAGGCTCATATAAATTAAATCCTCTACAATAATTCATCAAATTAATTCAGTTAATCTCTGCTATGAAATTAATTATTTTATTTTGTCATATAAAATCATGTAAATACAAATAAATCTCCTGAGTAAAGAAATCAAAATATTTTACAATAAGAAATGAAAAAGAAAAACTTAAGATTGTATTAAGTGAAAATAACATTTTCTTTAAATAAAATCAAGTGAGAAATAACATTACCAATATAGTTAATTAATGGATTTTTATACATGTGATATATCTGTCATAACAAATATTAATTGTTAAGCTTAAAATAAAACATAATAATTAAAAAATGATAGATATGTATAAAAAAAATACTAAGTATATAAAATTAATTGTGCACGACATGGAAACAATTCACACATTTTTGGAAATTAAAGAAACAGATAAATACGTGATTGAAAATTTTATAGAGATCGTGAAATATACAGTTGTAAGACAATATTTAATTCACGTATTTTTTTTTGTTTTATGAATGACATTCTTTTATTGGAAGAGATTTTGATTTCTTTATTTGGGGGATTTATGTGATTTTATTTGATGAAAGACAATAATTAATTCCATAATATAGATTAACTTAATCAATTTGACGAATTAATGTGGGGGTTAATTTATGTGGACTTACACCTGAAACATGTCATTATATAATTGAGAGAAAAGAGAAGGGAATAAAAAAGGGAATAGACAAATTTGACTTAGCCATGACCACACTTGCCCTTTAATTATTATTATTATATATACCATTTTCTCTTCCTCTCAAAAAGCAAAAAACTATTTTAATACATCAGATGAAATATTTTTTAAGTTACATGCCTCATTATCCAATCTTAATGGTGCATATTTCTTAAAGACTAAGCCACTAGTTTTTTTTTTTCTTTTTGCAAGAAGTTTAATAATATAGAAGTCCAAATCGAAGAGTTTACAAAATAAGAGGGGCATAGTACCCCAATTGAAAGTATAAGTCTCACTCGACATAAATGCAAATTGATCGCTACCATCTAACTAGCGGATATCAAAGCTCTAGATTATGTTATAAAGCCCATAAAACTAATTGTGAATCATCTATTATACTAGTAATCGAACTGAGTACGTTATCTTATCGTGTTGCAGTTGTATTGATGATGTGGTACAAGTACAACCAATGACTAAGATCAATATAGTTTTCTAAACTTTAAGAAATAATTACCCATAAATCCATTCATACGTTCTATTATAGTAGGAAAATTTAACTTATTGTGACTGACTGAGGGTAATAATTTCTTAAACTATGGGCACCCCACAAAATTCAAATCTGCACTCCCTATCTCGAATGGTCGGTTCACATGCAATAATTGAACAGCTTCCAGACATTTCCGATTAGGCACGTTATTGACAGCTGGATTTCCAACAACGTATTTTGATTGGTTGGATATGCACGGATTTTTCGGCCAGTAGCACATATTCCTCTTCCACAATTTATCAAAAATACTTATTAGCCTTTTTCTTAGTATATTTTTCGAAGTGATTTTTTTTTTTATCGGACAGAAAATTTATTAAGAGGAGTACAAGGGGTACTCCAAACCCATTACATCGAGGTTACAAACAATGAGTTGGAAAACAAACCCAATCAATAAAAGAAAATGAGAAACTAGTAAATTTTGCTTTGATCCACACCCACCACTTTGCCTTGATGATCTCAGAAATACTTTTATGGATAGGTTTGTTCTCAAATTCCTTTTTATTTCTAGCAACCCAGATCGCCCAAATACAAAAGAACCATAGTGATTTCCAAACTTTTTTCAACCCTGTAGCAATCAAAAGCGAACAATGCTGGATAAAATGGCTCGTCAACTTACGATCACTTAAGTTTTAGTTAGCAGTTTGGTTTGATTAAATTTACTTAAATTAACGGATTGAATAACAAATGAATCTCTAATCATACTACAATATTAACAAGAATGTTGTATTATTTTTGTGAGCTGGCTTAGATAGTTTGGCTTATTTTACTTAGATTTGTTAATCGGGTTATTGCATAATTTTATGAGAGCTTTTGAATGGTGTTACCTAGGACACATAATCTTTCACGTCGTCAAAGTTTTCAACGCACTAGTCTCGCACTGGCGCATTCAGTGTCCGTGCTTCGCACTGAGACGCATTATAAATTCTTAGTTCTCGCACTAATATTTCTTAGTTCTTTTATTCAAATTTAATGAATAATCGTAGAAAAATTATAAAGAACGAAACAAATGAATGATAATAAAGAAGAGTCGAATCAGATGAAGAACAAAACTATGTTGAAGATAAAATAAATATAGAATATTAGAAATAATTTAAGACTTATACCTTTGTCTTTCCACCATAATAATTTTAAAAATATTATATAAAATTAATTATCATGAGTAGTTATTAAACAATACTCATACGAAATTATATATCAATATTCAATATTTAATTATTTTTAATAAACGTATTAAGGCGCATTGAAATTCACTACAAGAAATTCGCTCATTTCCGACGGCCTCTGACGGAATCGGCCGTCGGAAATGAGCGAAAGTCTTTTCCGACGGCACCTGACCGTCGGAAAAGGTCTTTTCCGACGGCAGGTCCCCGTCGGAAAAGTTCCGACGGGCTTCACCCGTCGGAAAAGACCTGTCCGTCGGCCTAGTGCCGACGGAAATGATCTTTTCCGACGGGTGAAGCCCGTCGGAAAAGAACAAAAAAAAAAAAAAAATTAAAAAAAAAACTACTCTTTTCCGACGGCACCATGCCGTCGGAAAAGGGTCTTTTCCGACGGCACCGTGCCGTCGGAAATGAGCGTGCCGTCGGAAAAGGGTCTTTTCCGACGGCATGGGGCCGTCGGAAATGAGCGTCTCCGGAAGTTTTTTGACGCGGATCGCTGACATGGCACCATTCCCCCTCCAAAATCTATAAATACCCCCAAATTTTACACCTAAAATTCATTCATTCATACACAAACACTCAAATTATATCTCCCTAACTACATTTCTTCTCTCAATTCTTTCTTCAATTATTTTTCTTACTTATATTTTCTTTATATATATTTTGTTTTCTTACACATATCATATATTATTCTTAATACTTTCATAATAAACTATTTTTATTAATCTATATATATTACATATTAGTTTATATTTATGTTTTTCGTACCAAATAATTCATTTTTTATAATTTATATATATTATTAATGTTTATATATATATATATGTTTTAATTATAGCCTTTTCCGAAAATTCGGACAAAATTTGAGATGATAATTAACAAAAAAAAAAAATTCCGTAATTTTTTTTAATATTTATGATTATTATTTCCGACGGCATAGTGCCGTCGGAAAAGGTCTTTTCCGACGGCACGATGCCGTCGGAAAAGAGGTCAATTCCGACGGCATGGTGCCGTCGGAAAAGAGGTCTTTTTCGACGGCACCGTGCCGTCGGAAATGCCCGGCAGCTTTTCCGACGGCATGGTGCCGTCGGAAAAGACCTTTTCCGACGGCACCATGCCGTCGGAAAGACCTTTTCCTACGGAAGCTTTTCCGTCGACCATTTCCGACGGATTAAACCGTCGGAAAAGACCATTTCCGACGGGAAATAGGCCTTTTCCGACGGGTTTTGTGCCGTCGGAAATGGCCGTTTTTCTTGTAGTGATTTATGTATTTTAAAATTTGGCGAACTGGTGCACCCGCACCCGCATCGGCACTCGCCTCGCATATCCGTCTTATGTGACCTAGGGTGTTTGGGTTAAACTGATTTACGTGTTAGGATTGGTGATGACTCATCAGATTTATACGCCTAACTATCTGACATGTCTAAATATAATTGTACTTTAAAACAAAAATTTCATAAGCTCGGGTTTAATTGTTTTGTGTATTTTAGTTGGATTTATTAATTAGGTTTTAGTACACAGCTTTTGTGAGAACTATTGTGGATATGTGCGTTGCTTGGATTAGTCTGTCACACGTGTTGGAATTATCACTAAACGAGTATCTCTGTAATTATTTATTGACATTAAAAAAAAAAAAATGATCCTTCTTTCCTGATCCTAAACTTAAGTTGGTTTGACCGGATATACATGAATCAGAAAAAGCACTCTTTTTGAATGGAGACCTACGTTTAGGGAGGTTATTCAATATTCACGAGCAATGAATATCTTGTCTTGTAATAAAAAGAGGGCTGTCATGTTATGCAATGAATTTTTCAGGCAAATTGAGTAGCATAAGTTTTTGGGACGGATGTGGTTTTATGTAATTTAAAAAAATAAAAAAAATCAAGTAAATCGTGTTCACTCTACAATTACATATTACAAAAAGTATTATGCAGAAGTGGTATAAAACATTGTAACTGAGAAAATGTACATAGACAAATTAACATAAGGGATCCTTTCATTATGTATAATCATTTTTTTTTTCTGAAAAAAAAGATAAGATTGTAAGTTTTACTAAAATATACCATCGTCATTGTCATCATCATCATTGTTTAAAAAAAAACAATATTAAAATGGCTCAGATTCAGATTGAGGATAGAATTCCACGTAGGAAAATATACCAAGTTCTCCATCCTTTATCTCCTGATCGACAAGGCAAATAGCATATGCCAGTATGCCACCGCACAGATGCTTCAAACTCATGAACTCAAATAATTAATTCAAATTCCACTTATTTTTGAGATTTCTTTTTATTGAACTTTCTCCTTAAAAAATACATCACTTCTCATTATATATACGTGACAACAAAGTCCCTTTTCATCACCCCAAACCACAGTTGCACTTCTTTCTTCTCTCTCTTTAATTCTTTGTACTTTAAATCCTTAAAATTAAATCCTTGTACGAATATTAATTTAACAAAAAATGCCTTCAATCGCTTTCGGACGATTCGATGACTCATTCGGGCTAGGCTCATTGAAGGCCTACATTGCCGAGTTCATCTCCACCTTGCTCTTCGTGTTCGCCGGAGTCGGATCCGCCATTGCATTCAGTTAATATTCTCTATTTTAATCGCTTTATTTTTGTATCATTAATTTTGAAATTGATTTACTATTGTACATAATATTGACATGACAAGCCTTGCATGGCATGCAACATTTCACCGTGTGATTTTTGATCCGTAATGAATGACTAATTTTTGCAATTATTTTGATCGACAGACAAGTTGACGGCTGATGGTGCCCTGGACCCACAGGGATTGGTGGCGATAGCAGTTTGTCACGCATTTGCCCTCTTCGTGGCTGTGGCGATCGGAGCCAACATATCCGGTGGACACGTCAACCCCGCCGTGACCTTCGGGTTGGCTGTTGGTGGCCAGATCACTATCCTCACCGGTATTTTCTACTGGATCGCTCAGCTTTTGGGCGCGGTTGCCGCTAGCTTCTTGCTCAGCTTTGTCACCGGTGGTTTGGTAAGTCGCATCTTTAAATTTACGACATGTGTATATAAACTTATATGATCTTAAATAATACACGAGAAAATGAATGGTTATTATATAAGTAAATCAACAAATCTTGGTCTTAAAATTGTGCCATATGGGGTTAATTATATTCACCAGTGTCACACATAGTATAGCTAGCATACAAAAGATATGAAATGGAATTATTGTTGCCACGGCCTTGATTTGTAGCTAGTGTCTTTACCTAAGTCAAGTCATTAGGCTATTATGATCGTAATTTTGTCGCATATATAATTCAAAAGTCGTCATATGAAAAGCAAAATATACTTGTAACGTTAATTCATTAACTTACATGACTACTAAATTTTGCCTCAGTATATATGATTTTGTTCTCGTGTTTAATTGGTTTGTTACGTATTCATGCAGGCTATCCCAACACACGGTGTTGGTGCTGGTGTCGGAGCCATCCAAGGAGTTGTATTTGAAATCATCATCACATTTGCATTGGTCTACACCGTCTACGCCACCGCAGCTGACCCAAAGAAGGGGTCATTGGGCACGATTGCACCCATTGCCATTGGTTTCATAGTTGGTGCCAACATTTTGGCCGCGGGCCCATTCTCCGGTGGATCCATGAACCCAGCCCGCTCATTCGGTCCAGCTGTGGCTGCCGGTAACTTTGCTGGTCACTGGATCTACTGGGTTGGCCCACTCATCGGCGGTGGACTTGCTGGACTCATCTACCCTAACTTGTACATCAACAACGAGCACGCACCACTTGCTACCGATTTCTAAGTTTCTTTGATTTATTCGACCTTGTAATTTCGTCCTTTCGAGTTTGTTTGTGGTCAAGTTAATCTATTTGAGTGTCATTTCTATGTATAAAGGCAAGTAAAAAGGGAATTTTTTTTTCCTTTAATTTGCTTTGAATTTGGTTTGCAGCTGTATATCCATGTTACTGGTTGGTGTAGTGTTGCTTTCTGAAAAGATTCAGTTGAAATTTGTTGAAAATTGCAAGCACGAGTAATTGAGGTCCCAATTTGTCATTTGATGCTTTTGGTGCCTTATGTCAATCAAGAAAGATGCTCTCTGCTATGCCGTGCTATATTGGAAAATTAGTTGGCAATTTGTCTATTTCAATAATTTGTTGGTTACTGTTTTCTCATTTGACGACAAAAGTTCCTCCATGTAACACTTCGAAAACGCTGGTACAACCACACATAAATTTACATTAAGGAATATTATCTTATATTAAAGGAATGTGGACCATATGGATAATTGCAAAATCACATGTATACATATAGTATAAAGGTTAATTAACTTTACTATGTTAACACAATGCTAGGTCCATATTGCATTAAAACTTTAAAAGTTTCAAACTGCCTTTAACCTTCAATTATTACTGTCCACAACAAAGGGCAGTGTTCAATTACGTACCTCTAGCATTATTTGTGCCTCTAATACTTATCGTGACTGAAAAAAAGATGAAAAAACGAATCAGAAATTGGATTTGTATTAAACAAGCTCATCAAATTAACTAGCAGAATTCGATAGTGACAGTTCATCTTGTTGGCTCCTCTTTTAGGTACATTCATTCACGGGTTTTCCTTTTCCTTTTAGTCATAAAGCTGTAATTGGGTGACTATTTGCATGGCTCCAAAAAAAAATGGGACATTATTCGTGCTTAAAGCATAAAGAAGTCTGTCATCATTGTCATGATGGTTTGATGTACTCTTTAATCCATGGAATAGGTTCATGTGAAACTTGAACATATGCACCAATATTTTTATGTCCCGCACCCATTAATTAAGCGCCTTCTAACAAAGACTCTCCTCACCCTTTTTCATTCACGTTTTCTTTTGTGTTCTTAACTATATTGGAAGAAGCTATTTGGATCTCAACGAGGCAAATCCCTATTTGTATTTTATTTTATTTAATCATTGTTAGTAACATAATGGGACAAAGGAGAAAACACGTGCTACACCCTAATGTAGAAATGTATAATATGTAGTCTGTAAATGAATTATTAAAGTCTAAAATTCTGGCTTACAGTTGATATAAGAGGATCTTGATCTGATTTTGATTGTTTTTATTATCCAATTCTATAAAGTAATGTACGAATCCATGAACTGGCTGAAAGTATTTAAATATAAGTTGAATGGAATCAAATCTTGTGTAAGATCTGAAGTTACCTGATTTGACATTGTTTTTGTTTTACTTGTGCTCGGTAAATATTTAATGAAACTTCTAAGTCTAAGCATCTGTGACATGCATAATCAGAGGACAAAAACAATGAGATAACATTTGATGATCCATAATTCCGTAAGAATTTCATTTAATTTGTTGGTCAAAGGTATGATCCATTGAGCTAGTTTTGCCTGTGTCCTAATTTTATATCCAACTTCAGTAAAACCACAACAATAGTAACACTTATACAGCATTTGAAGTAGAGGAAGGATGTACATTTTTCATTAATTTACTTTCCATTTACACAAAACTGGCCACATGCTATTAATTAAACCCTTAATGTTAAAAGTTTCATGCAGGCTATTCAAGATCAAAGATCGCGCGCCAGAATTCGAGAACTATCAAAATTAAGCTATGCAGTCGATCTGTTCTGAAATTAGTCATGTAGCCACTTAATTACCATTTCAGTGTGCCATTCACGAGTCACGACTCGTAATTTTTTTGAAAGTCTTTGGTATCCTTGGGCTGTGATGATGGCCCAATTCCTTCTGATCTAGATATATGGTTTTAAGACCAGATATTTGTTAGGTAATCAATTTTTCGTCTTATTTCAATATACATTACTTTGATTTGGGCGGTGTAGATGCATAACTTGGTGATCGGTGAAAGATTACATGTCTACCCATCATTGTTGGAGTAAATATTCAGCCCACTTACGCTTTTAGATGAAGGGACAAATTTAATAGGATCATGGATTAAAATTTCGGTTCTGTATTATGTTTCGGTCGATCAAATTTTAAAAACATTTCGAAAGATTTTGGAAACGTTTCGAAAAGTTTTGAAATTTTTCGAAAAATATAGAATTCTTATTTATTTATACAACACCAAAATATACAAGTTTAAGATAAAATTCACTAAAATATACAAGAGAATACGTTAAGTTTCTTACTTGTTAAAACTTAAAAGTCAATATATATCACAGTCTTTTCTTCACATAAATTTTAATAACATTTGACCAAATTTAACAAAACTAAATTACGATAATATCTGTACAAGACCAAAAATGAATAGTTATTAACATATGTAATAGAAAAATTTAAATATTTTAACATAAAACTATATTTTATGTGCCATTGGAATCATTTATTACACACACATTACACACAAGCCACACGTGTGTGCGGTGGATCAGAATTCAGAAGGAAAATCAAGAAAAAACTATAGTTTCGAAATTACTGCTGCGCTTCGTTTCGGTGTGATGATAAACCGAAATTATTCGACCGTTTCTTACGAAACAACGCTGAAAGATCTTAGATCTATCCTACTTATTATTGAATGCAGTTGAACTTGACAGTAGTCGCAACTGCACTCATAGGTAGAACAAATTACTGTATTTTTATGTTTTAAAACCAGTTTTCTGTTGCAACTAATAAAAGACAGTTAAACATAAAAACAGTAAAGAACACACAAAGATTTTAATGTGGTTCAATCCAAATGGTCCTAGTCCACGGGGCTTGCACCCAAATGTTTGACTCAAACAGTATCCTACTTAAGATTTACAATGTAGGTTTTACATCAACCCAAAACTTAGACTCCATCTAATATTTGCGGTTGCAATACCTATACCTTAACTTGTTTTCGAAATACTCGATTGAATCGAAAAACACACTAAGCTACTCCAGAGTTCCTCTGACTTAATGCTCTTCAAAAACCTTTGACTCGATACAGTACTCACTCACTAATATCTTTTTCAAAGTACATTTCAACTGTGTCGAGTCTTCTCCTTATATAGGCATGAGCAGAATCTCTGCAGATCCTTAGTTGCAACCATCGCAGATCTTCTTCCCTTGTTGAATAAGATCTTTGTATATCTAACGGATCTACTTTCCTTATAAGCGCGTCTGATTGTCCGGTTGTAACTCGAATATATTTCCTTGCCTTATCCGAGAGATTCCTGTAATATCATACAAGATATCCAATTGTATATGCTACATAAACATGTCTAGATGCATAATAAGGAGATATGTGTTAGTTAAATAGTAAGTTGAATAATATCTTAGCAAGATAACTTCCATTCTGAATTCAATCTTTTACCCTAATGATTTAAACAAAACAACATCAACAATAACTCAATGGGCCGAACGGATCAAAGCTTGATCCACGTGAGGAACGACCCTAACAATCTCCCCATTTGATTTGTTTTGTCAAAATCATTTATCCATATGCACAAGTGGTTAGGATATCACAAGAAATAGTGTCCACAATGCAAATAATATAAACAATACCAAAGGTTAGTGGTTGCAACATCGGTGCAACCATCCGACAAAACAACATGAATCAAAATAGCAGAGATTGTTAAGAGTTAACAAAAAGTACTCCCCCTGACTAGCAACTACCCAACCTACCCAAATCCTCCCTCTTTTTGAGAAAACGAATCAAGGGGTGCTCGCACCAGACTGGGCTAACAGGCAATCGAGCTTGGAGGCTTGGAGGGCCAGGGAGGTGCCCATCTCCTCATGAGACTTTGCCAGCTTTTCAAGAAGGCCGGTGAGTCACGACAGCTCCATGTGAATGCCTTCAAGACTGGCGGAGACGTTCGACAGTGATCCCGGACCCTTCTTGGAAGATATGCCAGTTGCAACTGGAGATGGGGGTGGTTTATTGACCACCTTGGGACTGGCCCGCATGGCTTGTACACTTGTGAGCTCCTCCTTCTTGGCTTTGAGGGATGGCACGTGGGTAGTGATGAATCGGCAGATGAGGGACGGGAAACCAAGGGAGAGGTGTGCATCTTGAAAGGCCTCACGGTAGATGCGCTCAAACACAAGTTTCCCCAGATCAATCAGTATACCCGTGCCAATACGAAAAAGAACGCTCGCGACGTCTGTGAGCATAGAGGAGACATGGGCACAGGGCATCCAATGACATACTAGAATGCGAAAAAGTAAATTGTACTTGTTGGTGAGGTCACTAGTAGTGAGGGGGCCTGTGGGCCAAGAACGGATAAGCCCGCCAGTGAGCTCGGTTGCAACTTTGTTCATGTTGCACTCTAGTCGCAACTCAGATTGATCACCAGTGTCCACCTCAGGGACACCCATGGCACCAGAGATGATGACGGGGGTAAAGGGGCAGACAGTCTTACGCACATAGACCATGTGATGTGGCGTTAGAGAGAACCCTCAGCGTCCAACTGTGGAGTCAAGTTGGCATAAAATTCCTGTACCAACACTTTTGAGTAGCTGATGGCATTCTGAGTTGCGGCCAGCCAACCCCTTGCAGTCAGCAAGTCCAGAATGTCCGTGTTGGAGTAGGACTTTTCATTAAGTGGGCGTTCCTCCACCAGAGTGCGCTTGAGGTAGGCCGTGAAGCGAGTCTGGGCTTCACGAGTATAAAAACGGGCGGAGAATGCTCGTGCAGACTTTAGGGCGAGAGGTGCAGATGCAACCTCTGGGTGAGCAAACTGTTCCTCGGTAGTGGGTATGGCCATCTTTTTAGAGGCAGGGGCCTCGCGGCGCTTCTTTGGGGCCGGCTCTTCTTTAGCAACAGTTGGTTCTGTGGGGGCATCGTGATCGGATTCACCTTCAGATGCAGACTGCTCAGAGATCTTATGCAGTCTCCTTGGACGAATGAACTTACGAGCGAGAACCTTGGTTCTCTTCCTGGTTGCAACACTAGCAGCAGATGAAGGGACATAGGGTTCGTCCTCAACATCACCAGTTACATCATGGGCTATGGAGGATTCTCTGATCTTGGCCTTGCCCTTTTTCGTGGCAGAGTCCCTGGCCGGGGATTGTGGTGGAGAAGGCAGCGAAGTGGTGGTCGGAGAGGATTGACCAGGAGGAGGAACTTGGTCATCCGCTTCATCAGGATGTTCTGCAGATGGTGGTGGTAAAGGAGGGAGAGACTGCAGTGGATCCATTGTGATAGGTTCATCGGAGTCGGAGTGCACAGCGGCCGAGCATTTCATTGAACCACCCATCTGAGAGAAAAAAAAACAGAGAGCACTAGAGAGACGGTGAGAGTGTAAGGAGAGAGAAGATAATGAATGAGAATCAGAACACGTATTAGGGGCAATTAATATAGTCTTAGCCCTAAAAAATGGGGGAATTTGCCTCCAAAACACACGCGTAACACTGGAAACAGAATCTCAAGTGGAAGATATTCTTAGTCAGAGAAAAGATAGAGTCAAATCATGTAGAGCTAATCATGGGAATTATCCTTATCTATACATACATAATTTTAAAAGTTGCCTAATGTTACACGAGCATAATTACCATCTCAAGATAATTAGGACTCCACAGTTAATTAGAACTAAAACACGCAGCGACAATGTGCCCCAATGGATAAAAAACTTGAGTTAAAATTACAAACCCCTTAAGGAGAACTGAGTCCAAATGAAATCTGACCGTGCTGGCTCCTCTGTTACAACTGAAGTCAATTTTTGTAAGCAACTGGTAGCTTTCACGCTGACTCGTTTGTGAATAAGGTAGATATTTTTAATGAGTTGAGGCGTGAGATAAGAATTGATAGCTTTCACTCTTGATTCTTTTAGGTCAGGTAGCTTTTTCCAGTTGCAACTACAAGCTTGTGTAGCTGGCTTGCTGAATGCTTTTGCACACGCTCATTCATTTTTTTTTATTAAATTTTTTTTTTAACATCAGTTGGGACTGAGGAGACATCAGACAAAATTAACCAAGAGGACTGTTCATCAATGGGATGCGTAATTGAAAACAGAACCGTCACCCTTAGTTGCAACATGGTCCCTGTTGCAATTCACATAAGGCAGAGGCCTAAAGACTTTAGAAGGTGCTCAAACCGTGTAACATCTAGAGCCTTCGTAAAGATGTCTGCAAGTTGAAGGTCAGTACACACATGATATAGCTCAACAGTCTTAGCCTCTACCAGTTCTCTGATATAGTGATATCTAATATCAATATGCTTAGTGCGTGAGTGTTGAACATGATTTTTCGAAATGTTAAAAGCACTGGTGTTATCACGGTAAAGGAGAATCTCATTCTGAGTGATACCATAATCTTCCAACATTTGCTTCATCCAGACTAGCTGGGTGCAACAGCTCCCTGCAACAATGTATTCTGCCTCAGCCGTAGACAGGGTGATGGAGTGTTGTTTTTTGCTGAACCATGGCACAAGGTTAGTGCCAAGATAAAAACATCCTCATGTGGTACTCTTCCTGTCATCAGCACATCCAGCCCAGTCGGCATCACAATAACCTGCAAGTGAAAGGTTATTGTTAAAATTGTAACTAAGACCGAACTCAGTTGTACCTGCGATATATCGAATGATCCTTTTGACAACCTTTAGATGCGACTCCTTAGGATTGGCTTGATATCGCACACATACTCCTACACTGAAACAGATGTCTGGTCAGCTTGCCGTGAGGTACAACAGACTGCCAATCATGCTCCTGTAGAGACTGGCATCCACCGAGTTGCAACCGTCGTCCTTGCAGAGTCGATCAGTAGAACCCATGGGAGTCTTCATCGGTTTGGCATGTTCAAGTCCAAATCGTTTGATAAGATTCTTGGCATACTTTGTCTGGGATATGAATATCCCATCATTCAGCTGTTTCACCTGTAAACCAATAAAGTATGTGAGTTCGCCAACCATACTCATTTCAAATTCATTTTTCATAACAGAGACAAATTGTTGCAACTCGCTAGTGGAGGTGGAATCAAACACAATTTCATCAACATATATTTGTGCAATCAAAATGTGTGTGCCAAAGTGTTTATAGAACATGGTTCGATCTGCACTTCCTCTGGTGTATCCCTTTTTCTAGAAGGTGAACAGTGAGTCTTTCGTACCACGCACATGGTGCCTGTTTGAGACCATAAAGTGCTCTTTTGAGTTTCAGTACATAATTGGGAAAGTGTGGGTCAATGGACCTTTTGGGTTGTTCCACATAAACTTCCTCATTTAGGTACCCATTTAGGAAGGCACTTTTAACATCCATTTGAAACAGTTTGAAGTGTAAGACACATGCAACTGCCAACAAGAGACGAATGGATTCCAGTCTTGCAACTGGTGTAAAGGTGTCATCATAATCCACTCATTCGACTTGTGTGTAGCCTTGTGCGACGAGTTGCGCCTTGTTTCGAATAATGTTTCCCGACTCATCAGTCTTGTTCTTGAATATCCACTTTGTACCGATGATGTTTACTTTATCAGGTCTAGGTACTAGTTCCCGCACGTCATTTCTTTCGAACTGATTCAGTTCCTCTTGCATGGCTTCAATCCAGGCTTCTTCCAAGAGTGCCTCCTTGACATTTTTGGGTTCAATTTGGGAGGTGTAACTGACAAACCGCACCATTTGATCGTACCATTTGCATGGAACGTTTCGTGTACGGATGCCCTCACTCATCTCACCAATGAAAGCCTCAGGTGGGTGGTTTCTTTTAATGTGAGGTGGTGTCTCTAGAGGGTCAGTTCTTTCACTTGTCTCTGGTGGTGAGTCACCTTCTCCTGTTGCTTCAAAAGTGGTTGCTACTTGGGGTTCAACAGAATCAGTTGCAACCTGAATGGGGTTCTTGGACATATTTGGCAGCCGTTCATCCTCCTCTTCAACCAGCTCCGTGATTTTGACTTCTGAGGAGGTTGAAGCAAAGTCCCTGAGATGCTTTCTTTCTGGATGGGCCCTACAAGATCCATGTGGAGGATTTCAAGGGTTCTTACAGAAGGGGTGTGTTGCAACACTGCATGGCTTACTTTCTTATGTTTTCCTTCAAGACAGGGTCCACATTTCTCAAGGGGTTTTGGTCCAAGCTTAGGTAGACCTCTCACACTTTGGCTGCTGGAAAGGTGAGAAAGAGACTTGAAGTTGATGTGACCAAGTCTCTGATGCCAGAGATCTGCAAGATTATATGTGCTAAAGTTGCAAGTTAGAGATCTAATGGCAGAGTTACAGTTTATCATAGTATAGCAATTTTCAGCACTCCTTAGTCCCTGTAGAACCCTGTTTTTGTTCTGATCAATAACCTCACATTCATCTTTGGTAAAACGAACATAAAGGTCATTATTACACAATTGACTAATACTGATAACATTAGGATGCAACCCATCAACATAGAAATCATCTTTAAGTTTAGGAAAACCTTTCACATTCAGTGTTCCTTTTTCAAAAACATTTCTTTGATTTCCATCTCCAAACACCACATCGCCTTTTCGTTCGTAAACGAGGTTGGTCAGGATGCTTTTATCTCCTGTCATGTTCTTGGAATAACCACTATCAAAGAACCAGGAGTTAGAAGAAGATGTTGTTGAGATGTGGAATTACAGGTTGTAAGGCATGTAAGATTGTTGGGTAATTTTTTAACCCAAACTTGTTTCATTGGTGTATCTGTTGCAACATACATTGTTGTTCCAGTCCTCTTGACTTTCTTCTTCCTGAGACTCCTTCTTTTCTTCTTGGTTTCAACACCAGTCTTGATGGGATGAGACACGTGCTGTGATTCCCATAGTTGGTAGCAGTAAGGCCCTATGTGCTCTTGTACTCCGCAGTGGTGGCAAGTTGGAACAAAGCATCCTCTCGAAAATCTGTTGACAGAGTTATGATTAGTTAATAGAATGAATGAGTTGCGACTAGGAAGTACCTGAGCCTGAGGAGGTTGGATCTGGTTGTAGTTGAGAGGAATTTCCACTCCTTTGGGTACTCGCTTCCTTTTGGACATAGTGATCTTCGTACCTCCCAGGAACTTGGGATCCACTAGTTTAATGTAACCTAACCCTTCCAGTTGCGACTTTCTGAGTATCCAGAACTTCTTCCAGTTTTTCAGTTCCTGGTGTGAGCAACTTTACATTTTTAACTAGCGACTCCAGTTCCTTACGAGTAAGATCACACACTTCTTCCAGATCTTTGTGTGCATTGAGTGCAGTGTCCAGATCAGCAGACATGAGGTCTCTTTCCCTTGTGAGTGAAAGTACTTTTCTCTCATGTTCCATGATCTTGTTATTCATCTTGATTGGACTGCCAAACAACGATACAATTTTGAGTTGCGCCTCTAGTTCCGAGTTTCTTTTGAGGATGGTATCCAGGTCGTTCGCAGGTTCCTCTTCATCACTATCCAGTGAGTCAGAATCAGATTCAACAAGACCTTGAATTGCAACTGCCATGTTTGCTCTAGTGAATGGGATAAAAGATGAGAGTGCAACATCTGCCACTTCTTCGGACTCCTCGTCACTTTCCTCAGATTCTTCATCACTCCAAGCAACCAGTGCTCGATTCTTGTTCTTTTCAAGGAGGTTTGCACAGTCAGCCTTAATATGTCCAAAGCCTAGGCATTCCCTACATTGAATACCCTTTCCGGACCTTTTGTTGTCAAGTCTATTAGTAGCGGAAGGTTTTTTAAAGTTATCAGAGGGACTTGCAACATTACTAGAAGTGTTACCTTTACTTCAGTGTTTGTTCATTTTATTGAACCTCTTTGTGAGGAGAGCTAGGGATTGAACCACTTCTGAGTTGGAACTGTTCTAAGGGAGGTTTGCTTGTAGCGCTACTCCTTTGGAGATAGTATCTCCTTCTCTTTTAAGTTTCATTTCCCATGCAGTGAGGGAACCCACGAGATCTGCCAGGGGTAGGGTATTGATGTCCTTTGCTTCTTCAATGGTTGAGATTTTCATTGCGAATCTTTCTGGAAGTGATCCTAGTAGCTTCAGAACAATTCTGGACTCTGGGAAGTCGGCTCCAATGATGGTGGCTTCACTCGCTAGGTGTCTGAGTTTGGAATGGAACTGCGCAATGGTGTCTGTTTCTTCCATTCGTATGAAGTTGAACTGATCATTGTGCAGTTGCAACTTCGATGCACGTACTTTAGCGTTTCCCTGGTGCGCGTTCTCAATAGCCTGCCAAGCATCTCTTGCAACTTCACGTTTAGAAATACTTTTATATTGATCATAATCTACTGCAACTAGGATAATGTTTAAAGCTGTAGAATTATAATTTGCAAGAAGCTCTTCCGCATCAGTCCACTCTAGCTCGGATTGGACCCTTCCATGTTCATCGGTGGGTCGGGTCCACCATTTTAGAATGTTTTTCCATGCCTTTTGGTCCCGCTGTTTGATGAAGTTTCGCATCGATTCTTCCAGTAGGAGTAGTTTGTTGTTGTCAGCATTGTAGGTTTTATGGTCGACAGACCTTCCCTCATTTCCTCCATGAAAATATTTAAACAAAACAAAACTAAAAAGATCTTTGATCCAGAATATACACTATGCAATATAGTGACCCGCTCTTGATGCCAATTGAAAGATCTTAGATCTATTCTACTTATTATTGAATGCAGTTGAACTTGATAGTAGTCGCAACTGCACTCATAGGTAGAACATATTACTGTATTTTTATGTTTTAAAACCAGTTTTCTGTTGCAACTAATAGAAGACAGTTAAACATAAAAATAGTAAAGAACACACAAAGATTTTAACGTGGTTCGGTCCAAATGGTCCTAGTGCACGGGGCTTGCACCCAAATGTTTGACTCAAACGGTATCCTACTTAAGATTTACAATGTAGGTTTTACATCAACCTAAAACTTAGACTCCCTCTAATATTTGCGGTTACAATACCTATCCCTTAACTTGTTTTCGGAATACTCAATTGAATCGAAGAACACACTAAGCTACTCTAGAGTTCCCCTGACTTAATGCTCTTCAAAAACCTTTGACTCGATACAATACTCACTCACTAATATCTTTTTCAAAGTACATTTCAACTGTGTCGAGTTTTCTCCTTATATAGGCATGAGCAGAATCTCTGCAGATCCTTAGTTGCAACCATCGCAGATCTTCTTCCCTTGTTGAATAAGATCTATGTATCTCTAACGGATCTACTTTCCTTATAGATAAACGCGTCTGATTGTCCGGTTGTAACCCGAATATATTTCCTTGCCTTGTCCGAGTAATTCCTGCAATATCATACAAGATATCCAATTGTATATGCTACCTAAACATGTTTAGATGCATAATAAGGAGATATGTGTTAGTTAAATGGTAAGTTGAATAATATCTTAGCAAGATAACTTCCATTTTGAATTCAATCTTTTACCTTAATGATTTAAACAAAACAACATCAACAATAACTCAATGGGCCGAACGGATAAAAGCTTGATCCACGTGAGGAACGGCCCTAACAGGCGCAAATTTTAATCCATGAATAGGGTATTCAAATCAAAGAGTTTTTCAGTTCACTGACCCTCCACCACTGTATCGTCAAAAATGTCACATGCTAAGTGTAGCAAAAACTAAAATAACGGTCTACATGCGAAGGGATATGTTGGACTTTATATTTAAATAAATAAATAAATAAATTCCTATTGTCTTTCAAAACTTAAAATTTTGGAGGAGATGACTGTAGACACGAAAAATTTGTGTCTAATTAAATCTCGACGCGTGGAGAATAATATATTAATTTTTAATTTATTTTTCTATTTTATTTTGGATTTATAATAAATTTATTTCCAAAGTAAAGTAGTTAAATTTATTAATTTTAATATATATGATGGATAAATTGAATAATGTCTTATTTATTAATTGGAGTTAAATTATCCAATTGAATTAAATAATGGCAAGTCTTGTAAAGCAAGAAAAGGAAAATAAATATATTATTTAATCCTAATATTTTAAAGGGTTAAATAAATATATTTATCAAATATCAAGACAAGGAAAGTCTTCTTCTCCAAGATTGAATATTCAAGAGATATCTAGAAGATTCATGTAGATCAAGTCTTCCATATCAAGAAATTGTAGACGCGATCACAACCGTTCATCTCATCAGGAGATTCTGATTGAGATTCACTCCACAACTATAAATAGAGGTGGTCTTGAAGAAGAAAAAAAAAACACACAAAAAGTATTCACAAGTTGAAGAGGGAAAAGCTCTAAGTTTTTCGCTCCACCAAGTTCATCCATCTTCAAGTGTTCTTCGCGGCATTCAAGGTATCCTTCATCCATCTTCAAGATGTTCTTCGTTAAGAACTTCTTTCAATCCGCCATCAAGCCTCATGTTCATCTAAAAACCGTTTTTGAAGATGGTGTCTCTGCCAAGAAGATCAAATCTTCAATAAATTCAAGAAACCCAAATCAAGTTCATACCGTTCTTCAACAACATTCAAACCAAAAATCCATTTTGATCCGGGATCAAGTCACAAGACCCTCGGAAAACTGTTTTTGAAGATTAAAATCCATGCTAGGAAGATCAAAACCCAAAAATCCAAAAAACTGAAGACGAAGATCATACCAATCTTCATCAACCTTCAAATCAAATTCCAAATCAAGAATATCTTTCGATCCGAGATCAAGTCGTAAAGCCCTCGAATCGACGTTTGTCAAATCCTAAGTGAAGTTGGTGTTCATCAAATGCTAAGTCAAATCGGTGTTCATCAAATCCTAAGTTAAATTGGTGTTCATCAAATCATAAGTCAAATTGGTGTTCATCAAATCCTAAGTCAAATCGGTGTTCATCAATTCCTAACTCAAATCGGTGTTCATCAAATCCTAAGTCAAGTTGGTGTTCATCAAATCCCCGAGTCAAATTGGTGTCCATCAAATCCTAAGCCAAATTGGTGTTCATCAAATCCCTGAGTCAAATTGGTGTCCATCAAATCCTCAAATCAAATCACCGTTTAATCCGAGATCAAGTCCAAGGACCCTCGAATTGACGTTTCTCCAAGTTCAAATCATTTCAGCGAAGATCAAATTGAAGATCTTCACTATAAATTTAAATATTGTTCTTGTAGAATTGAATCAGATGATTAGATAGAGATTGTATCCCAACTTATACTGTAAATTTAATCAAAAATTACTTTGTAATCTTTTTCTTGTTTTATTTTCAGAATTCAAGAAATTTGTGACTACAATGACAAATTCAATAATTATAATTTATAAACTCTTCTCAACCAAGGATGCATTGTGATATATATATATCAATATGCAACCCAAACCGCTTCGCCCTTCTTTTAGTACATATGCAGATTTTGGGACTTACCCAAAAGTAAAGATGTTATTTGTTGTCTTTTTTCATGGAGATGAACTTCTCTTGCCTCTAACGTATGGTACATAAGGCTCTATTTCTCAAGTTTTAATATTTGATAGAGTGATAACCAGGCAAAAAGTGAGACGAAGTATCTTTTGCCCTTCATAGTATCATTCTCACCTTGTATTTGTAATTGTGGCACCTTTGTTTTAATGAAAATATGTTATTGTTGCCCGTTAACAACTCAAAGGCTATACAAAACAACTTTGAGATAATTCACGTCAATAATACATAGAAAAATTTAAAAGAAATTATTATCAATGAACTTCTCATAATAAGTGCAATCTACAAACTGAACTTATTACGTATTATTACACCTTCATAGGATCATATTACAGTAATCACAAAATACAATTACATAAATCTCTTCATATAATTTCCTAAATCAGTCAAACCGCCTATAATTTTACATCTATACAAAAACTTTGTATTACGGTGGGCGCAGAACGGGTACCCGTAATGCTCTTACCCTCGCCTGCGGGAAATAGAACTTCACTACCCATTCCTATTCTCGCACATAACGGGTACCCACGCTGGTGCATAATGGAAAGTGCGTACTCAATATTATGTATTTTTTACAATTCATAACCTCAAAAGCAAGCTAAAAGACCCTGAAACCAAATATTTGTACGCCACGTAACTAAAATTTGAAATATCATTGTAACGACAAAGTCTTGAATTCAAAAATAAAAGACAAGAAAAGATTACATAATAAATTTGTGTAAATTTAAATTACAATTATGGTGCAATCTCTCTATTTGACCCTCTGGTTCTTTTCTCAAGTTGAGTGAATTTGATTTTGATCTCTTCTACGTGTATTTGAGTTGAGCGTTAATCCAAGGGTTTTGAGCTTGATCTTGAATTGAAGATCTACTTAACTTGATATTTGCGACGAACAATTTGATCTTTGTATTGAACTTGTTGAATGTCAATCTTCTTTGGAGGAATCTTGATCTTCAAAGTACTTGGATATTTGACAAGCGTTGATTCGAGGGCTTTACGGCTTGATCTTGGATCGAACAGAAATTTGATTTGGAAGTTGTTTTGAAGGTAGATGAAGATTGGTATGATCTTGGTTTTGGATTTGTTGAACTTCTTGGAGTTTGATCTTCCTCGGCAGAAATGCAATCGTCAAAAACAATTTTTGGATGGAATTGAGACTTGACGGCGGATTAAAATGAGTTATTTACAAAGAACACCTTTAACATTGTTGAAGAATGCCTTGAATGTCACGAATAACACTTGAAGATGAATGAATTTGGTGGAGCGAAAAACATAGAGCTTTTTCCTCTTCAACTTGTGAATATTTTGTGTGTGTTTTTTCTTCTCAAGACCACTTTTATTTATAGTTGTGGAGTGAATCTCAATTAGAATCTCCTGATGAGATGAACGGTTGTGATCGCGTCTACAATTCCTTGATATGGAAGACTTTATCTAAAAGAATCTTCTTTCCATGTCTTGAAGATTGAGACTTGGTGGGGAATTCTTTTCTTGTGGAGATTTGGTGGAGAGGAGAAGACTTTCTATGCATTGAGATTTGATGAGCAGTTATTTCCTTGTCTAATATTTAATTAATATATTTATTTTAATCCATCAAAATATTATGATTAAATAAAATTTATTTTGTATTCCTTGCATCTTAAGAGTTACCATCATTTAATTTAATTAGATACAAAATTAATGTGTCTACAAATTGCCCCCACGAGACTTGTTCACAATTTGTGTTGAAAAGCACCAATGAGTGGATAAGTCTCGACATCTTTATTCTTCTTGTTCACGTGCTTCAATTCAACCACCATAAATCCACTTCATGAGTTTAGAACATTTGTGAGCTTCATCATTGGATCCATTAACTTGAATGCTGCATGAGCAATTTTTTTTTTATAAGAATGGGCTAAGGATGAACTTCTAGCTGCCTACGTATCCAATGAAGGAATCAAGTCATAACGTAGTTCAAAAGAAATTAAGATTGATTTAAAGGGGGTGTCGTACACAGTTTCTACTCATGCGGGCCATGAGTAACGTGCAGTTTAAGCTCGTGCGCCATGGAGCATTTGATTTGGATATTTGTAGACAGTTTTATCTCATATCTAGGAGGCTTTGACCTGAAGAATTTGTCAATTTTGCTCGTGTCTAAGAGACTTGGAAACTTGAAGGATTTGTAGACCTTTTGACTCGTGTCTAGGAGACTTGGAGATTTGAAGAATTTGTAGACAGTTTTGCTTGTGTCTAGGAGACTTGAAGACTTCAAGGATTTGTAGACATTTTGACTCGTGTCTAGAAGACTTGGACTTCAAGTTGCCTTGAGGTCAAATATGCAAACAGTTTATTCTTGTATTAAGGAGAATGTAGATAGTTTATTCTCTTATCAAGGAGTATATATTTTGGCACTTAATTTGAGGGTTCGAGATGGTTTAAGCTCGTATCAAGGAGCATATTGGTTGGGACAAAAATTGACGGCGCACCCTCTTCATTGTCATCGTCGTCGTCTGTATCAGCACTTTCAATATCAAGGCCATGAGCTGAGTTTTCTTCTTTAATAGAGGTTACACTTGTCTCTATGTCATGCGCTCGCGTTGCCAACTCTTCAAAGTTTCTTGGCTTGATTCCTTGAAGTATGTAAGAGAGACTCCAATTCATCCCTTGAATGCAAATCTTCATGCCTGAAGATTCAAACAGTTTCTCTTTGCAACTTAAGGATGAACTTTTTCACCTATTGATGTACTCAATCACTGGTTCATCTTCTTGTTGATGAGAATTTGCAAGTTCAATCATACTTACAGTACGCCAAATGCTATAAAAGCGATTGAAGAATTTAATTTGTAGATCGTGCCAATTGTCAATAGAGTTTGGCTCAAGATCGGTGTACCAATCAAATGCAAAGTCTTCTAAGGTTTGAACAAGCTTCTTGACTAGAAGATCTCCATCAGTGCCAGCACTATTGCATGCCTCAATGAAGTGAGCAACATGTTGTCTTGGGTCTCCAGTCCCATCAAATGTTTGACCTTTGGAGGTTGACCGCTTTTCAGCTTTTGCAATTGCCCAGTTCTTTGAGTGTAAGGCTTCGTGTAAGATTTGAAAGTCTTGTGTTGAGCTTTATGATCATTTGCAACTTCTTCAATGAGCTTCTTCAATTGATCGGTAGAGATAAGGTTTTGCGGAGAAACTTGGATTTGTTTGCTTGAAGACTTAGAATTTTCTCCAACTTCAACATCTTGAATGTTTTTCTAGGCAAACTTTGTGTGCATCATGGCGCATTGCTCTTCTTTCCTTGAGAAATTTGGCATGTGGAAAAGAAAAGTGGCTTGGATTCTTTCACTTAGGACTTCATCAAACTCTTGAGCTTCAACTCCCTGAGTAGAATTTCATGTGCCATGCTTTGATCGCCGCTTTCCACGAGCTCTTGCTTTTGGAGATGAGGTGAGACTTCAACTTCGTTGATTGTAGTCTTGATGCATCCTTGAACTCCAATGTTGTTGGTGACTTTTTGGGAATTCTCAACTCCTTCTTTGCTCTCTAGCTTTTAGAGAATGCGATTCAAGTGGTCTTCACGTTTTTGAGCTTGGGTTGTGAGATTCGCAATGGCTCATGCAAGTGCCGCAACTTGATTTTCCAATGAGGATGCTTGATCATTTTCTTTTGCTTCGTGTCTTGCTCCCGATGCAAGTGTATCTTCCATCATCATTTGTGAAGAGCCCCCGCTTGTTGCCCCCATTGACTTGTCCATTGTTGAGCAACACTGACTTCTTGTGACTTGAGACTTGAGACTTGCTAGAAAAGAGATGAGAGGTAGAGATGGTCCCACCGGGCGTGCCAAATTTGTAATGACAAATTCTTGAATTCTAAAAATAAAAGACAAGAAAAGATTACAAAATAAATTTGAGTAAATTTAAAGTACAGTTGTGGTGCAATCTCTCTATTTGATCCTCTGATTCTTTTCTCAAGTTAAGTGGATTTGATTTTGATCTCTTCCACGTGTATTTGAGTTGAGCGTTAATCCAAGGGCTTTGAGCTTGATCTTGAATTGACGATCTACTTGACTTGATATTTGCGACGAACAATTTGATCTTCGTTTTGAACTTGTTGAATGTCAAACTTCTTTGTAGGAATTTTGATCTTCAAAGTACTTGGATATTAGACAAACGTTGATTCGAGGGCTTTACGGCTTGATCTCGGATCGAACAAAATTTTGATTTGGAATTTATTTTGAAGGTTGATGAAGATTGGTATGCTCTTGTTTTGGATTTGTTGAACTTCTTGGAGTTTGATCTTCCTCGGCAAAAGTGCAATCGTCAAAAACAGTTTTTAGATGGAATTGAGACTTGACGGCGAATTGAAAGGAGTTCTTTACGAAGAACACCTTCAAGATTGTTGAAGAATGCCTTGAATGCCGCGAAAAACGCTTGAAGATGGATGAATTTGGTGGAGCGAAAAACTTAGAGATTTTCCCTCTTCAACTTGTGAATATTTTGTGTGTGTTTTTTTTTTCTTCAAGACCACCTCTATTTATAGTTGTGGAGTGAATCTCAATTAAAATCTCCTCATGAGATGAACAGTTGTGATCGCGTCTACAATTCTTTGATATGAAAGACTTTATCTAAAAGAATCTTCTTTCCATGTCTTGAAGATTGAGACTTGGTGGGGAATTCTTTCCTTGTGGAGATTTGGTGGAAAATTCTTTGCATCTCTTGAAGATTGAGACTTGGAGGAAAAGGCTTTCCATGTCTTGAGATTTGATGAGCAATTATTTCCTTGTGTTAAGATTTAATTAATATATTTATTTTAATCCCTCAAAATATTATGATTAAATAAAATATATTATGTATTTCTTGCATCTTAAGAGTTACCATCATTTAATTTAATTAGACACAAAATTAACGTGTCTACAACCATAATAACTTGCATCCAAAAATCATTCAAATCTAACTTGATCATTCATCAATGACAATAAAAACCACGTCATACATAATTAACTCAATTACAAAAATAATAATAGAATAAAAAAATTATCAATGTTTTAGTTAATTGAAGTTAGTTAAATTTTAATTATAAAATATATAATCTTAGTAAAATATGTGATACTACTTACTATTAGTATATTATTGATATATTGGTATATATATGTGTATGTATAAATTGAATAGTTGAAGAAACATGTGGACACCCATGCAGGGCGAGAAATTGGTTGATACTACTCATTCTCGTTCCCGTTGTGTAGACTAAACTACGGGTACCCATGCTGTGAGAACGCAGGTATCCATTCTCACTTTACCCTCTCTAATTGAGAAATACCCAAATGGAGGTGGGACAGGAGCGGGTACCCGCTTCAAATGCCCACCACCTACTCTATACAAACAACAAAAAATCAATCCTTCTCCACAGTTAAAATGAATCATAAATATTCAAAACTCATCATTTTTTTTTTGAATAAACGTCTTTCAATTTGCAGCTCCAGATCCATTTGTATACATGGACATCATTGATTCTCTGCCTCTAAACTCATAATCCTTTCATTTTAGTGGCTATCAAAAAATGATGATTTAGGGAACCAAACCCTAGATCCTAGATACGTTTTTCAGTGGCAAATTTCAACGATGTTTTAGAAATTCAGCCAAACATATGTTGATTTGAGTGGGGATCCATAACTGCATTGTGGGTAACTCACAATGGGCCAAATCTTGATTGTCACAATCGTGTTCCACGAGTGGAAAATAAGAACACTTGTTATTATCAAATTACGAGCGTTTTATTTTAAGAAATTTAATGATACTAAATTTCCTGACTCGTGGTCGTGGACTAAAATGTGGGCTTGGGATTAAAGCACTAAAGTAGCAAATAACATGTTGTATGTTTATACTTTTTGTGGAACATTGATGAAATAATACACATGTTTGAAAGGTGGATTTTGATGGGACTTCCTATCAAAAAATAAATAAATTAAGGGGACTTTTGATTGAAAGGGAAAAATGTCTTAAAGCCGATCCATCAATTCTTTGAAACTTTTCAGTGTTTAAATCTATCAATTCTTTGAATCTGACTGCACAAGATTGGGGTTGGACTGGATATGAATTGACTAACTTCTCATGTTAGAGGCCCAATACGATATGCAGGCCTTGGTAATTTGTGCTTACTATACGTCCCTCACGCAATACATGCTATAGCCGGCCCAATTTATTCTATTCGGTGACGTGGCCTGTCATACCCCCCAAGTTGTAGTACTATATGCTATTTTTAATTTTGTCATTGTCCCCTATTTGTTTTGTTGTGTAATTCTTTTCAATGAGCAATGACACATATAGTCATGTATATATTGTATGTTTAATTGTTTATCAATTTTTTTTTGTATTTCAAGATGTTAGAGTAGTAGATTATATATTATATAAAGAGGAAGTGCTGTTTTGTTAAAAAACAAAAGAGAGGAATTAGTGTAAATGTTTTTTTTTTGGCATGCAGGAAACTAATCATTATTTAATTTTTACGAGTACACATGCATCCTCATGTATTAAAAGAAAAAGGGTTATACGTTATTGTCGAACTTTTTATAGAGATGTGTAGTACCACAACATTCATCTCATATGAAGCTCGCTTCAAAAATCTTTAAAATTAAAGTGGCTTAATAATTAAATGCATTATGCATAAAGTTGCTCTACTTGTGTGCTTTCGTCCACATAAATATAAATTGGATCCTCTCCTAAATTAGGGAAATTTCTTACCTAAATTAGTAGGCTGTCTAATAATTAAGTTACCAATGTAGAAGAGGACAAGGGGTAGCAGTCTCTATACACTTCATCATTTCACACAAAAAGAATAATTATGAGTGGAATCTTTTTGACCGTTTCATATATTACAAAGCTTAAAATAACATGTAACATGCAGTTTTAGCATGTGGTGAGCGTCTTTCGTTATTGTGGATGCAGATAGAATTTGAATGGTATGTGAATGTGAAAGTGAAAGACTGAAAGTGAATAGTACTAGCAATGAAATGTTAAAACTTAGAACACGTGAAGAAATAATCCTCTATAAAATTATTAATCCTAATAATAAGACTAAATTAAAAATATAACATTATCAATTCTAATAATAAGACTAAATTTCAAGTAGTAGGGAGGGTTCTTGCAGTGTGATGCTTAACCCGCCCCCCATTTGTATTTCTATTTTAGAGTGGAATGTAGCCTATGGCTTTGTTTTTACCTTGTTCACAAAAAAAAAAAAAAAACATAATTTATATATTCTTGTTAGAATTTAGGAGAAGATTTTCTGGATCGAAAAATTATTTTATTTATACGTTTGATTTTGAATTATATAAATTAAACATATCACCGCTTTTGTGGCTTTGTGTTCTTTATTTAATACTTATATTTTAATTTGTCTTATTAGCGATTAGTTTTATAGTAAATTCGGGGTCTAGGAGAATAGCTACTTAAATAAATGGGTAAGGTGAAAAATGAAAATAATAATAATAATAACTATGTACTAGCTGGTATAAAAAAGCTCATTTTTAAGTTTAACATCTTTTTAATTCATTTTAATTACTACTTTATATACATATATATTGAATAATTAGTATTAAGTTTTATGGGGTTTGCCCCAAGCCTCTTGAGTCTTGACAAATAACACAGGTTATTATGCTGTACCCCACAAGTTATCCTATGTACGACGTTTTGAACAACACTCATAATGCCAAGAGGAGCAAATTTGGGCCATATATATATATATATATATATATATATATATATATATATATATATTCACAAAGTAATAATAAGTCAAATTAGAGATGTGAAATTTGAAAAGGCAAAAAACAAAGGTAAGTGGCAACGGACGAATATAGACCCCAACGGACACATGCATACGCGCGTCGCAGACGGAGACTAATAAACTTTTGAATTTTGTGTTATTATAAGATAAAAGGATGTCTGTCTCCTTTTTCTTTCTTTTTACTTTTTTGATAATTCACATAAAGCATGTTTCCCAACGATAAAAACGCTATATATAAAGTTTACATTCCACAGCAGATAAATGATCGAGCATTTGAGTACTGGATACAAAACTTATATCTCAAAGGTTATATCTTATGTAAACTACTCATCAAGTACTTAATTGATAAAATCTGCTTCATGCAAATAAAAGTTGACTTATATATGATCAAAACTTTAAATAACTCATGTTGGTAGACTTTTCATTTGTTTGAATATCCATCGGCATGGTAATCGTTATGCAATTAAATATATCACCCATGACGTTATGTAAATTTTTCTTAGAAAGAATTTGGTCTCAACAGCTCCAAAACAGCTCATAGCGTGGTACATTCAACTTACAACGCAAACAAAGGATAGTTACGTCAATATATTTTAAAACATACGCAGACAAAGAAAAAATATCGTGAGAGCTTTGAAGAACCGTAATGACCCGCCTTAACTTTTAATAAATATTAGGAAAAAATTCAAGCTCTAAGAGTGTCATTCCCTAAGTCACCTGAGGCGAATGCGAGTGTCTGTGCGGGTGCGTCAGTGCGGCAATTTCAAAAAATTACAGTCTTAGTGCACCACTATAATGCGCTTCTAAAAAAAAACTTATATATAAAAATAAAAAGTTATTACCTAAATTAGTATATTATAAACACATAAAATAAAAGTATGTATAAGACTCTCACACAAAAAAATAGATTATAATAAAAGAAAAGTACATAACTTCTAATGGTTATTAATTTTATTTAATATTTTTTAAATTATTATGGTGGGAAGACAAATGTATAACCGTATAAGCCTTAAATCACTTTCGATTTTTTGTAACTATTTAGCTTTTGACTTAGTTTTGTTATCCTCTTACTCAAACTCTTCTTCAATGTCACTCTATTATTTGTCTTCTACCAATTTTCTATGATTATTCATTAAATTTTAACATAAAAACTAAGAAATTTAAGTGCGAGAACTAAGAATTTGTAAAGCGTCTTAGTTCGAAGCACGGGCACTGAAGTCGCCAGTGCGAGACCGGTGCGCCTACAACTTTGTAAACATGAAGGATTAGGTGACTTAGGTCATTCCTGATATTTGTGTGAACTTGCTATTGCGCCTGTAAATTTATATAGTAATCTTCTTTTACAAAGGAATCAGAAGCTAAAGAGTATTTTTTGTCAAGAGGCCGATGAGAATGTGCAACATGCTTTTGGGGAATGTAGAATTACACATCGGTTGTGGGAGAATGTGATTAGATGGTTGGGGTTATCCTTTGTTTTGCATAATAACCAAGCTAAACAGAATTTTCATTGTGATAATATGCTACTTTTGGGCACGGACAAAAGGTGCTCGAATGTGTTTGGTTCGTGGTGGTGGGACGTTGTGGCTTGAAAGAAATCGTATCCTTCATGAACGGGACTATTTTGATGTTGAAAAACTATCAGATCTGATTAGGGTTTGATTTGGATAAAAATATTTAGACCCACTTTTTCTTTTTTATTTGTGGATTGGTGTATACATTTTCGATGAATTGCTTGTCACGGTTGAGTACTCCTTGTGCTCCTTTATATTGATTTTTCTTATAAAAAGAAGAAGAAGCTAAAACCGCTAGCAAAGCCGTACTCATATTACTATAATATAAATACAAATAATATAACAAAATTATTTGGATTTAAGGTCAAATTAAAATATCCTGAAAAATCAATTGAACCAAGTATTATGTCCATTCAAATTTATTATACGGAATACTCGTTTTTTAAATGTTACATAAAAATAATTAATAAGCGCTTTATTTACTTGGACCAACCAAATTGTAAGCATGAATATAATGTGAAAGCTATGGTGACCTTTAAAAGGGAACAATTACAAGTGGTTAAAATTGCAAAGTTTTAGTAGATATCACCGCCATCCTTTCTTCATTGATATTTTTCATAACTAACATATAAAACGTTTTTTGCCTTTTGATACCTTATGATGAAACGTTTTTTAAGTTTCTAAAAATGTGTACATAACTAGGATATTTAGAGAACTAACAATTTAATTTTGTATAAAACTGTTGGAGATATTTGGAATTGAGTCCAAATATTTTGTGTGTGAATTAAAATTTGTTTAATGAGAAGCAAGTGAGATTAATCCCAAAATTGTGATAGAATATTATTTAATCAAATAAATAAAATTCATGGTTAAATATTCATATTTATTTTGAATATGTGAATTAAGTCACACACTTAATGTGGTCAAAAACATTTGAATGAATTCAAATGGTTTGAATGACAAGAGTAAATTATCCCCTTAATGTATTGTGGTGGTTTCATGTTTTCTCAACTATAAATAGGGGACCCTCTAGTCTTGTGAAAATCATCCAAATCCAAGCATCCTAAACACAAAATAATTTTTGCATACTCATAGCATAAACATTTTCTTTTTCTGAGTTCTGCAAATACGATTCGAGTCCGATTTGAGAAGGTAGTATTGTCCTTCACTTACTACCTTATTGTGTGAGGACGTTGTACCTTGGAAGGTCGTTTCCCACGGAGGGCTTGAAGGGTAGCCGGGAAAATTGATCTTAAGGGGAGAGGGCTAAGCCTTCGACTCGTCCTATGCTTCAACGGGATTTTTCTGACTCGTCTAATCCACTCCAAGGATTTTCCTACAGTTGCTGAGAGGTCAAATTTTATCTTATTGTCTATTATCTGTTTAATTACATATACGTTATTGTTTAATTTTATGTTGTTATAATTCTAGAAATATAATCATGTTTATGTGTATGTTTATATTTATAAATTCACATGATTATGTGCAACACGTACCCAACAATCTTAAGATCAATTTCTATATATGTATTATGTGTTGCACATAAATGTGGTTTTAATTTTATTTCCAGATTTATGTTTACGATATTTCTGTTATTCATGTTCTATGTTTATGTATTAATATGCTAATGTGTTTTGTTGTGTATTCAGTCTAATTTGTCAAGAAGCTATGTATGTTGTCTTCAAGTTTAAAGAGCATGTTTATTCTCTGTTTTAAAGGTTTTTTAAATTGTTACTATACTCAGTTCTGAAAAGTGTATCAGCAGCTCTGCTTCTGTTTTCAAAAAAATTTAGAGCAGGTTTTACCCTCTGTTTCCCAAATGGTTTCAGTAAATTATATCTGCATGGTTGATAATTTTAAAGCTGGTTTGTTCTCTGCAAAAATAATTTTAGCCTTCTGGTTTCTGTATCTATTTCATAAGAATTAAGCTGCAGGTTTTCGCAAAATTTTTAATTTCATAGTTGTTGCTTATGTGGATCGAACCCGGGCCGGTTTCAGTGCAAACTGTTGTTGTTACCATTTGCCTGTTACAATTCTTGTGAATTAACTGGTCCTTTATATATTTATTCCATGTTTTACTCTGGGAATTAATTGCCAAAAATTAAAACGTAATTGCTAAAAATTAAAACGTAATTGCTGAGATTCGAACCCGATCCCCTCGGTGTAATTGTTGCTGCCTTTGGCGTTTGAGCCATGTTACTTTTGTGAATTAAATGCGCATAATGGTATTCGAACATACGACCTCTGGCTTAACATTCTGTGTCCTATCCGCTGGGTCAGACATTAATTGTTGATTAATGTATGCGTTATTCTATACTTGACTTCGTGCGACAGTTTATTATTTGAGTAATATGTGTAATATATCCATGCTATATATTTAAATTTAATATTCTGAGTAGATGCAATTTAAATATGTGGTTATATGTAGAGCATGATTATGTGATTAGTGAAAATAATTACAATTGAGATATGTGGAAATATATAAAATTGCAAGTGTGCCCTATGAAGACTTTAAATAATTCTAAGCGTGAAACTTGTGAATTATTTAGAGATATGGTGGGTGATAGCATTAAGAACAATGCCGCAAGCATTGATACCTTCCCAATAGCGGGCGACGTTGAGGTTGTCACGCTAAATCAAAGTGCTAATGGTATTGAGACCGTAGTACTGATTTTGAGAACCACTATGTCATATTCTCAACTAGAGAAACCTAAAAGAATTTCAAAATAATTCTAAGTACTGAGACTTGTGAATTATTCGAAAGAAATTCAAAATGAGAATAATTATAAGTATTGAGACTTGTGAATTATCTGAGAAAAAAAAGGGGTTAATTCTAAGTATTGAGACGTGTGAGTTATTCAAAGAGAAATCAAAGTGAGAATATTTATAAGTATTGAGGCTTGTGAATTATTCGAAGATATTCTAATTGAGAATATTTATACAGACGGTTCTGTCGCAGAAAGGTGGAGTGTAAGCGGACTTGTCCCTCCACTGGCCTGGGAACCTAATATTCTGTCGCAGAAATGTGGACTTTAAAGAGGTTTTGCCCCTCCACTGGCCTGAGAATATCTGTATAAATAATTCGGTTGAGAAATCTCAGCGATACTAATAAAAATAATTGTGTGGATTATTTAATTAGTTATGGCGGCTGAAAATTCAAACAACAACTCGAACGAATGCTAGGTAGACATTGGAGCTACTCGACCACATCTGCGCTAACAAGTGGATATTCACGACCTATCAACTTGTGGAGAACAAGCAGTGTTTCTTGGGAAACTCTGCAATCTCAAAAGTTGAAGGCAGGGGAACGGTTGTGCTAAAGAGGACCTCGGGGAAAGAGTTGACCCTGAACGAGGTGCTTCATGTTTCAAAGATTCACACGAATCTAATATGTGGTACAATGTTGAACTAGAAATGGTTCACACTTGTCTTTGAGTCAGACAAGGTTATCCTGTTTAAGGGTGGAACCTTTGTAGAAAAGGGATATTGGTCTAAGAATCTTTTAAGATGTCGGTTATGACCATGTCACCTAAGGGTGAGGCTAGTACTGAGGCTAGTGTTCAAGTTTGATGTAGTAAAAAGTCTCGTGTGAGGAGACTAGTTTTACGAATAAATGTAATCGAAGTTGCATGTGAGGCAAATATTATAATTTATTTCGATTACTTGTGACGTCTTTATGACATGGGGAAAAAATTAATACAAGTGCGAGACTTGTATATTGCGCGTGTATATATATATATATATATATAGTTGTCGAAAATACAAGTGTGAGACTTATATAATATATATATGTTTGAAGGAAATAACACAAGTGTGAGACTTGTATGTTATTACATATATATATATATATATATATATATATATATATATATACACACATAAATCATTGTTGAAAATAACACAAGTGTGAGACTTTTAAGAGTGAGACTTGTATATTATATATATTTTGTAGAAAAAAAAACAAGTGCGAGACTTGTATTTTATTATATATACACATATAGAGATATATATATATATATACATTTGTTTGAAATATTTGGAATTGAGTACAAATATAAGTGCGTAAATTAAATTGCCTAGTGAGAAGCAAGTGGGATTTAATACCATTTATTTTACTAAATAGATTAAATATTTAGATTTATTTGAATTAAGACGCTATATACGCAAATCACATAAATTCTATTTTCTTTGAGGCTCGAGACACTTCTTTCATTGAGGAAAAGAAAAGAAATGTGGGGGCGAGAGAAAAGAAAAAGCTGGTGCAGATTTTCTAAATTTTTGTTAGAAAATAATCATACGAATTTCTTTTAGACTTTAAGAAGTCAAAGATAATAGTGTAGGCGATTGACAAAAGGTCTAGCGAGAGACTAAGTAGCAAATTCATCGAGGGAAATGGGAAATTTGAGCCCACCAAAAGACATCACCCCATGATGGCAACCCTACCTGAATTGTAAACCCCAATTTGCAGGTTCAAAGGGACAACCGAATTGTGGGGGCGAGTCGAACAAAGCACTCGGGAAATTGAGTTCTCAACCCATTTCTAGGATGAAAGAGTGTTAGACCTGTACCGGTAATGAGAACTTGAGGTTCTAATGATCCTTATGTCTTGTGACACAAGCGGGGTATTACATGATACCCTTAATGAGAGATCGCCTATGTCAAATGTGAAGGGGTCGCTTCGTTGAGATGAGTTAAATGGCTAAATCTCTAGAGCATTCGATGAAAATCGTCAAGGCAGTCCAGGGCCGAAACGGACAACAACGAGGACCAATATGGTATTGGAATGAGTTTTGTGAGTATCATTGTCTTGGTATACACAAAACGCCGAACAATTTTTCTTTTTTATTTGTGGATTGGGGTATAAATTTCCGATGAATTGCTTGTCACGGTTGAGCACCCCTTGTGCTCCTTTATATTGATTTTTCTTTTAAAAAGAAGAAGAAGCTAAAACCACTAACAAAGCCGTACTCATATTACTATAATATAAATACAAATAATATAACAAAATTATTTGAATTTAAGGTCAAATTAAAATATCCTGAAAAATCAATTGAACCAAGTATTATGTCCATTCAAATTTATTATACGGAATACTCATTTTTAAAATGTTACATAAAAATAATAAGCGCTTTATTTACTTGGACCACCAAAATTGTAAGCATGAATATAATGTGAAAGCTATTGTGACCTTTAAAAGGGAACAATTACAAGTGGTTAAAATTGCAAAGTTTTGATAGATATCACCGCCATCGTTTCTTCATTGATATTTTTCATAACTAACATATAAAACGTTTTTTGCCTTTTGATACCTTATGATGAAACGTTTTTTAAGTTTCTAAAAATGTGTACATAACTAGGATATTTAGAGAACTAACAATTTAATTTTGTGCAAAACTGTTGGAGATATTTGGAATTGAGTCCAAATATTTTGTGTGTGAATTAAAATTTGCTTAATGAGAAGCAAGTGGGATTAATCCCAAAATTGTGATAGAATTTTATTTAATCAAATAAATAAAATTCATGGTTAAATATTCATATTTATTTTGAATATGTGAATTAAGTCACACACTTAATGTGGTCAAAAACATTTGAATGAATTCAAATGGTTTGAATGACAAGAGTAAATTATCCCTTTAATGTATTGTGGTGGTTTCATGTTTTCTCAACTATAAATAGGGGACCCTCTAGTCTTGTGAAAATCATTCAAATCCAAGCATCCTAAACACAAAATAATTTTTGCATACTCATAGCATAAATATTTTCTTTTTCTGAGTTCTGCAAATACGATTCGAGTCCGATTTGAGAAGGTAGTATTATCCTTCACTTACTACCTTATTGTGTGAGGACGTTGTATCTTGGGAGGTCGTTTCCCACGGAGGGCTTGAAGGATAGCCGTGAAAATTGATCTTAAGGGGAGAGGGCTAAGCCTTCGACTCGTCCTATGCTTTAACGGGATTTTTCTGACTCCTCTAATCCACTCCAAGGATTTTCCTACAGTTGCTGAGAGGTCAAATTTTATCTTATTGTCTATTATTTGTTTAATTACATATACGTTATTGTTTAATTTTATGTTGTTATGATTCTAAAAATATAATCATGTTTATGTGTATGTTTATATTTATAAATTCACATGATTATGTGCAGCACGTACCCAACAAAGACCTAATGGCATTTATTTATAACGTGAACTAAGTTTTTTTTTACGTTGCAATGGAGGGTGAAAGAACCTGAAGAGATAAAATAGCTACTCCTAAATAGTTCACATATCGGTACCACTAACCAGATCAAACATGAGGTAACTAGAAATTGATGGAGGTGGATGATCAAGCTCTTGGATTCCAAACTATGTTGAGAATAGCCTAAGTATGCAAATTTGTCATATATACCATATTATTGGTTTTCCGATAATATTATGTTGGATATTGCAATAAAGAAATTGTTGTTCAGCATAAATTAATAAGGTTTCAGTGGGGATGAGTATCATAAGTATGTTACAAAAGATAGACATCGGTTTTTGCTCATAAGTTAAATTTCATCCGGCCGATTCTTAGTAATTGTAAACATACAATTCTTAAGTATGTTCTTTAATGAAATACACCATCCTTCTTTCTTCATGCAATTTTTAATTTTGCTTTGCGACCAAATGTAGATGACAACTTTTGCATGCTATTGTACCCTGTTTTTAAAACATACATTATTTTTTTACTTTTACACGTAAAGTAAATATATTAAAACCTGAAAGAGTGTTAATACAAGTAGCAGGGTTGCCCCCGACAATGAGCAATAAGGCTTGAGACACTCTATACATCTGATAGTGCTCAGGACAGTGCACAGTCTAGCTAAGACTACTTCAGGCTCTGGTCCAGGACCATGACCCTTATTAGTCCCCTACCATGTCTACTCTCCTATGACCCTTCTTGTCATTTCTTCAAGAGATATCCTCTTCCTTCCAGCTCCAGGCTCGGCCTGTGGCTGTACTCTCCTGGATTCTCTTCATAGATCATGGCTGCTCTTGTGATTGGTGCTCAGCACTGGTCCTTCTTCTCTTTCAGTGGAGATAGAGGGTAGAGATGAGCTATTGTTACCTTTTGATCACCATGGGCTGATTCTTTTGCTTTCTGGGCTGGCTTCAACCTGTTTGACTAGATCAAGTGTCATACTATCTCTTTTCAATCAACACTACACTACTCATGTGAGTACTAAGTATTCATTTTATTCTGCTAATGTTATCTAGGATGCATTTGATAAATCTGTTCAGTTTCTTACCAGATTTGTGGGCTATCCTGATCTGCAATTCTTGTGCAATCTCTTTGCATAAGGTCTGGGCATGTATACTCTTCTGTTCAAAGGTGTTGTGGTTCCTCCATCTCCACACACCTGCCAGGATGCTTCCAAACATAACAACTCTTATTTAGAATACTTCTCCCTTTTTCCTGGATGCTTTGTTAAAATTTTCAATCCAGTCTTCCAGGCTCTCTTCTCTAGCATAAACTCCTAATGTCCTCATCATGGTAGTCAGTATTTGTGCCACTTTTTCACACTGAAAGAACAGATGCTCAATAGTTTCATCAGTTTTGTTACATAAACTGCAGATTGTATCATTTATCATATTGAATTTAGCAAGCTTATCTCTAGTAACCAGGCCCTTATGCATAATTAGCTAGTTCAAGAATACCACTCTAGGAGGGGAGTAGTTATTCCATACATGTTCATGACAAGTTACCTCTGTGTTCTCCTTGTGATATAAATTGTAGCATATATCAATTACCTGCCCCTGGTGTGTTTTCTTCCAGTCCTCTTGGGTCATGTTTGTTTTGTTCAGCATATCATCCATGTGTCTCAGAAGGCTCTTCCACCATGGAGAGTCTCCCTGCCTTATTTGCACCCCCCATATTCCTTCTCTTTTTAGCTTGTATACCTCTATCCATCTCCTCCGAATTGTTGGTCTATGTTGTTCTCTGGCCAGATTTATAACTTGAGCACACATTAGTGCTTTATTCCAGCTAAGTACCTCCTTAATTTGGAGGCCCCCTTTCTCTATATCTTGACATATCTTGGTCCAGGCTACCAGGTTCCTCTTACTTTTCTCTTTTCCAGTCCACAAGAAATTCCTGCACAGTCCTTCTATTATTTTCACCACACCCACTGGAATTGGGAATATTGCACTCCAGAACCTTTGTATTGCTCTCAGTACTGATTTGACCAATTGTAGCCTGCCAGCATAGCTCATTTTTTTTGCAATCCAGCTGTGGATTCCTGCACTAATCTTGGCTCATATTCTAATATCTTTAATTTCCTTGGACTCAAGGGTATTCCCAAATATCTTACTGGGAATCTTCCCTCTGGAAACTCCCAGACTTTCATAAGCTCTATTTTTTCATTTTCCTTCACTCCAGCCAAGAATGTGGAGCTTTTATCCTTGTTGACTTGTAATCCTGATTGTGCTGAGAAGTTCTCTAATGTTTTCTTCATAATTTCCATTGATATTTTATCCCCCCTGCAAAATAACAACAAGTCATCAGCAAAGCACAAATGTGTAAGTTCAATCTTTTCAGTCTTAGGATGATAGTTAAAGTTCTGGTTAGATTGCACATTATGCTTAATCATTCTTGATAAGTACTCCATGCAGAGGACAAATAGGTAGGGTGACATAGGGTCACCCTGCCTTAGCCCTTGCTTCCCTGGCATATATCTTTCCAGACTTCCATTCACACAGAAAGAAAACCTTGTTGTGCTGATACGTACTGATAAGCTTCTTGAATCTTGCATCAAACCCAAAGCCTGTTAGAATATTATTAAGGAAGTCCCAGTTGATAGTATCATAGGCTTTTCTCAAATCAATATTAAGCATACATCTTGGGGATGTATTGCTTCTATTATAACCTCTTATAATTTCCTGGGCTAAGAATATGTTTTGAAACAGGTTTCTGCCCTTCACAAAAGCATTCTGACACATATTTATCAGATCAGGAAGGATATCTTTAATTCTATTTGTTAAGACCTTAGTGATAATTTTATACATGATGTTGCAACAAGCAATAGGTCTGTAGTCAGAGATGGCAGATACATTCTTACCTTTTGGAATGAGGCACACTATTGTAGCATTAATATGTTTAATCAATTTACCTGTCTCCTGGAACTCTCTTACTGCTTCATGTATGAGTGTACCTGTGATTGGCTAGCTTTGCTTGTAGAAGCAGGCATTCAACCCATCAGGTCCTGGGCTCTTGTTATCATGCATGCTAAACAGTGCAGCTTTCACCTCCTCCTTCTCTATTGGCTTCTTTAGTTTCTCATTCATTTCATCAGTTACTCTTGGGCCTTCTTCAAATACTTTGTAGTCCAGATGGGTCACCTGTCTTTCTATGCCAAACAGGTCTTTATAGAATTCTAAAATATGATTAGTTATATCCTCCTTTGTATCTAAAATAGTACCATCTGATTTAGTTAACAAAAGGATATTGTTTGCTTTCCTTCTTGCTTTGATGTGTTGGAAGAATAGCTTGCTACATCTATCTCCTTCTTCTAACCAGTCCACTTTTGCTTTCTGATATAATTGTTGGGTGTATTGCTGCTGCATGTGGATATACTCCTCTTTTTTCTTTTTGCCATTTGCTTCTAGCAGTCTATCCCCTGGCCTCTTCATCTCCTCTTCTTGTATTTCTTGTAGCTCCTTGTATTTCTGCTGCACTTTGCTTTCCATGTTCTGAAAGTCCCTTGTATTCAAGTCTTTAAAGCTTTCCTTCAGTCCCTTCATCTTATGTATCACTTGGAACATCTTACATCCTTTTACTTGTTTGTCCCATCCCTTAGCAACTATTTCCAAGAAATCTTTCTCCTTTGCCCAAATATTTTTAAATCTGAAAGGTACTCTTGCCTTCTGGTTCACATTGAAGACTTTGGTAACACTGGCTGCATGGTTAGATACCCATGGGGATTGAAATTGGACACTTGAATCTTTATTAGTTAGCTCCCACTCCCTGTTGATGAGAACCCTGTCGAGTTTGCAGTATGTGCGATTATTAGACCAAGTAAATAGAGGCCCAATATATTGATGATCCTGAAGGTTAGTAGCATCCAGGACTTCCTTCAGTTCCTCTCCCACTGCAGTTTCTATTCCTTATTTGTTCTATTTCTCCTCCTTTGTGAGAACTGTGTTAAGGTCCCCTGCTACCATCCAGGCTTTCTTCATATTCACTGCTATACTTTTAATCTTCCCCCACAGTCATTTTCTTTGGTCTTCCCTATTGTGAGCATATACAAAAGTCACATTACCCTCCCACTTCTTATCCTTTGTTACCATGTGGCAGTGCATATGCTGATCACTTTTATCAATGACTTTCAAGTCTACCTTATCACTCTTCCAAACTACTAGTATTCTGCAATTCTTATTCAACTCTATATTGCTCTCTGTTTCCCACTGCTGCTGCATTTTATTCTTTACTTTCTCAAAATTATTCCTCCTAAGTCTAGTTTCTAGAATTGCCCCTACACTACACTTATTTCTAGATAAGAATGAATTCACTGCTGTCTGCTTAAGGGGTCATTCATCCCCCTTAAGTTCCACACCCCAATGTTAAGCTCCCTATCCATGGGGATCACCCCCTCTTCTTCCTTTTCTTGCTCTCTGACTTTCAATCTGTTCTGTCCCTTTGCTTTGTTGCTTACTCCCCTTCTTGTTGTGACTTACTTTCTGCCATTCTTCCTCTTTCTTATTCAGCTTAGTGGGATGTTCTTCACTTCTTCTTTCTTTTCCTCCCCTTAAGTTTTGTTGCCCCCTTGGTGTGCTAGTTACACTTTGGTAGATGACAACACTGAGGTCTCCTTCCTTGAGTTCATTTATTGTGATCCCCTCTTGTCTATTTTTTGAGTTTTCCTCTCATTTGTTCCCCTCTGATGCATTCTTGTTTTCATCTTCTCTTTCTAGTGTGCCCTTCTCTTGCTCTCCCTTTACTATTTCCTCTTTTTATTCTGTACCCCCCTGCTTTGCTTCTCCTTCTCTCTGCTCTCTCACCACTGTCTCTTTCTCACCCAAGCAGTTCTGTTTGTTAGGCAGTCTCTTGCATTATGTCCAAATTTGAAGCACTTGAAGCATTGGTGAGGTCTTTGTTCATAAGTGACCCTTTGCTCATACTGTTTTCCATCTGGCCCTCTTAGAGTCACTTTATTTATCATCTGCTGACCTGCTTGTAGCTCTACAAACACTCTTGCATATGCTAGTCTCTCCTTGGATGCTGTTAATTTGTCTATGTATACCGGTTTGCCTACTAGGCTTGCAATTTTCCCAATCATGACTGGGTTCCAGAACTGTAGTCCTAGTGCAGGGAGCTGTATCCACACTGGATAGCATTGCATCTTAGTTGGTTCTAATACCATTCCTGGAGTCCACCTTTGTAGTACCAGTGGAAATGAACCATTCACCATCCATGGTCCACCCCCATAGGTATCCATCATTTCTTCTTCAGTATCAAATCTAAATACATATACTCCATTCTGTGCAACATGTATATGGGGGTTTGTTTTCCATCTACCATTGACATACCTCTTAATAGCTTCAAATGGAATTTTCCTTCCTATAACAGTACCTATTAGGGCATACCTCCAATAGTCGACTAAGTCATGGATGTCTTCTTCTGTGAACTCGAGTACTTCTCTGCTCACTGGTGGGTAGTATTGTACAGGGGTGCCATTTTCTGCTCTGCGATTCCCTGCGAACAGCTCGTTGAACCTCCTCGTGTTCTTCTGTTGATTGAATCGGAACCCTAGGTGGCGATCTTGACCGTGCATCTTTCTCCTCTCCTCGATTATCTGTGTTTTCTATATCTACTTCCACGATGACTACCTCATCCTCCTCATCCGTCGATTGTGTCTCTTCATGCTCCTCCAATCCCGTGTTCACCTCCTCATTGATTTGATTCCGGAAATTTACTCTCTTCTTCGTCATAGTAACGAAGGTACAGAAACCCTAATTTCGCACACATTGAAGGTGAAATCGCCCGCACTAAGGTGAGAGCATTTTTTTTGGATGTTATAACATACATTATTTTTGATACCTTCATAGAACACAAAACGAATTTTTCGTGGACTATCCATATCCATTTTTTGTTAGTAATTTGTATTTTTTTTTTGATACGATTAGTAATTTGTATTCGTGTGTGCAACAAACATGAATATATAAATGTAAACATAAACATAAGATTATATATTTCTAGAACATGAGATACATCAAATAAACAATAGCATATAACATGTATTGTAATAAACAGAAATAAACGACAAAAAAATAAATCGACCTCTCAACAACTAAATAAAAAATTCGAGGAGTAAATTGGACAAGTCAGAAGTTTAACCCCCTTATTTTAAGATCAATTTGACAGCTACCGCTTCAAGCCCTCAGATAGAAATGATCTCCCAAGGTGCAACGTGTCACGCGGAGCAGCAAGTGAAGGGCAATATTGCTTGCTCAGTCAAACACATATGGTATTTGCAGAACTCAGAAAAAATGTTCATGATATGTATGCTAAAAAAATATGTATTTTTGAATGCTTTTCACTTTTGCGCAGAAGCTTTCTTTTATAGGCACAAAAAAATTGTAACAACCCCACTACATTCAATAGAGAATTAATTCTCTCATTTAAAGGGTTTGACTGGATACAAAATCGCCTCTGATTTAATTCACGAATTAAATCTGCATCTTGAATTCAAAATAAAACCACCATTGATTTAATACACAAATTAAATCAGACATTTAGTGTGTGATTTTAAATAGTCAAATCTGAATATTTAATTAGTATTATTTATTTAAATAATACTTTCTTCAAAGTGGGACAAAATACCTTACAATTGCATGAAGAAATTCACATTCACACAATTAAACACTTAAGCTTACTCACTTAAGCCTAAACTTCTAATTGGACTCAATTCTAATTTAAATAACAATTGGGGCCTCAATGCCAATTTGTTATTTTTCTCCAGCATTTTTAAATGAAATGCTTTTTCCTCTTCCTACCCTGAAGTCCTGTATAATACAATCAATTTGTCATATCCTTATCTTACTATTTGGTCAATTTTCAACCATTTTTCACCTCCTCTAAAGATAAATTACATAAAAGTACTTTATACGTAGCTTGTAAATAATCCTCATCCGATTTTAATGGATCTTTCACTTGTTGTATCTCGCAACATTCTTCTTCAATTTCATTTTTATAATTTAAGTCCAAACAAAACAACAACAAGAACGCTATTAGTCGGACATATGATTTGATAATGCATACAATGACATGCATGCTACATTAAGAAATCTCAAATCAAGTAGACTTAAGGGGTGTTTGCAAGAGTTTATAAAAGCTACTTCTTAAGGTTACTTAAAGTCGTGTTTGACTTAAAGCAGTGAGTGTTAGCATATGTGTTTTTAAAATGTACTTAAAGCAGTTGAAATGGTTTTGTGGTGTTTGCAATAGCTAGTGAAAAGAAACTTCTGAATATTGATTAAAATGCAATAATATTTAATTCCTCTTATTTAAAATGTACACAATATTAACGTCTCACTCTTACTTACACAATGATGGTTATATTTTAAAATAAATAATTTTAATTTTAATATAATTTAATTAATATAAACGCTTATTACATTATATTGTACAACTTATTTGGAGTAAGCATTTATTTTTAGAAAGTATAACTTTATCTGTATGATGTTAATATAATTATGTCGTACATGTTGTTGTTAAGTTAAAGAAAGATTGTTTTTCTCTTTTTTTATTATTAACTTTTCTTTCATTGTTTTTTAATTAAGTTATTACTTAAAAATGCCACAATTTAACATTATAGAGAATATCATGTATATAAGGAAGAGAGAAATGATGAGATTTATTTTTAATTAATTAAGGCTAAAATAAGATGTTTAGAGAAATTTAAGAAATATATAAGTAGAAGCAGTTTATGAAAACAACTCATGACATGTTTTTGGGCTTTTTTTTTTATCTTTTTAAGAGAAGGAGAAGTAAAAGCATACAATGCAAACACTAAATAAATGTCTCTTACTGACTTAAAGCCCATAAGTTACTTTTAAAAGCTCCATATTTTTATGAACAATGTGTACTAGACTTGTTGTGTCATCTCTTTCTCTTGCAATATCTTGCAATGTAACTAGTCCAAAATCATAGAACCGAGTAAAAGTATAGTAATCCCAAACTCATAAAAAAAATTACACTGTCAAGGATAATTTCTTTCATTACTATCGTTGTAAAAAAAATATAGGAAAAGGAATCACCTAAATTCGAGGGCTTAAGAGTACCACAATATTTTTTTTGCTTTTAGTAGTGCTAGTCAATCCTCACTCCACTGCAGCAGATAACCTGCAATGGTGGCAAGTGGCAGAAACAACGAAGAGAAGAGAGAGGAATTAAGATTTACAATATATTTATAGATCTATCTTCCACGTCTATTTTTACCTGATTCTTATTTAACTATAGTAAAGTCAATGTGGTTGGATAACAAGTGTTTCAAAAAATTAACAGGTTTCAGAAACTGGTCGGAGGAAGAAAAGAATGAATCACAAAATAATAATTAATCAAAACAGTGGGTCAAAGTTATCAAAACAAACTTATAAATACTAAAATTAAATAATTAAAAAGGTTACATGTGTGGGAGGGAGGGCCAATGGTCCTCGCTTAAAACCCTATAGATTTCACCGTGAAGATGACCTTTATTTAGCAAGTCTGATTACTTTCTTGTGATGCTAGTAAGTATCTTCATGAAAAAACCCATAAGATGTGTTAGTGGTTCTCGTGTCCTAATGAGGTAGTTTAACATAAACACTTAGTTTGTAGCAATAATCAGGTGTGATACTACTATGAAAAGAGCTAACAGTAAGGCGTCCCTTAGCGCCCGTAGATCTTACTAATTGTTACTTATATGGCCAACCGAGGCAGAAAAAATATATACAAAATTCCCAAAATAGGCTTGGATGATTTCGCATATGCCTACAAGTCTTGAGTTCCATAAGTCGAATCTGTATTGAGTTAAACATATATGTACCTTGAGGGTTCATATAAGGCAGTTGGTAATTGTCATACACGAATGAGGTTGCGGGTTAAGTGTTTGATGGTGTGAGGAATTAAGGGGTTGGTGCATATAGGTGTATTTGACTTAATAGAAACTTAGTAGTTATTTCTCAAACACAAGCATATAGCATGTTTTCCCAATGTGACTAAGTGGGAATCATTCGGTTTTGACGTTTTAGTGGTGTTAGGCTTAATATGTTTTTCTTTTGAAAATGGTCATTTATCGTGGGCTCGTTACGAAAATAGTCATTTATCACGATTTCGTCCACATTTAGTCCTTTATCGAGGTTTTTTACCCAGTTTTGATCCTTCAACCAAATTTCTCGCCGGGTTTTTAATTTTTTTCCCTTAAGTTATTTTTATTAGCAAACAAACCCCATGTATGTTATTTCTAATTAGTAAAAAGCTCTTGTGTGTTATATATTTACCTAAAATTATATATTCACCTAAAAAAGCTAAAAAGGTATATAAATACTACTCAACAAAAAAATTTACAATAAATGTTAGATATTGCCTTATAAAATCTTTACATAATTAATAAAAAAGTTATAATATATATATATATATATATATATATATATATAATAGGGCCACTTTTAAGGTAAAAATAATACTAAATATTACCCTAAAAACTAAATAAATTGCATGTCTTCTTTTATCAATTAAAGATATACTTTATTTTTGTTAACAGGATGATAATTCACCTGCTTGAAATAAATAAATTGCAGGAATTACCAGGTATATTATTATATGATTATGCGACCTGCATTCACGATACATGTATCACGCCTCAATTATCCCTCGGAGCACATCTCCAACACATCAAATACTAGAGCAAAGTCAACAGGAGGAATACGAGACCAAGTCAAAGTCTCACAGACTAACCGCTATCGGAACTACTTCAACATTGGGCACGTACTCCGCCCCACTCATTTTACCTCTCCAAGAGATGAACTCTCGGAAGGAATGAGCTACAAGAACCAATATATCAAAGCCCACTGGAGCTATTGGACTCTCAAGTCCCAGAACCTTGACAAAAACACTTCCTTGCTATGCACTCCCAACTCAAACACTCTCGGAACATTACTCCTGTCGACCGACCCAGAGGACGGAACTTCACAATAACGCAACAACTACAGAACAACTCTCTCCGGGCACTCGGAGAAAGAAAACACCTACCCACGATAGCTAAAAACCTCTCGGAGATCAACCATGAACGAACACCCCCTCGGAGAATACCCTGAGGCAAACACCCCAGAATACACACCTCTCGGAGAAGCACTGTCACTAAGAGAACACTCAGACTCAGCCCTCGAGTCACCATTTGACGTAATGAACTCTCGGAAGTAAAGAAGGCAGCCTACTCATGAAGAAGACCAAAAAGCCCTCGGAAGAAGAAATAATACAGTCAACACTTTAGATAAACCCGTTATCTTATTGGTTAAATGAACATTGTAACACGTGTAGAACACCACCACATGCATAGCGACACTTGTAAAAACATGCATGACGACACCTGTCCCTGAAAACTCTATATAAACAGAGGAAGAAGGGAGAGGTATGAGAGGTCGGGAAATTCAGGCAAAACATACATAGACTCGGAAATACACATATTGACTCGGAAAAGAGAGTGGATCATAGTGAATAAAAGGAATGAAGGTTTTTGTTAAGTTTATTCTCCCGTTAAATAACATTTAGTTTTTGGACCACGGACAAAGGCGTTCCAACCCCAATAAATAATTCAGTTAATTAGGTCGTAATTACACCACCGTTAACAATTTTATTATCTATTATTTTATTTATAAGAATTAATTATACAATATTTTAAAATCATATTATCCAACTATATTTTAAATCCTTGTAAATTTAAATTTAATGCCGAAATAAGAAATCTTAAATCACCAACATTATGGTAGCAATGATAATATTTAAAATATACTTTGCAATTATATTTTAAAATCATTAAAAAAATTCAATTTAATAATAAATGTTATTTAAAACTAAAGTTAATCCTAAGTGAATTAGTAAAGTATTTTTGCAATTATAAACTAAATTTTTATTAGCTATTATTTAAATTTAATCGTAATTCACTTTTATAATTTTTTTTCACTAAATGGTTGGTGATTGGGCAGGATTATTGGTTAAAAAAAATCATAAAAGTTAAATATGATTAAATTTAAATAATAACTAATAAAATGTAGTTTAGGTTTGCAAAAATAGTTTAGTAATCAGTTTAGTATTAATGTTTTCAGTTTTTAAATAATATTTAGTATTAAATTGAAATTTATTAATGATTCTCAAATATAATTGAAAAGTAGGTTTTAAAAATTATTATTGCTATAATACTTTCGAAGATTTCAGATTTTTTATTTTGACATTAAATTTAAATTTATAAATACTTAAATATAGTTGGATAATATGTTTTTAAAATATTATATAATTAATTCTTATAACTAAAATAATATATAATAAAATAAATTATATTTTTAATCGATAAAAAAGACAAATGCAATTTTATTAGTTTGTAGGGTATTACTTAGTTGGCATATTATATATATATATATTATTAAATATTTAAATATATTTTAAGGTAACATTTAATATTTTTTATTTTATTTTAAGAGTAGCATTTATTTTAATCTTATTATATATTCTTTTAGCTTTTTTAGGTGAACATATAATTTTAGATAAATATATAACACATGGGGGCTTTGAGAGGGGTGGATATATTGGGGTAAACTTTGGATGATTGGGAAAACGACAAGGCATAACTAGAAACAATGTTCAATAGTTTTTGGCATGGCAAAGAGAGTTAGGTAGCAAATTTTGAGTGAAAAGTCTAGCTTTGGGGTTTTGACATGATAAAGGAGCAATATGAAAGTGCCCTAACCCAATGAGGGTTTGACAGTTTCGTTATTAATTTTCAAGAAATGTGTGGACTGACATATTGAGTAACATCACATCTAAGCATGTTATTACATGCACTGACTCTCATGGTCTTTGAGTTGTATTCTAGGTAGTGGGATGCCCAAAATGACAGTGACGATGTGTTGGGGAAGGAGATGAGTCACTCATTCAAGATTTCAGGTTCTTGTACACAGATCAATGATATTTGCATTAGCGAGATAAAAACAAGGGAGAAATATGCGACAAAAAAATTTGCTATAGTGAGACTTTCTAGTCGTTCGGTTAGCCAAAGATTGAGGTTTAAGCCATGTGCCACATTCCAACAGATTGGAATGGAAATATTGGAAAGATAAAAGGGGGTTGATTTCCTACTAAATTGTGGCTCACACGAGTCGTTGCAAGGAGAAGGTGTGAATTTATGTAGTACATAACTTGCGTAACATTGGCCTAAAGGTTGAAGGTTAGGTAAGTAGTCACCAAACTAGATTTAAGAGAAAACAATATTCATGTCTAATAGGTAGTGTTAACCATAAAAATAAATAAAAGGGAAAGAAGAAGGTTAATCCTAATCAGGGGAATTAATAAATGGACAATACAATTGTCACGAGTACTTCCGATGAGATGTACCCACTCTCCTAATAAGGAGGTCCCCTCGGATGTTGTCCTACCCCTTGGTTACTGACATAAAAAGGCACAAAGGAGCACACGAGGAGGAACATAAGCGTCCCTTGGAAAGTCAAATGGTGAGTAAAAAATAGATATCAACGCGGCATCAGAAAAAGAGCAAACCCTGGTAGATCCACGCGACTCCGATATCCACCAATGCTCCAAGAGGGACCACAACGGACCCCGAGTCCCACGAACTTACAAGAAAACTTCCTTGCTGAACACTCCTGAACCTGACCAGCCCTCGGACCATCACCCGAGGACCTATTCTCAGAGAAAAACCAGGAAAAGAATAACAGAGCGCCTAGACAATATATTCCGAGGACTTAGACAAGAAAATACCATTTCAAGCAGAGTAAAGCAAGCCCTCGGAGATCATATGACGCCATCGGAGATCACATTACGCCATCAGAAATCCCATTACGCCATCAGAAATCACATTACGCCCTCGGAGATCACCTCAGGTCATTGAAGAACGGACCTGAGTCAAGAAAGAGAAATAAAACCCCTCGGAAGGCATATACAGCAGCCCCTACTCCCGAATACACTTATGCTAAAGCATGAAACCCCCGGACAATCATCCCAATTATTTATCAACAAAAGCATAGCCCCTCAGAAGAGTAACGCCCCCAAAACAACCATTCATCAGAGATCCCCGGAGCCATCGGTCCAAGAGTCAAAGCTGCCTAGCATTACCGTCGGACCCGAAGATCTTACAGGTATAATTTACCCTCACAAAGACCCACTAGTTATTTCAGCCGTCATCTACGGGTATGAAACCCAACGGATCCTCATAGACACAGGCAGCTCTGTGGACGTACTCTTCTTGCCCACCTATCTTGCTATGGGACTGAAACAAGAAAAATTGGAAACCGCTGAGATCCCCTTGGTAGGGTTCTCTGGGGAAACCTGCCATACCCTCGGAACTGCGACTCTTCCAATGTCATGGGGAAAGGGAGCCATTCGGAGAACGGAACCCATCAAGTTTTGGATAGTGGAAGCTTCTTCACGGACGTATAACGCCATTTGTGGGAGACCATCCATTCGAGCCTTTGAAGCTATCCCCTCCACCTTGCATCTTAAAGTGAAATTCCCCACCTCTTCAGGAATCGGAGAAGTTCGAGGAAGTCAATCTAAAGCCAGAGAATGTTGCATGAATGCCATCCCCTCAGAAGAAGACGAACCTTCCCTCGGAAACAAAAAAAAGCGTAAGACCGAGGAAACACGAGTCCAACCTGTGGAAGAATTAAAGATGGTAGAGTTGGTAGAAGGAAGCCCTGAGAAGGTGATCAAAATGGGTACCCACATGACACCAGCAATAGAGGTTCAACTGATTTCCCTCCTCAAACAATTCCGTCACCTCTTTGCATGGGAGGGAGGACCATCCGGGCGAATCAGCAACAAGGTATGCCAGCACTTTCTTAATGTAAAGCCCGTAGCTAAACTTGTCCAACAGAAGAAAAGAAAAATGGGACCCGAGCGTAATAAAATCATTCGCTCGGAAATACAACGCCTTCTCAACTTGAAGCAAATTCGGGAAGTTATCTATCCCGAGTGGTTAGCTAATGTCGTATTAGTTCCCAAGCACGGAGGGAGATGGCGGATGTGTGTTGACTTTACTAACCTCAATGAAGCATGCCCAAAAGATTGTTATCCCTTACCGAGCATAGATCAGTTAGTTGATTCCACTGCTGGATGTGCACTACTGTCAACCCTAGATGGAGACCAGGGATACAACCAAATCCCAATGGCGGCAGTAGATCAGGACAAAACTAGCTTAATTACGGATGCAGGCACATTCTGTTACCTAGTCATGCCCTTTGGGCTAAAAAATGTTGGGGCTACCTACCAAAGGTTAGTAAGTCTTATGTTCGCAGGACTTATCGGAAAGTCAGTAGAAGTTTACGTGGACGACACGGTAGTTAAAAGTAACACTGCCGAGGAACATCCCGAGGACCTACGGAAAGCGTTGGTCATTATGAACAATTTCGGCATGAAAGTTAACCCTAGGAAATGCTCTTTTGGTATCCAAGGAGGAAAATTCTTGGGGTTTATGGTTACGGAGAAGGGAATATAAGTAAACACCGAGAAAGCAGATGCCATTATGGGACTACCCACCCCAAAGACGATGAAAGACGTTCAAAAGCTGACTAGTAGAATGGCCTCGTTGAGTCGGTTGGTCTCCAAGTCAGCAGAAAAAGGGCTTCCCTTCTTCAAGATACTTCGGAATGTCAAGGAATTTAGCAGGAAGCCCTCGGAGAACTAAAAAGGTACATGTTGAAACCACATTTGCTGGTAAAAGCTTTACCTCAAGAAGAGTTATTTCTATATATGTCGGTCGGAGAAGAAACTATTAGCGCCGTTTTAGTCAAAGAACAAGACGGAGAACATCGTCCGGTATATTATGTCAGCAAAACCCTCCTCAGAGCCGAAACCAGGTATACCCTAACTGAAAAACTCGTTCTAGCATTGGTTACTACGGCCCGCAAGCTATGCCCCTACTTTCTTTCCCACCCGATTACAGTGCTAACAAAGTATCCCTTAAGGGCAATTCTTAATAAGCCTGAGTCATCGGGAATGTTAATAAAATGGGCCGTAGAACTCACCGAGTATGACATTTCCTACGCTCCGAGACCCTCCATCAAGGCACAAGTCCTGGCGGACTTTGTAATGGAGCTTACGGGCATCGGATCCGAAGAGAAATAACCATTGTGGTATGCATATGTACACGGATCCTCGGTAAGCACGCATGGGGGCCAGGAATAGTATTTCTAAATCAAGAAGGGGAAGATGAAAGACTCCATTTTGCAATCAGAATGGATTACCCCCTCTCTAATAATGAAGCCGAGTATGAAGCTCTCCTTATTGGTATGAGACTGGCAAGGGAAGGAGGAATGAAGAGAATACTCCTTCATAATGATTCTCAATTGATTGTTCAGCAAGTCAAAGGATCATATGAAGCAAAAGAAGAAAGAATGCAAGAATACCTCCGGGTTGTTCGTCGAAGGCAAGAATGGTTCGAGGAATATGATATAGTTCAAATTCCCCGAAAAGAAAACCAAGAGGCGGACGCCTTATCTAAAATGGCTACTCAAACAGCCGCCATACACACTCGAAGGATCACTCTACTTCATGTCAATGAATCCGAAAAAAATGAAGGCAAAGAGGTAAATACCATTTCAGGTCCCTCGTCTAGCTGGGTAACTCCTATCAAAACCTATTTGCAAGATCCCGAGGGATACTCCTCGGACAAGAGCATCCAGCGAATGATGTCCAGAAAAACCATTCGGTACTTCCTCAAAGATGGAATACTTTTTCGAATGACGTACTCGTGTCCCCATGCTCGATGCCTTAATGAAGAAGAAGCCCAACTAGCTTTAGCGGAAACTCACGAGGGGACATGTGGGAGCCATACTAACGGCGAAAGCATGGTCGGACGCTTGATTCGACAAGGCTACTACTGGCCCACGATGGCTAGGGACAGTAAAAGCCATGCTGAAAGGTGTAAACCGTGCCAAGCTTACGCCCATCGGGTCCATCAACCCGCGGCCCCGTGGGAACCCCATCTAACCCCTTACCCGTTTTCCAAATGGGGCATTGATATAGTTGGACCCCTCATTCCTGACGCTGGTGAGAAGAAATTTTTACTAGTAGCCATTGACTACTTTACTAAGTGGGTAGAAGCAGAACCCTTAGCTCGGATTACAGCGGGAGCCGTCATCAACTTCCTATGGAGAAACATCATGTGTCGCTTTGGCGTCCCTCGGAGTTTGGTAAGTGATAATGGCCTATAGTTCACAAATCAAGAGCTACAAAAGTAGTGTGACCATTGGGAGATTAAACACCGCTTCGCACCGGTGGGGTACCCCCAAGCAAATGGACAGGTAGAAAGGACCAACAGAACCCTTTTGAAAAACATGAAGGCCCTACTCGATTGGCACAAAGCCAAGTGGGTTGAAGAAATACCATGTATACTATGGGCCTATTGGACCACGCAAAGTGCCGCTACAGGCGAAACTCCTTTCAGCTTATCCTACGGGTGTGAAGCTGTCTTGCCCTTGGAGGTCTCCATAGAAAGTTGACAAGTTAGAGAATACGAGAAAGTAACCAATGGCTCTAATCTAGCCCTTGCCCTTGATCTACTCGAAGAAAAGAGAACCCGAGTAGCCATCCGGGTGGAAGAATACAGGACCCGGATGTCACGATACTACAATACCAAGGTAAAGCCCCGAACTTTTCAAGTGGGAGATCTAGTAATGAAACGAGTAGGGGCTTCCAAGAATGTAGGCAAGCTTGACCCACGATGGGAAGGGCCCTATAAGATAGCGGAAATTGTGGGGCATGCGACCCATCGTCTTGCCGATTCCGAGGGAATAGTGCTTCGCAATACCTGGAACTCAATCAACCTTAGAAAGTATTATGCATAATGTAACAGTCAAGCATAAATAAGAAAGGCTATTCATATACGAAGGGTTCCATTACAAAAGAAAGTAGAGTTGCTTGACAAAAGGGTAACTCTACACATGAGTCATCTTAGCAACCCAACAAAAAAGCCCCTCGTATTATGAATTAAACTACATAATATCCTTCTACAAGTTAAGCCCCTCCTATAGGGCGTTTTCCTTCTCGAATAAGTCACCGGCGCTGCTCATCAGAAAGAGAAACCGGATCATCAACAAACACAATCGAAACTGTAGAATCCCTAATGGGTGAGGAAGGAAGCTCCTCGAAAATCTGACGAATGTTAAGTTCCGGAATGATCAAGCCTGAGGGAAACTCTGGCAAAGCTTGGACAGCATCTTGGCACAACCGGTAGCCTATATGAACCAAATCACGCATCTCACCCTGGAGAGACTCACGAAGGCTAGATGGACCCACCACTTCCAACACTGTCTGGACTCGAGCCATAACCAATGCCACTGCCTGGGTGCGAGTTATCCCTAGTAGTTGCTGATTCAAGGCATCTCTTTCATTCGTAGCCTGCGTCAGTTGCTCTTCCGAGGACCGCATTTGGTCACGTAACTCCTCAATTCTTCTCTCTAAATTCAATACACGAGCTCTCTCGAGTATTAGTTGGCGTTCCAGTTCCCACGCTTTATCCTTCTCGGATTGTAACACATTGTTGTGGATCCCCCGAGTGGACTCGTGAACTTCCTTCAATTGAGTTATCTCCGCTTGAGCCTCTAAGAGACCTTGCTCTAACTCGTCCCGGCAACGGTATACTGAACCAGGATCAGAAGAAGAACTCCCGCAAGATCCGAGGGCATCTAGCACCATATAAATCTGCCCAAGAACAAAGCAGATTACATTAGACAGGAACGACAGGTTAGTATTAAATAAAATAGATAAAATAACGGAATACCTCACACAGGTCTTTACAAGCTAAGTCTTGAAGAACGGATACCGGAAGGGTTTTCATCAGCTCGCAATCCGTCACGTTTAATAAACCACTGAGAAAGTTTCGACAGAAACCCACCGCCGATCCGAGGGGAGAAACATCCTGATTATCCCCGGGGGAAGAAGATCTCCCGAGGGAAGGGTTCCCCTCGAGTGGCGGTGCGGGCACACGATCAGGGCCACCTTCAAGGGGCTGCAAGTCCTCTGTATCAGGAGAGAGAAGATACTCCTCTAACACATTCACTACGGCAGAGTTACGAGGAAAAGGCTGTGACACCACCGGAGTCGTGTGAAAGTCCGTTTGGGAGGGAGCCGCTATCGAATCCGACACCCCGAGAGGAATTATAAAGCTTACTGGGGGGCTGCCACAGGCGATGCCTCCAGTTTCTCCTCCTCCGAAGAAATATCAACCATCGCCTCATTTACGAGTGGATCAGAACCGCCAACCTCTGGTATCCCGGAACTACCATGCAACGCCCGCCCCAGACAAACATCATTAGAAGACCCGAGGAAAAATGCTCCCATCTCTGCGCCTGCAAAAAATATCAGTGTGCAAACAGCCCGAGGACACCCAGAGAATTTACAAGCTGAACAGATGAAGGGTGATCAGAAAAACTTACGGAAATAAAAGTTATTGTGAAGAGGACGAGCTGGTGGGTACATCCCTCCACCCCCTCTGGCAATCCCGCCAAAATCAGGGCCTCGGGGAAATCCAGTAGCCCGGATATGTCATAGGAACCAGAAAAAAAGTCCTGAGCGAAGCAATACCTCTCTTTCGTGACCTTGTGTTTCGGTGTTGGGAGCAATATATCCTAGACCCCATCGGATGGGCACACCCCATGACCTGGCTGATTGACCTCTCGGACGGACAAATAAAAACCTCCGCCTCCAGTCCCCTCTACAAGAGTGGGTATTGGATACACGAGTGAAGGTACTTCCCTTGTCCCGATAGGTCAGACTAAAAAATGGAGTCCCCTCTGAACAGGGTCGAAGGGCAAATATTGTTCCCACCCGATAAGGGGACATAGGAAAGTTTAAAAGTTCACAACGCAGGACATACCCCACCAAATGACTATATGAACTTGGCGTTAGCTGACTCGGGCATACCTGCCAATACTGAAAGTGTATTTGGAAAAAAGGGTGGAAAAATATTCGTAACCCGCAACGCATTTGTTCGTTGAAGACAGTCAGATAACCCGAGGGAGGCGCATAAGCTCTCTGACCCGCGGAATGCACTATCACGTCATATTCTTCAAAATCCAAGTTATACCCAGTGAAAAGAGACCTTACTGAGCTCTCGCACTCCGTACTCGTAGTGGATCCCACACGTCCTCTACCTATCAATCTCGACGGATTAAGAGGAATCAAATCAAATTCCGAAGACTCATCTGCCAAAGAATATGGCTCCCTACCCATAAATATCTCTCTAATATGATTTACTCTACGAGAGTTTGTAGATGAAAGCCTATGGGCTACTCCCAAAGAGGAACTCGCGCCAAGTGTCGCCTGATTTCCAGACAAACTATCCCTCGGCCCCGGAGAGGAACTCTCACCGAGGATAGGAGGAGCCCTTGACGGTCCAGAAGGACTCCGAGCAGTGTCTCGAGAAGAACCACAAGATGAAACTGAACCACTTCGCCTATAGTAAGGGGGCATCATCTTCTCAAGTAAGTATTATCCTCGCGCTTATGATTATTGTCAAAGTTGAAAAGGTGAGGAAATCAACAACTAGTTCTGATTGTGAGGTTAGTGATAAACAAGACTGCTGAATGGCCTAAGTACATATATATCCTTCACCCTTGATTAGAGAAATAAGATTAAACCCCCATTACATAAAGCAAATGACACGTGTCAAGAAATCTTCTTAATTAAGAATGACACGTATCCCACGTTGCCATGCAAAACAACACCTCCTACTTAGGAGATAAACCTAGTCAGCAACCTTAAGTGGTTTATCATTATCTTCCTTAATTAGATTTTAAAAATAAAAACAAAAGGTAGAGATATGACAGATGGAAAAAATGACTATTTATTCAAAAGCCGAAGAACCCTCGGAAAAGGTAATATATACAAAAGATATTTATTAAAAACGAGAAATAAAAACTACAATGAATAGACTATGCCCCCGTGGTAGAAGGGTGTGAAGGAGTCGTCTCCTCAGCAGAAGTACCCAGCGGAGCAAGACGAGAAATTGGTGAAAATACCCCCCAGGAACCACTAGCCCTCGGACCCGGACTACTAGCAGAACGCATCGGAGAGGGTACAAGAGAATCCCTAGGGGATAGTAAACCCCCAAACCTCCCCACAAAGTAATGACAGTCATCGGGAGTTGGCCTCTTCAACTTATGAAGGTCAAAAGACTTGGAAAAATCCACATCCGACCTTAACAAAGACTTGGCCAGCCTAGCACATTCCAAGTAGCCCCACAAAAGATGGCCTGTCAAAAGCTCCTGAGAAGGTGTATCGGAAACTCCCGAGTGCTATCTAGAGATCTCTTGCTGAGCAAATTGAACCGCTGCATCAATCTTAGCCTGCACCTCCTCGGGAGAAAGGAAATTTGCCAACTTCCCCTCGGCCGATTGAGCTCTGTCAGTGACCTGACCCAGTGTCTCCTGAAGACTCCTCTCCCTCTCCGAACCTTCTGCAATCTTTTTCTTGAGAGCAGAACCTCCTCGGGCTCCCTTTTTTCCTTCTCCAAAAGGGCTATCTTAGCCATTGCAGCCTTCTCGGAAGCTTCTACTTTCTTATAGGCAGACTCTGTTGTGTTCAACCTACAGTGCAAGCCCTCCTTCGCGTTCTCAGCTTCTTGAAGGATGAATTCGTAGTCAGAGATTTTTGTGTGGAGAACCTCTTCCCTCGTCTGACTCTCCTTGTCCTTGAACAAAAGAGGTGCCAATTGTGCTCGGAGAGCTTCCATCTCCTCCACGTCCTTCCGACCACGCTCTTCTACAGCAGTAACTGCCTCCCGAGTCTTTCCAATCTACAAGAGACAAGAGAAAAAAAATATTACGAATGAATCATACAACCCCAAGAAGACTAGTACGAAGAGACTTACCATGAGCCCTAACCAGTTAAGACTGGTATACAAAAATTGATACCCATCGGCGGGTGTTGAACTAGAGGAATCAAAGAACTGGAGGATGTCCTGATAGGCCTCCCCCACTGTCCGAGACGAGAAATGTCCCTCTAGCCCACTAGGAGGTATGGGCGTCTGAAAAGTGTGACCTCTCGAAGATAGAGTCACGGGAACAGACAGAGTCACTAGAATGTGGCCCCTCAGAGGAGTATTTCCCGGTACTGGAGTCACCACCTCCGAATTGGTAAATACGGCCCGAGAACCACCAGCTCCGACGGACGGGCCAGTCTCCCCCAGCAACGAATTCAAGATCCCCTTCTTCACGTCTCTGTCCTTGGACGAGGGATCAAACTCCCCTTGAGTATCTTCGGAATCCCCTCGTAAAGCCTCCTGCCCGGGAACACTGAACTGTGCCAAGAAATCTTCCTCTACAAAAGGTAACATTTGTGTGTAAGAAAGAGAATGAAACTAGAAAAAATTATCACTAGAAGACAAGGACAAGTGAAGAAAGCTTACCATATAAAGAAGGCTCTTCCACCATCGGAGCCTTACCTTTGTCCACAGTCTCTGCATCAAGAGGGAGAACATCAGCACATGAATAAACTCTTCAATAAAGGTATGGAAAATTTCTTTAAAAGACCCATAAAAACTCACCACGAGGGACATATTCAGGAACTATCAGGGGCGTAGGCTCAGCTCCATAAGTAGAAGCAGGAGAGGGATCATCATAAGACAAGTCTATCACCTCGGTAGTCTTCTGAACAGATTCTTCCTCACTCGCCCTCGGAAATATCCCTTCTTCGGAAACCCTCGGAGAATTTCCTATATCGGATCCAGACGCGGGCAGATCTCATGTATCGAACCTAGAGACCGGCACCAAAGCCCAAGAGGAAGAATGAGCTACTTGGCGTAAGGGAACAACACTTTTGATAACCCCCGTCATATCTATATACAGAGGAGAATGGTCCTCGTGAGCCCCTCCTGTCTCCGGAGCCATAGGCTCGCCCTCGGGAGCATTGACCTCTCCTTCTTCATGATCACCCTCTTCTGGCACATCGGAAGTACCACTCGGAGTAGGTTCCCTCGGACCCGACTGCAAATAGTAATTGGCCATAACCTTCTCTGCACCACCAGAACCAACAGATATGAGTATAATTCATTACTACATCTAAAGAAGGAACAAAGGAAGAAAATAAAGAACTTACTGAAAAGATTCCTCGCCTCGGATGATAGGGACAAGGGCTTTTCCACGGTGTCATCGGTAAAAACCACATGATGAAGTCCGGATGTCTCGAACAACATCATAAAGTCCTTCGACTCCATCAACTTTTGCTGAGAAATTACAGGAGACAAAACTATCTCCGGGTCCAGAGTGTGCACAGGAGGTGCGCCCTCTCTCCAATCGAAGGGCATGTCCCATTCACCTTCAGCGGGTTGCACGAAAAAATATTTGTTTTTCCAAACACTATGCGAGGAGATCGACGCATCCAATATTCTCTTCGTAGTATCCCGATGAAGAACATGGTAAAACGGAAACCTTCCGCTTGAGATTACCACATCAAAAATGGAAAACAAAATGGTCCACCCCACACTCCAACCCGTTTACCTGACACCAGTAAACATAAATACAGAGGGCGGCGAACCCATTCGGAACCAGTTGACTCGGGCTGATATTACAAGCCTTAAAAACTTCACAGAAGAAAGGCGGCATGAATGAGCGCCACCCGTATCTCACTTGAGCAAAATACACAGTTAACATACACGGAGGAGGATAACAGGCTCTCTCATCCTTCGTCGGAATTTGGAAGATCATATTCTTCTGAAAAGCCCCAGTGGAAGTGAATAACTCCAACACCTGTTCACGAGTGGCGATGCTAGGAACCCCCTCAACTTTGGAAAAATCCCGAGGAGGAGCCACCTTCTTCGATTTGGGAACCCTAGCTTTTTTAGAAGAAGTGGCGCCGACCTCGGCAACAGCAGCAATTTCTCCCTTGCGCTTACGAGTAACCACCCCTGTCGGAATACTCCTCAAATTTGCAGAAGAATCAACCGGAGCAGTGACCTCGGAGACAGTGGAGGCAGCAATGGGGTCAACGTTGGCAGAGGAAGCCATTTATACAAAAATAAAGAAGAAATGTTTATTCGAAAAAGAAAAAAGATGAATTGCGCGTGAAATTGCTCAAGAATCAAAGTGCGAGAAGAAAAGAAGAAGAGAAGAATCGGATTTTTCTCTAGAGAGAAATTTGCAGAAGTGAGAAAATGGGTGAATAGTTCCTTTATTTATAGCCAAATGGTGGCAACGGTCAGATGTCATTTAAACGTGGAGCATATTCAAAGCTCCACGTAACCGCCGCATGACCGCGCCACGCCATCACTAATCTGACCGTTACCAACGGTCAGATATTTTAAAACTTCAAAGCCGGTCAACGGCAACCTGTCCCCCACGCCCCGAGATCTCCGCGTACAACATCCCTAGGGGTATTCAGGTAAAATCCCTTTAACTTTTAAAAATAAAAAATAAAAAATAAAATAAATAAAAATAATTAATATGTATGCATATTTCCTCGGAAAAATACCAAAAAACAAATATATTGAAGACCAAGGCATGGACTACCCTTCGCCTCACTGAGGACGATGAATAAAATTTTCCTCGCCTCTACGAAGGCGATCGAAATTTGGGGGGGGGGGGGGGGCTAGTGTTAACCATAAAAATAAATAAAAGGGAAAGAAGAAGGTTAATCATAATCAGGGGAATTAATAAATGGACAATACAATTGTCACGAGTACTTCCGATGAGATGTACCCACTCTCCTAATAAGGAGGTCCCCTCGGATGTTGTCCTACCCCTTGGTTACTGACATAAAAAGGCACAAAGGAGCACACGAGGAGGAACATAAGCGTCCCTTGGAAAGTCAAATGGTGAGTAAAAAATAGATATCAACGCGGCATCAGAAAAAGAGCAAACCCCGGTGGATCCGCGCGACTCCGATATCCACCAATGCGCCAAGAGGGACCACAACGGACCCCGAGTCCCACGAACTTACAAGAAAACTTCCTTGCTGAACACTCCTCAACATGACCAGCCCTCGGACCATCACCCGAGGACCTATTCACAGAGAAAAACCAGGAAAAGAATAACAGAGCGCCTAGACAATATATTCCGAGGACTTAGACAAGAAAATACCGTTTCAAGCAGAGTAAAGCAAGCCCTCGGAGATCATATGACGCCATCGGAGATCACATTACGCCATCAAAAATCCCATTACGCCATCAGAAATCACATTACGCCCTTAGAGATCACCCAGGTCATTGAAGAACGGACCCGAGTCAAGAAAGAGAAATAAAACCCCTCGGAAGGCATATACAGCAGCCCCTACTCCCGAATACACTTATGCTAAAGCATGAAACCCCCGGACGATCATCCTAATTATTTATCAACAAAAGCATAGCCCCTCGGAAGAGTAACGCCCCCAAAACAACCATTCATCGGAGATCCCCGGAGCCATCGGAAACATAAAGATTGGTCTAGTCAGCATCTAGTAGACTAAAAGATAAACCTTATCCTAATTTTTACACCTGTAACAATATAACGACACCTGTCTTTACTAAAGCACATGCACAATGACACCTGCCCATACCAAAATCTATATAAAGGGAGGTGATCAATAGAAGAAAAACAACTTGACACTCATACACACACAGAGATTAAAGGAGGAAAAGTTCAGTGAAAAAAGGAAGGAATATTCTTGTATCACTTGTTATTTTTAATTATTTCCATCCATTATTGTTTTTGAATCACGGGCAGGGCGTTCCAACCCAAAATAATATTCGTTAAATGGGGAATAATTCCAAACCCGTTAACAGGTAGCGAATGTCCCGCCCCCAAGTTGAGTGGGGAGGCAGATTGCAAGCCAACTGACTTTAGCTTTGATTTTCTTAGGGGCATCCCATAGCACTTTGTTAGAGGCAATCAAAATTGGGATAAAAACTTTCTTGGTAGACTAAATACTGGCATAACATAGACGATCTAGTTGTAAGAGAGGAATTAAACAAGACACAATCACCCAGATGAGATAGTAGACGGTTACACCACATATTGACTCGGGTGGGCACTCAAATCAAAAGAGTTTAGAGACTGGATTTTAGAGAGTCCTAGTTTTTCTAAAAAACCAGATTTTATTTTCTACATATATGGTAGCCTGATTTAAACGACGAACTAGAGAGATTCTTCTTCGGAGGACAACACTCGGTGCGAAAACGGCCTTGAATTTACTTCAATTAACCAGTTTGACATGTGGTCTTTTGTTAGATTTCTTTGTAAGATTTTGATGGTTGTCATACGAAAGGACGTAGTCGTCCTAAAACGGAGAATACATATATCTCTATAAATAAACATATGGTTAGTATTTAGAGGCATAGTAGTTTACTATCTTTAGGTGTAGATTTTAATTCCACCAAGTGTGAACTTTATTATATCTCCATAAATAAACATATGTGATATTTAGAGACGTAATAGTTTATTTTTTTATGAACAATAATACACACTATTCTTTACTGAATATGACCATTTCGCATGATAACGTCATAACTTGTCCGCTACAAGAAAATTAGTACAGAAAAAGAAACTAAAGCAAGAGTTAAAGTGGAGTACCCAAAAAGATGTGGTGCTATTTAAACTCTTTTAATATTTTGCACACTATTCACCCCGTCACTCTCACTCTCCAACGTACACTTGAATCATTTGATATTTGTCTTTCTTATTTATTTAATGTACCCACGTTTCGGCTCAAAGCCACACACGTATACTTGCTTGGTAGTCGCTACTAAACACACCTCAACTAACTCTCCTCCCCCATATATAAATTATAGCTAAGTTCATTAAATTCTCATTACTCCTCTCACCTTACAATTATAGTATTCTTTACAACATATATAGTACATATATTACTTAAGTACTAAAAAAAAAAAAACAAGAAGAAAAAAAAAGATGTCAAATTTAAAAGAGTGTAAGAAAACAAGGGGAAAGGATAGTGGACAAAAGCACCCAATTTACCGAGGAGTGAGAATGCGGAGCTGGGGGAAGTGGGTGTCCGAAATCCGACAACCTCGTAAAAAGACACGCATTTGGTTGGGTACTTATCCGACAGCCGAAATGGCGGCGCGTGCACACGACGTCGCCGTTTTGAGCATCAAGGGCAATTCCGCCATTCTCAATTTCCCACATATCAGCGAGTCCTTGCCGCGGCCGGCGTCGAACTCGCCGGCGGATGTGCAAGCGGCGGCGGCGAAGGCGGCGGCGATGGAGGAGCTCGGGCCGGTTGTTGAAACGAATGAAACGACGTCGTTTTCCGGTTCCGAGGAGGAGGAGGAAGAGTTGGAAGAGATTATTGAGTTGCCTAGTTTGGATGAGGGGAGTTGCGATTCCGGCGAGGTGGCGGTGGTGGAGTCGCCGGAGAGTTGGCTGCAGCCGCCGTGGTGGGCGTCGGATAAGGATTTTAGTGAATTTTTGTATGATCAAGCGGAGACAATTATTCCCTGTGCCTTTGACACACTGAAGTGGGCTTGCTGATGTAAGCAGGAGGTGTGCCTTGTGCTTTTGTGCTTGTACATAATCCACAAATTATGCAATTGTACTGTTGTTTAATTAATAATTTAATATTACACTTGCATGCCTAGGTTTGTTTTTGTGGGGGGTAGTACAATTACTCTTCCTTTTCTACTTTCTGGTTAGTTTTAGTACATTATACTGTCGATATGCATATGCAGTTGTTACATTTCCCATAAAAGAAATGTAGTTGTTACAAGGTTTTAATAATGGTAAGTATATGTTTGTCGTATCTGGTGTGGATATGCGTAGTTGGTGACGTGTGATGTTCATACTGTATGACTCTCTGTCTCTAAATAAAGAAGGGGAATAAAAAATATATTACTTATATTTTTCGTTTAAATTCTTATGTGTTTTTGTTAATTGGTAAACCTATATATCTTCGTGTTTCAAATATCCTAAACACGTTTAGTTTCAAGAAAATCTGTTCCTTTCTTATATTAACTTGAACTGTCTTCTACTTTGTTTTTTATTAAATGAATCATTGTTCCTTTTTCTTTTTCTTTGAAAAAGAGGCATGTTTTTAAGTTTTTTTTTCTGATTTATAAGAGACATATAAAATTATATATTTTATTTTTTCTAACCTCACGAATTTCGTATAGAGCCTTCAAATTAAACTACACGGAGCTTTTAGGTTCATGCGCTATAGAGTATATAGTACTTATTGAATTAAGGGATAAATACTTAAACTTACTCTCATTATAACTTATAAGTAAGTGTTACGCTAACTAGCGTCGGTCGTATAGATGATATTTTCGTATTTAAAGATTAGTTTTTGTTTAAAAACGTCAAACCTATAGAAGATTTTAGATAATAAAAAAAATTATAAAAGGTTCGTGCAAATGTTTCAAACTACATGGAGGTTCATGCAATTTTTCTCATCAAGATTCTCGTGTTTTTGTGTTATCTTGTCACCTAGCTATGTTTTTGTACTTTAGTAATTAAAAAATAAAAACATCGTACAGGTTAGCTATAATTCAGGTGATCCATTATATGTTCAATATTATATAGTATTCAACGGAATTTCCTTTATATGATGATATTAAAATATTCGTTAAGAATGCAATCCACTTAAATTTTCGCAAGGTACGGTGGAGTAATCTATCATTAATTCATACTAATACCATTTGGCATTATTCGTTACAGTTTTGGGTAGAGGTGTACATAAAACCGCCCGCTACTCAACTCGCGCCACCCGCAAACCCGCAGTTTAAATATTTTTTGCAAAGGTAGCAGCTCACTTTTATGGTAACCTGCCTCTTGGCAGGCGGGTCGCGGGTTTACCAGCCCGCCCGCCCTCTAAATATAAAAGCCTAAAAAAAAGCCTTACCCCTTCATTTATAGGTTTTTTTGCCCCTCACCCTAACTCTCACTCTGACCTATGGCTCACCTCTCTCACTCTCAAGTCTCAACTCAACCGCCACCACCACTACGTCTCCGCCGCGCAACTCAGTCGACAGTCGTGAACCCACGACTCCACCGCGCAACCACCTCTTCGTCGCGAACCCGCGACTCCACTGCGCAACCACAAATCCACCTCGCAACCACCTCTTCGCAGCGAACCCGCGACTCCACCGCTGCACCACCTCTCCGCCGCGAATGACTCCACCACTGCACCACCTATCCGCCGCGCAACCACAACTCCACCGCTCCACCACATCCGCTCACGATTCACGACGCCACCACGATTCACGATTCACAACGAAATTGTAAGTGTAAGTACTTAAACTTTCTCAAATGTTCATCTTTCTTTTTTGATTTAGATATGAGATTGTTAATTTAGCTATGAGATTCTGAAAATTGGTGGTGAATGATGGTTAATGGTTATTCTGAAATTGGTCTCTTCCCCCCACACACGGTAGAAGCAACTCTACATATCGCCGGAAAAGCCGTTCAAGAGGTACGTGGAGATTGGGAGAGTTGCCCTAGTCAACTACGGAAAGGACTATGTCAAGCTTGTCGTCATCGTTGACGTCATCGACCAGAACAGGGCTCTTCCCTTGATATGGTACGAAGCCAGATGAACTTCAAGAGACTCTCCCTTACAGACATCAAGAGTGATATCAAAAGGGTCCCAAACAAGAAGACCCTTGTTGCTGGAATGGAGGCCGTTGGTGGGTGTTAACATTTTGCAATTTTTTTTTCTTTTTGCTGAAATGATGGTGAAAATATAACACTTTTTTGATAGATGTTAACGGCAAATGGGAGAAGAGCTCATGGGGAAATAAGCTTATTGTTCAGAAGAGGAGAGCTGCTCTAAATGATTTTGACACGTTCAAGCTTATGCTCGCAAAAATCAAGGTATGTACTTTCATTTGGTGAAACATTGGCCTTTTTCCTTTTGTTTTGTTTATGCACCTTGATCAAGTTCAATATTATTTATTTATGATGTCATTGAAGATTAGTATAGTGAAACGATTATGATAAATGATGCCATATTATAATTGTTTTGTATTCCAAGATATCAACGTAACAATAATCTGAAACAAATGGATCAGTTTGATAGAATATGCTAGAAATGACACTATTGTTTCTGGCTCTCTGTGGATTTTGTTTGTAATCTGAAACCAAACTATAGCTTATGATCGACCATCTGAACCTCCACTCACTTTGTTCTCTGCTTTAGAATTGTCCAAACTTTGAGTCAGTTAAATCTACATTTTTTTTGTTTTGCAGAGGGCTGGTGTTGTTAGACAAGAGCTTGCAAAGCTTAAGAAACAGACGGCAGTCTAAGAGTATAAGTTAATTTCTAGTTATTGCGATTTTGACCTAGGAACTTCAAAGCTGTATTTGATTATCATGCAGATTCTCGAATCTTCCCAAATGTCTATGGTGATTCTGAAATTGGTGGTGAATGATGATTGAAAATGGTTGTGAATGATGTTGATTTGTTGATTTGTTCACTGTGATGTTGATTTTGTTCACTATTCAGCCTTCAATTTGTTTGTGATGTTCAATTGTGATATATTTAATGTAACATGCCCGCCACCCGCCCGCCACCTGCCCAACCCGTACCAACCCGCAACCCGCATGGTTTGTAAATTGTTACCACCCGCACGGGTGAAAGAATTGGTAAACCGCCAAGATTGGGTATGGTGTCTTTTTTGTTGCCACCCGCGTACACCCCTAGTTTTGGGTTTGATTTGCTTTTCTTTTCGAGGGATACATCACATAGTAACAATTCATGTTTGATAATTATTACATAGTAGAACCGAACTGATTGAATTGATGAACTGATTAATTACAAAGGGAGAAAGAGAATAAATACAACAGTTGCAGCGTGACAGAGAGGCACATGAAATGAAATGAAACAGAAACTAACAACTTAACATTATTTACAAAAAAAAACCCTTATACAAGCTGGAAATACCAACATCCTCCCCTCAAGTTGGTGGTTGGTGAGCATCGCCAACACGCAACTTGGACAACCAACGGTAAAAGATTGGTGAAGCCAATGGCTTTTTTAAAAAAATTCGCAAGTTGTTGTGAGGCGGGATAGTGCTGGGGGATAAGGAACCCATTTTTGAAGCACTCATGCACAATGTGACAGTCAATATCGAGATGCTTCATGCATTCGTGGAAAATGGGATTCCGAGTAATGTGCACGGCAGATTTGTTATGGCAAATACAAAGGAATAGGTGGGAAAACTCCCAGTTGAAGCTCATTTAAAATATAGCTTATCCACTGCACCTCACAAGTGGTGGATGCCATGCTTCGATACTCTGCTTCGGTCGAGGAGCGAGAAACAGTAGCCTTTTTTTTTTGTTTTCCAGCTAATAAGAGACCCCCCCAAAGAAGATGCAAAATCCAATGATGGAACGGTGCGTGTCTTTACAGGAGGGCCAATCCGTGTCACTATAGGCACGTAGAGATAGGGCAGAAGATGTGCGAGGATAGAATAGACCCAGAGAAGGGCAACACTTGAGATAATGGAGAACAGAAATAACTGCATCCCAGTGGTGTTGGCAAGGAGATTGCATTAATTGACTTAATTGGTTAACAATGAAGCGAATGTCTTGACGATTCATATTCAAATACAACAAACGCCCAACTAATCTTCTATATTGATCTGGTTTAGAGAATGGAACACCATCAATAGAGAAGTGAACACCTTTGGGACAAGCAATGTCAATTGATTTAGCACATGCAATCCCAACATCAGCAATAATATCCAGCGCATACTTGCGCTGGTTAACATACATGCCATCAGAACTTCTCAGAATTTGAAGGCCAAGAAAATACTTGGCTGGACCCAGATCCTTAATGGTAAAAGCCTTATCAAGGTGTTGTTTAACAACATAAATCTTAGTGAGCGAGGGACCAGTGATAAGAACATCATCAACATAAACCAAGAGAGCAAGAAAATCTGATCCAGTACATATGGTCAATAGACAATGATAAAATGAAGATTGCTTGAAGATATAGAATAGAAGACACTTAGTAAACTCAATGTTCCACAGACGGGAAGCTTGCTTCAACCCATACAAAGACTTATTGAGCTTGCAACACTGACCTGAAAGAGCTTTGGTGTACCCTTCAGGTGTCTTAAGATAGAGTTCCTTATCAATAAACCAATAGAGGAAAACGTTGTTGATGTCAAGCTGATGAACCGACCAATTATGTTCAGTAGCAACAGCAAGTAGAATCCTAACTGTCACCAGTTTAACCACATGAGAGAAGGACTGAGTGTAGTCAAGACCAAACACTTGGTTAAAGCCCTTGGCTACTAGTCTGGCCTTATGGCGCTCAATGCTCCCATCAGGATTTAGTTTAAGTTTAACGACCCACTTTGATCCAATTGGGTGTTTACCAGGAGGTATATCAACTACATTCCATGTATCATTGCTCTCAAGAGCATCAATTTCCAATTGCATAGCCTCGATCCAATTAGGATAATGACATGCACCCCGATATGATTTAGGTTCAGTAGGCAAAAATATATTGGCAATAAATAATATATAGGATGGAGAGAAGTGGGAGGGAGGTTTGTAAGGGAATGTGGAAGGAGAGTAAGGAGATTTAAGAGCGGGGGTGGGGGGAGCTGTTTTGGATAAGGGATCAGTAGAGTGGAGGGGAGCTGTTTTGGATAAGGGATCAATAGAGTAGGTGAGAAGATAGTCTTTTAGATGAAAGGGTTTTGTGGAAGGTATTGTACTGCGCCTAAGAGTTCGCAATGGTTGAGCAGAGGAAAAGTCATATGAGGAAGATTAGATGGATGCACTGAGAATAGTGTGTCAGCACACTCAGATATATCAGGAGCCAAGTGTAGAAGTGGTCTCGGAGAAGGATCCATGTCATAAGAACTAAAAGGGAAGTAGGATTCATAGACGTTATGTCTCTGCTGACCATAACCTTTTTGTGTTCAAAGACGTAAACCTTGTTTACCTTCTGGCTAGGTGCAAAACCCAAAAAACAACCCTTGATAGCCCTAGGAGCAAATTTGTCACTAGAGTCCTGGTGTTAAAAAAGCATAAGCAGCCAAACACCTTTAAAGTAGCAAGATCAGGCTATATAGAGTTCATGATTTCAAAGGGTGTGGACCAATTAAGGGACCGTGTGGGAGTCATGTTGATGAGATGAGTTTCATAAGGATGGCATGACCCCAGAATGTCAATGACATGTTTGCCTGGTAGAGTAAGGCTCTAACTACCTGTAACAAATTCATATGCTTCCTCTCAACAACCCTATTTTGCTAAAGTGTGTAGGGGGTAGATGTTTGATGAATAATGCGATGACTAGCAAATAAGTTGTGGCATTGAGAGTTAATAAATTCTGACCTATTGTCAGATCTGAGAACCTTGATTTTGGAGTTAAACTGATTACCAACATAAGCAACACAATGTTCTAGTAATTTATGCACATGAGATTTTCTTGTAATCAAAAAATTCCAAGTATACTTGCTAAAGTCATCCACTAATGTAAAAAACAAGTTAGCATTAGTCACACTGGGAAGTTTCTAAGGCCCCAAACATCAGCATGCACTATTTCAAAAGTACTTGAAGAACTTGTAGTGCTGGAAGGAAAAGATGATCTGGTAGCAAGATGGAAAATATCAAATATAGGTAAAGCAGAAGTGGAAGTAAGTTTGCCAGTAGAGAGTTTTAGGTGTTTCAAAGCATTGAAAGATGCATGTCCATATCTTTTATGCCACAACAACATATCAGAACCAACTGTTTTATTAGCATAAGCAAGTGGAGGTACAAAGGTGTGATGGTCAGCACCAGATAAGAAAGTACAAAAGCTCTTATTACAGCTGTCAATAGAACAATTCTTAGGATCAAGAATGTAAAGGTTACCTACCATGTGCCCTCTTGCAAAGAACCTCTCACTCTAAAGGTCCTGCAAAACATAGTGAGTTGAAAAGAAGGTGAATTTAACCTTAGATTGGGTAGAGAGTTTAGGGACAGACAGTAAGTTGAACTTAAAGTCAAGAATGTGGAGAGCACTGTGTAAGCATATGTGATCAGTAAGGTGAGCATCTCCTATGAGAGTGACATTTTTGTGTGTGCCATCAGGTAAGTAAACAAGAGTGGCAAGGAGGCACATAATGAGTCAACATGCAATGAGCATTGGCAATCATGTGGTTGGAAGCTCCTGTATCTATAATCCACACATCAGGAGAAATTTTATTAATAGCAAGAAGGTTGAGTTGAATACCAGCAAAATCTCCAAAATGTGCATAGTTGACAAGTCCAGAATCCCTGTGAGGAGCAAAGTTCTTCATCTTGTCCTGATTCATCTTGTCCTGATTCATCATGACCCTCATCATCTTCATGAAATCAGCATGAAACTGATCAAAAGGCATAACATGTGAGGAGGAGGCCTCAAACTGGTAATGAGCAGGAGGAGAATCCACAGTATGAGCAGCAAATTTCTCGATTGCAGTAGTCTTTTTGTCCTTTAGTTCCTTATACCAATCTGGTATACCAACCAGTTTGAAGCAAGTTTCCTTCAAGTGACCCCAAGCTTTGCAGAAGTCACAAAACCTATCAAAGTTCTTTTTCTTAAAGTCCTTAGGAGGATAAGAATCATTAGGAGAGTAAGAGTATTTTCCAGGTTGTTTGGAATACATAGCAAAGTTGTCTTGTACAACTGAGTAATGAAGCTGACTCTTCCGTTGTTTCTCAACCCTGAGGACCATGGAGTAGGCCTTTTCAACCATAGTAAGTGGATCCTGACCATGGATATAACACCTAATTCTCTCATAGCAGTCACTGAGACCAATGAGAAATTGCATGAGCCTAGTAACAGATGTAGCTTTAAGAGCTTGTTGAGCAAGCTGACAAGTGCAGGTAGTAGCAGTAACACAATGCCAAGTAATAACTGCATAAGGCAACTGAGTTCATCCCAAAGTTTCTTCAATTGGGTATAATACATAGGTACAATTATAGTGCCTTGAGATACAGAGGCAACCTCTCTTTGAAGTTGATACAACAAAGGACCATTACTCTGGCCAACGTGAGTCTCAAGTTGAGATCAAAGATGATGAGCAGATTTTGCAAACAAAAAGGCATCAAAAAATTCATCGAAAATAGATCTCAACAACCACGACGTAATCATGCAATCAACATGTTCCCATTGCTCACAATCTGGATCAGTAGGATCATGTTGTGGTATAGTGCCATCAATAAAACCTAATTTTCGTTTAGCACCTACTGAAATACGAACAGATCTGACCCAAGGAAGGTAGTTCTGAAATAATGAGAGAGGAAATAGGTGAGAATTAGACCAGGCTGATCGAAATTGTGGAGCTGAAGTGATCCAATGTAAGATCTTGGTGGAGCAGCGGCGGAATTAGATTGCGATATGGCGGAAGATGGCGAATCGGCGGCTGGAGCAACACAAGACATGATCGGAGGCAATCAACAACAAATCGCGACTCCAAAAAAGTGAAATACAAGGCGAATCACTAGATTCGCAGTAGATTAAAGTGATCGGAGCAGTAAAGCGATCACGATTGCAAGTAATAAGGATCGAAAATGGCGAATGATACCATGTTCAGATCTAAAGAGAGAAAGTAAAAGAGTACCAGAAAATATTATTGATGAACTGATTGAATTATAAAGCGGAAAAGAGGATAAATACAAGAGTTGCAACGTAACTGAGAGGCGCGCGAAATGAAATGATACCGAAACTAACAACTTCACACTATTTAAAAAAAATGGGTAATTACATTAAACCCCCCATCGTATGGTCTATTTTTAGTCAACCCCTTAACTTTGTTTTGACTCAGTCAACCCCCATCGTTTGCCAAAATCATCACTTTACCACAAGTCAATTTTGTGCACTTTTTCCAGGGGTATTTTCGTCAAATGTCAAAATTTTTTATAATTTTTTCAAAAAAATAAAAAATTTATTAATCGACAAATATTAATTTTCGCCAAAAAATGTTTTTTTTCGACCAATTTTTTTTCCCAACAATTTTTTTTTTCGACAACATTTTTTTTTCGGCAATTTTTTTTATCGACAAAATTTTTTTCGGCAAAATTTTTTTTTTTTGACAATTTGTTTTTTCAACCAAAATTTTTTTTTCGACAGTTTTTTTTCGAAAAAAAATTTGTTGAAAAAAAAATTTATCGATTAATAAATTTTACATTTTTTAAAAAATAAATATTAAAAATTTTGACATTTGATGAAAATACCCCTGAAAAAAAGTTCAAAAAATTGACTTGAGGTAAAGTGATGATTTTGGCATACGATGGGGGGTTGACTGAGTCAAAACAAAGTTAAGAGGGTTGACTTAAAAATGGACCATACGATGGGGGTTTAATGTAATTACCCCTAAAAAAAATCTCTTATACAAGCTGGAAATACCAACAGTTTGATAATTATCACATAGTACGACCTTGCAGAATTCATACAAAACTAAATGTTACTTTCATAAATTTGTAACTAATCTTCATCCACCAGAAAAACAGTAACGTGCATGGAGCGAGATACTAACATCTTATTGACACTTTTTAAAGTTCAACAATACTTTTCGAAGACATTTTCTTAGGATCCATTTTTTTCCGACATTGACAGATTGTTTCTCAGTTCCCTTTTTCTAATTATGCTGATTCCATGGTCAATTTATCGATGATTATTCTAATCCATAAATGGTTAAATTAAGACCGGGACATGATGACCACCTACGCTTTTAGACTTTTCCTTCTTTTTAAACAGAGGTTTTCTAATTAGAAGAAAAGTTTACATTATTTTCCTCTAAAATGAATTTCATTCTTTCTGTTATTATTGTAGTTTATAAGACGACGTAATGAGTATGTAGTGTGTGTGTTAATTATGATTATTTGTAAGTAAATAAAATTGTTTTATAATCATGAGAATCTACGAGAATCATGTGAAGTCGTACTCGTAAAACTTTTTATTTCTTTTGTTACCGCACAAATTTTTAAAAGAAATATATTTTTTGGGTCAAATATACACTATAAATTAAAAAATAATAGGTTCGATAAAATATATTTCAACTGCAAGCCACTGCTCAAATCAGCACCACAACTTTCATCAATAAATTAAAGAAAAATATTGCGTGTATTTAAAATTAAGATTTGGTATGTTTCTCTAGCTCACTTCGTCACTTTTATGATAAAAATAACCTACAATTTTCTTATCTGTACTTTCTTTTATGCACATAATAAATATGCCCTTGCCTATGTCAAATAGTAATAAAATAAAAAATGCTCGCATAAATGCGCTGCATAGGACGAGTTGCGTGTGCATGCGCATAACGGATGTTTAAAAATTAAAATTCACATTAACAGCTAATTTATCAGTACAATTAATCTCCTCCTTCAACCATATATTAATTCTTTGTCGTTGAATGAGTATATTAGAAGTTAGGTGATATGAAGCTGTACGTTGTAGGTTCTTTTTTTTTTCTCTTTAATTTAATTTGTCGGTTCTTAGCTTCATGCTTCAACTTTCAACTATATGTGATTTGATATAATATAATTTGCAGCCACAACAAGTGAGTATTGCGAGTTACGCACTGAAAACTGAAGCCCCCACGTATAAGATAAAAAAAAAAAAAAAAAGTCTCGATTACGTTCCAAAAGTATTGTTGAAAATGACACCTTAATGCGCTCCTACTTTACCTTAGCTAAAACCGTAAAAGTTCTATCTTTGTCAATAATTAATGAAATACTTATTATATATAAAAAAAATCCCTTTTTATTTCTCCTTTATGTATATTAATCTAATGTTCAAAACGAAGGATTAGATAATCTTGATAGTGATGAACTTTTTTTATTCCTAAACACTTGTAGACTAGTTTACCTAATTCTTGGGAACGAATTGATATCTTGCGAATTTACGGAAAGGTAATCTGTCAACTTAACATAACACATGTAGACAGGAGTAATTTGCTAAACATCCTTATTGTTTTTACACTTACAACTTACAAGTACAAAAATGGAAAAACTAAACATTCTAAATAATCAATATAATCTTAAGTTACATTTCTCTTGAAACTACATGCATCTTAATTATATTTCTTTTGGAAGCTTCTTCATTATTTATCTACTTACTGTTTCAGATTCCTGGCTACTGCATGCAACGTCTTTTCAATGATCATTATATAAGCCAAAAATAATAAAAAGGTTTTGAGAGTATGTGGTATTCCCAGATTCCAAATCCACAAGTTTTGTCCTATGTTTTAAAAATTCGTAAATTGCTCTTAAATGAGTTTATAATCATATATTTAATGTGGTTGGTTAGTATATGAATCAAACCAGAACCACTTTGCATTTTTTCTAAGTTACAGTATAGACACGGCTTTAGTTTAGTGTTTCTTAAGACTTTAAACTTTAATTTGTTTTTGGTCTTCGTACTTTATATGTTTGCTCTACATTAAAGGTGCCAACATAAACAATTTTCTTGCAATTTTTTCGTCGAAATGTATTGCACTTAATTTAATACAAATGTTTGTTTATAGTTCTTACAACATTTTATATGATCCAATTCCATGTTAAATTGCCTATTCACAATATAGATTATATTTCATTTTTGTAAAGATGTTTAATAGTCCCAGTACGTAGTCAAAGCGGTAAAACATTTGTGAGTAGGGTAAAGTTTAAACTCAAAATAATGTGCTTTTGCGCTAAATGCGAGATATTTTCTTTCTAAAAGGATTTAACCGGTGAGAAAAAAAAAAAATTGATGGCTCTGTTTTGTGCACGTTTGATTAATCGATCTGTCATACTCCAAAATGCAGCTGGCACTCCCAAATTTTGGTCCACAATGTTTTGTGAAGAATGAGACGCTTGAACGTGTCAAATATTTATTATTATACTTCAACGCTTTTTGGAAGTATTAATAATATTGCTGACAACTTTTTAGCTTACACTCGTAACTTTTTGGCAATCCTGCACATAGATTCTCGAAGTACACGTTATTAAATTACATGCATTTAAAAGTAAATTGATTTTAAAAATTTGATGTACTTTTTTATTTACAACGAGGTCTTTTTTTCATTTAAGGAAAACTAAACACACCTCAACTTATTAGGGTTAGGGTTCTATTCGAGCTAGAACGAGCTCCAAGAATTAATGGGGAAAGAAGAGAGAACAAAAATTAAATTAAACTAAGATTTATTGTTCTTGACTCAATAAAAAGTACATGACTCAAACTATTTATAATAAGACTAACACTCCTCAACCAATTAAACCTAGACTACTAAAGGAAATAGAATTATAATACTTACTCCAATTAAATAAAAATTCCTAATTTAAGACCAAGATAACTTAATTAACTTAATAAAAATCCCTAAGCCATGTGAGCTTATTCTTTATGCGACTGGGCCGATTAATGGTACTCTGTTGGGCCGTATCAATGCCCGCCTCTGAAAAAGAGGCCTTGTCCTCAAGGCCCAGCTGCGGCTCGTCATATCCCACACGCATGCGGTCCAATTGCAGCTCTTCACGGCCCATTGGCAGCTCTTCACGGCCCAATGACCCTTGGCCCGATTCTATAAAGCCTTGAGATGCCTTTGAGGAGTCATTAGGTTTTTCATTCATTTCCCAAACACCATCAGCAGCCGCCCCCACTCTCATTTCACCTCCTTCCACCATTTCGCCCCTCACTTCACCTTCCTCTTCCACCCGCCGCCGCCTTCCGCCAACCCCCTTGTCCAAAAGCTTCTCCAAATCCCCTTCTTCAACCCAAGATGCCTCTTCAATGGAGGAACCCATCCAAACAACCAAACATTCCGTCACTCTCCGCCCATTGCGCCACACCACCCGACGCTCCAACACTTACTCGGGTGGTGAAATCATGACGTCCTCCGCGTTCAACGGCGGGAGCGCTGCGGAGACGTCCGGTGCAGGTTTGTGGTGCGGCCGAAGAAGCGACACGTGGAAAACGCGGTGAATCTGAGAATCCGCGGGTAGATCCAGTTCGTACGCTACCGCTCCGATGCGTCGTACCACGTGAAATAGCCCGTAGAAGCGGCGAGATAGCTTGTTGAACCTCGCGCGTCGCACCGAAAGCTGTCGATGGCTTCGCAACTTGAGGTAAACCCACTGATCTGGTGCGAAAATGATGTCCGATCTATGTTTGTTTGCTTGCGTAGTCATTCATTGTTGTGCGGTATGCAAACTGCTTTTGATCTTGTTGAGCATCTCAGATCTGATAGTAAGTGTTGTATCAATGGATTGATTGTTGGACGTGCCTGTTATGTATATTGGAATTGTATACGGGGGTCTCCCGAATAGAGCCTCAAAAGGTGAAACTTGTGTTGATGAATGCTTGCATGAATTGTACCAAAATTGAGCCATAGGAAGAAATCTCGACCACTGTTTTGGTTCGTCCATACTAAAACAGCGGAGATAACATTCCAAAGATCGATTTACCACTTCTGTTTGGCCATCTGACTCCGGATGATAGGCTGAACTGTAGCATAGAGTAGTACCGAGTTGCTTGAATAGTTCTGCCCAAAACGTACTTAAAAAAATCGACCCTCGATCTGAAACAATTGAACGGGGTAACCCGTGCACACTGTATATATCTGTTAAAAAGATCGAGGCAACATATGCGGCTGTAAATTTTGTAGGTAGAGCTATAAATCGAGCAAACTTGGTTAGTCTATCAACAATAACCCAAACTGCTGTTTTGCCGTGTGACATGGGTAATTGAGTGATGAAATCCATGCTTATATCACACCAAACATGTTCAGGTATCGGCAAGGGGTTTAAGAGGTCGTAAGGCTTTGTGGTAAGATATTTTTGTTGTTGACACACTTGACATGTTTTGATGAAGTCTTGAACTGTTTGCTTCATGTGTGGCCAATAAAAAACACCGTTGAGTCGTGCCAAAGTACCAGAAATTCCAGAATGTCCCCCTTGTGGTGTGGCATGAAATTCGACCAGTAATTGATTTTGCAACCCACTAACGTTAGGCACCAAAAATCTGTTTTTATACAATAAAAGACCATCGTGCAATGTGTATTTAAAATCTGTCTAAGCTAACTGTTTGTAATCATCGACTAACTTTATTCCTTCTTGCGAGGACTCAAAAAACTGGCGCAACTGAGATAGCAAGGATGAAGTTGGGACGGAAACCGCCAAGTAAACACCAACATCAACTCGTGACAGTGCGTCAGCCACGACATTCTCTCGACCAGGTTTGTAACGTACCTCGTAGTCAAAGCCAAGTAATTTTATTATCCATTTCTGTTGGGCTGGTGTGTGCATGGTCTGGGTCAGCAGGTGGCGTAGACTTTGTTGGTCGGTGTAAATGATGAATTTTCGACCCAGTAGATAGTGACGCCACTTCTTTACTGCCTCGGTTAACGCATAAAATTCTTGATTGTAGGCGGAATCAGCACTCATGCGGGGAGACATTTTCTTGCTGAAGAATGCTAATGGACGCTGGTTTTGGAAAAGGACTGCTCCAACAGCAACGACCGAGGCGTCCGTAGTTAATTCAAAAACTGTATTAAAATCAGGCAATGTTAGCATAGGTAGTTGCTGCATTTTTATTTTGAGCTCGTCAAAGGCCTGCTGAGCCTGTGTACTCCATGTAAAACTGCCTGACTTTAATAAAGAGGTGAGGGGAGCGGCGAGCGTAGCATAGTGACAAACAAAACGACGGTAGTATTCCGTAAGCCCCCAAAATCCCCGTAGGGCCGTGAGTGACGTTGGCCTTAGCCACGCAACCATTGCATGAACCTTCTCCGGATCAACACTAACGCAACCCGCACAAATAATATGGCCCAAATAATGAACTCGCGCAACCCCAAAAACACACTTAGAAAGCTTAGCATAGTATTGGTTAGCCAACAAAATATCAAAAACCAAAGCTAAATGCTGATAGTGACTGTCTAATGTGGTGCTATAGATCAGGATGTCGTCAAAAAACACCAAAACAAACTTACGTAAATGCTCTCGGAACAAGTCATTCATAGCTGCTTGGAACGTTGATGGGGCATTCGTCAGACCGAAAGGCATGACGACGAATTCATAGTGCCCGTCACATGTCCGAAATGCGGTTTTGTGAATGTCCTTTTGAGCAACACGAATTTGATGATAGCCGGAGCGTAAATCCAGCTTAGTGAAAATTGATGCGCTTTTAAGTTCATCCAGTAACTCGTCTACTGTGGGAATAGGAAACCTATCTTTGATTGTGATAGCGTTCAAACCCCTGTAGTCAACACAAAAACGCCATGTTCCATCTTTCTTGCCCACGAGCAAAACTGGGGAGGAAAATGGACTGGTACTCGGACGAATTTGACCAGTTGCCAGCATTTCTGAAATTAATTCAGTCATGATGGCTTTTTGGTAATGAGGGTAACGGTAAGGTCGTGAGTTTACATGCTTTGATTGTGAGTCAAGGTGAATATGATGATCATGTATACGGTGAGGAGGCAAACTCTTAGGTTCAGAGAAGATAATGTCAAAGTCCCGAATGAGTTTGGTTATCTCAGGTGTAACCTGCGATGCTGTGTCGGGCTGATTACTCTCTGCCTCTTGCCTGGGAACCACCGATAACATGTGAATAGAAGCAACATAGTCTGTCTGTAGCATGCGACGTACTTGTGACGGCGTGGCTTCTGAAATCGCAGAATGCCCCTCGAGGTCAATCTGTTGCCCACCCCATTCGAATGAAATTTGCGGTATTGCGAAGTTGGCCTTGATTTCTCCTAACTCGCGCAACCACTCAATGCCTAAAACCAGATCTGCTCCTTGGATTGGTAAAACCAGTAAAGGAACACAGAATTCAGTGTTCTTGAGACGTAGCTTTGTGTTGGCACAACGACCCTCACATTATAGAAACGTTCCATTACCAACCATTACTTGGATTGGAGTTGCTTCCAGAACAGGCAATTGCAGCTGAGTAGCGAAGCGGGGCTGGATAATATTATGAGTACTACCATTGTCTATTAAAATTGTTAGGGGCTGACCTTTAATAGAGCCTATCAAACGCAATGTTTGTGGGGAAGCGAGACCCAGATATGCTGCCAATGATAGGTGAAACTGGCCGGCGGGTGCTTCCTCGACAACTGCATGTATGTTGTCGTGCTCTGGTAAGGAATAAGTAGTACTATCATGATCCACGACATCGTTTGGTGGGGCCTCCTCCAATAACATTAAAAACTGAGGAGTCTTGCACCGAGGTAGTGGTCCAAACTTTTCATCACAATTAAAACAAAGGCCCTTCAATCTGCCTGCTTGCATCTCACTTGGAGATAAACGTCGGATTGGTAAAGGAGGCTTAGGTTGGGGTGGGGGTAAAGCGAGCTGTGGGTTAGGCAAAATTGGTTGCGAAGCTCCTTGTGGTCTAGGAACAAAGCGGGGGTCGGCTTTCCAAATTTTTTTTCTCAAATAGTTTAGCCAAACCAACAGCATGATGCATGGAATGAGGTTTCATAACCGCCAATTCATTACGAATATCGGTGCGCAACCCAGAAATAAAACAATTCATGCGCGCCTCATGAGATAAACCTGTCACAAAGTTAGAAAGTTGTTCAAATTCTTTTTGATAATCCATAATTGTCCCAACTTGACGTAGTTTAAAAAGCTCAGCCTGATGATTCTCGAAGGATGACGGGCCAAATCTGGAAAACAAATCCTGAACAAACGCTTCCCATGTGCTGATCAACTCGTTATTAGTCATCCAATTAAACCAACTCAAGGCTGTACCTTGCATATAGAAGGAAATATGCGAAATACGATGTTCGGGCAGAACATGGTACAGTCTGAAATAGTGTTGGGCCTGAGCAACCCAATCTCTAGGGTTGGAGCCATCAAAGGGCGGCAGATGCACCTTAGGTGGCTTTGGCAGTGAATCAGTGCTCGGCGCATAAGAATTAAAAGCTTGTGAATGAGATGGGCTATGAACCTGATACGACTGATGATGTTGTCCCTGTGGGGCAGTGGTATGTCGCGATTGGTCCATGGCTGATTTTATATCAGCCAGCATCTGGAACATTGAATCTGACGTTGAACGTAATTCTGCGATATCCTTTGCTGTTGTTGCTTTGAAGTCTGTCATGTCTGACTGTATTTGGCGAACGGACTCAGCGAGGTTTGAATCTTCAGACGTAGTTGTTCCATCTTTTCGAGGAGGCATAATTACAAGCCCAAAATTAATGAATTCAAAAATCAATGAAAGCACCAATTGTTAGGGTTAGAGTTCTATTCGAGCTAGAACGAGCTCCAAGAATTAATGGGGAAAGAAGAGAGAACAAAAATTAAATTAAACTAAGATTTATTGTTCTTGACTCAATAAAAAGTACATGACTCAAACTATTTATAATAAGACTAACACTCACTACAACAGATTTGGCCTTTTCCGTCGGGCCCGACGTTTTGGCCCGACGGAAAAGGCCCAATTATTACCGTCGGGCCCAATCCCGACGGTAATGGCTTATACCGTCGGCTTTGGGCCGACGGTACAAATGGGCTGGCTTTACCGTCGGATTTGGCCGACGGTAAAGCCCATTCCCGTCGGGTTTGGGCCGATGGGAATGGCCCATTTAATTAAAAAATAAATAAATAAAAGGCATGGCTTTACCGTCGGCCCAAATCCGACGGTAAAGGCCATTCCCGTCGGGTTTGGGCCGACGGGAATGGCCCATTTAATAATAAAAAAAAAAATGATTTTCAGCCTTTTTTTTTTTAAAAAAAAAATTTAATAATAAAATTAAAAAATGATGTCAACCAGAATTTTTTAATAACAAAAAAAATACAAAACTGATGTCGGCAGGTTTTTTTCTTTTACCAATACAAAAATAAAATTACATTTTTGACCACAAATATATTTTTAACGTGTTTCGCTTCTCCATTTGTCGATAAAATTTGAATTTACATGCCTCATTAGTGTTGTGAAAATAGTTGTTCAAGAAAAAATAGAATTTGAAGTTGTTTTGCATCTTTTGTATAATTGCGCTTTCTTCCCCAAATTGTTTTTTAAACATCTTCCGACATTCCGTTTTGTACGAAATTTGGAGGAACACTCCTATTTTACATATGTTAGTGTATGGTTAAAAAATATTAGTGATTAAAGGTGTTTTACAACCTTTATGTATTAAAATACAAGTTAGAACTATGTTGTATAGGTTTTAAGGATAGGGTTTAGGGTTTATAGGGTTTAGGGTTTAGGGTTTAGGGTTTAGGGTTGAAGAGAGGTATAGTATTTTATATTATAATGTTTGTTTATCGTATTTCGTTACTTCGTTTTGGACGAGATTTGGAATGACACGCTTAATTAGTGTTTTTAAAGGATTGGTAAAAGAAAAAACTTAATTCGGATATTTCTTTAACTTTTCTATAATTACATAAATCACCCGTTTATTTGTTTATAGTATTTCGTTACTTCGTTTTGGACGAGATTTGGAATGACACGCTTAATTAGTGTTTTTAAAGGATTGGTAAAAGAAAAAACTTAATTCGGATATTTCTTTAACTATTCTATATGTTAACGGGTTTGGAATTATTCCCTATTTAACAGAAGATATTTATTTTGGGTTCGAACGCCGATCCCGGCCCGAGGAGATTGTTGGTTTTTATTGATTTGCGGCTGGACTCAGATATTTTCCGAGATGCCTACGTATCCCCGATTGGGAATCAAGCCACTCGTAGTTCTTGTTTTTGGTGTTTGATATTTGGTGTTTGTCGATTTTATTGGATGTATTGGTTTTGCATTTATTGAGGGGTTGTCCTCGTGAAGAGTCCGAGGGGGAGAGGGAGTTCTCCGAGGGGAGGAGTTATTCTCCCGTAGAGAAATTCCTTTTTTTCGAGAAAAGCCTCATTTCCCTTTTTTCTCTATTGCTCCCTTTTATAGGAGTTTAATCTTACTCCCTAAGTTTAGAATCTTATTATTTTAATATTAGTTATTTTCTGTTATTATCTGTATTGTGATTTATCTGTTCAAGCAGCACAGTAAGTAACTTATCTATTTAAGATGTGTCAGCAGACACGTGTTGTGTTCTTTGTGAATATGAGTCATGTTACCAGGACGAATATAAAATCGTACGCGTAATAATATATTGAGTCGAACATAATCCGGGTAGTATTTTAGTTATAAATCCGGCCAATAATTGTGTGCCGTGATTTACGATATACGAATAGTATAATTTTTTAACGAAGTAAACCGGTATTTAAACCGTGTTATAATGCGGTGTTATTTATAAATATAAATCATATAATAATATACCCAGTAATTTCGGTAATTGAATAATCGCTTATTTTAAGCAGGTGATTTTTTATTCTGTTAACAAAGCCCCCCAGTTTTTAGTTCAGTCGGTCATTATGACTGCACTAGAAACTCAAAAAGTCGAGAGTTACGAGTATCGCGGATTTTTTAGAGAGGTATCGTAGCCTCTTGTATCAGAGTCGCTTAAGGCATTGGTTCCGAGCCTTTTAAAGTGTTGTCTTTCTCGCTTTTTCCGGTCGGAGATATCATAGTGTATGTCCGATAATAGCTATTAACATTTTTAACGTTTCTTTTGAGGTATCGTAGAATTATTTAGAACCTTGTAGGTCCTTGTCGGTTATCGTATCGTGAATGTCTCGTAGATCCTTGAAAGGCATCTGAGTCTCCTGTAGGACTCGGAAAGCCTCGGTAAGGTATCGGGGAACTATTTTGGGGTACCGTAGACCCTTGTCGTTCGATGCTTATGTCCGTTTAATACAAGCCCCCCAAGTTTTTGCTTTGCTTTAGAAGAGGCGAGGGGTATATCGTGGTTGCCTTCTTAGAGGCGAGAAGTTTTTTATTTACGATGCCTTCGTTGATATTTTATCCGTCGTGACTTTTCAAGGAATGTTTCAGTGCCTCCTCGAATGCCACGTCGTACCGCCTCGGGTATGCGGCATTCAATGGACTTTAGTATTTCCTCGGGTGCCGTACCACACTCGGGTAGGTGACCCTCGAGAAGCTTCCTTATCGGGAGTGGAACGATAGTACCGTCCTAGAATTTTGGGCATTTTAGCGTTTGTAATTACTTTTCATGCTTTGTAAGCAGTTCTCCGAGGATTCCTCGACTTCGGATAAATGCGCAATTATTTTGCTCTTCATTCTATTTTGTCTTTTTCGTGCTAATACTCATCATAACTTTTCAGCACTTATAAATACTTGGACTCTCTCCTTTAATTGTAGAATTTAAGATTGAGTTTAAAGAGATGAGATAGTATCCCATTCTTACTGGCCAAGCAAATTATTTAGCATGATGTGTCTGTTTGCTGTGCAAACTTTGGAGATTTTTCTCTGAATAGAGGTATCACCCGACACGTAATCGCGGCTATAATAGAGCTTGGACAGCTCAAGCTTAACTCGGTTATCCAAGGAAAGGTTCCTAAGTATACAAATAGGTGCTTAAAGTTTATTGAATATTCTCGCTTACTTTCAAAAACTCTTTTCCGCTGAGTTGTTTACTCATTTCTTTCTTCGGGGAGTTTTACATTCCCGTTATTTTGCGCAGGCAATGTCTTGGAAAAATATTTTACAGTTTATTTGTTCACGGCCGCGCGGTCCTCGGAGTAGGGTCTTCCTACCCGGAGGGGGAGAGGGCGGTCTAGGACGTTGGCCGCGATTCTGCCTCGCCCTCCTCGTGGGAGTTCATATGCTCCCGATGAGGATGAGATTTTTGAAGAGGACCAACCGTCCGAGGGGGATGACTTTCTCGAAGACGAGACCAATGCATCCGAGGATTAGGGTCATAATCTGATGGAGGAGGATAGCTCTACTTTACAGCTTTATTTGCTTATAAATATTTTTGTGGATATTCCCTTAATATATATATATTCGGATTAGTGAATGTTTTCACCTAATCCTAATAGTTTCCGTTGCAAGCTTTCACTTTTGGAATTTGCTTGTTTGGAAAGGTAAAGTTATGTCTCACTGTTGAATTTTATACTTAGAGTATAAGTTTATCGAAATCAAAATTGCATAAGAGGTTCGTAGCACTTATCTGGAGTCCAGGTCGTTCCGTGCATGCCAATTCGTTATCGTCAAGCAATTTTCCTCGGAACTCCGCTCGGAATGGCGTTCGTTAGGCTTCATCCGAGGGGTTGTTGGCTATCGGAGGGAACTCTTCGGGGGTTCCGACTATAATATCTGCATATAGCTTAAGCAAAAATAGCCAACTTTGCTCGAAGTTTCCTTCGGCGGAGTCAGTGTTCAAAAATATGTAGAGCATAGTCCATATTTAAGCACGAAGACCTCATAAATTATAGATTTTGGGTATATTTATACTCTCTTCGTGTTTTCGATGGAAGAACTATTTATCTCATGATAAAATTATACAACAATCTTGGTGAATGGGTGCGTATTCCTCGTAAAGTCCGAGAATAAGACCCGTTGTATTTGGTTTGGGAAGAAATACATATTGGCAATAATTCGCACTTTTTCCGCCATATTTAGAGAGTTTTTGATTTCTCGTGTAAATACCCGTGAATCTCTCTCGATTTCCCGCATGGGTAGCCGTAGTCATCGTATTATTTTATATATATATATATATATATATATATATTGACTCCTTTGGGGGGGGTCACCTACGAACCTTGTGGTCGGGGTCGTTGCGAGCTTCCCGTTTACCTCGTGGGTAGGGGTTGTCGCGTGCTCCAGTTTTGAGTGTTCGTAAGTGCCATGCCCTTAGAGTGCTTAGTCCTTGTTCCGATGCTCCAAGCCAGGTCATCGGGGAAAAGAGTCCTCGGAGGGTTGTTCCGATACCATTAGGCTATGCCCACAGACGGCGCCATTTTGTTAACGGGTTTGGAATTATTCCCTATTTAACAGAAGATATTTATTTTGGGTTCGAACGCCGATCCCGACCCGAGGAGATTGTTGGTTTTTATTGATTTGCGGCTGGACTCAGATATTTTCCGAGATGCCTACGTATCCCCGATTGGGAATCAAGCCACTCGTAGTTCTTGTTTTTGGTGTTTGATATTTGGTGTTTGTCGATTTTATTAGATGTATTGGTTTTGCATTTATTGAGGGGTTGTCCTCGTGAAGAGTCCGAGGGGGAGAGGGAGTTCTCCGAGGGGAGGAGTTATTCTCCCGTAGAGAAATTCCTTTTTTTCGAGAAAAGCCTCATCTTTTTTTTTTAAAAAAAAAAAAAATACATGCTCGGAGATGGGATCGAACCCGGGTACTTCGTTTGGATGCCCTCGGAGAACAGTTCCGAGGACCGCTGGACCACACCATCATTTTGTTCATAAAAGATCTTTAACTATTTTTATTATAATATGAAAGCGTTTTAATAAAAATGCTATCAGAGGGAATTGATCTCGGGTTCCTCTGGTAGAGGCACTCGGAGAGCTCCTCCGACCACTGGACCACGTCCTCTTTTGGTTTATAACGAGATCGTTTTTGCTACATATATGCAGTAGTCTTAATAACCAAAAAAATAAAGCCATCGGAAGCAGAATTCGAACTCGGGTCACCCGAGTAGATGCCCTCGGAGAGGGCTCTGACCACTGGACCAGCCCATGTTCTTGTTTATAACAAGACTTTTTTTTTATTATCATATGTTGGCAGCAAAATAAAAATCCAATCGTGAATGGGAGGATTCGATCCCGGGTCCTCGGAGTGGTCCTCGGAGATCTCCTCCGACCACTGGACCAGCACACATTCTTGTTTATAACAAGAAACGTTTTTATTTTTATTATATAGGCTCTTTATATAAATAAAAAAAAAAGCCATCGGAAAAGGGATTCGAACCCGGGTTCTTCGCGCAAATGCCCTCGGAGATGCTCTCCGAGGACCACTGAGCCGTCCCTTTTGTTGTTAATAACAAGAAGTTTTTTGTATTATTATTATACTATGGCTTTTCATAAAAAAAAAACGAGGGTAGGACTCGAACCCGGGTCCTCGGAGAGAGGTTCTCGGAGATGCTCTCCGAGGACCACTGGACTACACCTCTATTTTGGTTATAAATTCGTTTGTTCTCGTATTTATACTAGACTAGCCCCTTTTTTAATTATACAAATTAGCCATTAATGAGTTGATTAATATATATATATTTTTTATAACTCAACTCACCCAGCCATAGTGTGACACGTTTTTATCAAAAGCAACATTGTGGGACACGTGTCTCTTTCATAGTTCAAATTCTTCAAAAAAGAAACGTGACTACCTTTTCTTCCATTTCTTTTATTTCTTTTCTTCTTCTCCGTTGCATTCTTTTCTTTTCTTCTTCTTTGTTAATTCTTTCTCTTTTCTTGTTCACTTGCAGATTTTCTCTGCAACTCTCAGGCAGTAGACCAAAGAATCTACTCCTGCCCAAGTTTATTTACAAGTCTTTTATAGACTTCGTATATATATACACTTATATATACTTATATATGTATTATATAACAATTAGAAAATCATATGATTTTCACGAAGATCTCCAAGATTATAATCGAATCGCGCAAGTTTGGAGAAAGGAAAACTTAACTTCGGAGCGTATCGCCTCGTAGCAGTAGTAACTATTCTCCGTTTTGATCTTGGCGGCGATCCCCTCGGGCTTTCTCAAGGATTCAACGACGTTTCCCACAGACGGCGCCATTTTGTTAACGGGTTTGGAATTATTCCCTATTTAACAGAAGATATTTATTTTGGGTTCGAACGCCGATCCCGACCCGAGGAGATTGTTGGTTTTTATTGATTTGCGGCTGGACTCAGATATTTTCCGAGATGCCTACGTATCCCCGATTGGGAATCAAGCCACTCGTAGTTCTTGTTTTTGGTGTTTGATATTTGGTGTTTGTCGATTTTATTGGATGTATTGGTTTTGCATTTATTGAGGGGTTGTCCTCGTGAAGAGTCCGAGGGGGAGAGGGAGTTCTCCGAGGGGAGGAGTTATTCTCCCGTAGAGAAATTCCTTTTTTTCGAGAAAAGCCTCATTTCCCTTTTTTCTCTATTGCTCCCTTTTATAGGAGTTTAATCTTACTCCCTAAGTTTAGAATCTTATTATTTTAATATTAGTTATTTTCTGTTATTATCTGTATTGTGATTTATCTGTTCAAGCAGCACAGTAAGTAACTTATCTATTTAAGATGTGTCAGCAGACACGTGTTGTGTTCTTTGTGAATATGAGTCATGTTACCAGGACGAATATAAAATCGTACGCGTAATAATATATTGAGTCGAACATAATCCGGGTAGTATTTTAGTTATAAATCCGGCCAATAACTGTGTGCCGTGATTTACGATATACGAATAGTATAATTTTTTAACGAAGTAAACCGGTATTTAAACCGTGTTATAATGCGGTGTTATTTATAAATATAAATCATATAATAATATACCCAGTAATTTCGGTAATTGAATAATCGCTTATTTTAAGCAGGTGATTTTTTATTCTGTTAACACTATAATTACATAAACCCCCCCGTTTATTTGTTTATCGTATTTCGTTACTTCGTTTTGGACGAGATTTGGAATGACATGCTTAATTAGTGTTTTTAAAGGATTGGTAAAAGAAAAAACTTAATTCGGATATTTCTTTAACTTTTCTATAATTACATAAATCACCCGTTTATTTGTTTATAGTATTTCGTTACTTCGTTTTGGACGAGATTTGGAATGACACGCTTAATTAGTGTTTTTAAAGGATTGGTAAAAGAAAAAACTTAATTCGGATATTTCTTTAACTATTCTATAATTACATAAACCCCCCGTTTATTTGTTTATCGTATTTCGTTACTTCGTTTTGGACGAGATTTGGAATGACATGCTTAATTAGTGTTTTTAAAGGATTGGTAAAAGAAAAAACTTAATTCAGATATTTCTTTAACTATTCTATAATTACATAACCCCCCCGTTTATTTGTTTATCGTATTTCGTTACTTCGTTTTGGACGAGATTTGGAATGACTCGCTTAATTAGTGTTTTTAAATGATTGGTAAAAGAAAAAACTACCACGTGATTAAATCAATGTTATTTTAAATTAAAAAGACAAACTCGGATATTAAACACGCAAAATCGTAATTCAAACACTCATACTCGAAAATTAAACACACATACTAGAAATTTAAACAATCATACTCGAAAATTAAACACACATACTAGAAATTTAAACACTCATACTCGAAAATTAAACACACATACTAGAAATTTAAACATTCATACTCGAAAATTAAACACACATACTAGAAATTTAAACACTCATACTCGAAAATTAAACACACATACTCAAAATTTAAACACTCATACTCGAAAATTACACATATCTAACCCTACTCCTCCTAAATATCTATAAATACCCCTTATTCTACCCACTTAATTTATTCATTCTTCCCATTCTCCAAAAACTATCTACTTTCTCTCCCAAAAATTCTAAATAACTAACAAAAATTTATCCATATATATTCACTAACTTATAATTAGAGTTTATTATTTTATTTCTACTTATGTTTTATTCATTATCTAACTAATAATAACTATAAAAAACTTATATTATCAAGATTTTATTTTAAATACGAAATTTTATTTATTATAATTAATAATTTTAAAAAATTGCTCGAAAATGTGAATGTTATTATTTAAATCGATTTCTTTTAAATTAAATCGCCAAATAAACATAAAAAATTTATTTAAAATCGTTTCTTTACAAAAAAATCGCCAAAAATTTATAAAATATTTATTTAAAATCGATTTCTTTTAAATAAATCGGAAAAAATCATAAATAAATTATTTTAAAACAATTTCTTTTAAGTCAATTGTTTTAAATCGTTTTTTTAAATCATTTTTAAATTGTTTTTTTTTTTAATATTTTTAAACCCTTTTCCGTCGGCTTTAAGCCGACGGAAAAGCCCTATACCGTCGGCTTAAAGTCGTCGGTAAAGCTCTTTACCGACGGCTTAAAGCCGTCGGTAAAGATCTATACCGTCGGCTTAGAGCCGACGGTATAGATCTGATCCGTGTGATTTCATCACACGGATCAGATTTCGCCACGTCAGCGATCCGTGTGATAATTCACACGGATCGCTGACGTGGCACCTCCCACCCCTTTTTTTTTGGTTTTTTTAATTTAACCCTACTCCTCCTAAATATCTATAAATACACCTTATTCTACCCACTTAATTCATTCATTCTTCCCATTCTCCAAAAACTATCTACTTTCTCTCCCAAAAATTCTAAATGACTAACAAAAATTTATCCATATATATTCACTAACTTATAATTAGAGTTTATTATTTGTTTTATTATTTTATTTCTACTTATGTTTTATTCATTATCTAACTAATAATAACTATAAAAAACTTATATTATCAAGATTTTATTTTAAATACGAAATTTTATTTATTATAATTAATAATTTAAAAAAATTGCTCGAAAATGTGAATGTTATTATTTAAATCGATTTCTTTTAAATTAAATCGCCAAATAAACATAAAAAAATTATTTAAAATCGTTTCTTTACAAAACATCGCCAAAAAATTATAAAATAATTATTTAAAATCGATTTCTTTTAAATAAATCGAAAAAAAAACATATTTAAAAAAAACAATTTAAAAAAAATGATTTTAAAAAACGATTTAAAACGATTTCTTTTAAGTCAATTGTTTTAAATCGTTTTTTAAAATCATTTTTTTTAAATTGTTTTTTTTTATTTTTTTTTAATATTTTTAAACCCTTTTCCGTCGGCTTTAAGCCGACGGAAAAGCCCTATTGTCGGCTTTAAGCCGACGGAAAAGCCCTATACCGTCGGCTTTAAATCATTTTAAATCGTTTTTTTTAAATCATTTTTTTAATTTTTTTTAATTTTTTTTAATTTTTTTAAATTTGTTTTTATATTTTTAAACCCTTTTCCGTCGGCTTAAAGCCGACGGAAAAGCCCTATACCCTCGGCTTAAAGCCGACGGAAAAGGGGACCTATACCGTCGGCTTTAAGCCGACGGAAAAAAACCCCTTTTTCGTCGGCTTAAAGCCGACGGTATAGGAAAAATGCTTTTCCGTCGGCTTAAAGCCGACGGAAAAGCCCTATTCCGTCGGTAAAAGTCCGACGGAAAAGCTCTTTACTTACGAGCTTTTTTCCGTCGGCTTTTACCGACGGCTTTTGCCGACGGAAATGGTTATTTCCGTCGGGAAAAGGTCCTTTACCGACGGATTTTCTGCCGTCGGTAAAGCCAAAATCTGTTGTAGTGACTCCTCAACCAATTAAACCTAGACTACTAAAGGAAATAGAATTATAATACTTACTCCAATTAAATAAAAGTTTCTAATTTAAGACCAAGATAACTTAATTAACTTAATAAAAATCCCTAAGCCATGTGGGCTTATTCTTTATGCGACTGGACCGATTAATGGTACTCTGTTGGGCCGTATCACAACCCCACTCCAATCTTGAAGTTACCAGCCCTTAATTCGACGGATAACTCATCTATAAATTGATAAAGTTAAATTTAATCTGTCCAACTCTTTTCTGATTAGTAATTTAGTGGCACCAAGGCATATTCACGAAGAACTTAATTTGCACGGCACATAGCATCAATTACTTTGTTCACGTTTCATTCTCAAACTTTAATTCTTTTTGTCCTTATGAAAGTCTGCATTCCCGTATTTTAATAATCACAAATTGTTTCTTTCAATGACAATTAACTTTTGTTTTGAGAGAAGAAAAATGCTAGAAAGCGATATTATCAAATGATTATCATTGGATCTCCGGTTGAAAACATTGCAATTAATTAGTCCGTCTATTTGACTATTATTGACTATTAGCCAGTATTGAATTTAACGACTCCCATAACATAACAAATTAATAATGTATCTTTGTCTTTCTGTTTTTTTTTCCTTGATCGGCGATGAAGAGTGAAGTAGAAAAACCTCGCGTCTTTTGTTTTTCAGAGTTAAGAGAAAAGTGCATAAGATTCTTGGTTTAAGTTAGGGTTTAAAATTAAAACGACATCTTTAAGCCATTTTCCCCTTGAGATAGGACTCTAATGAAAATCAAGGAGTGAAGTCATAAAATAATTTCTTGATGTATAAATACAAACATGCGTAAAACATATATGTACATATATAGGGCGAATTATTATTTCTGCCCAATAACTTTGCCAAAAATTAGTTTATGCCCTTTTTTGCCGACTTTTTCTGCCCCGCTAATTTTCATTTTTCTAGCAAAAATGCACAATTTCTCTTATTCGGGCTAAATTGCTGATGTGGCCTCTTTTTCTTTTTCTTTTTTTCTAATAGAAAAGACAAATATGATGTTAATGTATTTTTTTTTGTTTTTTTTTTCTATTTTTTATGTGATTAAAGTATTTATATCCTTTTAATAAATATTAAGAAAATATAATTTCATGGTTTTTTGCTTTTTTTTTTCTTTTTTTTTATTTTTTATTTTGAGATCCAAGTGTAATTTGAAAAGACTATTTGTTAAGTTGTGTAATAATTGATGTTGTCTTAAAAACGTTTTTTCAGCTCAAAAAGTCCGACGTGGCTATAGCAATTTATTGACTGGATGAGCACTTTCTTGACTATATAGCCACATCAGCGTTTTAGCCCGGTTAAGAGAAATTGGACATTTTTGATCAAAATTTTAAAACTAATGGGGCTGAAAAAGTCGGCCCGAAAGAAAAATGTCAGTTTTTGGCGAAGTTATTGGATAGAAATAATAATTCCCCATATATATATAGAGAGAGAACTTAGTTCCTCGATCACTATATGAAACTGATCAACGTACCCTGCATATCTCTTACGCAACCACTTGTGTTTCTAGAAATTGTATGGTTGCAAAATCTTAATGACATGTTTCGTGTAGATTAACGTCTACTTATTGTACCCCATTGAAATTATGGGTGAAGATTGAGATTATTATCTAATTTGTCAATTAGTCCAACGGTAGCCCACCTCATTAATTATTGAGTTGTTTTGTCATAAAGGTGCCTCGTGTATAATGATTTCCTAATTTGTGGCCCACCGAGTCATTTTTTGATTTATACCGTTGTACCTTTTAGTTGTGATGTCAAATACTAAACTAGTACGTATTGTTAATGACTGCGTAGGTGACAGGACTTCGATTGATCCATAATTTTGCAATAAGACGAAAAGCTAGCATAGGTATTCATTGTAAGTGAACTAATTATATAGCTAATTACTTACGGCATTATAGTATTGTACTAGTTTCCTAGATAACTGTAAAACTAATCAATATATAGTAATATTCGATCATACATTTCTTCACGTTATTATTGTAGCTATTTCATTTTGCCCCATTGTTCTCGCGCTAGTTAAGATGAAAGTGCAAGTATTCTGGCGAAGGTAGGATAATATGAAGACATCAATGTTAGAGTAACATTGAGAACAAAATCTCAGTGTTAGAGTAACATCGAATACATAATCTTTCTTACAATCATGTTTAAAGTTCTTGATTATTGTTTTGCCTTTATTCACTTAACTAACTTAGTTCTGCAGTTGTGATTATCTTTGATTATTGTCCAAGAAACAAACTTAACATAGGTTGATCGTTCAAGTTTTCATTATGAGAAGTTTCTTTAATTAAGTTAACCGCACAACTCAAAAGGAAAGAAGTGGAGTTCAAGTGCAACTAGGGAACATCCAAGATGAGTTCTGATTTGAAGAAGGAGTCTTTCCTTAGTTAGTTTACTACCAAATGAACTATTATTCAAGAAGGACTGTCAGAGCTTGGAAGAGGAGTTCGAATAGAAACCTCGAAGAATTACCAATCGTGTACAACACACCTTGAAGTCCAAGTCAAGAACCTATATATAGGCGTGAAGTACATCAAGACAAACACGATACAAGAGCTAATAAATCCGAGAGATTAAATTACTAGTTGTTGAGTGTTGTCATGCTTTTGCAAAGTTTGTGAGTTGTTAGATTAATTCTAGGTTTAGAATTGAGAAAGAAATTCTTGTCTGCTTTGTTAAGTTCGAGCAACTTGAGAGTTAAGAGCTTGAGAGTTGTGAGAAACATCTTTGTTAAATCCTTGTGGTATTTTGCCTACGACTCGGAAGATAATATTAATATATAATCTTCTTAAACTTTGTGTTCTTTATTTCCGTTGCAATTTATACTATGTTGATCGTTGTTAAAGTAACATTGAGATCTTCACTGTTAGTTTAACATCAAGCTTACAACGTATCAATCCCGATCCACAATTTCAATTGGCGTCAGAACCAAGCACCGATTACACTGGTGTTTGGAGTTGATACAACAAGATGGACAAAGTAAATCCCAGTACCAGCAGACCACCAGTTTTGGAAGGACCAAACAACTATGCTTATTGGAAGATTCGACTCAAAGTTCACATCAAATCGATTGATTTGAGGGCATGGCATCAGTAATGGAGGGCTACACCATACCTTACTTACCAGGGGATGGAGATGTTGATATGGTACCAAAGCCTAAAGCACAATGGATAGCTAATTAATGACATTGCTCTTTACAACTTCAATGAAAAAGCTCTCAATGCTATTTTCAGCTGGGTAGGTAACCACATGTTTAGACTTATTCAAACTTGCACCACAGCTAAATCTGCATGGGATATTCTTGAATTGCACTGTGAGGGTGATGTTGCTGTCAGGGATTCTAAACATAGGAAACTGCTTAGGGACTTTGAAAAAATTGAGATGGGTGAAGATGAAAGCATTGATAGTAACTTTGAAAAATTGCTTAACATTGCAAATAAGTATCAAAATCTACGATTTGTAATTTCCAATCAAGCTATGATTTTCAAAGCATTTAGAACACTGTCACCTACATTCACCTTCAAAAGGATTGTCATGAATGAGTCAAAAGATCTTACCAATATGGATTTTCAAGCTTTAATGAACACTCTTAAGGAACATGAACTAGAATTTCTGGGTAAGACAAACAAACAACAAGTTGTTGCCTTACTATGATCTAATTCAGAAAACCGTGGGAGTGATGATGAGTATGAGTTGACTTCTTCTAACTATGGTAATATTACTAAGAAATTCAGTAGGTTAAGCTACAAAGACAAAGCTAAAGAAAAGCAACCTAGTAATACTGCCCCAGGTTATAAGAAGTTACCCCCCAAATTTGTAAAGTACATGGCATCTAAAACCACACCTCAAGATGTTGAAAAGTTGAAAGATGTCCAGTGCTATGAATGCAAAGGATTTGGTCATTTTAAAAAATGAATGTGCTAACACCCTTCGATCAAGAGGGAACTCTCATTTGATTTGTGTAGATGATTTTAATAAAGATGAATTCAACTCTGGATCAAGTGCTGAAGAAAACACAGAGGAAATCAACATTGTTGCGCTCTACACTCTGGTTAACTAGACATGAGAAGATTCCATGATCTGCTTTGAGTCCCAATGTTACTCTCACATCCGGGATCCAACACCAGAACAAGAGATGTTCTTTGGGAATTATAATTCTTATGTTAACCCTGATGAACTCTCTGATTGCGATGATTCTAACCTTGATTATTTTGATGGCTCAGTTAATCTTGAAGAAGAATACTACTTTGAAGGAGAAATGTCCCATGAGGAAATCATAGATGATTTAAAATCTACCTTCCGCAATCTGTTGAGAGAAAACCATAAACTCATCAAAAGAAATGAAGCTTAGAAATATGAGATTGAATGTTTGAGAAATGTGATGAAGCTGTATGAGAGAGACCTTGACAAAACAGAAGATGAACTAAAAGAGGTAAAAGATAAACTTAAAAACTATAGTCAGATCATTGCCAAATGGAACACGGGTACTTCTAAACTCGATGATGTACTAAGCATGGGAAATACAGGGACAAATGGTGTGGGGTTTGTTGAGAAATCTGCCTCTTTTGATGTTAATTCTATTTACTTAAAAGCTGGTTTTGTCAAAGAATCTGCAAACTTGAGTGGTGCCCCTATCAACACTGGAAAAAGTAGAACTACCTATATCTGTCAATACTGTTTTCAACCAGGTCACATTAAACCATTATGTAAGAAATATCTAAAAGTGAGTGGAAAGAACATCCACAGTTTCTAATGTTAACTCAACAATTGTTACTGATGTTAGCCCAACATTAGGTACTGGATAGAAAGGTAGAACATGGATGGAAAAGTTGAAATCTCCTAAGATTACGATTGTATGCAATGTTGTATTTTCTGTTGTTTACTCTAACCTTGCAGGTAAGTGGTACTTTGACAATGGATGTTCAAGGCACATGACTGGCAACATGGAAAATCTTAAGTAGATGATTCCCCTCACTGTTGGGACTCTTACCTATAGAGGAGGTACCAAGGGGAAAATCATTGGAAATGGAGTACTTAATGTCGAAGGATTTCCACCTCTCAAGGATGTTCTGTTGGTTGATGGATTAAAAACAAATTTAATTAGCATTAGTCAACTCCGTGATGATGATTTGCTAGTTACTTTTGATAAAGTGTCTTGTGATGTTTATGATAGTGATAATGTCCTTGTTATGACAGGTACTAGATCAAAAGACAACTGCTATCTGGCTCAAGAAGAAGCAGAATGTTTCCATGCAAAAATAGATGAGGCTTCTATTTGGCACAGGAAACTGGGACATGTCCACTACAGGAATTTAGAAAAACTATAGAAAGTTGATGTTGTGAGATGTTTGCCTAAGCTAACCAGTCCAGGTAAGCTAGTCTGTGGTGACTGCCTCAAAGGTAAACAAATCAGAGTTGTTCATACATCCCTACAGGTACAAAGTGCTACACCTAGTACTAACAAGTGTTTTGAATTGCTACATATGGACTTGATGGGTCCAATCGGGGTTAGTAGTCTGAATGGTAAGAAATATGTCTTTGTTATTGTAGATGATTTCTCTACATACACATGGGTAAAATTTCTTAAAGAAATGTCTGATGCTTTTGATCAGTCCTAGATACTTTGTGCTAGTATCAAAAGCCTCTATGGCTCTTCTATTTCTAAGATTATGTCTGTTCATGGAAAGGAATTTGAGAATGCTAGGTTTGATAACTTCTTTAATACAAAAGGCATCTTCCATGAATATTCAGCTCGTAAGACTCCTCAGCATAATGGTATTGTTGAGAGGAAAAATAGAACCTTTCAAGAAATGGCCAGAGTTATGCTTAATGCTAAAGATATATCTAAAACACTTTGGGTTGAAGCTTTGAATACTGCTTGTCACATTAGTAACAAGGTATATCTTAGACCTGGCACAATTACGACACCTTATGAAATATTGAAGGGCGTGAAACCAAATATTGCATATTTTCATGAATTTGGATGTGAATTCTACTTGTTGAATGACAGAAATTATCTAAGCAAATTTGATCCAAAAAGTGAAAAATGTATCTTTGTAGGCTACTCTGCTAATAGTACTTCTTTTAGTGTTTATAATCCAAGATTGAAGACTATACAAGAATTAGTTAATGTGGTGTTTGATGATTTCACTGTTGATGTAGGTAGTGATGATATCCCTATTTTTTATGTTGGACCAACATTGGAAACTGAGGATGTTATCCCAACATTGGACACTGGAGCTGGACATACTGAATAGGATACATAAACTGATGTTAGACTAACATAGCCAGAATGGATGTTAGACTAACATCAGGAGATCATGACTCAGACAATGAAACTGTTGCTGAACCTAGGAGAGATCCCCCAGCTAGGATTCAGAAAGATCATCCAGCCACATAAGTGATAGGTGAAATCACTGATTCCATGAAGACTCGCAACAAGGAAAGGTTAAATTACAGAGATATGGTTAAGTTGTGTGTCTGCATAAATTTGACATGTACTGTTGATAATGTCTTATATTTTGTGTCTACCATAGAACCTAAAAATGTGAATGAGGCTCTACAAGATAACTTCTGGATTAATGCTATGTAGGATGAACTATTACAATTCACTAAAAACAATGTCTCGAATCTGGTACCTATACCACCTAATGTGAATATAATAGGGACCAAATGGATTTTTAAGAACAAAAGCAATGAGGAAGGTGTAATTGTAAAGAACAAAACTAGGTTAGTAGCTCAAGGTTACACACAGGTAGAAGGTATTGATTTTGATGAGACATTTACACATGTAGCTAGGATAGAATCTATTAGATTACTGCTAGCTATTGCATGTTGCCTTCATATTAAGCTTTACCAAATGGATGTAAATGGGCCTTTCCTAAATGGTCTGATAGATAAGGAAGTATTTGTGGAACAACCTAAAAGATTAACTGACCCTAAATATCCTAACCATGTGTATAAACTTGAGAAAGCTTTGTATGGTCTGAAACAGGCACCCTGAGCATGGTATGAAAGGCTTACAGAACATTGTTTGTTCTAAGGAAGAATTCTGATATCTGTATTGCTCAAATTTATGTTGATGACATTGTGTTTGGATCTACTAACAATTCTTTTCTGGAAAAGTTTGTTGAATCTATGACAAAAACCTTCAAGATGAGCATGATAGGTGAACTGAACTTCTTCCTTGGTCTTCAAGTAAAACAAACAGGATATGGTATCTTCTTGAATCAGGAGAAGTATGCAAAGAATTTGGTAAAATGTTTGAGCTAGCCGATTCAAAGCCTTGCAAGACTCTCATGTCGTCCTCAGTAAAGATCACTAAGGATGGAACATGAGATAATGTTGATCCAGCATTGTACAGATCAATGATAGAAAGTCTACTCTATTTATCTACATTTAGACCTGATATTATGTTCTCTGTTTGTGTGTGTGCCAGGTACCAGGCAAGTCCAAAGCAATCTCACTTGATTTCTGTGAAGAGAATACTTAGATACATATCTAGAACCTTGTCTTTCGGCATTTGGTATTCATATGACACTAGCACTAACCTTGTGGGTTTAGTGATTCTGATTGGGTAGGTGATGTAAATGAAAGAAAATCCACAAGTGGGGGTTGTTTCTATTTGGGGAACAATCTAGTCTCATGGTATAGCATGAAGCAAAACTGTGTGTCACTATCCACTGTTGAATCAGAATACATAGCAGTAGGTAGTTTTGTTACCCAGCTTGTATGGCTCAAACACATGCTGCTGGATTATGGGCTAGATAGGGATACCCTTCTTATGTTTTGTGATAATCTTAGTGCTATCAGTATCTCTAAAAATCGTGTTCAGCATTATAGGACCAAGCATATTGACATAAGACATCATTATTTGAGGGACATGGCTGAGGAAAAATTAATTGAAATTGATCACATTGAGACAAACAATCAGCTTGCTGATATGTTTACTAAGCCCTTGGATAGTGAGAGATTCTTCAGTTTGAGGAAATCTCTTGGCATGTGCATTGTGTAAGGATGTTAGATCATCAGTGTTGACATAGCACCACTGTCTAGCACTGGTTATTGGTTGTGGTGTGTCTGTAATTCCTTTTGTTTTTCTTTTTGTGCTTTTCGTTTTCTGCATTTTTTCAACTTTGTTTTGTCATTATTGGCTTGTGTGGCTGGTCTGTGTAATTAGCTAAGCTTTCTGGAGGACAGGTTCATATCACAAGTTTTGAAAAGTAAAAACTCTAATGTTAGTCTGAGGATGTTAACCTAACATTAGGAGAAGTTGGGATGCACAGAGTTCACTGCTTTGATGTTATTCAGTTGTGACTTATCCATGTTTAGGTTAGACAGGACATGAAGAGAAGTTGGGGTTCATGGTGTTGATAGCTTCAGTGATATTCAATTTGGTTATTTTCATGATTCTGTTGTGTTTAGCCAAGGAAATGCATGATGGTGATCCTTTCTACTGGGATGTCTGGAGTTTCGACTGCCTCACATTCAGTAGCACTGATCACTTGGTGTTTATCTTGAAAATAGGTTGGTCAACAAGTATACATTAGGAATTGGGGTGATGGAGTGTATGAAAAGTATATTGCCATCATTCAAGTCCTTTGTACTTGCCCAGTCTGTTGCTGATAACATTATTACTAGGGTGTCTATGCTGCTCTCATTCAGTGATGTCATTATCCTTTTTAACAACCTTCAATTTTGGTTCATAAGAGTTTGTGATAATTATAAAGACTTGATGTGATATGGTCTGTTACCAGTTTGTGAAGTTGTTACTACAAGGTTACCATCTTCCAATGTTGACCTAACATTGTTGCATTCATTCTAGTTCTGCATTTTTTTGTTGTGTCGGTTTGGGCTTAGGAGGAGTAATCATAATTCATGCGTTGAGGCATACTCTTTGGGTGACATACTGCAGGTAAACACACTGGTTTTGTGACCTTCTCTGTTGTGGGAGTGGATTTTTTCTAAATCCATAACTGCTTATCTCTGTGTGTTATCTGTTACCTATGTTACTTACTCAAAATGATGATCTAAAGCTTTGTTTGTGGTACTCATGTGCTTATTCATGTAGTTTCAGATCAGTCTTATCGATATCTCACACTCTCACATGAATTTGTTTGGATGAAGCCCTGCACCTCCAACTTTATGACCTGCTGTTAACCTTCCAATGTTAGTCTAACATTGCAACACTGTGACTTATAATTTTTCAAATTTTAGAACTTCTCTGGTCATGTGTTAACCTAACACTGACATATTATTTTGGTAACATGTTACAATCCCACTCACACCACTCTTCATAGTCAGATGCTATATAATCTGCCCTAATCTCTTCTAATTCTTCACGCTTTGAAAAGTATTTGCAAGCAATAATCGTTGTTTACCTCAAATTTCTCATCTTTCACTCAATATTACTCTAACAATGGCTTGCAAGCCTTCAATTGATGCCCTTATGGATGCAGCTGAGTAGATCGAGCAACCTAGAAGGTATAATACCAGGCATGCACCATCTGAAACCGTTGCCTCTGTTGCTCAAAAGATAAAGGCGACCTATCAACGGCTCAAGGGAAAGAAAAAGGCGACAAAGACTGATGTTGGAGCAACATCAGAAGCTGAGAATACCTCCACACCCGCAAAAACAGAAACTGAGGTAATGATGGCTAACCCTACTCCAACTTTAACTGATGTTGTTGGTATTAAGGGAGAGATTGAGGCCCCTATGACTGGTTTGGGTGAGTTTAAGGTAGTTCATGGAGTTAATCATGATGAGGATGCTGGTAATGATTCTGTGAATATGGTTGGGTCTGATTCTGCTGAGGATACTACTGCTGATAACACTGCTGCTGAGGGTAACCTGATTGATGAAATGACTACTGAGTTGGTTACTATCGAGGGTACCAATACTGTTGTTGATGCTGAGAGTAATGAAAATGAAGAGGTTGAGGAAAATGAGACCCTTACTTTCTCTACTTTGGTTGATGCTGCCAAAAAGATGAAGGGTAAACATGTGATGGTTGAGTGTGAAGCTGAGTCAGAGGAAGAGGCTGAAGAAGAAGAAGAAGGGGAGAAGGAGGAAGAGGATGAGGAAGTTGAGGAGGATGAACTGACTGCAGAGGATCCTGCTGAAGCTGATGTTAGTCTAACATCAGATGCAGAGGAGTACTTTGATGATTTGGAGGGTGGGTATCCCAAGGTTCCACATTCTGACTTTTATGTGTCTGTAGAAGCTGAGGAGCAATGGGAAGCCTACCAAGCCATAATGATTCACAAGGAGTGAGCAATAGAGGTGGAAAGTTTTAAAGATAACAGAGTGTATGAGCTGCTGGAAGCAAGAGGTGTGTTGGGCTCAATGATGAATCATGCATCCTTTGTGCCTAATGTCATCAGAGAGTTCTACATGAACCTCTCTCAATGGGTGTGCCACAAGAAATCTCCCAAGTATGGGAATGTCTGGATTAGGAAGAATGTCTTTGACATCAGCCCATCCACCATCAATGAAGCATGGGGACTTCCTGATCCTGAAGAAGCTGATGAACCAGGCGTGGATGATGTAATATCTGACCTCACTGAAGGTTTGACCAGAAAGTGGCCTGACAAAGGAATCTGCAAAGCTGGTGTTCAAGCTGTGCTGCACAAGATCTCAACCTACAATTGGATCCCATCTTCCAACACCACTGTCTTGACAAAGGAATCTGCAAAGCTGATGTTCAAACTGAAGAATGGTCTGAATGTGAACATAGGGGAGAAAGTGTTGAGGGTAATGAAGGAAGCCACTACAAGGTCAAAGGGGATTCTTCCATATCCATCTCTAATCTCAAAGATCTTGGTCAAACAAGGGTTCAAAACCTTGAAGACTGTGGGGTGGATCAAGAAATGCCAAGATGTCTGTCACCAATAGCTAATTCACACAAGTGAGGATTCATGATCTTCTATGGAATCCCAAGAATGGAGCTGAGCCTAGTAGAAAGAAGAAGGAGAAGACCCACAAGTTTTTTTTTTTTTTTTTTTTTTGTAATATCTCTCTGGATTCAATGTTAGGTTAACATTGAGAAGGTTGGATGTTATGACAACAGTAAAAATGTCAATGTTATGCCAACATTGAGTTGGACTGTTCTGTATTAAGGGGGAGTTGCTTGTTTAGATCTGTTTTTGCTTTCTTAAGTTTGTTTTTGGATATTTGATCTGATTGAACGGGTTCTTAGGTTTTGTGAAGTAAGGCAAAAATGAGGAGATTGAAAGTGCAAGTATTCTGGCAATTTTAGGATAACATTAGGATCTCAATGTTAGAGTATAATCGAATACATAATCTTTCTTACAATTATGTTTAAAGTTCTTGATTATTTTTTTGCCTTTATTCGCTTAACTAACTTAGTTCCGCAATTATGATTATCTTTGATTATTGTCAGGGAAACAAACTTAATATAGGTTGATCGTTCAAGTTTTCATTATGGGAAGTTCCTTAATTAAGTTAACCGCATAACTTAAAAGGAAAGAAGTGGAGTTCAAGTGCAACTAGGAAACATCCAAAATGAGTCCTGATTTGAAGAAAGAGTCTTTCCTTAGTTATTTTACTAACAAAGGAACTATTATTCAAGAAGGACTGCGAGAGCTTGTAAGAGGAGTTCGAATAGGAAACTTCAAGAATTACCAACCATGTACAACATACCTTGAAGTCCCAGTCAAGAACCTATATATAGGTGTGAAGTACATCATGACAAACACGAGACAATAGCTGATAAATCCGAGAGATTAAATTACTAGTTGCTGAGTGTTATCTTGCTTTTGCAATGTTTGTGAGTTGTTAGATTAATTCTAGGTTTAGAATTGAGAAAGCAATTTTTGTCTGCTTTGTTGAGTTCGAGCAACTTGAGAGTTAGGAGCTTGAGAGTTGTGAGAAACATCTTTGTTAAACCCTTGTGGTATTTTGTCTATGGCTCAGAAGATAATATTAATATATAATCTTCTTAAACTTTGTGTTCTTTATTTTCGCTGCAATTTATATTCTGTTGATCGTTGTTAAAGTAGCATTGAGATCTTCACTGTTAATTTAACATCAAGCTTACAACGTATCCATCCCGATCCACAATTTCATAAAAGAAAGTGTTGCATGCCTACAACCCTGAATGTCCAACACCAATGGATGATAGAAAAGAAGTCCTGAATTTGACACTAATTTTATACCTTTTGTTGTATGAGCCACGTCATCTAACATTCCTACCTAAGAATCTAAGTAAGAACCCAATGAAATTTAGTAATCTTAATTTGTTTGAACAATAACCTAAAGTAACTATATATAATGAGGATGATTTTGATAAAAACAAATAGAAAACTATAGCACGGAAAAATTTAAAACTAGAAAAAACATAGATTTAGCTAAACAAAAATAGTATTTGCTAAAATGTGATTGAATAATTTAAGAGATAACCTACATTGTACTGGTGATACAAGTCCGAAAAAAAAGGTTGATAGGGCCTCTCAGGTTCAGTAAAGATCAAATCCAATCCTAATAGCCCTACTAGGGGAATCCAATCCTATACAAGAAAATTTAAGAAAGTACAAATGTGAGACTAGAACGTAAAAGTCAATGTAGTTAATAAAGTGCACAAAACCATGATCATCAAAAGTTAATAGGTCGGGCAGAGTATGAGAATTCGAAGATAAATAGAGTCCTATTATTGAAGAGATTATATACCATATACAAGAGTAGGGCAGCCCCATGGAGGCAATTCCTCTCTATCTTGTACATTCATAAAAAAGGTCAGTTATGGTAACCTAGTGAATAAACGAGGCTGAGAGAATCAACTATGCCCGTCTTTGGTGCACAGTAAAGGTTCTTCAAAATGCTACCATCGATGTTAAGCTTCAGCCAGCTAACTTTCAGTTTTGACCAAGAAACAGGCTGTGCCCTTTTTTTCCTCTTATTTTGTTTGGTCCAAAGATCGACCAGCTGTTTTATTTGGCTCATTATTTTGTTTGGATTTTCAGTTCTTCTTTGGAAAATTCCGGTGTTTTGAGATTTCCAGATCTGCCAAATTGTTGCGGCGAACATTACATTTCATGGAGCATTCGCCGTAATCGCAGCAGTAGTATCAGTACGAGCAAGGTTTGATCTTAACCATATTTTTCCCTCTCCCGAATAAAAACTCTTTTGTTCCGTGATCGGGACGATTTTCTTCCAAACTCTCTTTGTTGCGCGACAATCTCCCAATATGTGGATAGTCTATTCCTCCTCCTCCTTGCAAATCGAACATGATCTATCAACGGTCAATTTTCGTGTTCTTCGAAGCTGGTTCGTCGCCAACTTATTTTGGCTCGCCTGGCAAATGAAAAATTGCCTCTTGTTATTGCACGAACTCTTCCATACCCAATCCAAATGTTGGTGCGCAATCGTCCTCTCGGTGTACATTAGGTGCAACGTTTTATAGGCGCTTTGGCATGTAAACGCACCATTTGCTGTTTCATTCTACAACAACTTTTCCTCGCACTCGCTAAGCACCAGATTTCTTGCCCAGATTATCCTTTTTTAATCCATAGGACTTTCTGTACTTAACATGTCAAAATCCCAGCTACCGAATCATCCAATAGATCCACCACCGTGATCTCGTAATCGACATAATTAATTTGAAATCCGACGTCACACAGTCTACCATCCCCGAGCCAGTTATCAATTAGAAAGATATCGAGTCTCCCTTCCCTACCTTCCATCTTAAGCACGACATGATTAAAGCCATACATCTCGTGATTCCTTTCCAAGTCGGACTATCCGTTGGCTTCACCACGTACTCCGTTAGCTTCTTTCTACTCAAGTATTTTGCCTCCACCAAACCAGCCATATACTCTCATGTTTTTGCAAGATTTTTCAACAAACTTTGCAAGAAGTGCCACGTTATTTAATCTTGCTCGTCAAATGCCCAAACCCCCTTCCTTTTTCTGCCTCGTGATTTTATTCTAACCCACCAAGTGTCATTTTTTTGTTTTTGGATTGTTTGACCAAATGAACTCCTGATTCAATCTGTTAAATCTATCGCATACTTTTCTTGGTAGCCAACTAGACTGCATCAAGTGGATAGGTACCGCAGTGGATACTGACTACACGATTGTTGCTCTTTCGGCCAGAGATAGGGTCAGACTTTTCCGACTCGAGAATCGCGATAAAAGTATATCAAAAACTTCATTGTAATTCCCGCTACTGTCTCGGTCGTGCACCAGATTCGCACCTAAATATCGCCCAAGACTCGTTCTTTGTGCAAAACCAAAATGCGCGCAAATTCGTCCCTTAAGCTGCGTTCCCTCCAATTTAGAGAAATAAATTTTTGATTTCTCCGTATTTAACTTCAACCTCGAGGCATTACATAAGACATCAAGTACTCTCTTCATTGATCTTGTAGTTTTGAGGCTCGTTTTTCCCATAAGTATGAGATCATCCGCAAAGAAGAGGCGCGAAAGGCGAGGACCCCTTCTACACGGTACAAGCGGTTCCCATTCCCCATTTCCCACTTCTTCCAGAATTATATAAGCCAACCTTTCAACACAAAAATCAAACAGATATGGCGATAGCGGATCTCCTTGCTTTAATCCACATACATGCCTAGAGCCCTCAAGTGGTTCACCATTCTAAAGAATATTGGTCGACGCACTTTTAACGCAAAACATGATGACTTTGATAATATTAGTTGGAAAAAGAAATGCCTCAAAAGTCTCCTCCAGAAACTTCCAACTTATCTTATCATAAACCTTTTCCAATTCTAACTTGAGGATCACACAACCCGTTCTGTTCTTCTTCTTAGTCTTTAAAGAGTGTAGCACTTCTTCGATCATGGAAATTTATATCCTGAGTACTACGGTTCTTTATGAAGCTAGATTTAGTAGGCGTTATCAACTTCGGAATGCAATCCCATAACCTTAGAATACTGCATTTGGGAATAAATTTGTACAACACATTAAATAAGGATATCGGCCTAAACTGGGAAATAAGGGAGGGATCTGCCACTTTCGGGATTAAACAGAGGAAGGCCGCACTAACCTTCGGGTCAAAAAAACCTTCAAAAAAAGTCGTTTGCACAAACTTAAGGACCGAATCACTGATATCTCTAATAGAACATAGCTTGTAGTCCATCTGGACCCGGTGATTTATTTGGACGTGTCTTCCAACTCGTTTCTTTCAATTCCTGTATCGTCACATCTCTTCCAATCAGCTTTGCATTTTCTCCATCTAACCCACGTTGAAACCCAGAGACTTGCAGCGCGTGCGTATTCACATTACACCCATTGAACAGACACTTGAAGTAATTGATGGAATATTGCTTCAGCAACTCCTCGTCGTCCACCCACACCTCATCAATATTCAGCAAGAGAACACGGTTCTTTTTACTTCGAATAATTATAGACTTACGAAATAACGTAGTGTTTCTATCCCCTGCCTCAAGCCATTTGACCCTTGACTTATGCCGCCAGAATATTTCTTCGTTCTTCAAAATATTCGAGTACTCCACCAACAAGTCATTCTCCAAATATTCCAAGAAGGAGTTCAGCCCGCGCGCAAGACCTTTTGTGCGCCTTCAATGCGCCTCAATCTTTTTTTTTTTTATGAAGATATTCCCGAAACACTGTTTGTTCTATAGCATCCGGTATGTTAGCTATATCATTCAGAATATTCTCATTTTTATCCCATACGTTTCTCAGGATATCCTCGCAACCGAATATATTATATAGCTTTAAATCTGAAAGGTCGTGTATTTCTTTAAGGCACTGAATGCTCCATGTAGGTAATAATTGAGTGATGGTCCCCGTGAGTGCAAGGTAAATGGAAAACTACATTCTCCGGGGAAAGATCGATCCATCTATCGTTTCCCATGGCTTTTTCGATTCTTTCCAAAACCATTGCGCCCCCTTCTCTCTTGTTAACCTAGGTGAATTTTGGTCCGTTGTACCCCAAATCATGAAGATTCCAGTCCTTTAATCGCCTTTGAAATGCAAGACATTTATTGGTCATCGCTTGGTTGCTCCAGCTTTTCTCATGGGTGTAACATAATTCATTAAAATCACCCTGCACCAGCCAAGGGAGATATTCACCTGTTTTGAGATATGTTCGAGTTTATCGAACATCCTCATCTTGTCGACCTTAGTTGGTTTAGCATAGACTCCAGACACCATCCAAGGGTGCTAATTCCTCAGTCGTATCATAGCATGTATGCTCTGGTCATCTACATTCAAAACCTTCACATCAATATCCCCGGTATTCCAAAGAAGCCATACCCCTCTTGCCATACCATTCGTCGGCGCGATACAGAAAGTATCATATCCGAGTGCTAGTGCAATTTCATATGCTCGATCTTGCAAAACTCTTGTTTTAAGGATAAACACCACATTCGGTTTATGGATTCGTACAAGCTCCATAAAGCTCGTTCGAAAGCCCTCATCCACACCTCTGCAGTTCCAAGATAAAATACACATTGACATATTAATGAGATGCGTCGGGTGGATGGGGTCTTCAACAATTTGCCCCGTCCATGACAACATCAGTTGTCTCGGTAACTCTAGTGCAAGATACGCCTGTCTCGCTGGTTCCCAGTGGCTCACTAGTATGTGCTGCCAACAAATTGGTACATTTTCCACTCTTTCTACTATCTCCATCAGTATCTTGAATTCCCACACTACCAGGAGGACATCAAATTACCTTCACTGTTCTCGGATCTATTCGCAAGATCTTGGAGTGGCCTACGAATGAGTCAAACGGTTCGTGCTTCCAGAAATTTCGGGGGAATGATTTCTTGAATCAACCTGTTCTCCAGCTCTAAAATTAAATCCTCGTCGTGCTCAATGTTTTTTCCATTTGTCGTTGCTTGCGTTTTGTTCGGTAGTTTGGGCACTAAATTCTTCTTCTATTTCCTTAGCAGTAGGGCTTTCGAGAATGAGAAAGGGATTTTCCTTTTGTGCCGTGTTAGTTTTAGAAGTATTCTGCCCAACCCTCTTTTTCTTGCCTTTGTTACCTTGACTCGTTGTCTTCTTACTTAGGGCAAAGGATTTCGGTAGAATCCTAGTGCTCTTAGAACTCTCGGCCAGCCCACTAGCAGATTCTTGGTGATATTCACTCGGATCGGGGTTGAAATTTATCAGCTTTGAATCCTCCACGGGCTTGAAGTTCCCCTTTGATGATTTTCCCACTCATTTCCTCCTTTCATGCGACTGATTTATATCTCTTCCTTTCTCATTAGTTGTGTTCTTTCTTATCGCCACAACTACCCATTCTCCGTATTCTTGCTTCTTAGCCTTATCCACCAGCCATCCTATTGGGTTTACATTGTTCGGTTGTCCCTCTCCTTTTTCTATCTCCTGAGTTAGGCTCGTTGGTGTGTTCTTCTTTGCCATGCTCGGACAACCTTCCTTATTATGATCAATTCTTTCGCATGCATAACAAATATTTGGCAAATTTTTATATGTCAACTTATAATCTATATCATCAATTGTAATTCCAGTTTTCAGGGGTTTATTTGCCGGAATTTGAACGCAAAAGCGAGCATATTTTCCCGGGAGGCCGTAAATGTGTTACCATCAATCTTGATGGGGTGTCCGACGTGCTTGGCTATCGCTTTATCACGACTTCTGTGAACAATTCTAGTGGCAGGTCTAGAACCCTAACACACGATAATGTGTTAGATCGTATCACAACTTGCATCAGGATTGAGACAAAACTCCTAGTGAGTCTCCACGACCCTTGCATCAGGATTAATTCTCTTTGATTCAGATTCATACCCTTAAGATAGTAGTTACCCTTTCCAATGTCGACCACTTCGCACCCATCCATCAATTTCCACATCGCACTAAGTCGGTTGACTAGGGTTGGATAGTACCAGGTATTTTCGTGCACCTCGATCAAAATTGCATCCTCCCATTATTTGTTTAGAGATTTCTTCAATTCCTCGGAGAGCGCTAACCGATCGAAGGGTTTTTCACCGGTTGGTGAGAGTGACATTCCTCTATTCTATCATCAACCCTAACGTTGGGGGGCGTACCTTACTCGCGTACGATGGTTTTCCAATTCAATTAGTGCTTTATGCCATGTTAGTGCTTTGCTCGTTCGCCATAAAATTTTGAATTTCATATGTGAGTCTAGATCATTTTGGTGCTCATAATTCTCCTATTCTTTCAAGCCCTGATTGCATTCCTATTCTTCCCGACGCCATGCTGCCGTGATCGCTAGAATTCTCCACCGTATAGTTCTCAATTCTAATTTAAGCCCAGTTGAGTGTGTTGAAAATCGTTTTTTGAACGAAATGTTACTGTACGTTAACTATTGACAAGTGCAATATTTTATTAAAAAGTGAAGTGGGAGATTTACCTTTAAGTAGTTGAGAAAGGGCCAGCAGGCCATAGTTTTTCATAAAATCAGTTTGAAAGGCTAAAAATCACTCAAGGGCCAAGGCCCAATTCAAGTAACAATGAAAGGTAAAAATCGCTGTAAGAATCGGCCCAAGAAGCCGGAATTCTAACGCTAACATGTGAGAAATTGTTTCATTCCCTTTATGTATACACATCTATTAAATATATAGTAATGTAGTATATAGCATAATGTCACATACTTAACCTCTTTTCACCGTAGTTTAGCGTCACGTGCGGCCTTGTCAGCTCACTCAGCTCGACAAGTCAGCCTGTCGTTATGCCGATCGTGCTAAAGATGCGACTAAATGCGAAAGATAGCGAAGAAAGTGAGTGAAAGTGTTTGCTAAGTATAGAAGGATTTCGAAGCTTTGGAAATTTTCTGACTGATTCGAATGAAATGATGGTTACATATATATAGGCGTGTTCCACCGACTTAGTTGGTGGGGCCCGCCTAAGCATTTAGCAGATTCTCGACTCTTCTGCTGAAAGAATTAGCGAAACCTATACAACAATAGTAAGGCGGTGAACTGTTCAAGTTCGAGAGAAATCTAAACTATTCTACACTAATCTACTAGTATCTAGGCTTGTACTATTTACACGTCCGTCCCTCAAAGTTTCCTCATTTGCATGATGACCACAAAACTTTGGGGTGAGTGTGGGTGTCGTCCGTCTTCGTTTCTGTGTTCGAACGGCTACGTTTTTACCGTAGCAGCTTTTCGACTCGTTGAGGCGCGGGCCGTGACATCCTCCCCCACCAAAATTGGCGACGTCCTCGATGCCTTGGTTGCCTTGAATGCCTCGATTAAATTTTTGAACTGCCACAGTTCACCCTCCGGCTCCCAACTAGTGTCGGCCATCGATAGACCCTTCCATCTGATCAGATATTCGGTCGTGGGCTTGACTCCGCGCTTCCTAACGGTACGGTCGGCTAGGATCTCTTCGACCTCCTTGTCGTATTGAGTGACTACCGCCATCGGTGCCCGTTTGGATATGCGTCGGTCCGGTTCTTCCGTGTCCTCATGATACGGCTTGAGCTGGCTCACATGAAAGACCGGATAGATCTTAAGGTTTGGCGGCAACTTCAGCCGATACGCCATCGTGCTGATTTGCTGCTCTATCTCGAAGGGTCCCTCGTACCGTTGCACCACCCCCTTGTGAACTTGACGCAAACTCTTGAATTAGTGCGCGTTGAGCTTCACCATGACCCTGTCCCCTACATTGAATTGGACGGCTCGCCTCTTAAGGTCTGCGTACTTCGTCATCTTCTTGGCGGCTTTGTTCATGGCAGCCCTCGCCATGTTCGTCTCTTCTTGAAGAGTCTTCGCGAACTTATAGGCATCCAGACTCTTTCCTTCATAGCCGGAAGTGATTGATTGGGGTGTTGTTGGTTGTCTTCCGGTTGCTAGCTCGAACGGGCTTCGTCCCGTCGACTCGTTCACCTGCAAATTGTATGCGAATTGGGTCGTATTGAGTAGACAGTACCAATCGCGTTGGTTGGCCCTAACAAAGTGCCGTAAGTACAACTCCAGTAATGCGTTCATCCGTTCGGTCTGCCCATCCGTCTGCGGGTGAAAGCTAGTGGAGAAGGCCAAGTTAGACCCCAATAGTTTGAAAAGCTCGGACCAAAACTTACCCGTGAAGCGTGGGTCTCGGTTATGAACAACTTGGTTGTCTCATCAGCGGTCACGTCGGGTGGTACCGGTATGAAAGTCCCGTACTTTGAAAACCTATCCACCACGACGATGATCGTGCCACATCCTTCGGACTTGGGCAACGAAGTGATGAAATCCATCGACACACTTTCGAATGGATGCTCCGGTATGGGCAATGGTTGCAAAAGTCCTCCGGGTTGCCTTTGTTCAATTTTGTCTTGCTGGCACACACGCACACAATGTTCAATGTCCTGCCCCAAGTGCGGCCAATAATACGTCCGTTCGATGAGAGCCTCGGTACGTCGCATGCCTGGGTGGCTCGCCCATCGAGTGTCATGGCTCTCTCGAATGATCTTAGCGCAGCAAGTTGTCCCACTTCGGCACGAAAATGCGATTCCCCCTCGCATAAAGGAGCCCGTCGTCGTCCATCCAGAACCTTTGAGTTTTTCCTTCTCGGACGAACTCCAAAATGTTCTTGGCCACGTCATCGTGCTTCAGCCCCTCCTTGATGCGTTCCTTCAATAAGCTAAGTGCTTGGCTGATTGCAGTGAAGTCGGCCTCCCGGCTCAAGGCGTCTGCTACATGATTCAACGCCCCCGGCTTGTACTCTAGCGTGTAGTCGAACTCCGCTAGAAATTCTTGCCACCGTGCTTGCTTGGGAGTGAGCTTCTTCTGAGTTTGGAAATAGCTCGTCGCTACGTTGTCCGTCTGAATGACGAAGTGACTCCCAAGTAAGTAATGCCTCCAAGTCCGCAAGTAATGGACTATGGCGGTCATCTCCTTCTCATGGACCGTATAGCGTCGCTCCGTGTCGTTCAGCTTGCGGCTTTCATATGCGATGGGGTGCCCGTCCTGGACCAATACGTCGCCGATAGCATAGTCAGATGCATCGGTATAGACTTCGAATGGCTTCGAGTGGTCTGGTAAGGCAAGTACCGGCTCCTCTGTCACTCGTGCCTTCAACTCGTCAAAAGCTTGCCGGCACGACTCGTCCCAATCCCATGACTTGTTCTTCTTAAGAAGCTCCGTCAAGGGTGCAGCTATCTTCGAATAGCCCGCGATGAAACGACGGTAGTAATTGATGAGTCCCAAAAATGACCGTAGCTGATGGGCATTTTCGGGTGGTTTCCATTCCAATATGGCACGAACCTTAGAATCGTCCATCATTATGCGTCCGTGCCGGATTTTGTGCCCCAAGAATGCCACCTCTTCTTGGGCAAACGAGCACTTCTCGAGCTTGATATACAACTCGGCCTCCCGAAGTGTTTGGAACACTAGCCTCAAATGCTTCACGTGTTCCTCCAAGTTGGGCGAGTAGACGACGATGTCATCCAGGTACACCACTACGAACTTGTCCAAAAATTGACCCAACACTTTGTTCATCAAGGTACAGAACGTAGCTGGTGCATTGGTTAGTCCAAATGGCATGACAAGAAACTCATACGAACCATACCTGGTGACCATCGCTATCTTATGCTCGTCCCCCACGGCTATTCTCACCTGCCAATAGCCCGAACGAAGGTCAATCTTCGAAAACAACTTGGCCCCTCCAAGTTGATCAAACAGCTCGCCAATGAGCGGTATCGGGTACCGATTGCGGACGGTAAGCTTGTTGAGCGCCCGATAGTCCACGCACATCCGCAATGACCCGTCATACTTCCATTGGAATAGGACCGGTGCCCCATATGGCGACTTTGACGGTTGGATCATGCCTACCTCCAACAACTCTTTGAGTTGCCGTCGAAGCTCCTTCAACTCTGGCGGTGCCATTCGATAGGGTGTTCGCGACGGCGGTGATGCGTCCACAACGAACTCTATCTTATGGTCCACGTCCCGTCTTGGGGGCAGTCTCTTCGGCGGCTCGCTGGGCATAATGTCCTTGAACTCATCAAGAACCGTATGGATCTCCGTCGGCACGTCCATGGCGCCCGTTGATGCTGGCTCGTCTTCTGGGATGGGAAAGACGGTAGAGGATTCATCGGCCTTCAGTCCCCTTGGGAATTGCATCGCCGATAGCATTCTTGTCCCTTTTGTCTCCCTCTTGGTCGGTATGGCGCATGTCGTCTTGCTTTCCAAGATGTATAACGAGTCAGTGAACGGTGCAATGCAAGCACGTACCTGATAGAACCATTCGAGCCCCAACACCATGTCATAGTCGTCTATGTGAACGACCGTAAAGGGAATGTCGCCGGTCCATTCTCCAATCTTTGTTCGAACGGCCTTGGCTACTCCAACAATAGGCTTGGCCGGTGCGTTCACTGATTTCATGGCCCCGTCCATTGGCGTGACGGTGAGCTTAAGTTCCTTCGCAAGACCATCCCTCATGAAATTATATTCTGCCCCGCTATCTACTAAGCCTTTCACCGTCTTTCCTTGGATAGTGGCGGACACGAAGTGAAGACCACACCTTGGTCCCTTCGTCGGCTCCACCTGAGCCTTAACGGCATTGAGTAGTCGCATCGACCCCATGTGCGACTCCTCTTCCTCTGTTTGATCGGGCTGCGACTGTCCCTCAAGTTTCTGCCATATCGTAGCCATGCGCCCAAGTTGAGGGCATTCTGCTATGCGGTGATCCAGACTCTCGCATAGATAGCAGTTCTTCGACTTGGGCTGCTCGACCGACCCTCTGTATGCTTGCCCCGAAGTCCCTGGTTTACTAGGTTGAGAAGGTTTGGGCATACCTGACTTCTGCTGTGGGCGTGATATTGATGCTCCCCCACCTTTGCCCTAACCGTCATCACGGCGTCCCTTCGTCGTCTGCTTGGTACCCTCGGACGCCGGCCTAAATTCAATCATCGACTCAGCAGCGGCAATAGCAGAGGCAAGGTCTTACACGTTCCTCCGTTGCAACTCTTGCTTAGGCCACGGCTTAAGCCCGTCTAAGAACGCAAATAAGGCGTCCTTGTCGGTCAGGTCCGGGATCTCGAGTGTAATCTCCTGGAACTCCTTGACATAGTCCCGAATGGCATTGCGATGTTGTAACCGTCGCAACTTCGCCCGGGCCTCGAACTCCACGTTCTCCAGGTAGAATTGCCTCTTGATCTCGGCCTTGAATTCCTCCCAAGTGTCGATACGACACAGTCCCATCTCAATGTCGGTTTGACGCCGTCTCCACCAAAGCATGGCAACGTCAGTGAGAAAGAGTAGAACGGTGCTCAACCGAGTAGCGGCGTCATCGACGTGAGCGGAAGAAAAGTATAACTCAATGTTGTATAAGAAATTCTCCAACTCACGTGCATTCCGTGTCCCGTTATATGGCTTCGGCCTTGGAACGTCGACCCGTTGTGGTGCCGGTGCGCGATGCTCGTCCACGCTGGCCACGGCCCGCCGACACACTATTATCTCCTCATTCATGGCCTTAAACTCGTCTTGCATGGCGGCCATGGAAGTCTTAACCGATTGAACTTCGAAATAGATCGAGTTAAGATTAGATAGTACATGTTCCTCTAACGAAGCCAACCGGTCGGCCAAGTCCTTCACATCGACGTCCTCTATGTCTCGGACTCGGTCCACCAGATCTTCGAGCAGTTGGTGCGCTTCGCCCAACGCACCTTCGATCGATGCCACACGATGCTCCAACGTGCAGCCCCTATCCGTCGTTGGATCAACCGACGGCTCGCGAGAAGGCGCACGACCACACCTGGTGCTGGCGCGCGTTTGCCTCTCGTGGGCCGGCGCTGCTCCTTGCTCCGTTGCACTAGAGCCCGACATGCTTGTCTTCGCAACTAAGTCCCCCAAACACCGTTGCAATGATCAACTAAGCGGAAGCCCAGAGCCTTATGGTTCTCCCCGACCGTGGCTCTGATACCACGTGTCACGTACTTAACCTCTTTTCACCGTAGGTTAGCGTCACGTGCGGCCTTGTCAGCTCACTCAGCTCGACAAGTCAGCCTGTCTTTATGCCGATCGTGCTAAAGATGCGACTAAGTGCGAAAGATAGCGAAGAAAGTGAGCGAAAGTGTTTGCTAAGTATAGAAGGCTTTCGAAGCTTTGGAAATTTTCTGACGGATTCGAATGAAAGGATGGTTACATATATATAGGCGTGTTCCACCGACTTAGTTGGTGGGGCCCGCCTAAGCATTTAGCAGATTCTCGACTCTTCTGTTGAAAGAATTAGCGAAACCTATACAACAATAGTAAGGCAGTGAACTTTTCAAGTTCGAGAGAAATCTAGACTATTCTACACTAGTCTACTAGTATCTAGGCTTGTACTATTTACACGTCAGTTCCTCAAAGTTTCCTCATTTGCAAGATGACCACGAAACTTTGGGGTGAGTGTGGGTGTCGTCTGTCTTCGTTTCCGTGTTCGAACGGCTACGTTTTTGCCGTAGCAGCTTTTCGACTCGTTGAGGTGCGGGCCGTGACAATAAGCCATAAAGTACTCCACAATATATCTTCTCAGAAATAGATGAAATAATTATGATTTTTTATATAAAGCTGCTATATCTGTAAATCTAACACTTTGCAATCTACACAAAATTATATTCTTCCTATATGAGCAAATATTTCTTTTGCATTAACACATAGAAGCTGGAAAATTATATACATGCAAGTTTCGCATTTTGGATTTTCCTTATTTGCCTTTATTTAATCAAATTCAATTGATTAATTTTAATGAACAGTAAAAATTAATTAATACCAATCATTTCAATAACCTTTTGTTCGCACAATATATATGAATGAGAAATAAAGTGTCATACACCAAATTACCAAAAAAGTACACTAGTACACAAACTCTAGTGCTAAAATGAAACAAGAGAAAAAGTAGTCACTATAATGTTTTTTTATCGGCGAATAATTAATTTTATTTCAGAATGTGGAGCTACAATTCAAACCATTAAATATACTCTTGGATTCGGGCGTGAATAAACCATTGATCTCAAGTTTATAGAACAAATAAACATTCATTACATTGGCTGACGATGATCACTTCAAGTTGCATTAAGTCTCTTTGATCATATATCTTTACTTTTTCCCCAAAGAAGAATATACATGCCGATGACGACTACAATAGATCCTAATATGTTGTTCAAAACAAATGAAACACAGTAAGAACTATTTCATTATTGTTTGATCAAAAAATAGAAACATTATAAACATTTATATGGTATATAAAATCTTACCTTCCCAGGTAAATTTCTTCGTGCAATACGGCCACATCAAAAATTGCTGCAAAAACTTGTATCAAGGGGCTAAACGCTGAGGTAAAAACCGGGCCTCTTTGTTTAACGCACCATGACATTAATGCGTAACACAATCCTCATCCCACAATACTCTGGATTAATTTGAATGTGAAATTTGACGTGAGAAATCTAATTTATTGTTATAGTATCAGCATAATATAACACAATTAATTAAATGGCTTAAGACTAATTTACGAAAATTTCTTTGTTTATTTTTCAAGGTGCTATAGGTTTGCTAGCTAGCTAGGAGCACTTTTTACTAGGTACAAGATAGAAGATTGTAGAGTAAGTATTATCCTCTTGTAAAAAATGAATAGATCAATTCAATATAACACAAGTATTATCCGCTTTTAAGAAGTTGCGCCAAGTTAAAAATTCGCCCTCCCTCGATTTTTGCCACATTATATTAATTATATCTCTGTATAAAACAGAATACTTTGCAATTGTAATAGGGTGATGCACTTTAATCTTTTTGCGGGAATGGGGCTGTGTAAATTGTCAATTCAATATAACACAAGTTTGAAGTGTCAAAAAACCAACTTTCAGAACTAATAAATGAAAAAATCAATTTAGGAACACAAAGATAAAGTACGTTAAGTGTAAAAAATAATATTGTGGAGAGAATTTAGTACTCACAGCAAATATGACACTCAAAATCTGTAGTTCTCCTCTTAGGATCCAAGTAGAAATATTTCCGTCAGTGACCAAACACAAAATAGCAGATTGAACAGCACTGAACAAGGACATGATCGAAGTACTAGAATAACTGTACGGAAAGTTATTCCCAACTTTTGCCTGTATAAGGAACCATGAAGCCCATGTGACACTTCCTGCGGTTAGAAATAAGGATCCAAGTCCCAATTTTTCTTACTTTTGTGAGTATTTACGACACTTTTAGTACTATGATTAATAATCGGAATCCCTTGATAAAGTGTCAGTATTAAGGCACCTATTACACAAATAAGTGTCCCAAGTATTTTCGCTTTGCCACGGTTGCTCTTCATGTTAATTTTCTCCAACCTGTGACGAGATAATTTCATGAAATTATAATACATAAATAATTAGTTACTCCTAAAATTTATAATAATATAATTGAGAATTTATTAATTACCCAAATGACAAGGCGAGGAGAAAAGTAACTACTGGCACCATGTTTACAAAACCGCATGTGAACGTTGCTGATGTATATAACCAAGGCCCACCAAGAACGTGTACTGTGAGATTGTTAACCTGCATATCAATATAAGCAAATTTATTATTATTAATTACAAAATGGGATATATTCATATATATGATCAATCTATATAATATATATGCTACTTCACATGACGAGTAATTAAAAATTGTTCACAAACATATATATGTATCATGTATATGTTCTCGATTCTTTAGCAAGAATACGAAAAACTAAATGTTAAAAAAAGATTCGATCAGTTCACAAATCAAACACATATATGCATGTTCTCGACTTCCATCTTTTAGGCATTATTTTTTACTTATTTATGGTATTTTTTATCCCTTTGCAGTAGTTATCTAGTTCTTTAATGAAAGACATGTTATTTCTTTTCAAATATTAATTGTAATTATAACCTTTGAAGACATCATTTATTTATTCTTTGTCATGCATGATAATGTTAACAAAATCAACTGAAATTAAAGCCATATATATGTAACTCAGAACATAACCCTAACTTACCCAAGCAGAGCACAGACAAATATCTGGCCAGTAACCAATGCTGTCAGCTTACACCAGCTTTTCCTGCAGTGCAACCATCGAAGTTTTCATATTTAATTTGCAGCTAATTTGCAACTTGCATGCATGGTCCAAAAAACTACCATGTTGTGGTATTAACTTATTATGGAATTAAGGAATGTATAGGATTGAACTAATTTTGCTAGTTAATTTAGAAACTACTACGTGATGTGTATACCTTTCCCAGTAAAAGGCTAATGGGATCAAGATTAACGTAGATACTGCTTGTCTATATGTAATTTTGTTCTATTTTTCTAGTGAGGAACTACTCGTTCTGAATACAAGTCCCAATAATATGGTAAGCTTTATATATAGTGGAGTTACGTTGGCTTTGATTTGTATAAAAGAGTTCTCAATATGTAAATGCATGTACTTGTGTGTGTGTGTGGGTGTGTGTGGGCTTTATGCTTCTATAGCTAAAGGATTCTATTTGTCTGGCGGAGGTGTTTCGTTTAATTTACAGTAATCTTTAAAGAATTAATAAAGTAATCGATGTTTTTCTGTAAACTAGCTTCATTTGAGATTTGAGATTTGGGAGTTAATGCAAGTCTTCTTTGCGGTAGGTCCAATAAAATATGTAACTTTATATGATATGTCGTCACTCGTCATTGAAAAAATTAAGATAAACGTACTTTTGAAAATGGATTTTCTTTCGTTTTTTAAAGAGTGGAAAAACATATATATGAACTTGAGCCCCTGTCAAACAAACGCGCATTCAATGCGTGGGGCCCAGTATTTTTTAAAAAGCAAATTGAAAGCATTGGACGAGATTGTGTCCGTAAAGACGTAAGCATACGTACGCCTCACGAATAATAGTACGTATTAGTTTTACAGTGTGTTGATCCCCTTAATATAGAAAAGGCAATAAATTGTGTATTTTTTAGTATCATACTAACTATCAACTTATTTCGTCCACCCTACAAAGTGGCGATGGTGTTAAGAAAGTAATAACAATCATAAAATAGAAAAACTGAGCAAAACAAATCATAGAATAGAAAAAACAATAAATAAATGTTATTTTGTGAACAAGAAGGAATAAAATAAATAAGTCATTATTATTCAAATATAAATCAAATAAATGTGCATACCCCTTCAAAGTTCAACCAACAATCATTCAATTTATTCTCAATAAAGCATAAAAGTAATTATTGTTATCCTACATAATTTCTCAATTTAAAAACTTGAAACTAACTCTAAAAATCTGTATATAACTATATCACTGCAAAAAGTATTAGTTATCTTTAAAAAAGGGAATGTAATTCCTTTTCCAACTCAATAAGTATAAGAACTTACTCTCTTTTTTCAAAACTTTTGCAAAGCGTAGGCTTTTTGTCCAAGGCATAAAAATCGTAAGAAGCGCACCTAGAACTTAAACCTCGACATTTGTGTACGCTTAGTAACACTAACGCCTTAAACATGCACCTTGAAGTATTTTTGTCCGTTTTTGCTTCAAGGTGAGCCTTTCAAACGATTTTTAAAACACTAATGTGGCGTAATAACTCAATTCAAATAAAATATTCTAAAGTTTGAATTTGATTGGCACCCTGTTATCAAAAATATTGCTAGATCAAACGAGGCGTGTTAGAGATTATAGATAAATCTCTTCTAATTTACAATAGAATTAACATCTCGTCCTTTAAGTATTAATTCTTTGTCGTTCAATGGGTATATTGAAGGTGATAATGAGGTTGTATTATGTTATACCATATTTTGATCGTATTACGTGGCATCAATCAAGGGAGGATACTCTGTCAATGAAGACGCGAAGAAAGATGTGTTTAATCAAACCAAGCAATTTTATCTCTAAACTATCTCTAATTCAGTCTCTAAGTTAGAGACAAGATTAGAGATAGTGCAAAGTTATGTCTAAAACTATCTCTAACTCTAAATTCACCCACATAACTTGAGTTAGAGACAGACTTAGACACAACCCAAGAGACAGACTTAGACACAACCCAAGACATAGACGTGATTGGTGCAATCAATAGAGGATTTAGTGGCATGATTAGTGGAGTCAATCCACTATATATACCACCAACCTCAACCACAAAAGGACATCATTTTTACTCATGAAAAACTAGAGCGCACACCTATATCTCTAATCCTATCTTTAGTTACAAGTATTGCGTTATCTCTAATCTTGTATCTTGAGCATAAATAGGAAATTAGAGACATAGAGCTGTTTCGAGATACAATTCGAGACAGAGCGCCCCACCTATATCTCTAATCCTCTCTCTAGTTACAAGTCTTGAGTTGTCTCTAATCTTGTCTCTTGAGCCTAAAGGGGATATTAGAGACATAGAGTTGTTTCGAGATACAATTCGAGACAGAGCGCACACCTATATCTCTAATCATATCTCTAGTTACAAGTATTGAGTTATCTATAATTTTGTCTCTTGAGCATAAATAGGAAATTAGAGACATAGAGCTGTTTCGAGATACAATTCGAGATAGACAGATAGCCTTGGTTTAGCAATACTCACTATAAACACAATTCAATACACTTTCAGAGATTCAATTAGACACACTTTTGGAGGCTTGATTAGATAGAACATTCAACAAGCTTTCTTAAGCTTTCTCATCAGAGATAATTTCTGCGCATCCCATCCGACTTGTTCGGTCCGACAACATCTCATCTGACAATGTTGGCCCAATAAGCTACGAGCCCAACATACGACATGCCCATTCAGCACGACTCATTATTCTGACCCGCAATAATGGCCTCCATAAAGAAACAATGAACCACTTTGACTTGATTCCCTATACGGGATACGTAGGCAGCTTGACCCAGCCTAAGTTCAGTCCGAAATCAACAAATCCAAGTTCAGGTATGGTGTTTTTAGTGTAGGTTTCTCGAACTCAAAGTTAGCTTGGGACCAATCAGGAGCTCGGGTTAGTCTGACGTGGAGTGACTAATCAGTACATAAAATTACCCTGCATCATATTAAATAATTTGTAGGTTTGTGACTTCATGTTTCACCTTTCTATTATATGTGGGGTGATAATTTGCAGCTACACCAAGTGAGTATTGCGAGTTACGCACTGAAAACTGAAGTCCCCACGTAAGTCACTTCGATTACGTTCCAAAATTATGGTTGTCAATAATTATTAATGAAATATATATATATATATATATATATATATATATATATATAAATTCTTTATCCTTTATGTATATTACTTTAATGTGCAAAACAAAGGGTTTAATAATAGCTTGATAGTCGTGAAAAATGTTTATCCCCAAAAGATATTTAGACCAGTTTAACCAATTTTTAAGAACGCACACAATATGTTACTAATTTATTTTTCACAAAGAGATAATTTGTCAACTTGCATAACACAAGGAGTAATTTGCCAAACAAAATCTGTATTGTTTTTACTCTTACAAATACAAAAAACTAAACATATTATATTATAAATCTTAAATTACATTTCTCTTGAACATACATGCATTCTTAATTACATTTCCCTTGGAAAATATATGTGTGATATTTATAAGCATTTTGGAAGCTTCTTCATTTCTACATATACCCGCCTTATGTATGATTGTATCAGATTCCTGACCAGTGCATATTACGTCTTTTCAATGTTTATATATAAGCCAAAAATACTGGGGTGTTTTTTCTATCAATCAAAATATAGGTTTTGAAAGTATGTGATATTTCCTAATTCCAAATCCACAAGTTTTGTCATTTTATATTCTAAATTCATTAAATTGCTCTTAAATTACCAAAAAAAGAGAGCATAAATTGCTTTAAAATAAATGGCCACTCACACACCAGAAAAAAGAACGTTATATTCCTAATTTGTGTGGTTGGTTAATAAGTATGAATCAAACAAGTACCACTTTGTTTAGTTCATTTCGGTTAAGACACGGCTTTAGTTTAGTGTTCTAATTCATACCGCTTTTCAAGACTTTCATCTTTATTTTTGGTCCTCGTACTTTATATGTTTACACTAGATGTGAGCATAAAGGATTTTCTAGAATCTTTTTACCGACGTATATTACATCGATTAATTTAGCACAAATGTTAATATTTCTTAAAACGTTATAATATGGTATATTCTCATGTTATATTGCCTATTCAACGTAGATATATTATATTTCATTTTTTGTGAACGACGTTTAATAGGCCAATATTTAAAGCGGTGAAACATTATTGGTGAGTAGGGAAACTTTTAAACTCGAAATAATGTGATTTTGCAAGAGTAAATGAGAGATATTTCTTTATAAAAAGAATCAAACATATGAGAAAAAAAAATATGATGGCTCTGTTTTGTGACGTTTGATTAATCGATCTGTCCGAAATGCAGCTGGCACTCCAAAATTTTGGGGTCCATAATATTCTTGGTTTTACTTTATTAAGCTTTATAATTGTAATTAAACCTACATCTTCAAGCCATTTTTTACTTGAGAAGACTCAAATGAAATTAAAATGTAATCAAAGAGGTAGTGAACTCCTAATATAATTTCAGGATATGTAAATGCATACATACATATGTTTTTTTTTTTTGATCAGCAAGAAAAGAATTTATTCGAAGGAGGTATGAGAAATACCTCAAGCGCAAACACCAAATTTTAGATCTTACAATAGAGGGGAGAACTAGACCATTCAAAAAAAGAATAAGAGAAAAAATGATTACATGATTTAGCCCATGTCCACGTTCTAATTTTGATGGTGTCGAGCATCCCCGTATTGCAATCATCCCTCCCATTGAAGAGAACATCATTCCTAGTCAACCAAACACACCAAATTGTAAAATACCAAACAAGTCGGAGATCCAGATTCTTATTAGTCAGATCCACTAAACCAAAAAACTGCTCCATGTGAGATTTATGATTCCCAGAAAAAGCTGTTTGCACTCCAATCCATTTGCAAATATTCATCCAAAGATGATAAGTTTTGTGGCAAGAGAAAAAGAGATGGTAAGTATCTTCATTTTCGAGTCCACACCGAATGCATCTCACTTGATCATCGGATATAGCCAACCCTCTGCAAAGGAGATTAGATTTTGTTGGCACTTTGTCAAGAATTATTCTCCACCCAAAAGCTTTGATCTTCATTGGAATCTTAGCACTCCAGAAAGTTCTGAAAAAAGGATCAGGAGCATCATTCTCAGCATCGGAGATGATTTTATAAGCGGATTTAACCGAAAAATAGCCATTTGGTTCTTTGCTCCAAATCCACTTATCTGGGTGACCGGCTGGAAAAAAAATTCTGAGAGCTTCAGTCATTTGACTAAGCAAGGTCTTTTCCCATTCGAAAAGAGGGCGCCTCCAAACCCAATTCCAATCCCAGCCATTGTTCGTCATCACACCTTTATCACGGATAGTAATGTCTTTATCCAAAGCCACTGCAAACAGTCTGGGAAAAGAAACAAAAAAGGATGTTCCCCAAGACACTTATCAGTCCAGAATTTAGTGAGGTTGCCATCCCTCACCTTTCTTTTAATCCCAGCCAAAAACCAATCATTATTAGAATTTCTATCATCTCCATACATCAGATCCCTCCACCACAAAGAAAAATGTTTCTGATTACTGCCTCTATTATTCCATCCCGATATATTTACAGATGCTCCATATTTAGCCACAAGTATTTTCCTCCAAATACTTTCTTCTTCCTAGACAATTCTCCATTTCCATTTCGAGAGTAAGGCCAAATTGAAGTATTCCATATTTTTTATCCCGAGACCACTCGTATCCAAATCTTTACAAACTTGTTGCCAATTAACCCAACAGATTTTCCTATTATCACTAGCCCCACCCTAGAGAAGTCGTCGCTGAATCGCAGCAATAGCTTTGAGGACTTTCTTCGGAGCTTTATAAACGGAGAAAAAATAAAGCGGAATACCAACAAGGACAGACTTGGTGAGAACAGCTCTCCCACCAAATGAGATATAAGCACCACTTCTTAAAGATAAGCTCTTTTCCATTCCTCGCAGCACCAGATTCCAAGTGTTTGATCTTCTCGGGTTGGCACCCACTGGAATTCCAAGGTATCTAAAGGGGACCTTTTCAATTTTGCAATTGAGAATATCAGCAAATTCATAGATCACTTCCTCTTCAATGTTGAGTCCAATAAGACTACTTTTGAAGAAATTGACTTTAAGTCCCAAAATAAGCTCGAACAACTTGAGAATGGATTGAAACGCTTCGATATTACTTTGGGAACATTCAGCAAACATAATCATATCATCAGCGTATTGCAAATGAGTGATTTCAAGGTTATCACTCCCAATTTTGATCCCTTTCATCAGATCCTTATGTTTTGCTACCTTAATAATACCGATGAGTCCTTCTGCCACGATGAGAAATAGAAGGGGAGAGAGGGGATCTCCCTGTCGCAATCCACGTGAAATCTGGAATTAATCAGTGGGGCTCCCATTCACAAGGACAGAAACCAAGCCAAAGCTCAAACATGATCGAATCCATTTTCGCCAAGTATCATTAAAGTCCATTTTGGCCATCATATCATCTAAACATCCCCAACTAACGCTATCGAATGCTTTCTCGAAATCCACTTTAAACAACAAAATCTTTTTTTTATTCCTGACAGCCTCATCAATGATTTCGTTGGTGGAAAGAATGCAATCCAGAATATTATTCCCCTTAAGGAATGCTGATTGCTTAGGTTCAATGATGTCATGAATCACCTTCCCAAGTCTGATTGCGAGGATCTTCGCTAAAATCTTGTAAACACTGCTAATTAAGGAAATCGGACGGTAATCTCCAAGACTCTCTGGGTTAACTTTATTTCGGAATAAGCATAATGAACGAAGTGTTAACACCACGGGACAAGGATCCAGTCGTGTAGAAATCCGAGATAAATTTCATGATATCAAGTTTGAGAATATGCCAAAACTTTTTGAAAAACTTCAGGTTATAGCCATCAGGGCCTGGACACTTTGAACCATCACAAGCCCAAAGTGCTGCTTTAACTTCTTCTTCCGAGAATGGTCTGGTCAGATTTTCATTAGCCTCCTGACTAATCTTCCTGAATTCAATCAAACCAAGAGTGCGGCGTGAACTGTGGTTTTCAATGAATTGATTGGCAAAGTGGTCTTTAATTCCTTTTCTCACCTCATCGACATCTTCTGTCCAGGAGTCATTCACCATAATTCCTTTAACCTCGTTGAAAAGTTTCCTCTTTGCAATGCTTTGATGGAAGTAGCTCGTATTTGCATCACCCTCCTTTAGCCAAAGCGACCTAGCTCTTTTGATGTAAAAAGCTCTCCTTTTGTCTGAAGGCCTGCCACAAATCACAAAAAAAATTCTTTTCTCAAGGTAATATCCTGATCAGAGAGCTGCCCCATCTCTCCTTTGATGTCATATTCTGCAATACTCTTTTTTGCATCTTCGATTCTCACATCAATATTACCAAAGACTCTTGTATTCCACTCCTTAAGAGCAACCTTGAGTTTATTTGAGTTTTTCTTTCAGAATGTAGTCGCCTTTGCCCTCAAAAGCAAGCTTCTCCCACTGATCACACACAAATGGAAAAAATCTTTATGTGTCACCCAACAGTCCATGAATCTAAACGGTTTTGGCCCCCATTCCGTAAATCCGGCACAAGAGTCACATGACAATGATCGGACAAAGACCTTGCATGTACCTTCTGAATCAGGTTACTCCACTCATCAATCCATTCTTCCGAAAGTAAAAATCGATCCAATCTACTCATGCAAGAGCCATCAGACTTATACCAAAGTAAACTTGCATCCAACCGAGGAATGTCGACAACTCCCATTTCTGAGACAAAGTTGTTAAATTCAGAAATCTCTGCATCGTAACCATGAGTATTAGCGTGCCCTCTTCTTTTATCAGGCGCCAAAATAGCGTTAAAATCACCAAAAAGACAAATATTTATCGCATTGCTCTGATTACGAATATCAATTAAGGTAGCCCAAAGACTTCTCTTTTCCGCTAACGAACATGAGGATTAAATATTGAAAATAAGACATCGGCTATCCGAAAGCCTCCAGTGACCCATAACTAAAATAAAGTTGTCGCCACACCACGAATTCTCCAGAATGATTGAGCCCTTGTTCCATATTGTGATCATCCCCCCCAGATAATCCCACAGAATCCTTAACAACCTAACCACACTCTTGATTACCCCAAAGAGCAAAAACGTCTTTCTGACTAAAAGATTCTAACTTAGTCTCCTGCAAACCAAGCATATCCAAATTAAATTTCCTAACAAATCCCCTGATTTCACTTTTCTTCTCCCTTCTCCCACACCCTCTAGCATTGTAGGACATCAAATTCATTATTCATCCTCTCTGCTCCTTCCCAAGTTTCTGACTCGTTGAATATAAGATGGTTTATCTCTTTTCTATAAGTTCTCCAACTTTTCAATTATTCCCTCCTCATCATCTTGATACGCAATTCCCAACTTTTTTCCAAAACTCCAAGTATCTATAGCTTCCTCCCTTCTGTTTTTTCTCAGAATCAAACGATTTCGAGCTGATATTTCTTTATCGTTCACGGGAATATGAAAGGGCCAGTTTTCAGAGTTACCTTTATGAAGTGACGACTCATATGTATATAATATATGTATATATATAGACATAAATATAAATAATTTCTTAACGGCACATGCACTAATAATATAAAACTTATGGAAAAATGCAGACCACCCCTTAGCTTCCAGCTGTTTTGCACTTTGTCCCTACCTTTGTATTCCGTCTAACGTTACCTTCCTTCCCCGAAACGGGAATATTCCATCAAAAAACGAATATTTCGTTACATTTTGACACGCACGCCTCACGTGGAGGGGCATTTTTTACGAAATATTCGTATTTTGTTTTACGAAATATTCATTTTTTACGGTCATGCTACGTCGGCGGGGGGGGGGGGGGGGGGGGGTAACGTTGAACGGAATACAAAGCTAGCTAGGGGGCAAAGTGCAAAACGGCCGGAAGCTAAGGTGTGGTCTGCTTTTTTCCCTAAAACTTATTTTCAAGTACGATCGTCGATCACTGTATGAAACTGATCAACAGCTCCATACCCTACATATCTCTTACTTAGCAACTTCTGTTTCTTGAAATGGTATTCTTGCAAAATCTTATGACCATTAATGATATGTTTCGTGTAGATTAACGTCTAGTTATTGTACCCCAATGAAATTATTGGTGAAAATTGGGATTATTGTCTAATTTGTCAATTAGCGTGTCCAACGCTAGCCGACCTCATTAATTATTGAGTTGTTTTGTCATGTGTACAATGACTTTCAAAAAGGACTCCTAAGTAATATGTGGCGCAAGCGCGCCATTGTTTGAATTATTCCTTTGTAACATTTTTTTTTAACACAAGCATTCCCTTGTAACTTTTGAGTTGTGATGTTGTTGTGTCTTTTTTTTGAACACAAACATTCCCTTGTAAAATGAATTAATATATAGTAATATTCAATGATACATTTCTTAATGAAAGATCTTGGATCTATATTACTTGGCTATGAGTACAGTTAAACGTGGCAATAATTACAACTGTAAACGAAAGTAATACCAATTTTAGTTCTTTAAACTTAGAAATCAGTTTTACTGTTGCAATTATAAACCTTTGAAACAGTTAAACGACTTACTTGGATGGGGTCAATGGGCGATCATGAAGGCCCATGGCCTAGGCTGGCGACTATCATTGCACTTTGAAAGGGCGCCCGCTTAAGATCGGCCCAAGTGGTCGAGTCTACATCATAATTCGTTGAAACAGTTAAACGATAGCAGTAAAGAACACAAGGATTTTAACGTGGTTCGGTCCAAATGGTCCTAGTCTACGGGATTTTCACCCAAAATTTGTGACTCACATAATATACCTACTTAAGGATTACAACCTTAGGAATTACTTCAACATAGAACTAGACTACTGCCATTTTACTATTGCAATACCTAAGCATTAACTCTATTCAGTATACTTCTTTGACTCGGAGAACTTCAAGATTACTCAAAACTCATTTGACAAGAAGTCCTCTTACTAAAATACTTTAACTCGATATAGGATGAATGATACAAATTATCTTTCAAAGTTTGTCCTCTAAAGTGTCGAGTGTCCTCCTTATATACGCATAGGCAAAATCTCTGCATATGTTCAGTTGCAATCCTAGCATATCTTCGTTCTTTATCTGATAGGCTCGGCAATTCTCCTATTGCAATCCACGCAGATCTTCTTGCTTTATCTAGTATATTCTCCAAGATATCTTGAATATATCCAATGTACATGCATATTAAATATGTCTAGATACATAATAAGGAGATATGATTAATATCTTAATCATCAAGGAAGTTAATCAAATAAGATAAGAAAATATCCTTTTAAGATAAGGTAAGTTTAATTATATAAACATGATAACTACCATCAATATAAGATTAACTTGTCTTATGTTAAAACGTATTGGACAACCCTTATTTATATAATTCTTATTGCATATTTATTGGTTTTAGTATTGTTACAAGTTTTTCTAGGATTTTATCGAGTCAACACGAAATAAAGCTAAAATAGGCCAAATTGGATGTTTTTGGAGACAACCGATTCGAGACACTACTTTGGGACTTTTAGGCGCTATTGAAGTGCTACTGAATGAAATGGATTGGACGGCCCTTAAAAGAGTTTAACAATACTTAAAAGGCACTAGCTCTCACGGTCTGCTCTTACGTCGCTCTTTCGATCTTCGGCTCACGACATTCTCTGGTGTTGGTTGGGTCGGGGATGTCTCTTCCACTGCCTCTACTTCGTCAGATATGGTCTTTCTTGGCGACAACCTGATCTCGTGGTCCTCACATCTTCAACGCGTAATTTCTCGTTCATTGATCGAATCCGAGTATCGTGCTCTGGCCAGCGTAGCGGTTGAGATTCGATGGCTCCAACATCTTCTTGGTGAGCTTGGTTTTGTATTACCGCTCTTTCTCAAATTTTGTGTGATAACTTAGGTGCTCTCGTCTCTCGCTTCATCTGATGCTCTACTCTCGCATGAAATATATCTATGTTGACCTTTACTTTCTTTGTGATCTCGTCAACAAAGGTTCTCTCAATGTTTCGTACATTAACACGATGGATCAGCTCGCAATCTTCTCACAAAACCGTTACCTCATGCAAGGTTTTTGTTACTTCGTTCCAAAATAGCCATGACCAATGACACATCAATTTTGCAGGGGTGTATTAGAGATATTCCTTAGTTTATATTTTATTGAATATCCTCATTGTAATTATCTATTAGAAATGTGTAACACTCATTCATAAGTCTTTTATCTTGCTACATGTATCGCATCCTCTCAAATTCCTACCTAAGAACCTAATGTAATTATTCTTTACCTTTTTGAAAAAAGAACCTAATGTAACTATAAAAATGCAAAATTTGATAAAACAACAAGAACTATAGCAAGGGAAAAATTAAAACTAGCAAACGCATAGATTCAGCTAAAATAAAACGATATTTGATTGAATAATTTAAGAGATAGCCTACATTATGTTTTAAAGGAAAGTTCTATCGTACAACTATTAGACCTCCTTTGCTTGGTGGCTCCGAGTGCTGGGCTTTTAAGCAGTCATGCACAAAACATGAACATATGAAAGATGCAAATGTTACGGTGGATGTGCAGTAACACCAGGAGAGACAAGGTACACAATTAAGATATTCTGCTTAAATTGGATGTGGTGCTCATCGACGAGGAGATGCGAGAAAACCGCCTAAGATGATTTAAGCATGTTAAACCTCGATCCATTGATGCACTGGTACAACGCGTTGAAGATCTCGACTTGGGGCGTACGACTAGAGGTCTTGGGAGACCAAAAAAGACGTGAATTGAGGTCATACGAAACGATATGTAGCTTAGAGACATAAACGAAGATATACTTCTCAATCAAAACGAATAGAGACAGAGGATTCATGTTCAAGACTTGACTTAATTCTTCATGGTACATATAGCATACCCAGTTTATTAGAATTACAGTCTTGGGTGTTGTTGTTGTTGTATAACCTACATTGTATTGTAATACAAGAAGGGAGAAAAGATGGAAAAATGAGGGTCACTTAGTTCAGTAAAGATCAAATCATAATGGCGCACAACAATGGGAATTTGTTCTAACAACAATGGGAATTTGTTCTATAATGAACCATCTAAAGCGAGTTGTTGAATGCAAAAGTCCCTATAACGTAAGGCCTTGAACGTAAAAGTTCTTATAGTTAGTAAAGTACACAAATGACTTTGACCTTAATAAGCTTTTGAAAAAAAGTTAATAGTTTGAGCAAAGTATATGAGAATTTTCGAATATATATCCTTTTATTGAAGAGATTTTATACCATGTATAAGAGTAGGGCGGTCCCAATTAGACCATTAACTCTGCAGCTTGTACATTCATAAGGAGGCTAGTTATGCTCATAAAGTGGACAAACGAGGCTCGGAGAGTCAATTATGTTTGTCTTTGGTGCCTAGTAAATTTTCCTTTTGTCTCATGCGAGGATGATGTCTACGAGGATGGCGTTCCATGGTTGTAAATTCTTTTGTGAGGGACTGAGAATATAATGATCGAGCAATCAATTGATGTCGACTGCTTATGGTTAAGATAGAAGAGTATGTTTGTTGCAGAGATATGAATAGAGCCTTAAGGAAGAGCATTAAAAGGTAGATAATAATGAGTATAACTGCATGAAAACCCAGATTTCGATGGCAAAAGGGTGGCAACACCGCGAGAGTCTAGTCTTCAAGTTTCGAGATGCAGAGGTTCAAGCATTCAGTTTCATCAATTGCTTTCATTATGGATCAAGTCAGTGCATTCTATTATCTTTAAAAAGTGAAGTGGAAGATTTAACATTAGGTTGAGAAAGGGCAAGCAACCGAGCAAGCATATAATGTTTTTTTTTCTTAATGAATAAATCCATAATGATTGATAAAATCAGTTTGAAACGCTAAAGATCACTTAAGGCCCAAGTAATAATAAACGGTGAGACGCATTGAGAAAATCGGCCCAGACAATCGGAAACTCAATAACATGTGAGATATTGTTTCATTCCCTTCTTTATTTATACACAACTGTTAAATACATATTTACGAAGTTTAAAGTGCATAAGATACTCGACCCTTCAAAAGAAAAAGCATAAGATACTCTACAATATACTCTCATAAATAATTATAAAATTTTGTATAAGTTTCTATATTTATAAATATAACAGTTTTCAATCTATACAAAGTTATGTTCTTCGTTGATTATATTAGCAAATAACATTTTCTTTTGCATCAACCATAGAAGGAAAATTATATACATGCAAGTTTCTCCTTCTGGATTTTACTTATTACATTTATTTGATCAAATTCATTTGATTAAATTTTAATAACCAATAAAAAATAATTAATACCGATCATTTCGAGGATAAAATATTATATATAGACCTTGTTTCTAACAATATGAATATATATATATATATATATATATATATAAAATATATAAAGTCTTATAAGGAGTTACTATAATATATATTACAGAGCTACACAACAATTAAATACTCTTGGATTCGCGCGTAAAGAAACCATGCATTGATCTCAAGTATTTAGAACAAATAAACATTACATTGCCTGGTAATCAGTACTTCAAGTTGCAAAGTTTCTTTACTCATCTTTGTTTTTGCCCCAAAGAAGAATATACATGCCAATGACGACCACGATAGATCCTAAAATGCTGTTCAAAACAAATAAACGCGGTAAGAACTATTTCATTATTATTTGATCGAAAAATAGAAACAGTATAAGCAATTGTACGATAGATAAATTCTCACCTTCCAAGGTAAATTTCTTCGTGCAATACGGCCACGTCAAAAATAGCTGCAAAAACTTGTATCAAGGGGCTAAATGCTGAGGTAAAAACGGGGCCCCTTTGTTTAACGCACCATGACATTAATGCGTAACACAACCCTGATCCCACGATACCCTGGATTAATTTGAATGTGAATTTTGACATGAGAAATCTAAATATGGTTATGGCTTCTGCATTATATTGCTACTGATCTTACACACACACAACACACACACACACACACACACACACACATATATATATATATATATATATATATATATATAATAGAGATAAAAGCATCAAGCCCCCAACCTATAGGCTCTTTTTGACTTTGCCCCTTAAACTTTTTTTTTGTCCACGATAGTCCTTCAGATACTAGTGCTAATTGCACCGTGGCACTTTAACGACCAAAACCACCCAAAATATTCTTTTTAGATTCTTTCACGTGACCAGCACATGTCATCCATGAGGGTATTTTCGTCCGTAAAATTTGTTTGAAAATCATGTATGTTGAAATTATGTGCAACATACCCCCGATCTATGTAGAATAATTAAAATATCAAATTGTTAAAAGTAGGCTTCAAACCCACAACATCTTACATGAGTCTCGAGCTTTATACCACTCGGCTATTATGATATTGTTGAAATGTATTATTTTTTAATTATAATTGCAATTCAGTATATAAATGTCAAATAGTAAAGTCACATCATAAATATTTTAGTAAATCCATATTTGTAAAATATTTAAGTAAGTTAATGTTTTAGTTTAATATTTTGGTAAATCGCTTTTTTGATAATTAAAAATCAAAATTTTCGTAAAATATTCGAGTAAATCAATATTTTATTAAATATATACTTAGGTAAATGAATATTTTTAAAACATTTTGTAATAAACCAATATCTTATTAAATAAATATTTTAGTAAAATATTTTAGTGAATGAATATTTTGACAAAATATTTTAGTAAACCGTAAATCATGATTTTTGTAAAATATTTTAATAAATCAATATTTTATTAAATCAATATTTTAGTATAGAAATATATAATTAAAAAGTAATACATTTTTAAACAAAATCATGATGGTCGAGTGGTGTAGAGGCCCAAACTCAAGTAAGAGGGTGTGGGTTCGAATCCTAATTTTGACAATTTGATATTTAATTATTCTACATATACCACGGGGTATGTCGCACATAATTTCATAGGTTGGGGGGGGTTAAAACATACATGATTTTCAAAAAACAAATATGGACGAAAATACCTTTTCGCCGGCACGTGAAGAGAATATTTTGGGCGTATTTGGTCGCTAAAGCGTCGAGGGGCAATTCGCACAAGTAGGCAAAGGTGAATGACTATAGTGGTCGAAAAAAAAGTTTAAGAGGCAAGGTGAAAAAGAGCCCATAGGTTGGGGGGGCTTGGTACTTTTATCCCATTATAATAATAGGTATAAAAGCATCAAGCCTCCTGAACTATGCATGTTTTTCGATTTGCCCCTTTAACAAATTTAATAAGCACTTTGCCCCCTAAACTATGCACATTTGTGCGATTTGCCCCCTCAGTGCATTTTGGCCATTTTTTCGCCGTAATACCCCCCCCCCCCCCCCTATCCGACTCATATGTGTTGTATTAGATGTATTTTAATAGTTGATGACAAAAAGTATGGAAAAAACACCTCGAACAGGGAGTATTCCGACCAAAAATTGTCGGGAACATGATTTGCCCCTTCAGTGTATTTCGGCCATTTTTGGCCGGAATATTCTCCCTACCCAACTCACACGTGTTCTACTAGATGTATTTTTGTAGTTTATGACAAAAAGTAGGCGAAAAAACACTTCGAACGGATAAAATTTCGGTCGAAAATGCACTGAAGGGGAAAATCGCACAAATGTGCATAGTTTAGGGGGCAAAGTGCTTATTAAATTTGTTAAATGGGCAAATTGCAAAAACATGTATAGTACAGAGAGTTTGATACTTTTATCCCTATAATATATAACACAATAAAAGGGCTTAAGACCTATAATAAACGACACTTCAAAAAATCAACATGTGTCCGTATATTGTCGGCGTGTGGGTCACGCCTATGGTAGAAATTTGCTTACAAATTCATGTAGTATATGTGGTGTCCGTGTCACCGTGTTAGTATATGTGCATCACAGTTTAAGACTATTTTTTTGTAAATTTCTTTGTTTGCCAAGTTGCTATGTGCATGGCATTTTTCGTTAGATGCAAGATACATATGATTGTAAAGTATTACCTTGTAAAAATTGAATAGATGAAACTAGCTCTCGTGGTTTTAAAACTTTGCTCACAGTTTAAAATCCATCCATCACTCGATTTTTGCCACGTGAGTTAACTTTTGTATAAACAGAATATTTTGCAATAATATATTTAGTAGGGTAATGTACCTTTTGTTTATGCGGGGATGGGGCTGTGTAAATTGTCAATTCAACATAAGATAAGATTGTGGTGTCAAAAAAGCCCACTTTCAGAACTAAATGAAATAAGCAATTTGTAACAGAATTATAGATCATCAACATATGTAAAGTGGAAAAAAGAATATTGTGGAGAAAAATTAGTACTCACAGCAAATATGACACTCAAAATCTGTAGTTCTCCTTTGAGGATCCAAGTAGAAATATTTCTGTCCGTAATCAAACACAAAATAGCGGATTGGACAGCACTGAACAAGGACATGATTGATGTACTAGAATAGCTGTAAGGATAATTCTTCCCAACTTTTGCTTGTATAAGGAACCATGAAGCATATGCGACACTTCCTGCGGTTAGAAATAAGGATCCAAGTCCCCAATTTTTCTTACTTTTGTGATTATTCACGTCACTTTTAGTACTATGATTAATAATCGGCATCCCTTGATAAAGCGTCAGTATTAAGGCCCCGACGACACAAATAAGTGTCCCAAGTATTTTCGCTTTGCCACGGTTGCTCTTCATGTTAATTTTCTCCAACCTGTGACGAGATAAATTTATCAAACTATAATTTATAGATAATTAGTTACTCATAAAATTTATAATGATTGAGAGTTAATTTAGTTATTTACCCGAATGGCAAGGCGAGGACAAAAGTAACTACCGGCACCATGTTTACAAAACCGCATGTGAACGTTGCTGATGTGTAACCAAGGCCGACCAAAAACGTGTATTGTGAGAGCGTTAACCTGTATATGAATATGTAAATTATTCTAGTATTGTTAACTAAATTATGGAATATAATCGAACTATATAGTATTTGCTACTTGAATAGGATCTTATACTCTAAGTTGTGGTTTAAATTGTGAGAGAATTCTAGAATATTTGTGTTACATCACATGCATGCCGTATAAATGATTCGAAATGTTGGCAAACAAAACTTTATATGTATATTCGCGATTCTCTAGCAAGAATAAGAAAAGTTAAAAGCTGAAAAACATAACATATATCATATTTCTCAGTTTTACTCAAACAAGAAAGTCCCACTACAAGATTATCAAAAAAAAAAAAAAAAGTCCCACTACAAGTACTTTTCACATAATTGTTCCATTCCATATACCCCTTTTCAGAAGTGGGGGGGCGGATCATTACAGATTGTGATCAAATGAGTCCGTCACTAGACAAATGAATGATTATGGGTCTTTTCGTTTTCAACGAATTACTAGCCGAATGTGATTAAGGAATCGGACAAATGAACAAAACAAATCGCTTGGTATCGTAATCCTAGAGATTATTTGTCTTAGATAGACTATCTTTATGACCTGGTCTTTCTTTGGAGATATGAAATTAATTGATGTAGTGCCTTGAGCATGGCTTATGCTCCAATTTATATATACTTGCCTTTCAAAAAGAAGAAGAAAGAAAAAAAACCCGCTTCGCCATATGATCCATGCACACTTTCAGGCAACTCTCATCTTTTAGGCCATCCCCTAGACATTTTTACTATTTATGGTATTTTTCATTTTTGTCATATCGCTTTATACAAATATTTTATTTTTTTACGAACTATACAATATTTGAATTTATTAAAGTTTTTGGTTGGAAAACCATTTCAGACATCAATTGTTGATAGTAGATTAAAGTTTTTTGTGAAAAATTCTCCATCTTTGTGGTTTATTCCTCTTTACTATATATAGGCCCCAGTTATGCCGCCAACTTACCCGAGCAGAGCACAGACGAAAATCTGCCCTATAACCAATGATGTCACCTTACACCAGCTTTTCCTGCATTTCACATGGAAATTATTACATTTAATTTATTTATTTTTTTGGTAAAAATTATTACAATAGCACCTTCGCAATTCGCATGCATGCTCCAAAAACTAACATACTAATATAAGGGATTAAAGAATGTATAGAAGTGAACTAATTAGTTCATTGTGCTAATATAAATTACGTACCTTTCCCAGTAAAAGGCTAATGGGATCAAGATTAAGATAGATACTACTTGTCTGTATGTGACGATGATCAAATGGTTCACCCCTTCATCCAGTGCTTTCTTAAATAAAACGTTTATTACACCAAGGCAAAATTGAACTGCCACCATTGCAGTAACAGGCTTCCACTTTTCAACACATGAATCCATTTTTTTTTATGTACTTATAATTAAACAACTTATATGTATCTAAGGGTTTAGCTTAATTCTATTTCTAGTAAGGAGCTACTTTCATAGATTTACATGTCCCAATATGGTAAGCTTTATATATAGTGGAGCTGGGATTGTAGAGAAAAGTGCTTAATATATAAAATGCATGTATCTCTGTGTGTGTGCGCTTTATTTGAATGCTTCTACTAGAGTACTTTATAGCTAAAGGATGCTATTTTTCTGGCGTGGATTTTGCTGTCAATTTACAGTAATCTTTAAGGAATAAAGTAATAATCGATGCTTTTTCTAGCTATAAACTAGCTTGATTTGAGATTTGAGATTTGGGAGTTAATGTAAGTCTTTTTTGCGGTAGGTCCAATTATATACGTAATTTTATATGATATATGTCGCGTACGTCATTGAAGAATTTAAGATAATCGTACTTTTGAAAATGAATTTTCTTTCCTTTTCTTTTCTTTTTTAAAGAGTGAAAAAACATATAGATAAACCTGAGTCCCTGTCATGCAAACGAGCATTCAATGCATGTAGCGGAATAGCTCAAGTCAAATAAAATGTTCCAAAGTATGAATCTGATTGCCACTGATCTCTTATAAAAAATATAATGTACACTACAAGACTTGAGGGCCATCTGCAACCGCCCGGGCGGTTGCAGAAGGCCCATGGGCGGTCGCGCGAAGGGTATCCGCGACCGTCGGGGCGGTTGCCGCGTCGGTTGCGGATACCCCTCGTCGCGGGCGGCTTGCGACCGCCGAGCGGTCGCCCTTACACCAAGGCGACCGCTAGGCGGTCGCCATACTAAGGGGCGACCGCCTAGCGGTCGCCATATAATGGGGCGACCGCTAGGCGGTCGCCATATAAGGGGGCGACCGCTAGGTGGTCGCCATACTAAGGGGCGACCGCCTAGCGGTCGCCATATAATGGGGCGACCGCTAGGCGGTCGCCATATAAGGGGGCGACCGCTAGGCGGTCGCCATATAAGGGCCATATAGGGGCGACCGCTAGGCGGTCGCCATATAAGGGGGCGACCGCTTAGCGGTTGCTAGATTTAGAACTTTCGAAATTAATATAAGGGGGCGACCGCCCCGGCGGTTGCAGATAATATTCATCAAAACAAAAAAAAAACAATAATATTCTGGAAATTTTCCAGAAAATTATTGTTTTTTTGTTGAAATTAAAATGGTGAAACAAAACGAAAAGAAGGAAAACAAAACGAAAAGAAGAGAAACAAAATGAGAAAAAGAGAAACAAAAAAGAAGAAGAGAAACACAAAATAAAAGATGAGAAACAAAAAAGAAAAGAAGAGAAACAAAAAGTAAAGAAGAGAAACAAAACGAAAAGAAGAGAAACAAAAAAGAAAATAAGAGAAACAAAAAAGAAAAGATGTGAAACAAAAAGAAAAGATTAGAAAAAAGGGTTATGTTTTGGAGATAAAAAGTTTTTGAGTTTTTGTGAATTGAAAAAGAAGAGTGTTAGGTATTTTGTTATGAAGATATAAGAAAGTGTTTGGTATTTGTTGAAGATATAAAAGAAAAGAATGTGTTGAGTGTTTTGTTGAAGATATAAAAGAAAAAAGAGTGTTTGATTATTTGTTTTGTAGGTAAAAAGAAGTTTTTGGTTTTTTTTTTTGGATTGGAATAGAAGAGTGTTTGTGTTTTGATTTGAAGATAAAATGAAGTCTTGGATTTTTCTTTGAGAGTGTAAGAGTTGTGAATGAAAAATTAGTGGAAGAATGGTGGGTATATATAAGATTTGGGTGAAAATTTTGAATTTTCGTAAAAATTTGAATTCCCCCCAAATTTCAGCAGAATTTGCAACCGCTCGGCGGTTGCAATGTATTGAAAATTTTGAATTTTCGTGAAAATTTGAATTTCCCCCCCAATCCCGCCCAATTTCAGCAAAATTTGCAACCGCCGAGCGGTTGCGAGAAGCCCTTGCAACCGCCTGGCGGTTGCAGATATCGAGTATTGCGGTTGCCATGTGACATAGCAACCGCCAGGCGGTTGCCATGTAATCTTGCAACCGCCAGGCGGTTGCCATGCTATCTCGCAACCGCCTAGCGGTTGCCAAAAAATCCATTTTGAAATTAGTGATTTTTGAGAAGTATCTTGATGTGTTTGTGTTTATTGAACTCAAATATCATTATTAAATGTGAATAGTAGTAGTAAATAACTACAAAACTTGTAATTAAGTTAGTAAAATAGTAGATTATGTGATTAGGCGAGTTATCAACGATATACCTATATATTATGTTCAACAACTAATCATCACACTTAGTTCTTAATGTCGTCCCTAAGCTTAATTTTCCAATGAAACCTTATAATTTGGCTTGTTTTAACTATCATTAAGGTAATTATCAACTGATGAAACAACGTACCACAACGTATCATCCAAAATAATAAAAATTCATGTATGACTATTATCTGCAACCGCCAGGCGGTTGCCAATGCCAGTATCAGCAACCGCCAGGCGGTTGCCAATGGTAGTATCAGCAACCGCCAGGCGGTTGCTATGTGATCTCGCAACCGCCCAGCGGTTGCGAGAAGCCTTTGCAACCGCCCAGCGGTTGCGAGAAGCCTTTGCAACCGCCCAGCGGTTGCGAGAAGCTCTTGCAACCGCCTGGCGGTTGCAAGAACTGAATATTCGAAATTAGTGATTTTTCGGAAGTATCATGATGTGTTTGTGTTTATTGAACTCAAATATCATTATTACATATGAATAGTAGTAGTAAATAACTACAAAACTAGTAATTAAGTTAGTAAAATAGTAGATTATGTGATTAGGCGAGTTATCAACGATACATCTATATATTATGTTCAACAACTAATCATCACACTTAGTTTTTAATGTTGTCCCTAAGCTTGATTTTCCAATAAAACCTTATAATTTCGCTTGTTTTAACTATCATCAAGGTAATTATCAACTCATGAAACAACGTACCACAACGTATCATCCAAAATAATAAAAATTCATGTATGACTATTATCTGCAACCGCCAGGCGGTTGCCAATGGAAGTATCAGCAACCGCCAGGCGGTTGCCAATGGTAGTATCAGCAACCGCCAGGCGGTTGCTATGTGATCTCGCAACCGCCCAGCGGTTGCGAGAAGCCTTTGCAACCGCCCAGCGGTTGCGAGAAGCTCTTGCAACCGCCTGGCGGTTGCAAGAACTGAATATTCGAAATTAGTGATTTTTCGGAAGTATCATGATGTGTTTGTGTTTATTGACCTCAAATATCATTATTACATATGAATAGTAGTAGTAAATAACTACAAAACTAGTAATTAAGTTAGTAAAATAGTAGATTATGTGATTAGGCGAGTTATCAACGATACATCTATATATTATATTCAACAACTAACCATCACACTTAGTTTTTAATGTTGTCCCTAAGCTTGATTTTCCAATAAAACCTTATAATTTCGCTTGTTTTAACTATCATCAAGGTAATTATCAACTCATGAAACAACGTACCACAACGTATCATCCAAAATAATAAAAATTCATGTATGACTATTATCTGCAACCGCCAGGCGGTTGCCAATGGAAGTATCAGCAACCGCCAGGCGGTTGCCAATGGTAGTATCAGCAACCGCCAGGCGGTTGCTATGTGATCTCGCAACCGCCCAGCGGTTGCGAGAAGCCTTTGCAACCGCCCAGCGGTTGCGAGAAGCTCTTGCAACCGCCTGGCGGTTGCAAGAACTGAATATTCGAAATTAGTGATTTTTCGGAAGTATCATGATGTGTTTGTGTTTATTGAACTCAAATATCATTATTACATATGAATAGTAGTAGTAAATAACTACAAAACTAGTAATTAAGTTAGTAAAATAATAGATTATGTGATTAGGCGAGTTATCAACGATACATCTATATATTATATTCAACAACTAACCATCACACTTAGTTTTTAATGTTGTCCTTAAGCTTTATTTTCCAATAAAACTTATAATTCGCTTGTTTTAACTATCATTAGGATAATTATCAACTGATGAAACAACGTACCACAACGTATCAACCAAAATAATAAAAATTCATGTATGACTATTATCTGCAACCGCCAGGCGGTTGCAGATATCCAGTATCAGCAACCGCCAGGCGGTTGCTATGTGATCTCGCAACCGCCGAGCGGTTGCAAGAAGCCCTCGCAACCGCCCAGCGGTTGCGAGGAACCTTCGCAACCGCCCAACGGTCGCCACGTCTTAGTGGCGACCGCCTGGCGGTCGCTCTGCGGTCGCCGTTAATGGCGACCGCCCGAGCGGTTGGGGGGGGCGGTTGCGGATGCCCCCCAAATCTTGTAGTGGTACATGGCAAATGAGATTTATAATATGCATGTATGAGGCGTGTATGTGTTGGAAATTATAGATAAATCAATATTTTGTGCAGAGTAAATTTTAACTATATGACTAATGTATATATATATATATATATATATATATATATATATATTGCACGAAATGTAAAGTGTTATTAGCCTGAAAGAGTGTCATACAAGATTACGAGGGGCATATCCTAAGTTAAGTTACAGCTTGGACACTGACGCTCTAGCCTAGGACTATGACCTGCTCTAAGCCTAACCATCTCTACATTCTTCCTCCTCCTATCGATACACCTACTCCATTCCAGCTCCAGAACAATGCATGTGGTTGTACTCTCCTAGGTGTATCCAGTAGATCATGGTTGCCTCTCTTGATAGTTGCTCATGTACTGGTCCACACTCTTTCATATGGGCCAATGATAGGAAGTTACCTCAAGAGTTACTCCTTTGCTTTATATTCTTATCCTTGATAGAGTACCTGTTAAAATAGACATCCACTTCACAGCAAACAGTTATCTCATACCATGAACATGTTTAAATTTTTATGGAACCTAATCTGTAAAGTCTTTCAAGAGTACTTTTAATAAACTTGTTGCTCTTCTTACCCACCCCACCCTATACCTGATTCTTATTGCCAGCTCCTGCACCAGGTTCATTGTGATCTACTTATCTGGGATCATCTTATCCTCAAATACCATAGCGTTCCTCCATTTTCAGCTCCAGTACATCACACTTCCCAGTGAAGCTGCTCTTACTTGATACACCATTGATTTCTTCTTCTGTGATCTGCCAAATCTTTTAATCCATTCTTGAAGTTGTTCCTGCACAACACTAACTCCCACTGCCCTCATAACTGGCTCAAGGATTAACTTGACCTTAGGACAGTGGAAGAACAAGTGGTCTAGATTTTCTGATGCCTCTTTACACAATGCACAAGTACTGTCATTTAGTATTTTAAACTTAACCAACCTCACTTTTGTAGCAAGATTGCCTTGCATAATCAGCCAGTTAATGAATTTAACTTTTGGAGCTGAAATATTATTACATAACTGCTCACTCTAGTCCACCTGAGGAGTTTCATTGCGATATGCAATGTAGTTCTCCTCTACCACCTTCATGTGGCTCTTCTTCCTCCATTCTTCTAGATTGCTATTCCTTTCTTTCATATCATCTCTGATCTTTATCAATGCTCTCCACCAATGTGAATATCATGTTCTTCTATTGACTGTCCAGATAGTACTTCCCTTCAGTTTATAGTCTACTATCCATCTGGTCTAAATTGTTGGTTTGTTCTGGTGCTTATCTATTCTCATCATATGTGCACTCAATAGTGCCTTATTCCAACTCAATATCTCTTTGATTTGTAGCCCCCCATGAATATGATCATGGCGAACTTTCTTCCATGAAACCAAGCTCTTCCTTCCTTGTTCCTTACCTGCCCACATGTAGCATCTACAGAGATTTTCTATTCTATGTGCAACTCCTACTGGTATGTGCAGGACATAACTCCAAAACCTTTGGATAGACATTAGCACTGCTCTAACTAACTCCAGCCTACCTGCATAGCTTAATTGCTTTGCAAGCCAGCTCTATATCCTGCCACTCACCTTCCTAATGAAAGGATCATACTCCTGGATCTTAAGTTTTCTAGGACTAAGAGGTATTCCCAGGTATCTCACTGGGAATTTACCTTCTGGGAATTGCCAGATTTGCTGGAGCTCCTCTTTGTCCTCTTCCTTTACTCCTTCCAGGAACATTGCACTATTTCCCTTGTTTATCTGCAGCCCTGATGTTGCTGAGAATTCATCCATTGTCTGCTTCATTGTTTCCAGTAACTCTTTGTCCGCCCTACAAAACAAGAGGAGGTCATCAGCAAAACATAGGTGTGTTAGACCTGATTTCTTAGTCTTAGGATGGAATTTGAAAGCTCTATTCTGGACATTTAAAGTCATAAGTCTAGACATATATTCCATACAGATCACAAAAAGATATGGGGACATTGGATCCCCTTGTCTTAGCCCTTGTTTGCCAGACATATGACCTTCTAGGCTCCCATTTATACAAAATGAAAAACTAGGAGTAGATACACAAGTCATAATAAGGTGCACAAAACTTTTATCCATTCCCAAACCCCACAGAACATTCTCTAAGAAGGACCAATTAATGGTGTCATAGGCTTTCATGAGATCAATATTTAGCATACATCTAGGAGTTATGCCCTTCCTATTATATCCTCTAATGACTTCCTGAGCCAGAAAAACATTTTGACAAAGATCCCTTCCAGTAACAAAAGCATTCTGACAGTGGTTGATAATATCAGGCAGTAAATTCTTTATCACATTAGCTAACACCTTAGTAATAATCTTATAAATCATGTTACAACAAGCAATAGGTCTAAAGTCACCTATAGATGAAGCATTCACTGTTTTAGGAATCAGGAAAATAAAGGTGGAATTAATCTGCTTTAGGATCTTACCTGTAACGCCCCAAAAATTTAGAAGAAAATAAATTTATGCTTCAGTCCTTGAACTTTTGAAAGTTCCTATTTTTGACCCTAAATGTTTAGAAAAAATTGCATTTAAGTCCCTAAGCTTAAATGTTAGTCTTTTATTATTTTTATAGGTCTCTAATCCTAAAATATATATTTTGATTTCAAATCGTTACCAAGATGATCAAATTATCTAGAAATTTACATAGATAAATATGTATGTAACAAAGGAATCAAATTATACCTATTTGAATTTTAATAAATAATTGAGGGACTTGATATGCAATTAACACATTGATGAAGTAAGCCATGCCATATTTTTTTATGAGGTAAGCCATGACATCCTCAAGAGCATGATTAAAAGATTTTTGTGATTTATTATAAAATAATCAAAGTGGGACCTTAATTAAAATTATTTTAACATGATTTTTGCCTATAAATACTAAGCTTTCTTCCAACAACTTTCACACCCAAAATCATTTCGGTTTTTCCTTCTTTCTTCATATGAATCTCTAAGTTAGTGAGTCTACTTTCAAGAAAATTCATTCCAAGTTCTTATTTTATCATTTTTCTACCGAAAATACCCCAAAACTTTTATTGCGCAAAATTTATCCATTCGGCCCTGCACCTTAGAAAAATCATAAATAATTAGAAAAATCATTTTTGAGCAAGGTCAACGGCTGAATACTCCTCATGATGTCCTATAACTTTCATATGAAGAAATAGTTTTCAAATAATGTGATTTAGAAGGTCGAAATTCCTAAACCGTAGACTGTTGTCTGAAAATCCAAAAATAGGTTCTATGTTGCAAACATTATTTAACATAGCAAACCTTTGTGTTTTCACAAAATCTTGGATTCCCACATCTCTCATGATGCTAGAAACCCATAAAGATTTAAAAATCAAGTTCATTTGGATGTCCGATCAAAGGTAAAACCAAAACTGCGGTGATTTTTCAGTTTATTTGGCACAATCTTTGTTTTCTTAATTTATAAGTTTAATCGCCATCATAATTCAATGTATTTATCACATATATAAATTTAACATGATATAGTATTAGTTATAATTAGATTATTATGATTTATAATCATGAATTGACATTTTGTAATTTTTTTATATCATTTAAATGGTATATTTATCATGTTAATTTAACATACTACTTTCGTAAGTCTTAAAAACATTATTCTTGCCACTTCATGACTTAAACATCAAATAAGATTATGTATCATAATAAACATTTCTTACATGTTTTGATAATTTTTTCATGTTTATATCTTTATATTTAAGTTATAATAAATTATATTCTTGATTCGCAATGTTTTTGTAAATAAGCCTCTGTTCTCTTCACTTTTACCCACCCAACTAAGAACGGATATGTATAGTTACATAGAGGTAATTAGAGCTAAGTATTTTATCACCTATTAAGAGGTGAAAATAAGTGCTGTTACGGTTTGGTCTTTTTCCCAATTGAAACTGAATTGGCCAATGGTCAAGATTAGCATTAAGTTCTCAGTGAAAAATCAATTAGCACATTTGATAAAGAAAAACCATCGGCTTCTATGTTAGACAAATAGTAATCACATCATTAAATAAAATGTTAATCAACTAAGATGTACATTTTTAGGTGCTACGTCATATTAAATCTTATTTGATGTGTTGGTTATTAAAAGATTCGAATTGATTAAAGTCTAAAAGACGAGTTTCCTTAGAGTTAGTTAAGTAATATATTTTAAGGGTTGATTATGCCTCAAATTGAATAGTTAATCAAATTTTACTTATTACCGTAACTTGTCATTGAAATGACTTTAACATGAAAATATGAATACTTACAATTATAAGTTCTAACACATGGTTGTTTAAGATAATTTTGAGATATCAATAAGGTTGTTCATATAATTGATATTTGATATTTTACTTAACCTTATGTTGGTCAATTCATCATCTAAGATTTTCATGTTTAGAGTAATGACATAAATGAAGCTTATGTGTTATTTACTAAGATTTACATTGTAACTAGCATTCTTAACCAGAACGTTCTCAATTTCACCAACATCAGAAATGAAGAAAAAGAATACTAATATTTGTCGTGGTGAATTATAAATTCAATTGATTAATATTATTTAAATTTGTTAAAGGTTTGACGAACTAATCAATGCCATCAAGGTTCTCCGTACAAGTAAAGGTGTGGTTCCATTTCTGATTTGTTCTAGCCCGTTTGGCATCCGGCCCTGAGGAACTTGGACAGAAAGCCACTACTCTGTTACCAAACCTCGAACAACCTATATTTCATCATAATCCTGTTTATCATCTCATCTCATAACATGATTTTCTTACTCATCGTGAAATCATATCCAATCATTTATTATTTATCATATCTGTTCATAATCATGATAATTCTCTAATATTATAATATCATCTCCTGGTTCTTGAATTGTGCAAAGAGCAATGAACTATGTTCGGGACATGTAGCTCAAGGAGCAACGGATATTATCCAGTTTACTAGCTTGTTTGTTTATTTGTTATACCCATTGGGACGCCTTTGGGAAGTTGGGCCCAGAGATTGAGTCGAGTTACTGCCGGGCAGTAAGGACTGTCGGTTTAAGTAATTTCGCTTGATACCCATCTATCTAGGCGTCGCTTGCAGCCATGAGTTGGCTGTAACTCGCGTGCTGGATCGACATGTACTCGAGCATGTCTCTTGATTGTTTGCGAGGCCGCTCCTCGTCGGGAGGTCGCGTGCTAGATTTGTTTATTGTTAAGCACAAGTTCATTAACTATTCTATGAAAACTCTAGTACCATTGCTACATCAAATTGTCTAGTTGAAATTCTTAACCAGAACGTTCTCAATTTCACCAACATCAGAAATGAAGAAAAAGAATACTAATATTTGTCGTGGTGAATTATAAATTCAATTGATTAATATTATTTAAATTTGTTAAAGGTTTGACGAACTAATCAATGCCATCAAGGTTCTCCGTACAAGTAAAGGTGTGGTTCCATTTCTGATTTGTTCTAGCCCGTTTGGCATCCGGCCCTGAGGAACTTGGACAGAAAGCCACTACTCTGTTACCAAACCTCGAACAACCTATATTTCATCATAATCCTGTTTAGCATCTCATCTCATAACATGATTTTCTTACTCATCGTGAAATCATATCCAATCATTTATTATTTATCATATCTGTTCATAATCATGATAATTCTCCAATATTATAATCCCATCTCCTGGTTCTTGAATTGTGCAAAGAGCAATGAACTATGTTCGGGACATGTAGCTCAAGGAGCAACGGATATTATCCAGTTTACTAGCTTGTTTGTTTATTTGTTATACCCATTGGGACGCCTTTGGGAAGTTGGGCCCAGGGATTGAGTCGAGTTACTGCCGGGCAGTAAGGACTGTCGGTTTAAGTAATTTTGCTTGATACCCATCTATCTAGGCGTCGCTTGCAGCCAGGAGTTGGCTGTAACTCGCGTGCTGGATCGACATGTACTCGAGCATGTCTCTTGATTGTTTGCGAGGTCGCTCCTCGTCGGGAGGTCGCGTGCTGGATTTGTTTATTGTTAAGCACAAGTTCATTAACTATTCTATGAAAACTCTAGTACCATTGCTACATCAAATTGTCTAGTTGAACTGTTTCTACCGGTAAGATCACTCCCGAAATGTACCCATTAGGTCATAGTTAATTCTTGCATTACTAGTTGTTTTATATGAATCTCACTAAGTCATTAAAGACTTATTCCTCGTTTCTTCTGTCTATTCTTCAGGATAAAATCAACATGGCAGCATGGACCGAGTGAATAATTGTTCAAGCGTGCATTTTGGAATATTCGTGTTTTGTCATTAGTGCATAACCATTAAAATAGTCACATTATTTGTAATACCAAGACTTCTGCTGTATATATCAAAATATAATTTATAAAACGTGTATGGTTTTGATCCTGAACAAGTGAGACCCCTTCCTATGAGTTGCGTTTTAGTCTGAATTGGGTAAAGTGGTTGGCCACCACTGAACCAACTCAGATCGGAGCATGGCTCGTGGGGCGCGGTCGTCACAGTATGGTATGAGAGCCATTGGTTAAAATATTTGGACAAGCATTAATCACTCAAAGATGTTTCACTAAAATATTCATATAGATTAAAACATATATTCTTACATCGAACATTGATCAGTATAAAAGAGTTACAATCAAAGTGTCGTATCTACATCTAAAGCACGCTTCTTACCACAACTATCGTCACTACTTGCCTGCCATTAAATTTGTGACAAATAGGATCTACTTTTGGTACATATGTTTAAGTCTGTCAATCAATTCATTTGTAGTATGTGTAGAGATGAAAATTTCACGAGCCGCCGGCTTCATAAACTCTTGTTCCACGCAATGATCTAGAAAAGACAACAATCCATCATAGAAACCATTGACATTGTAGAGCCCTATAGGTTTTTAGTGCATGTTTAACTGTGCCCATGAAGCTATGTAGAATATTTCTTCCAGTGTTCCTAACCCCCTAGGTAATACAATAAAAGCATCAGAATTATACAACATATTAGCTATTCTTTCATGCATGCTAGGTACTATAACTTCCTCCCATAAGATTGGACTATCGAAATTCATGTCAGCTAAGGCTTTTGGTATGATCCCTAACACACTACATTTATTTGAAAATGCACTACTCGCAACACACCCCATTAACCCTAAACTTCCTCCCCTATACACCAACTTAATCCTTTTCGCAGCCAAAATGTATCCCAAACTACTCGCTACCTCTAGAAACTCTGGATCTTTTCCTGTACTAGACCCACAAAAGACACAAATGGATTTTATTTCTCGAGTTGAAGATTTTTCCATCCCAATTTTTTTTCCTCTGATAATGTGGTATGTGTCAATGTGTGATCTTCGATATCATAAAACCGCTATTTATAAGAAAACATAATAGGCGTACCGAGGAAGCTTTTGAAACAATAATAATACAACACCTTCAAAAATAATAATTAATTAAATAGCGTCTCCAATAATCCATCTTTTATGAACAACTTCCCATACAATCCATCTTTGATGATATGACATTACCAATCTAAGAAAACGCATGCATATCGTTGTACCCGATCATCTATTATTTGTTTCTATTAAAAATAATATATATGTATATATATATATATGTACATGTGTGTGTGTGTGTTTTTATATAGATAAGACCGTCTAAGTTTTATTTATACTGAAAAACTAAATATATGCATAATTCTTAAAATATGTGCATGCACTTATAAGGAAAAATTATTTCACCTTATTTTCCTTCTTTGTTTTGTCTAAGTATCCAAATTTATTCATTTGAATACAAAATTTCCAAAATAATGATAATATCAATAGTAATAATAAATCACAAAAATTTCTATGTTATATGTTACAATTAAAATTACTCGTGTTTTTTGTGATAGTTATTTTTTTTAATTAGCATGATTTGTCAATATATATATATATATATATATATATATATATATTGGATTAAAATATTTTAGTACTCAAAATTTTAAGAATATTAAAGATTTTTCTAATTTCTCTATATTATGCTCGTTAGTTAAAACCTTTATTTTAAGATTTCAAAAACACAAACATATTTTACACAAAAAAGTTACATATTTCTAATCTTAATTTTCGTCCCAATCATCATACCATAAAAAAAAAAAAAAAAAACTCCCAACGGTTATAAACGGCTATAATAGCCATGTCTCCTTCAATAAATACATCATTTTTATACTACAAAACACACACTCAGCTTCATCTAACTTCTCCCTACCAAAAATGGATCATTTGGTTCAAGTAATTCTTGTTGTAATTTTTGTTATTTTTATTTTTATTTTTCTACTAAATGATGAAGAAACATAATTTGAATTTGCTATTGTATTTTTAGGATTTGCAATACATTTTCTATTTCTTGCTCTTGGTATGAGTTTACTACTATTATATAAGTTCAATTGAAATATTGCATCTTGGATAATAAGACATTTATTTGAGTGGTCTTCTTTTACCTGTATAGTTGTTATAATGTGTGAAACGTAAAAAAAAAACTCTCGGTTATTAATAGACAAGAACCATAAAAGTTTAATTGTATTCTTCCAATAAAAGAAGTTTACAACTTCCTATGGTGTTAAGTGTTAGTACTTAAGGATAAAATTAATCGAAATAGCGGTCATAAATCCTTTATCTTCACAACAATTTCGATAAGAATCTGGGGACCAGATTCCTTTAAGGAGGGGAGATTGTAATGCCCCAAAGAAGAAAATTAATTTATGCTTCAGCCCTTGAACTTTTGAAAGTTTCCATTTTTGACCCTAAATATTTAGAAAAATTTGCATTTGAGTCCCTAAGCTTAAAAGTTAGTCTTTTATTATTTTTATAGGTCTCTAATCCTAAATATATATTTTAATTTCAAATCTTTACCAAGATGATCAAATTATCCAGAAAATTACTTAGATAAATATGTATGTAACAAACGAATCAAATTATACCTATTTGAATTTTAATTATAAATAATTGAAAGACTTGATATGCAGTTAACCAATTAAAAGATTTTTGTGATTTATTACAAAATAATCAAAGTGGGACCTTAATTAAAATTATTTTAACATGATTTTTTCCTATAAATACTAAGCTTTCTTCCAACAATTTTCACACCCAAAATCATTTCGGTTTTTCCTTATTTCTTCCTATGAATCTCTAAGTTAGTGAGTCTACTTTCAAGGAAAATTCATCTCAAGTTCTTATTTTATCATTTTCTACCCGAAAATACCCAAAACTTTTATTGCACAGAATTTATCCATTCGGCCCTGCACCTTAGAAAAACCATAACTAATTGTAGAAAAATCCTTTTTGAGCAAGGCTAACGGCTGAATACTCCTCATGATATCCTCTAACTTTCATATGAAGAAATATTTTTCAAATAATGTGATTTAAAAGGTCAAAATCCCTAAACCGTAGACTGCTGTCTGAAAATCCAAAAATAGGTTCTATGTTGCAAGAATTATTTAACATAGCAAACCTTTGTGTTTTCAGAAAATCTTGGATTCCCACATATCTCATGTAGCTAGAAACCCATAAAGCATTAAAATATTTGAAAATCAAATTCATTTGGATGCCCGATCAAAGGTAAAACCAAAACTGCGGTGATTTTTCAGTTTATTTGGCACAATCTTTGTTTTCTTAATTTATAAGTTTAATCGCCATCATAATTCAATGTATTTATCACATACATAAATTTAACATGATATAGTATTAGTTATAATTAGATTATTATGATTTATAATCATGAATTGACATTTTTGTAATTTTTTTATATCATTTAAATGGTATATTTATCAAGTTAATTTAACATACTACTTTCATAAGTCTTAAAAATATTATTCTTGCCACTTCCTGACTTAAACATCAAATAGGATCATGTATCATAATAAACATTTCTTACATGTTTTGATAAATTTTCCATGTTTATATCTTTATATTTAACTTATAATAAATTATATTCTTGATTCACAATGTTTTTGTAAATAAGTCTATGTTCTCTTCACTTTTACCGACCCAGCTAAGAACGGATATGTATAGTTACATAGAGGTAATTAGAGATAAGTATTTTATCACGTATTAAGAGGTGAAAATAAGTGCTGCTACGATTTGGTCTTTTTCCCAATGTAAACTGAATTGGTCAATGGTCAAGATTAGCATTAAGTTCTGAGTGAAAAATCAATTAGCACATTTGATAAAGAAAAACCATCGGCTTCTATGTTAGACAAATAGTTATCACATCATTAAATAAATAACATACATGTAGCATCTTTTATATTTATTAAAATAGTCCAACATGATTTGTAAACTAATAATACAAAATAAAGTGTTAATCAACTAAGCTATACATTTTTAGGTGCTACTTCATATTAAATCTTATTTGATGAGTTGGTTTCTAAAAGTTTCGAATTGATTAAAGTCTGCAAACACGAGTTTCCTTAGAGTTAGTTAAGTAATATATTTTAAGGATTGATTATGCCTCAAATTGAATAGTTAATCAAATTTTACTTATTACCGTAACTTGTCATTGAAATGACTTTAACATGAAAATATGAATACTTACAATTATAAGTTCTAACACATGGTTGTTTAAGATAATTTTGAGATATCAATAAGGTTGTTTATATAATTGATATTTGATATTTTACTTAACCTTACGTTGGTCAATTCATCATCTAAGATTTTCATGTTTAGAGTAATGACATAAATGAAGCTTATGTGTTATTTACTAAGATTTACATTGTAACTAGCATTCTTAACCAGAACGTTCTCAATTTCACCAACATCAGAAATGAAGAAAAAAATACTAATATTTGTCGTGGTGAATTATAAATTCAGTTGATTAATATTATTTAAATTTGTTAAAGGTTTGACGAACTAATCAACACCATCAAGGTTCCCCGTACAAGGTGTGGTTCCATTTCTAATTTGTTCTAGCCCCGTTTGGCATCCGGCCCTGAGGAATTTGGACAGAAAAGTCACTACTCCGTGACCAAACCTCTAACAACCTATATTTCATCATAATCCTGTTTGGCATCTCATCTCATAACATGATTTTCTTACTCATCGTTAAATCATATCCAATCATTTATTATTTATCATATCTATTCATAATCATGATAATTCTCCAATATTATAATTTAATCTTCTGGTTCTTGAATTGTGCAAAGAGCAACGAACTCTGTTTGGGACATGTAGCTCAAGGAGCAACGTATATTATTCGGTTTACTAGCTTGTTTGTTTATTTGTTATACCCATTGGGACGCCTTTGGGAAGTTGGGCCCAGGGATTGAGTCGAGTTACTGCCAGGCAGTAAGGACTGTCGGTTTAAGTAATTTCGCTTGATACCCATCTATCTAGGCGCCTCTTGTTGTCAGGAGTTGGCTGTAACTCGCGTACTGGATCGACATGTACTCGAGCATGTCTCTTGATTGTTTGCGAGGTCGCTCCTCGTCGGGAGGTATAAGGTAGAATAGTAGAAGTTATAAGGCTGGATTTGTTTATTGTTAAGCACAAGTTCATTAACTATTCTATGAAAACTCTAGTACCATTGCTACATCAAATTGTCTAGTTGAACTGTTTCTACCGGTAAGATCACTCCCGAAATGTACCCATTAGGTCATAGTTAATTCTTGCATTACTAGTTGTTTTATATGAATCTCACTAAGTCATTAAAGACTTATTCCTCGTTTCTTCTGTCTATTCCTCAGGATAAAATCAACATGGCAGCTTGGACCAAGTGAATAATTGTTCAAGTGTGCATTTTGGAATATTCGTGTTTTGTCATTAGTGCATAACCATTAAAATAGTCATATTATTTGTAATACCAAGACTTCCGATGTATATATCAAAATATAATTTGTAAAACGTGTATGGTTTCGATCCTGAATAAGTGAGACCCCTTCCTATGAGTTGCGCTTTAGTCTGGATTGGGTAAGATGCTGGCCACCACTGAACCAACTCAGATCGGAGCATGGCTCGTGGGGCGCGGTCGTCACATTACCTGTCTTCTGGAACTCTAAAATGGCTTCATAGATATGATTACATGTGATGTCCCAGCTCTTTTTGAAAAAGCATGCATTCATACCATCTGGCCCTGGGCTTTTGTGGTTGCTCATACTACCTAATGCTCTATTGACCTCCTCTCTTCCAATCTCCCTTTGCAAGGTCCTTTTCATCTCATTTGTGACTTATGGTCCTGCTGAACACACTTCTGGCCTAACCCTTCTGACATGTTGTTCTTTGCCAAAGAGTTCCTGATAAAACTGAAGAACATGGTTAGTAATATCAACCTTGGAATTCAGTACTCTACCATTATTATCTATTAATGCATGAATGGAATTTTGTTTTCTTCTAGCTTTTATGTGTTGATAGAATAGTCTGCTTCCTCTATCTCTTTCCTCCAGCCAATCTGTTTTGGCTTTTTGTTGTAGCTGCTGGTTAAGGAGATGTTGTGCCTGGATATACTTCCCCTCTCTTTTGAGTGATGTCACTGTGAAGCCCATTTGGCCTAAGGAAATCCACCTTCTGCAGTTGCTCTAGTTCATTCCACTTCTCTTGCACCTGCTTCTCTAGATTATGGAATTTCTTATAGTTTAACTCTTTAAATTTTTCCTCCATCTCCTTCAGCTTCGCTATAACTTGATACATTTTACATCCCCTGACTTTAGTATCCCAAGCTTTCCTAACTATATCCTTAAACTGGTCATCCTCAGCCCATAGGTTTTTAAACCTAAATGGTATCCTCTTCTTATCTTTTGCTTCAAAGACCTTAGTGATACTAGGGGAGTGGTTTGAAATCCCTCGTGACTGAAACTGAACCAGAGACTCTCTATTTGATACAATCTATTCTTGGTTCACTAGAACCCTGTTCAGTTTGCAGTAGGTGTGAGAATTACTCCAACTGTAGACTGGTCCCATGAAGTTGTCATGCTTTAGCCCAGTTGTCTCCAACATGCCCTTTAGCTCAGTCCCCACTATCTGTTGTTCTTTATTCTCGTTCCATTTCTCCTCAGCTCCCCTGCTAGCATCCAGGGATCCTTCATACTTTGAGCAATGTGCTCTACCTTCTTCCATAGCTGCTTCATCTTCTCTATCCGATTATGAGCATACACCACTGTTAGGTGCCCCTTCCAGCTCTTATCCTTAGTTTGGATACTACAGTGAATATGTTGATCTCCTTTCTCCTCTATTTTGACAGTAACCTCATCAGATTTCCACATCAACAGAATTCTACAGTTCTTACTAAGCTAAATGTTGCTATCAGTCTCCCAATGCTGTCTCAGCTTATTATTAATCTTCTCATAGTTTTTATTCCTTAACCTAGCCTCTACTACTGCTCTAATATTGCATTTGTTCCTACTAAGAAACTTATTCAAGGCTGCCTGCTTAAGGGTGTCATTCATCCCCCTTAAGTTCCAAACTCTAATGGTAATTTCCTTATCCATGTGGCCCACTGGCCCTCATGATTTGTTTACCCTCCTTCACTTCTGCAGTTCTCATCCCTTTGCTATTTTGTCTGCTTGATTTCTTTTTATTTTCCATTGTATGCCATGGTTCACCTCCACTCTCTCCCCTCTTGTCCTCTTCTCTGGTTATTTTGTTATTAGTAGTCCCTCTCATCTTTTCCACTCCTTGTAATTGTGATGCCATTTTTGGTATGTTAGTTGTCTCTCTTCTCTTATCTACCCCTTCCCTTTGTGGTTTTGCACTCATCCCCTGGCTAGCTTCTATTTCTGGTATATGTAGAACCACCCTCAACTTTCCATTGTTAGTTATTTCTATTCCTTTATCCTCTACTCTTCCCTTCTCCTCTTTCTGTTCCTCTCCTATGTTATTCTCCCTTGCTTTTCCTCCCTCTTCTCTTTCTTCAGTTCTCTGCACTTCAACATTCTTAGCTCCCTCCTCATCTGCCTTCCCTTCCTTAATTTGGGCCACCCACACTGGTCTTGTTCCACAGTGCCTTGCATTGTGCCCAAACCGGTGGCACTTAAAGCACTGGTGTGGTTTCTTCTCATAAACCACCCTTTTCTCATATTGTACCCCCCTGGGCCTCTCAGCTTCATTGTTTCCACCAGTTTGTCCAGATTGTAACTCAACAAACACCCTGGCATAAGCCAACCTCTCCCTACTTGTTTTGAGCTTGTCTATGTATACTGGCCTTCCTATCATTCTTGTTATCCTTCCAATCATGTTTGGGGTCCAGAACTGGAGATCTAGTGCAGGCAGCTGCACCCAGACAGTATAGTTTTGGAGCTTCCCAGGATCAAGCTTCATTCCTGGGCTCCACCTTTGTAATGTAAGGGGGTATGTGCCCTTCACCATCCAAGGACCCCTTCCATACACCTCCATCATTGCCTCATATGTCTCAAACCTAAATACAAACACCCCTTGTTGCGCCACATGTATGTGTGGCTGTACACTCCATCTGCTAGCAGTGTACCTCTTCATTGCCTCAAAAGGTATTCGAATCCCTACCACTGCTCCAATTAGGGCGAACTTCCAGTAATCCATTGATTCCTCCACATCCTCATTTATAAACTCAAGGATCTCTTTATTCACTGGCTTAATGTACGACACTTCCATGCCATTTTCAAATCTTCTATTTCCAGCAAATAGTTCATTAAATATTTTAGTGTTTCTCTGTTGATTCTCACATATATCTCTTACCTCCTTCTTGCCTGGTGATGATTTTGATTGTACCTCATTTCCTTCCTCTTTGTGCTCTGGTTGCATTTCCTCTTCGAGCATCTCCTCCTCACTCGCCAAAATTTGTCCATCCTCTGCTTTCGTTTGCTCCTGCAAGCTCCTCATAACTTCTCGTCTCTATCTCGTGGTGGTGATTCTCCTCTCCGGCATGAAAATTGACGAAGAAAAGTAGAAAAGAAAAAACAGTTACAAGTCGCACACACTCACTATGTGAAAATTGCACCTACTAGCGATGTTTTTCCACACAGCTCATTTTTTTTATAAATATTATTTAATGAAATAATTTTTTGATAGTGTCTGAATAGTTTTACTAGACCCCAAAATACCAAATTACGCAACGTGTTAATGTCATTATATTTAAAACAAGTAAGATAAAACAATTTTGAAGATGTGATTATTTATTATCTTAGGCCCACCTTGGTTAATGGTTTGATATATATATATATATATATATATATATATATATATATATATAGTGGGTTAATTATGACTTGGCTGTTTCAGTTAATAAAAAAAAATGCAACTTGGTTACTGCCTAATTAAACACCATATTTGTGTTTGGATGGAATTTCAATAAAACCCAAAGATACCCCTGAAAATTTTAAAACAAAGGACGCTTTCTAGTTTCTACTCCAAAAACTCAAGGCTCTGTTTCATGTTGTAAGTGGGGCTAAACTTGTCTTTCAGCAGAAAACACTTTTATCCCAGTTCGAAGTAATATCACTAAAATCAGAGGTCTTGGCATATGGTTAATTAGTTACTGGAAGATGGGCTGGCATCTAAAAAAATTATCTTATACAACTGAAACTATATGGATTGGCACAAATACTAAAAATCCAAAGATTAATTAGTTTGGTGTTTGATGCGGGTGAAAAACCAACACTACTTATGGTTCGGTGCGATTTATTGCCCTTCACTACAAGACTGGGCGGTCAATAGGGACCGCCCAGTTGCGACTCAAGGTGAGTCGCTCGCCTTCAACGACTTCTGAAGGCAACAGCGACTCACCTTGAGTCGCAGGAGATTTCGAGAGCAACAGCGACTCAATGTGAGTCGCTGTTATCCTCAGAGATATTCAGCGACTCACATTGAGTCGCTGAACTAAATACAGCGACTCAACGTGAGTCGCTGATGCGCTGAGGGACTTTCAGTGACCCACGTTGGGTCGCTGAACTCCTTTTTTTACGTGGGCCACAGATTTCGGCCCAAAATTGGGCCAAAATCTGGGCCTCCTCCGCCCTAATTAGCGTGGAAGCAATCAGCGACTCAAATTGAGTCGCTGATTCCTTCCTATAAATAAAGAAAAAAGTTTTTTTTTTATAAATCTCAAAATCCGTCAAACCCTTCTCCTACACCCATTTTCGACCCGACCCTCTTCCTTTTTCCGCCATTAGCGACCTAATTTACGTAGTTGCGACTCAAATTGCGTCCCCAACCCAACCAAACGTAACCCGCCCCATTTCCTTTCGATTTCCGCCTTAAATCCGTCGTGGTCCACTTCCATCACCGCCGTGGTCCGCTTCCATCACTGCCCCTTTCAATTTTCCGTCCATTTCCGTCGCCGGTGCTATAGGTAGCTTCGGTTTTTCATTTTTTTATATTTATTTTGTTATTTTTGTGTTAAATCCGAAAATTGTGTTAGTATTAAGTTAAGAAATTGTTAGATTGTTAATTCTGTGTTAATTTTGTGTTAATCTTGTGTTAGTTTTGTGTTTGATTGTTAATTTGTTAATTTAGATTAGATTTTTAGTGAATGATGAAATTAGATTTTTAGTGAATGATTAAATTAGATTTTTAGTGAATGATGAAATTAGATTTACTAAATGATGAAATAAAAATTTAGTGAATGATGAAATTAGATTTAGTTAAATTTAGTGAATGATGAAATTAGATTTAATGAATGATGAAATAAAAATTTAGTGAATGATGAAATTAGATTTAGTTAAATTTAGTGAATGATGAAATTAGATTTAGTTAAATTTAGTGAATGATGAAATTAGATTTAATGAAGATTAGTTTATAATTTGTGAAAATTGGATTATTAAATTTTAATTAGTAAAACTATTAGATTTTATAGATGTTGAATGTTAGATTAAATGTAATATTGTTATTTAAATGTTGAATTGATATTTAATTTTTTTTACAGTACATATATATATTTCACATGTCGTCACGTAAGATCCCTAGCGGTACTAGAGGTCGAGGTCGTGGTGGGGTATCGGGTTCAGGTAGTGATAGTATTGCTCGTGGAGGTGTTGGAGGTACTGGAGGTCGAGGTCGTGGTGGTGGTACTGGTAGCGTTGGGCGTGGTGGTGGCAGTGGTAGCGGGAATGTTGGTGGCAGTGGTAGCGTTGGGCGTTGTGGTGGCAGTGGTAGTGGGAATGTTGGTGGCAGTGGTAGCATTGGGCGTAGCAGTGGCAGTGGTAGTTATCGACCTATACGGGTTGTTCGGTCGGGTAGGGGTGCTGGGTCGAGCCATCCAGCCGAGTCGTCCATCCCGCCACTTGGGTCAGGTGACAGATCTACATCGAGGACACCTGCACCACATTGGCAGTTATTTGTAGACGATGAGGCGGTCGTCCCCGGAGCGGGTGTTAGACCCCGATCATCAGAGTCCACCGAATTCCAGCTGGCACCTTCAGATTCAGTTGGGACTCACGTGCCCCCATCAGTCGAGTCTAGCAGACTTCAGACTCCACCACCTATAGTTGACACCGAAGTTGGACCGAGCCAGACGCAGACTGGGACTCCAGGACCGAGCCATACTCGACCGGGTAGGGGACCTAATATAGGGGTTACGGCGGTTAGGCCTGGGGAGAAGAAGCAGATTATTCAAATGAAGCGGGGTTGTTTTTCTAAACCCCCAGTCGCGTGATTGCCAAGACGATCACTACACTCATTCGACAGTTTATGAGTGAGTTTTGGCCCTCGTACTTGAAGGTGCCTGAGAAGGTACGAGGAGAGATTTACTCGAGATTTACGGTAAGTTTTTAATGAATTATTAATATTTATTGATTTACTCTAGATTCAAATATGGCTTAATTTAGTTTATTAAATTTAGTGTATTAATTTATTGTTTAATATTTATCCTTTCTGTAGAATACCTATGGGATCCGGCGGTCAGAGAGGGATCAGGTACATAGGGCATATCAGTTGAAGGCGAGGGGGCTTTATAAGCGTATGATGAACAAGGCGAAGGAGCAATACATGAAGAACAAGGACAAGGAGACGTTTCGAGAGAAGCCTAAGACGTCGTGGATGAGCCAGAGTTTGGAGGAGCAGGCGGCAAATTACTGGGACACAGAAGAACATAAAAAGAAGTTCGTGAAGGGAAAGAAGGCTCGGTGAGGCGGTAAGTTGGACGGTGATGCGCCCGCCACCTTTTACGGTGGTTCTATTGACTACGAGGAGATCCGGCGACGCCTGGTATGTGTTTTTTTAAATTATATATTTTATTTGTAGTTAAAATGTTAAATTTTAAGATTATTGTTTATTGATTAATTTATAACCAACTATTACTTACAATTTGAAGGAGAGGAATCAGCCCAACCGCACTCATCCTATCAGGCACGACGAGATTTATAAGGCAGGACATACGAGAAGGGTGGCGGAGACTGGTAGAGGTACATCTGTACCCTTGAGGCGGGAGTGAAAGTCTGAGGCGACCAGACTTATTTACGTAAGTGTCTTAAATTTTCTACTCGTTTACCACTTATTAATTCATTACACTTTCTTATTATAAGCTAATTATTTATTCAAATTTAATTTTTTAATTATCTTTGAACTAATTTCTCTTTCTAATGATCTTTGAAAATTCAACAGAAGACTTATAGGAGGGAACTGGGAAAGAAAAATCTGGAAGCAGTAGAAGATAAGGACTTGCCTGAATGGGGCGCCGATTCGTGGAAGAAGGCGATAGGGAGGATCAAGAAGGGGAAGGTACCGGGTTTACCGAGCTATGCTGATCCACGGGACTTCGACATGGAGCTCGGGAGGGAGCGAGACTACAGGCGGGAGTTACTCAGGAAGGTCTAGGAGGAGAACAGAGAGTTGAGGACGACATAGGACCCGAGAGTCGACTCACTGATGTCCTGGCTCCAGGATTTTAGACATGACATGCAGACGCATACAGGCCGACCAGTGCGAGAGCTTCCGACAAACATGTTCATGGGGAACGCTATTAGGAGCGGAGGCTCATTTAGGGTTCCGAGGCCGATACGTCAGAGACCAGATCCTTTTGCTCTAGGTACTTCCACCGCCCCCCAGTATGTCGATGATTTTGACACTGATGAGTCGGGGAGTGGTGATCATCTTGATATGATGGATGTTGAGGCAGAGGGCCTCGGTGAGGACGATGGGGGTGATGGTGTTGATGAGTGTGGTGATGGTGTTGATGAGGGTGTGGTTGGTGTTGATGATGATCCACTGGCGACCCTGGATGAGATGTAGGATTTGGCGGATAGTTCTGGTGATGAGGGAGTCGTGTATCCGCCTAGTGATGATGAGGGGGATCAGTGATCTTGTGGCTGGTAGTTATTTGTAACTATGGATTATGATATTTTGATATTTTGAATTTTTGACTATTTCCGCCTACGTTAGGCTTATTTTGTATTACGTTAGACTATTTCCGACTATTTTGGTTTGTATGGTGTGTGGTTTGTATGGAAAATTGATTGTTTAGATTTTTTGGGTTTTTATGAATTATTTTGGTTTGTATGGTGTATTAACAGTTAATAGGGACCTAATTTAGGTCCCTATTGGCAATAGTAAGTATCAATAGGGACCGCACTTAGGTCCCTATTGATATTAATCATTGTTAATAGGGACCTAAGGGTGGTCCCTATTAATAAAATTTGGAGTCAATATGGACCTAAGGGTGGTCCCTATTAACAAAATCTGGAGTCAATAGGGACCTAAATTAGGTCATTGTTGAGTCAATAGGACCTAATTCCGGTCCCTACTGACTCATCAGCAACCGAATTTAGGTCCCTATTGACTCAACAGGGACCTAATTGCGGTCCCTACTAATATTCATACTTTAAAATTGTTAATTGGTGATGATTTGAGGTGCATCGTTATTTGTTTAGTTCATAATTACCATTGTAATAGTTAAAATAACAATAATTACAACGAGCATTGTAAATCCAAACATTACGTATAGGAAACGGTATGTTTTGAAGATTAATTTACTAGTTTATTCAATGACAAATATCACATTCAATATCTAATAACTAATCACTTCATCACATTCAATAACTAAATCACTTGTTCTTAACCATTAATTACTTCTTTTCACAATTAGTAATGAAGTTGTTGCTAAAAACCACTAACATAGTGAGATCAAATCATAAAGTAGCGATTTTAAAGTATGAATATTATTAGGGACCTAATTTAGGTCCCTATTGACTCAACATGAACCTAATTGAAGTCCCTACTAATATTCATACTTTAAAATTGTTAATTTGTGATGATTTGAGGTGCATCGTTGTTTGTTTAGTTCATAATTACCATTGTAATAGTTAAAATAACAATAATTACAACGACGCATTGTAAATCCAAACATTACGTATAGGGAACGGTCCGTTTTGAAGATTCATTTACTAGTTTATTCAATGACAAATATCACATTGAATATCTAATAACTAATCACTCCATCACATTCAATAACTAAATCACTTGTTCTTAACCATTAATTACTTCTTTTCACATTTAGTAATGAAGATGTTGCTAAAAACCACTAACATAGCGAGATCAAATCATAAAGTAGCGATTTTAAAGTATGAATATTAGTAGCAACCGAATTTAGGTCCATATTGACTCAACATGGACCTAATTTAGGTCCCTATTCACTCAACGAGGACCTAATTTAGGTCCCTATTGACTCATCAGGGAACTAATTTAGGTCCCTACTAATATTCATACTTTAAAATTGTTAATTTATGATGATTTGAGGTACATCTTTGTTTGTTTAGTTCTCAATTACCATTGTAATAGTTAAAATAACAATAATTACAACGACGCATTCTAGGAATCACAAACACACGAACATCAATAAAAAAAATCAAATTTCAAGGATGAATATTAGTAGGGACCAAACTTAGGTCCCTAACGGTCCCTAGTTAAAATGAGTGACCTAAGTCCGGTCCCTATTAATAATTAGGGACCGCAGTTAGGTCACAAAAATCCAAAATTTTGAAATTTTGCCGAAAATTTTGGGAGGGATTGAGAGGGAAATTTGAATTTTACGAAAATTTAAAAATTTCACCATCTCCTCTATATATACTCACCACTCTTACACATCAAATTTTATTAATCTCCAAAAAAACACCCTAACACAAAAACAATATCTTCTTTTTCAACACAAACCACTAGTTTTTTCTCCAAAAATCACCAACACAAAAACTTTTCTTCTTTTTACCAACACAAATCCAAAACAAAAGTCATCCAACACAAAAAACATTTCACCAACACAATCTTTATTTTCTATTATTTTGGATCTACACTTTCTTTTCTTTCAGTTGTTTTTTTTATTCATTCATCTTTTTGTTTTGATTCATATTTTATTTTCTATTATTAGTCATATTTCATTCATTTTTTTACACTACAAGAATCCGGGGTCATTCGTGACCGCCGGCTCGTGACCGCCGGGCGGTCGCGAGCATCCGTGACCGCCTGGCGGTCGCGGATGCCACCGTGACCGCCGAGCGGTCGCGGTAAACAACGCCGTGACCGCCCAGCGGTCACGGGAATCCATAGGCGGGAATCTTCCCGCCTATGGCCCGCCAAGTGGCGTCCGCGACCGCCGGGCGGTCGCGGATGCCACTCGTCCGCGACCGCTGGGCGGTCGCGGATGCCAGTGGGCGGGATTTTGTCCGCCATGGCGTCCGCGACCGCCGGGCGGTCGCGGATGCCACTCGTCCGCGACCGCCCAACGGTCGCGGATGGGAGGGGGGTTTTCTATATAAACCCCCCTCCTCCTCTCTCATTCCTCACATTTGTAAGTTCTCTCCTCTCTCTCTTTTAAATATTTATCTTTCTAGTTTTTTAATTATGTTTTTTAATTATGTTTTATATTTAATGTTTTAGTAATAGTTTTAATTGTTTAATTATAAGTTTATTTTTATTAATGTCAAACTTAGAAATAATGCCTTTAGGAAATCTTTATAATTTAGGAATAGTGCCTTTAGGTGTTCTTTATAACTTAGTACAAATGTTCTTTAGGGAACTTTAAAACTTTGAAATGATGCCTTTAGAGAATCTTTATTTAATATTAAATTGTTAGTTTAGGTAATTTAATGTATTATTATCCGTCGCGGTAATTTAATGTTAAACTATTAGTTTAAATGTATGTCAAATTATTGGTTAATGTTTTTTAGTACAAATGATCTTTAGGGAATTTATAACTTAGAAATAATGCCTTTAGAGAATCTTTATATATTAGAACAAATAATCTTTACGGGTTCTTTATAACTTAGTACAAATGATCTTTAGGGAACTTTATAACTTAGAAATGATGCATTTAGAGAATCTTTATTTAATATTAAATTGTTAGTTTAGGTAATTTAATGTATTATTATCCGTCGCGGTAATTTAATGTTAAACTATTAGTTTAAATGCATGTCAAATTATTGGTTAATGTTTTTTAGTACAAATGATCTTTAGGGAATTTATAACTTAGAAATAATGCCTTTAGAGAATCTTTATATATTAGAACAAATAATCTTTAGGGGTTCTTTATAACTTAGTACAAATGATCTTTAGGGAACTTTATAACTTAGAAATGATGCCTTTAGAGAATCTTTATTTAATATTAAATTGTTAGTTTAGGTAATTTAATGTATTATTATTCGTCGCGGTAATTTAATGTTAAACTATTAGTTTAAATGCATGTCAAATTATTGGTTAATGTTTTTTTGTAGAAATAACGCCTTTATGGAACTTTATAACTTAGAAATAATGCCTTTACAAAATCTTTATATATTAGAACAAATAATCTTTAGGGGTTCTTTGTAACTTAGTACAAATGATCTTTAAGGAATCTTTATAACTTAGTAACGACTGAATTTTAGAGAATCTCTTTGAATCATCTAACTTAGATAATTTCTCGTAGTTTTCTAGCATATATTCGATATGGCAGGCAGTCGTCGTCGTCGGGTTGGCAGTGGTCAACAATGTTCAAATGTTTCTGATGTTCCTGATGATGCGGATGTTCCCGATGTTCCCCCTACTGCTAGTGGGCGAGGTAGTCTTGGACCTCGTGTAGTTATCACACGTGGCAGTCGTAGTTGCGATGCCGCAATCCCCAACGCGTCTACATCGTTGACGCCTTTACTACAGCGCCGACTTTCTTTTGATGCCGATGCCGTGCCCGATGCCGCACCGACTGCATCTGGATCTAGGGCTAGAGCACCATCTTCCGCTGGTTCCACCGGAGCTGGCCCGAGCGAGAGGCCGAGTGATACTCCAGCATCGGGAGTATTCAATGTCACGCAACAGCGCCCACCAAGAGGCACCTCCAAAGGTGCACAACAACCCAATGACGCGAAACAAAGGCAGATCATTAAATTGTGTCCTCGTGGCCTGTTTATGAACCCCTCTAGCAACGAGGTTGCGACTACGATCACGGAGTTGATCAGACTGTTCATGAAGGAGTTTTGGCCTACCTACTTGACGATGCCCGAAACTATGCGAGGCAAAATGTTTGTTAAATTTACGGTGAGGAATTATTTCACAACTATATCATATTATTTAATTTAATATATTCATAAATCAAAATTTATTACTTGGCAGAAAATATATGGTGTTCGTCAGAGAGAAAAACACGCAGTACAACGGGCCTACGAAACGAAGGCGAAGTTGTGTTATAAGAATTTGATTTACAACACGAAGAAACAATACTTTGAGAGGGTTGTGGATCCGAAATGGGCCGGAAAAGACAAAACTTGGATGCACGACGGGTTAGAGGCGGCGGCGATTAAGCATTGGGCCACTGAGGATCATCAAGCGCTGTCGCATAAGTCTAAGAAAAACATGAGAGGAGGCGAGGAGCCAAATGAGGGGGTGAAGGCACCTCCCACTTTTTTTGGTGGATCCCGCGACCTAGAGGAGCTCAGACGTCGGCTGGTATGAATTATGAAAATTAACAATATGGGTGTAATTAAGTAATCTTAATATATGCGTAAGCCAATTTTGACGTACTCTTTCTTGAAATGTGTAGGCTGAGGAGGACCTAACACAAAAAGACCCTATTCGATATGATGAGGCCTATAGACGTGGTCACACGCAGCGGGTGAAGGGGACGGGCGGTGACACAGGAGTTCCAGCTCGGCGGACTTGGGTAGATGCTGTGGCGAAAGCGCAATATGTAAGTTATTTCAACCGCATACTCCTTTTAAATTATTTATTCCAATATAAGTACTGATTCTTTCAAATGTTAATGCAGAAAAAGTACATGGAACTAGTGAGGGAAAGATATCCCCGCCCAGCTAAGCTCCCGGTGTTCGATCCCGACTGTTGGACCGAGGCATTTGGTCCTGTGAAGAAGGGGAAGGCGAAAGGCTTGCCGAGGGATGCACGCCCGGAGGCGTTCAGCATTAAATACAGGAAACAAGAAGATTATTCACAGGCCTGCATCGACGAATTACAAACACAGAATGACCGCACTATCTATCGCAGTGATCAAAGGATGACTGATATGAAAGCCACTATGGAGCTATGGAGATGCTTGCTTAATGAGAAGGTGAACGTGGACCTTCCACTGATATCAGATTCTATATTCATGGGGCATGCACGTAGGAACGGAGCTGTGATTCCACCGGTTCGTATGCCGCGTCGTAGGCCAGATCCATTTGCTCCCAGTTCTTCCGATAGGCCTGCGTATATCGAGGAGTACTCTGATGACGATGATGACGACGATGTCGATGATATTATGGCGTCGTTGCAGACTGACGATTATGTGGAACTGGGTGTTGAGGATGGTGTTGGGAGTGGTGAGGATGATGAGGAGGATGATGGGGAGGATGATGGGGAGGATGATGACGGGAATGGATGTGGGTTGGATGATAGTTCGGATGATGATTAGTTGTATTTTCATTATTGTAATGTTGGACTGTTAAATTTTCATTATTGTAATGTTGGATTGTTAAATTTTCATTATTGTAATGTTGGACTGTTAAATTTTCATTATTGTAATGTTTGACTGTTAAATTTTCATTATTGTAATGTCTTTTACAACACTACCAAATCGTTACAAATAAAGTGCGTCACAAAGTAATGTTTTAAATTATTACAAAACACTTGAACTATTCAGTATCACTAGTTAGCTCCACGTTTTCACTTTCTTCGTCTTCCTCTTCAGCTTCTTTTTCTCCTCTATCTTGTACATCTTCGACGATCTCAAACTCATTTGCCCACCCCAATTGTATATCCATATCAAATGCGCTAAAGTCTACGAACATATTAATTCCTACAGATGCGTTCTCTTGGAACACTTCCGCTGGCATCCCTATTTCTGTTTCTGTGTCGCTGGAATCACTTAGTGACGACATGTCGATCACGTGCCTAGCCGGTATAGTAGATACAGCCATCCATCCATTTTGACCTGGTCGACCATTCGTAAGTTGTGGATACGGGGCGTAGTACGACTGAAGGGCCTGATTGGCAAAAATAAAAGGCTCGTTGGTTGTGAGAGACCATCGTGGGTTAATATCAACGAGTTTGTACGTCTCGTGAACACGAGTCCCTCGAGCTCTAATATCATACCACCTACACTTGAAGAATACAATGTATAGCGGTCTTCTGTGCCCCCAATATTCCACCTCTATGATTTCGTTCAATGTCCCATAGAAGTTGGTGGCGTGGGATCCTCCCATGTCCCCCTCCACATAAACCCCACTACAATCACTCTTCTTAGGGCCCAAACGCATATCTGTGTGAAATCGGAACCCATTCACAATGTACCCTTCATAGTACAACACTGAGTTGAGAGGACCTGCGAGCAACGGCTTAACACGATCGTCTGTCATGTACTTGCCACTCGAGTAGGTCTGCTTGAACCATGCCACGTACTCGCAGTTTCTCTTCTTTTGTACCTCCATGGGAGTAAGTCCATTACACTCCTCCTCAATAAACAACCTGTGAGTTACACACAAAATAAGTTAGAAATACGTGATACATACAAGTTATCCTTAATAAAGAGTGTTTGCACGTAAAATAAAGAATATTGACTTACTCGACCCATCCATCCAGCTCTTCACAATTAAGAAGCGTGTACAGTTCAATTTGCTCCAACTCTTCGGACGACAACCGCCTCTTCTTGTTTAGTGGCCCAAGGGCCTTCCCTTTCTTTCGAAATAACATCAGCTCATCATCCCACTCTGAACTCTCAAAAGTCTCGTTCCTATTGAGACGGTTATATCTAGTACTTGCGGAGATACCTAGATATTGTGCACACATATTGGATAGCTCTGAAAGGAGGTAGGAATTCGCTATGCATCCTTCTACCCTTGCTTTGTTCATCACTGACTTTTTAAAATCAAACATACGCCTGGGAATACCGAAAAGTCAATAACATATAGAATAACAGTAGCGAATTAAACTCATTAAACATTGTGTACCTCTCGAATGGATACATCCATCTGTAGTGAACCGGGCCGCCTACTTTAGCCTCGTATGGTAGGTGTATGGCCAAATGCTCCATAGAATCGAAGAAGGAATGAGGGAATATCCTCTCAAGCTTGCACATCGTGACTATAATGGATTCCTCAAGACTTCTCATATCGGTGGCCGAAACCTCTGAAGCACAAATTGCCCGGAAGAATAAACTAATCTCCACCAATGTTTCCCAAATGTTGGTGGGCAGGAAGTCGCGAAAAGCAATGGGGATCAATCTCTGCATGAAGACGTGACAATCATGACTCTTCATACCAAAGAGCCTATGTTGTTGCTTTTGTACGCATCGTCCCAAATTTGACGCGTATCCGTCCGGAAATTTCAGATCGCCCAACCATTTCAAGACCTTGACCTTTTCATCCCGCTTGAGACAATAGGTTGCCCTTGGCTTCACATATGCGCCTCCTCGTGTTTGTTCTAAAAATAGCTCTTCACGGATAGTCCAAATCTTCAAATCATGTCTAGACTTGATGTTGTCCTTAGTCTTAGAGTCATCCAATACTGTGTTGATGATGTTATCGAAAAAGTTCTTCTCACAATGCATGACATCTAAATTGTGACGAATCAAGTTTGTGGACCAATAGGGAAGTTCCCAAAATATGCTCTTCCTCAGCCAATTATGATCCGTATGAAAACCTGGTAGATTGTTCACTTTGGCCCCAAAACCAACATCCCCAAGTCCCTCCACAATTTCCCTCATTTCGTCGCCCATTTTCCTGCAAATAGGTTCTTCTAGTGACTTTTCCCCTTTTTTGAATGAATTCTTGTCATGCCGCCACCTATGATTTTTGGGCAAAAAACGACGATGGCAATCGAACCAACACGGTTTACCACCATTCTTCAACGTAAATGAATTCGTATCTCCCATGCAATAAGGGCACGCTAACTTCCCGTGCGTACTCCACTGAGACAACATTCCATACGCTGGAAAATCGCTAATCGTCCACATCAGGGCCGCTCGTAATTGAAAGTTTTCCTTCCTTGAGCTATCAAACGTCTCCAAACCAGTGCTCCATAAAGCATTAAGCTCGTTAATTAGTGGTCTAAGATAAACATCCAAGTTCTTCCCGGGACTATCTGGACCGGAAATGATAAGGCTCAAAAATATGAACTCCTGCCTCATGCAAAGATCGGGGGGGAGGTTATATGGGGTTACCATCACTGGCCAACAAGAGTATTTTTTCCCAGATGAGCCATACGGTGTGAATCCATCCGTACATAAGCCAAGTCGTACGTTCCTAGGCTCAGCTGCAAAATCCGGATGTGTCCGATCAAAGTGTCGCCATGCCTCACTGGAAGCCGGGTGAATCATTCGATCCGTAGCCTCTCGACACTTCAAATGCCAAGTCATATGCTTTGCAGTACCTACGGTATAATACATCCTCTGAAGACGAGGACCTAGGGGGAAATACCACAAATGCTTCTTTGCGACCTTTGACTTCCTACCTTCCTCGTATCTATCAACCCCGCATATCGGGCATTTTAGGAAGTCATTGCTCGCCGCAAACCCGTAAACTAGAAAACACTGATTTGTGCAAACATCGATCTTCTCGTACCCTAACCCCAAGGTTCGCTCCATCTTATGCATCCCTTTCGTGTCTTTAGGTAACAACTTCTCAATCTCAGGGTCGAACCCATCTTTAGACATCTTTAAAAAATGGTCAGAAACGATGTTACTCGCCTTGTGAATAGTTTTGTAATTCACCCACTCTCCAATCCACTGCAGGACGGTTTTGCTCTTCTTAGGGTGCATCTTCACCTGACCTAGACGCATCAAGTCGTAGAAATCTCTTGCATCGGGATTCGGATCCTCGTTACGCACATCGTCCTCATCAAATCGGCCTCCATATGCATCCACGACCATCTGTCTAAACGAATCGTCAGCACGAATAGGGCTGTCAGGAATATTGGCGTGTGATGGGCCGAGAGGTTCGTCGATAAACGTCATAGAAGTGGTGGTAAACTGCTCTCCATGCAAAACCCACTCAAAATATCCAGGCGTAAATCCCGACTTATGAAGATGATCACAGACTTGGTATCGATCAAAAAACTTTGAATTGTTACATTTTTTGCACGGGCACCTAATACGCCCCCCTAGATCTAAATAGCCATCTTGTCGCGAAGCAAATTCTATGAATGTGCGAACCCCAACCACAAAACTATCTCGCAAATAACCACTGCTCTCGAATCTATCGTACATCCAATTCCTATCTACTTGATAGTCCATTATTTATCTAAGATGTAAATTTTAAAGGAAATAATTAATTACAATTAATACTACAAACAATTAATAATTAACAATTTAAAATGTAACAATTATCATGCACGATAAGGTTGAAGAGTGATAAATTGATCAACTTACTTCTTGAAGCGTAAAAAAACGATCTTCAAGAATCTTGTGTCCTCTACGAGTACCCTCGATGTGTTTACGTCAATATCTATCAAGAAATGAATAAACAAGTTAACATATCATACCAATATTTAGTATTTAAAAATATAGTTGACCATCTAAATGAAAAAAACGAGAATACCTTAAGAGAAATGGTGAAGATTGTTGTGAATTAGAAAAGTAAGGGAAATGATATTTATAAATGAAAATCTGGCAGTTCGTGACCGCCCAGCGGTCGCGAATGCCAACTAGCCGTTGGCATTCGTGACCGCTGGGCGGTCACGAAAGACCCTCATTCGTGACCGCCCAGCGGTCACGAATAATATTCATAAAAGAAAATTTGATTTTATGGATTCATCTTGATGTGTTTATGATTTTTAACAATAAGTCTCATTACTACATGTAAATTGAAGTAATAAATTAGTACAACATTAGTAATTAACATATTAAAATAGCGAATTAGATGTGATTAGGCGAGTTATGAACGAATAACCTATTTTATGTTCTACAACTAATCATCATATACACTTAGTTGTTTTAGATGTAATGTGTAATTTTGTGATAAACTCTCTTTTAATTTACTTAGTAGTAAGTATTTTATCAATTTAACAAACATCGCACCTTAATTAAACAAACGAAAATCAAAACTTTTGAATGAAACTTATTCGTGACCGCTGGGCGGTCACAAATAAGGGTCTTTCGTGACCGCCCAGCGGTCACGAAGTATGTTCGTGACCGCTGGGCGGTCACGAAGTAGGTTTCGTGACCACAAGTAGGTTTCGTGACCGCTGAGCGGTCACGAAAGACCCTCATTCGTGACCGCCCAGCGGTCACGAATAACATTCATAAAAGAAAATTTAATTTTATGGATTCATCTTGATGTGTTTATGATTTTTAACAATAAGTCTCATTACTACATGTGAATTGAAGTAATAAATTAGTACAACATTAGTAATTAACATATTAAAATAGCGAATTAGATGTGCTTAGGCGAGTTATGAACGAATAACCTATTTTATGTTTTACAACTAATCATCATATACACTAAGTTGTTTTAGATGTAATGTGGAATTTTGTGATAAACTCTCTTTTAATTAACTTAGTAGTAAGTATTTTATCAATTTAACAAACATCGCAACTTAATTAAACAAACGAAAATCAAAACTTTCGAATGAGACTTATTCGTGACCGCCGCGCGGTCACGAATAATATTCATAAATAAAAATTTGATTTTCGAATAAAGGTCTTTCGTGACCGTTGGGCGGTCGCGAATGAGGGTCATTCGTGACCGCCCGGCGGTCACGAATAACATTCATGGTGAAAATTTTGAATTTTCAAAAAAAATTGAATTTCCCCCCAATTCCAAGGTCTTTCGCGACGGCCCGGCGGTCGCGAAAGACCTTGGAATTGGGGGGAAATTCAAATTTTTTGAAAATTCAAAATTTTCACTAAAATTCTATATATACCCACCATTCCACCCATTAATTTTCATTACACTCACATTATCTTCTCTAAAAAACTCAACACTTTCTCCTCCTTTCCTCATTTCCCAATCCAAAACATAAACACCAACAATTTTTCTTCTTCTCTTTTCTTATATCTTCAAAAAACAAAACACCAACAATTTTTCTTCTCATCTTTCTTTATATCTCCAAAAAACAAAACACCAACTCTTTTATTTTCTTCTTTTCTTTACTTATAACACAAATCATTCTCTTAAATGATGTTTATATAAAAAAACCGTCCAACCATACATTATATTCGCAAAAAACAAATATTTATTCCGGTATTTTACCGGAATATTTTTTTTATTTCGTTTAATGTCATTCGTGACCGCCGGGCGGTCACGGATGACTTGAATATTATCCGTGACCGCCCGGCGGTCACGGATGGTTTAAATATTATCCGTGACCGCCGAGCCGTCGCGGATGACCCCGGGGTCATCCGTGACCGCCAGGCGGTCGCGGTGGTTGCCGCGACCGCCGAGCCGTCGCGGATGACCCCGGGGTCATCCGTGACCGCCAGGCGGTCGCGGTGGTTGCCGCGACCGCCGAGTCGTCGCGGATGACACCGGCGTCATCCGTGACCGCCAGGCGGTCGCGGGAAACACCGCGACCGCCGAGCCGTCACGGATGACCTCGGGGTCATACGTGACCGCCAGGCGGTCGCGGATGACTACCGTGACCGCTCGGCGGTCGCGGATGACTGCCGTGACCGCCGAGCGGTCACGGATGACATCCACGACCGAGGTCATCCGCGACCGGGCATCCGCGACCGCTGGGCGGTCGCGGATGACCATCCGCGACCGGAAATGGGTCATTCGCGACCGCCCGGGCGGTCGCGAATGACCCTTTTTTCTTGTAGTGTTACATTTATTAATACTTTCATGTCATTATATTAACTTTTTCTTCATTATTTTATTGTTTTGATCTTGTTATAATCATATTTCTACAAAAAAAAAAAACAATAATATTTTGAAATATTTTTGTTTTTTTTATTTTCCTCGCAAACTATTAGGGACCGCAATTATGTCCCTACTAATATTCATAGAGTACTATGAATATTAGTAGGGACCTAATTGCGGTCCTTATTACTAATATTAGGGACCGCAGTTAGGTCCCTACTAATATTCATAGAGTAAGCATGTTATAAGCATACCATGTTATGTTGCTAGTAATAAGAAATATATGCATGAATTGTGATTTATATTTAATGTGTTTGCGGTTTGTTATTCATGCACTGTAAATTGTGATACCTTATATTTTATACTTTTGAATTGTTGAAGTCGTAGTTATGTTGCTAGTAATAAAGAATATATGCATGAATTGTGATTTATATTTGATGTGCTTGCGGTTTATTATTCATGCATTATCGCATGCGATACCTGATATTTTATACTTTTGAATTACTGATGGTTAATGATGCTTCGTGATTGATGATCTACCTTTATAAATTAAATAATATGTTTATTCATCATATTGTATTTGGATCCCTTACATATAATTGTTTTTTATTTAAAATGTGTATTTTAATTTTATACTATTGTATAGTAGTTTTTAACATTTTTTGGTAAAAAAGAAATAAAAAAAAAGATGAAGGGCAAAGTATAATTCAAATCAACTTGGTTAAACCAGACCATTGACAATCTACACCGAATCGAACAATCTCAAACATTTGATTAATGGCTTTGTTTGTACTTTTTGTGAAGAACCAAAATCCGACCCCTCATCAAAAACTGTGACAACGCTTCGATTTAACCGAACCACCCCTAACTATGACATTTTGACGTGTTCCAACCAAAGAGCCTTATAATGGCTAAGTATTTTTTGGAATCAAATCAACTTTAAATCTCACGAATTTGATCAAGGCATACAATTTATCGTTCTTTTCTTTTTCTTTTTCTTTTTTTTTGATACGAAATTTATCGTTCTTTTCCATATACCTATATATAGCTCTGCCTGCAGAACATGCATGGAATTCATAGCTAGGTTTATTGTATCTGCAAATATTCTCTCTGCATATCTTACAAAGTCACACCATCCTTTGTTGTAAAGTGGACCCTCCTTATAGAGCGTAAAACACGACAATAATTGAAAGACGGAAAAATAAACGACTCACAGATTTTACGTGGAAAACCCCAAATTACTTTAGGTGAAAAACCACGGGCAAGGTAGAAGAACTTTACTATGAGTGTAAAATAGGAATTACAACACTTCGACTTTTACCGAAGTAAAGTCGCACAAAACTCTCTATTTTTACCTCACACTAACAATACTCTTAACCGCTATTTATATATTATTGTTTAATTATATAAGAGAAAGAAAGATATATTTTGGGATGGAAAACCTTGTGAGATAACATGCCTATTTATAGACTATTTCTGCACCCCTTGAGCTGTGTGAAAGGACACCAACCCCTTGAGCCGTGTGAAATGACACCAACCCCTTGAGCCGTGTGAAAGGACACTAACCCCTTAAGCCATTCAAGTCTTGAAGGGGTGGCTTTTGGTGGCTTGAAGAGACTGTCTTCGTCTTCACATGCACTTTGTAATTTGGCAATTGATTTAAAAAATCACTGCCATCAATCTCCCACTTGAAGATTTGATTAGGAACTAATCAGATCTTCACACCATTCTGTCTACCTCGCCCTTCATGTTGCTTACGTATTCACCAGACCACACGAGGACCGACACTAAACAAACTTGTCAGCATTAACACTCTTCGTCATAAAATCAGCTATGTTATCTTTAGTGTGAATCTTCTGCACATCCACAGTACCCTCCTCGACTTTCTCACGAACAAAGTGATACTGCACCCGAATATGCCTTGTCTTGGAATGAAACGTTGGATTCCTTGCAAGATGCAACGCACTCTAACTGTCACAGAATAGAAAAATACTCTCTAGTTTGTGCCCGAGTTCCTCCAAAACTATTTTCAGCCAAATCGCCTCTTTACTGGCCTGCGTAGCTGCCACATATTCAGCCTCTGTTGTTGATGTCGCAACAACTGACTGTAACTTCGAAACCCAACTCACTGCACCTCCAGCAAGAGTAAACACATATCCTGTCGTGGACTTGCTTTTGTCAAGATCACCTGCATAGTCAGAATCAACATAGCCCCTGACTGTAAAACCCGATCCTCTATAACATAATGCAACATCTGAGGTTCCCTGAATGTATCTCATAACTCTCTTTACTGTACTATAATTCTCTCTTCCCGGATCCGCCATGTATCGACTAACCACTCTCACTGCATGTGCAATGTCTGGTCTAGTAGAGATCATAACAAACATTAAGCTTCCCACTGCTGATGCATACGGTACTTGAGACATCTCCCTCCTCTCTTCTTCACTGCTAGGACACATACTTGAGGATAACTTGAAATTAACAGGAAGAGGGTAGAGATTGGCTTACAATTTTGCATACTGAACCGCCGCAAAATCTTCAATAGATAGTTCCTCTGAGAAAGCCAAATCTTCCTGTTATTTTTGTCTCGGTGAATTTGCATCCCTAGAATCTTATTTGCTGGTCCTAAGTCCTTCATTTCAAATTCACTAGCCAGTTTAGCCTTCAGTTCTTCAATACGAGCTTTGTTGGGGACTAAAACCAACATGTCGTCAACATACAACAGCAAAATAACAAAGTCATCACCAGATCTCATGAAATATGCACAAGGATCTACATTCAGTCCGTTGTATCCAAGGCTCATTATGAATGAATCAAATCTTTTGTACCAACACCTCGGCGCCTGTTTGAGACCGTACAAATATTTGATCAACCTGCAAACCAAGTTCTCTTTTCCTTCTTCAATAAATCCTTCCGGTTGGAGCATATAAATCTCTTCTTCAAGATCACCATGAAGAAAAGCCGTCTTTACATCTAACTGTTCAAGATGTAAATCAAATGTAGCACACATCGCTAGAACCACCCGCACAGTTGTCATTCGGACCACCGGGGAAAATATTTCGTTGAAATCAATCCCCTCCTTCTAAGCATATCCTTTCACCACCAATCGTGCACGATACCTCTCCATTTGGTCATCACTGTTACGTTTGATTTTGTACACCCATTTGTTGCCAATGGGTTTCCTCCCTTGTGGTAGAGACACAAGTTCCCACGTCTTATTCTTATGGAGTGCTTCGATTTCCTCCTGCATTGCTGCCATCCACTGAGCTGCATCTGAACTACTCATTGCTTCATGGAGAGTTGATGGCTCCCCGTCCTCAGTTAAAAGACAAAACGCAACATTGTTCTCCATTGAAAAGTCTGTGTGCCAGCATGGTGGTCTCTTAACACGTGTTGATCAACGTATCCCCGAGACTCCAGACTTCGTTGTCTTCTCAGGTTCATGCTCTGGTTCAGCAGGACCCTCATGTTCGGCATCATTCTTGACTACTACTGTCGTAGTTTCTGGATCTTCCCTTGTGCTGCTATCATTTCCTTTCTTATCTTCTGTGAAGATAACATCTGTGCTTACAATGATCTTGTGGGTAGTGGGGTCCCACAAGCGATACCCATTCACTCATTTAGCATACCCTAAGAACAAACACTTCTTGGATTTTGGGTCCATCTTTGTTTTCTCTTGAGTATTGAACATAACATAAGCGGGAGTCCCAAATATATGGAGATTAGAATAATCAACTGGTTTACCTGTCCACACCTCCATCGGTATTTTCAGTCACAATGCTGTTGACAGAGATAGGTTCATCGCATAACAGGCGGTATTGACTGTTTCTGCCCAGAACGGTTTTACTAAGCATGTTGCCTGCATCATGGCTCTTGTTTTATCCAACAAGGTCATATTCATCTGCTCTGCCACTCCATTCTGCTGCGGAGTATACGCCATAGTAAACTGCCTCTTAATCCCAACATCTTTACAGAAGTCTTCAAACTCCTTGCTAGTATATTCCCCTCCATTGTCAGATCTCAGGCACTTGATCTTTTTCCCAGATTCAAGTTCCACCTGCGTTTTGTACGTCTTGAACACCGAGAACACTTCTGCCTTACTCTTGATCATGTACACCCAACATCTCCTGGAATAATCATTTATAAAAGACACAAAATACTTTGCACCTCCCAGGGATAGTACTGGTGCTTGCCACACGTCAGAGTGAATAAATTCTAGAATGACTTTAATTTTAGAATCTGAACTACGAAACTTTATACGATGTTGCTTGCCAACAACACAATGCTCACAAAAAACTAAATATACATTTGTGAGGCCCGGAAGTAGTTTCTTCTTTGCAAGAACCTCCATGCCTTGTTCAGACATATGTCTGAGCCGCTAATGCCAATCATTGATGATTTCTCAATCGTCTCAAATGACGCCACTGACGCTTCTCCCACTTGCAGAGCCCTCCCCTGTACCATGTATAAATTTCCAGCAATCTTGTCCGCCTTCATCAGTACAAGCGCACCCCTTTTAACTTTCATGATCTTGTTTCGCGACCCAATCTCACAACCAAGATCATCCAGTTGTCCATAAGACAACAAATTCTTACATAATCCCTCCACGTGTCGGACATCTCGAATGGTTCGAACAATCCCGTCATGCATCTCCAGCTTGATCGTACCGATGGCAACAACTTTCAAAGGTTCATTTTTACAGCTATACACAGATCCTCCAGCGATCGGTGTATACTCATGAAACCACTCCCTCCGGGGAGTCATATGAAAATTGGCTCCTGAATCAATAAGCCATACATCATCGAAGCCACGCATACCTCGAATAGCTGTTGCTACTTCACAACCTAGTACATCACCATTATCTGAAGTGCTAGCAACGTTCCCCTGAGGATCATAACTCTTCTTGTTCGAATCCTTAAGATTCCAACAGTCCTTCTTCAAGTGACCTTTCTTGCCACAGTGCCAACAACTGCCCTTGGTCCTTGACTTGGATCTCTCATGTTTCTTACTCCCACTTGCACCGCGCTCCGTCGTTCTCCCTCTTGTCACCGACAAGGCACCTGCTTGTTGCGAACCTGCCTCTTTGTCTTCTCTGTTCTTGCGCCGACTCTCTTCTTCCAGAATAGCGGATGCAACTTCGTCGAAAACCAAATAATCCATGAGGACATTATTTGTTAAGTTGATGACAAGCTGATCATACGAATCGGGCAGACTTTGCAGCAGAATTTCAGCACGTTCTCCCACTTCTATTTTATGACTCAACGACATTAATTGAGAAAACAGAGTATTTAAAACATTGAGGTGCTCAGTTACCGGGGTAGATTCCGCCATCCTCAATGTGTACAATTTTCGTTTAAGGAAGATTTTGTTGTGTAAGGACTTCGCCTCATACAGCTTGTTGAGATGATCCCTATCTCCTTAGATGTAATCTTCTCCTCAATGCTTGACAACACGCCATCACCTAATGCCAGGTGAATATTTGCGATAGCGTTGCCGTCCATCTCGTTCCACTTCGTATCATCTGTGATTTCCACCGGCCTGTCGCCGATCGCCGCAAGACACCCATCTTTCTGCAAGATGGCTTTGATCTTCAGCTTCCACAACGAGAAATTACTCCCGTTGAATTTTTCGATCTCGAATTTCGCCGTCATTGCTTCTATCACGTACCACCGTCACTGAAAATAATTTCAGTACGATACCCACAGATATCACCGAGACCCCAGATATGAACCGAGGCTCTGATACCACTTGTTGTAAAGTGGACCCTCCTTATAGAGCGTAAAACGCGACAATAATTGAAAGACGGAAAAATAAACGACTCACAGATTTTACGTGGAAAACCCCAAATTACTTTATGTGAAAAACCACGGGCAAGGTAGAAGAATTTTACTATGAGTGTAAAATAGGAATTACAACACTTCGACTTTTACCGTAATAAAGTCGCACAAAACTCTCTATTTTTACCTCACACTAACAACACTCTTAATCACTATTTATATATTATTATTTAATTATATAAGAGAAAGAAAGATGTATTTTGGGATGGAAAACCTTGTGAGACAACATGCCTATTTATAGACTATTTCTGCACCCCTTGAGCCGTGTGAAATGACACCAACCCCTTGAGCCGTGTGAAAGGACACTAACCCCTTAAACCGTTCAAGTGTTGAAAGGATGGCTTTTGGTGGCTTGAAGAGACGTTTTTCGTGTTCACATACACTTTGTAATTTGGCAATTGATTTAAAAAATCACTACCATCTGACCTCATAAATTGTGATTATTATATTAGTATATATTCTGTTGCTTTTCTGAAACGGAATTATTAAGATCCACTCCACGAGGTTCGTTAATCATAATCTTGGGAATTGAATATAGTATAAAAATGTCTAAAACTTCAAAAAATAAATATAAAAGGATCTACTTGTATTTAATTTTCATTTATTCAGTTTTTAGGAGTGTCTATATAATTATTCAATCTCAAGATAGATTACTTATTTACATGCAAGTAGTGCTGGTTTTAGAATACTTATTTTTTCTCCTTTTTTGATTATTCGATCAAACATTGAGGAGAGGTTCTGTAATTAAGCCAAAATCAAAATTAAAGTGTAAATGCAATTATCATTTCGAGTATATGCACGCAACTATCAGGCTCATCAAAATCTCGATCATGAATGCAACGTCTGATAAATCAGAAATTAACAATTCAACTTTTTTGTGGGTCAAATAATGTAGATAGTGCATGTTGTGGTTGAAACTTCTACCGTGTGTAAGTGTGTGATGCGTGGAGTACACCATCTATAAAAAAGAAGCCAGAAATGGAAAATTCAAAAGTGACACATACATGCATTATATTATTATCAGAGTACTTGAACTGAACCATCAAATTAAATTAACAATCGGCTTTCGAGAATCCATAAAAAAAAGCATGTCGCTATCTAAATTAATTGGGTCATTATATTTAAAGTTTAAACTTTAGAATTTAGATAGTCCGAAAAAGATTCCCCAATAGAGTCATACATAAGGTAACAAAAATAGTACTAGTAGCCCCTTATAATTAAGAGAGATATTTGGTTCAATTCCTCTAATTTTATATTGTAAAGTGCTTGATTTGATATATTAAAACTTAGAACATCACTTTCGACCGCATACATATAGCGTATCGGAAGCGATCTTAAAATATATATGCCCGACCAGATTCCTGCTTACATAATTAGTGAGTGAGAACAATATGTCTAATCATGAGGAGCATTTCCAAGCACTCATATTAAAAAAATTGAAAGTTATTAGGACCAAATACGTAAAATTCAGCAGGAGGTGGATTCCAACAGGCTTTGCATTTATAGATAATTTATATTTTAAAAAAAGAATGGAAGAGGTTTAACTTTAGTTCTTGAACGAAGTCCAAGATTAATTGAACCAGTTTAAGACTAAGCAAACCATACGAATGATTAAGATATTTGTTCCCAAGTGCCTTGTAGTTGACGAGCCTTTTTCTCTGACCGTGTTCATGAAATAAGCACAATGGGTGCTTGGATACATAATTGCTGAGGTAACGTGAGATAATTGAGAGTCAGTGAGTAGTGAGTATTAGTATATTAGTATATAATTGATGTATATCTTTAGATATTTTTCCTTTAGTGTTTTCAGACTTGGCCCGGCCACAGAATTGGTGAAGCTACTGGGTAGCGGGTCAGCAAGTCGGACTGATCTGACCACTGGTTAGACCGGTTTGTTGAATTTAGTCAACGGTCAGTTGTTCAACTTCAAAACTACATGTTACATGCAAAGTTACAAGCAAAACAAATATTTCATATTTATAGCCATGATACTATTGAACATAATATGTATGTTTATCGAAAATTTTAATATGAAATGCTATTTTTTTTTACCTTTTACGAAAAAAAGTTATATATATATATATATTATATGAGGTTTAATTATTATATAGTATATTTTTATTAAATAAATAATAGTTTATTCAGTTGATAATGTGTTTGATAGTTATTTGGGCCAGCTCCAAAGCCCAACTTTCTTTTAATTAATATTAAAATTTTAACCTAATTTATCATTTTTTTTTTTAAAAAGTTCATCCGCCGCCCTCCCTTTCTTCTTTCTTCTCCTTCTCTTTTTCTTTTTCTCTTTCTTTCTTCTCCTCTCTTTCTTCTTTCTTCTCTTTCTTCTCTTTTTCCTTTTCTCCTTCTTCAGGCGTCTTTCTCTTCAGTTCATTTCTTCTTCTTTTTTTCTTTTTCTCATTCTTCTCTTTCTTTATTCTAGACCATTCATTTTTCTGTTTTTTTTCTTCCTTTTTGAGAACTGCAACAGGATTTTTCTTCCTTTTTTCTTCCTTTTTTTCTTCCTTTTTAATTGTAAGGCTTTTGAGAATTGCAACCGGATTTTTTTTTTTTTTACAGTTACACCCGGCCACACCGGTTCACTAGACCGAATCGGGCGACCGGTTCTCCGGCCGAACCGGTCCGAGTCACTGGTTCGACCGCAGCTCTTTAGCAGCCCGTTTTTAGGGCTGACCCGGACCGGTGAAGCCACCGGTTCTCGGCCAGACCGGTCGAACCGATCGGTCCGGGTCTGAAAACTATGCCTTCCTTAGATAGGATTCTGACTTTGCAAGTTATTGTAATTGTATATATACCTTTGGTAATTAATGAAGAGAGACACATAATATTTTCCTACATGGTATCATAAGCCTCGTGACCTAGCCGCCATCTCTCTCTCTCTCTCTCTCTCTCTCTCTCTCTCTCTCTCTCTCTCTCTCTCTCTCTCTCTCTCCCCGGCCTCACGCCAACAACCATAATGACGGATCAAAAATTCCACCCCGTCTTCGCCGTCTCCAACGTACGAAACTTCATCCTAGTCACGTTAGAGATGGAAATGGGACACTACACAACTTGGGCGGAATTGTTTACGATCCATTGTATGGCCTATCAAGTCATCGACCATATTTTTCCGTCTACCACCTCCAAGGCTCCGCCCCCCACCTCTCAGGTTTCCGACTCCTCGCCCAAGAAAGCGACGGAAACCGATGGTGCGGATCCTAAGGCTTCCGCTCTTCCGTTTACTTCGTCGGAAAAATCCACAACCGCCTCACCTCCTGTTCGTGACGAGGAGCTTTGGTCACGGTTGGATGCTATCGTGCTTCAATGGATATACGGGACCATATCCACTGATCTCATGCACACGATCTTCATGAAAAACTCCACCGTTGCCATTGCTTGGGGTCGTTTAGCGCAAGTTTTCCAAGACAACGAGAACTCACGCGCTGTTTACTTGGAAAATCAGTTCACTCGGGTTCATATGGACGATTTTTCGAACATCTCTGCTTATTGTCAAGAGCTTAAGATGTTTGCTGATCAACTCGCAAACGTTGGTGCTCCTGTCTCCAACCAACGTCTTGTTTTGCAACTCATAGCAGGGGTTAACGAGAACTATGACGGGGTTGCGACTTTCATCCAACAGTCCAACCCCCTCCCTCCCTTCTACGAGGCTCGTTCTCGTTTCATCCTCGAAGAAACACGTAAATCCAAGCAAACCATAGCCGCTGCAACCGTTGTGGGGTCCGCCCTTGTCCACACTGCTCCGTCCGACGAATGAGCCGCTTCTGGTCACCAGCGCGGTCAGCGCGGTCAACGCGGTCAGCCCGGGCGCGGATATCACGGGTGGGGTCGCAGAAACCCTACACCGCGTCCGAGTGCACCGCAGCCCTACGTCCAGCCGCCATGGGCTGCGCACCCCTATTGGCCCAGTCCTCCGCCTCAATGGGCCGCACCGCCCTGCCCTTACCCGACCGCATCTTGGACTCCACGTCCACCTCCGGCGTCGCATCAACCGGGTATTCTTGGGCCCCAACCTCAGCAAGCTTATGCGGCCCATGCTCCTCCGGGTTCCGTTCCTACGGACATTGATGCAGCCATGCATACCATGATTCTTGCTCAACCCGATGATCAATGGTATATGGACTCGGGTGCCTCCTCTCACATGACGGCGTCGTATGGTACACTCACCTTTTTTTAATTCGAGCATTAATCGTCATATAACTGTTGGCAATGGACACGAAATTCCAATTAAAGGTTATGGTAATAGTGTGCTTCCCTCCCCTCTCCCTCCTCTTAAGCTCTACAATGTCCTCTATGCTCCTAAATTAATTAATAATCTTATCTCCGTTCGTCGCCTCACGCGTGATAATTATGTTTCCATTGAATTTGACCCTTTTGATTTTTCTGTGAAGGATCTCACGACGGGCAAACCAATTTTGAGATGCAATAGTGATGGTGATTTATACTCTCTGCCGACTTCCTTCCCCGCTCATGCACCACCTCCACAAGCCGCCATTACTGCCGTCTCTTCGCCCTTATGGCATCGTCGTCTCGGTCATCCGAGCACCCCTATCTTAGCTTATCTTAATTCGAATAATTTTATTAAATGTACTGGTACTTTGTCCAAATTTTGTGATTCTTGTGTGTTAGGCAAACAAGTACAACTACCGTTTTTTTCTTCTTTATCTATAACTGTTGCTCCTTTTGATATAGTGCATAGCGACTTGTGGACATCTTCGATTTTAAGTTACACGGGTCACAAATATTATTTGTTATTACTTGATAACTTTACTAATTTTTTGTGGACATTTCCTCTTGGTAAAAAATCCGATGTGTACACTATTTTCTCTACCTTTAGTGCACTCATTAATACACAATTTTCCATAAGAATTAAAAGTTTTCAATGTGATAATGGTCGCGAATTCGATAATGCTCAATTTCACTCCTTTTGCAAAAAATTTGGCATGCAATTTCGATTTTCTTGTCCTCACACCTCTTCTCAAAACAGCAAAACCGAAAGAAAAATCCGTTCTATAAATAATATGGTTCGAACTCTCCTCCATCATGCGTCTCTCCCTCCTACCTTTTGGCACCACGCCTTACATATGGCCACCTACCTCATTAACATAACGTCATCTAAACTTCTTAACAATAAATCTCCCACTCAACTCCTCTATCATCGGGACCCCTCTTACTCTCATCTACGGGTTTTTGGGTGCTTATGCTATCCTCTAGCTCCCTCCACTACTATTAACAAGCTCCAAGCCCGCTCGTCCACTTGTATCTTCTTAGGGTACCCTTCCTATCATCGGGGTTACAAGTGTTATGACTTACACAAACATAAAGTCGTTCTCTCACGCCACGTTGTCTTTGAGGAAAGTCAATTTCCTTTTGCCAAACACTTCTCCCCTCAAACGTCCTCCTATCTCTTCTTGGACGACTCTACCCCTCCTCACTTAAACCCTAATCTCAACCCTACTCTTCTCCAACAAAGGCCGCCCCCTCCCCGCTGCCTCATCATGTAGACCCACCGTCTCCGCTCTCGGCTCCGCCACACACTCCTACTCCTCCTCCCTCTCCTCCCCCAACAAATCCTCCTCCCTCACCAAGTCCTCCGCCACCGTCTCTGCCTCGGGTTCCCACCGCTCCGATACCCGCGGCCCCTCCCTTACGGACCATGACCACACGTAGCATGCATGGCATCACCACTCCAAAACGTCCCTTCAATCTCTCTTCCACTACCTCTTCATCCCCTCTTCCTAGAAATTCTAAGCTCGCTTTATCTGATCCTAATTAGAAATTCGCCATGCTAGATGAATTTAATGCTCTTATTAAAAATAGGACTTGGGAACTTGTACCCCGACCCCCTAATGTGAATGTAATACGCTCTATGTGGATTTTTGGTCATAAAACTAAATATGACGGTTCTTTTGAGCGCCACAAAGCTCGTCTTGTTGGTGATGGCAGGTCTCAACAGGTGGGCATTGATTGCCTTGATATGTTTAGCCTCGTGGTCAAACCAGCGACTATACGGATTGTTCTCAGTATTTCTCTCTCTCTTTCTTGGAGCATACATCAGCTGGATGTCAAGAATGCGTTTCTTCACGGCAATTTGGAGGAAACCGTGTATATGCATCATCCGTTAGGATTTAGGAATCCGACGTTCCTCGATCACGTTTGCTTATTCAAAAAGTCACTTTATGGACTGAAGCAGGCGCCCCGCGCGTGGTATCAGCGGTTCGCTGACTTTGCACGCACCATCGGGTTCACTCACAGTAGGTCGGATCACTCTTTGTTTATTTATCATCATGGCTCGGATCTTGCTTTCCTATTGCTGTATGTTGATGATATTGTGCTTACTGCTTCCTCGGATTCTCTCCGTTGTTCTCTTATTTCTCATCTTTCTGCGGAGTTTGCTATGACTGATTTAGGTCCATTGATTTATTTCTTGGGCATTGCTGTCTCACGGACCAAGGATAGCCTTTTTCTTTCTCAAAGGACATATGTTTTGGACATTATTGAGCGTGATGGCATGTCCTCTTGCAAATCAGCCGCGAATTAGGTTGACACCAAGGCAAAGCTTAGCGCCTCTTCGGGTACTCCTTTTTCGGACCACACCTTGTTTAGGAGTCTTGCTGGGGCCTTACAGTATCTCACCTTCACTCGTCCGGACATATCTTACGTCGTTCAGCAAGTTTGCCTTCATATGCATGCTCCTATGACTGAACACATGGCTACCATGAAAAGAATCATTAGGTATGTTCAAGGCACGGTCGACTTCGGCCTCCATCTCTACAAGTCGAACGTGCGGTCCTTAGTTTCTTTCACAGATGCCAATTGGGGTGGTTGCCCGGACACTCGTCGGTCGACTTCGGGTTATTGTGTGTATCTTGGTGACAATCTTATTGCTTGGTCTGCTAAACGCCAAGCTACCCTCTCACGCTCAAGCGCCGAGGCCGACTATAGAGGGGTTGCAAACGTTGTTTCCGAGTCTTGTTGGTTACGCAACCTCTTGCTTGAGCTTCACTTTCCTCTATCTAATGCTACCATCGTTCATTGCGACAATGTTAGTGCCATCTATCTATCTACTAATCCGGTGCAACACCAACGCACCAAACATATTGAGATGGACATTCATTTTGTTCGTGAGAAAGTTGATTGCGGTGAAGTTCGGGTTCTTCACGTCCCCTCTCGCCATCAAATTGCCGATATTTTTACAAAGGGCCTTCCTCGCGTTCTTTTTGGTGATTTTAGAAACAATCTCAATGTTCGTGAACCTCCCGTTTCGACTGCGGGGGTATATTAGTATATTAGTATATGATTGATGTATATCTTTAGATATCCTTCCTTAAATAGGATTCTTGCTTTGCAAGTTATTGTAATTGTATATATACATTTGGTAATTAATGAAGAGAGACAAGGAATATTTTCCTACAGTGAGAACATGCAAATGATCTTATGTCTCATGTCTCATTCTATGTCTCACTTAATCATTCATTGTTTGCACTTCAAGATTAAAAACGCGTATTATATATAATCACAATATAGTGCGACACATGGTAATTAAAACATATAAATATACAAAGGATTCTTGTTTGAGAAAGTCATATTCAACTCGCCCTTCAAATTTTATTTGTCACTGAAAAATTAAGGTTGACGGCGTATTCAAAATCTCTTCCATGCATCTTCAGTTTCGAGGTACAAACAGGCTCTTATTGAGGTTTTTTTTTTTTTTTTGGCATACTTGGTCATTATTCTTAGTCATCTGATAAACATTATGTACCTCTTTATTATTTCCACGACGATTGTAACAAATATTTGTGCCTTTACTGTTGTCAGTCAATATTTAAGTTATAAATGTTTGTTAACTGTTGAGCTCACTACTTAAGCATAAAGACTTGCGCTCTAAAAAAAATGTATTATTATTTTAGACAATAGTGCATAAAATACTCCATAATCTCATTCATGCACAGAGTTATTTCATATAGTCACTTTTTGTATGTATTTCTGGTAGACAATAATCATATAATTAATGCGCAAGCTGCAATAAAATATTTATTCCTCCGTTCCTCGAGTAGCTAATATATATTTTTATGCGCCTAATATACAAAGGAAAATAATGATCACTTCCCGACTCAAAAGCTGAATTGCCTTTAATTAGAGAATTCTAATTCATCTTTCAATCGTAACGTTTTCTATATAGTTTCTTTTTGGGAATTTATCAATTAATGCATTGTTCACATAAATTTTATACTATAACAAATATTTGCGGGATATCCCACTTTGTGTCCAATTTTTATGTCTCACCTTCTATTAATTGTATTAATTAACACTAATTAATTTGAAACTCATTAAACCAAAAAACATAACCCTCTCTCCTCTCTACTCTTCTGTACAACTCTCTCTCTCCTCTCTCTTCTTCCTATCAAAAATGATTTTCTTTTTCTAACTTTAAAATGATTTTCTTTTTCTAACTTTAACAAACTTTGTTTGTTGTTTATAAAAAATAAAATAAAATTACTCCTTATATATTGGGATGTATATCTACTTTGCAAAATTTCTTTCTAGACCAAATTTACTATTTTATTTTAATAAATTAGTCATAAGATTCATAGATCTCTAACATTATAGACTAATTTATTAAAATTTCAAAAATAAATAATTAAACTAAAAAAATATACAAAAACTTTTCTACTCCTTAAAATTTCTTCACCCTCGCGCCTCTCTCTCCTACAACCACACAACCACCACCTCTACTGGAAAAAGAATTGCAGGAAGGATGACATAGCAAAGAGTTTTTCTAAAAACATAATAAGCATAAATTTAAAAACAAGTAAATTTTAATACGAATACGAGCCACTAAAATATTGAATATAAATTTTTACGCCAGATTAACAACATTAAAAAATGAACTAGAGTCCACAATGTTACAAACATGGACCAAAATTTCAATTCACAAGCGAGTCCCGATTTGTGAAATTTTAGAAACATTTCAAAAAAAATTCGAAATCATTTTGAGAAGTTTCGTATACGTTTCTGAAACCAAACTTTTGGCAAACGACACGAAAAGTTACAAATAAAAAGTCACCACTTTTTTATATTTACTATTCATGTATTAATTTTGTATCATTTTCACTTACTAATACTTAAAATTATCACATTTAATTTTGTGTTATATTGTTTTTTTTATATGTTTAGAGGTACTAACTAGGAACCTATTTACTAGTATTCTGTAAGAGTGAATATTCAAGTTTCAAGGTGGGAGAACAAATGAAATTCAAACTTAAGTGCCAATGAATGACTTACTTTTGATATATAATATTATTGGTAATTTTTTTATCGGCAAGAAAAGAGTTATATTAAAAGGAGTAAAACTAAAATTTCTTGAGTTTTGAAAACAAAAAGGAATGAATAATTTTCACTGAACGGGCACAATTTTAAAATTGATGAGCAATCACGTTTTGGCTACGCACTAAACTGATTTTTTTGGGAGTTTTCGTATAAAAAGCTTCGAATATTTAATCCATGATTACAGATCTATGAACTCTACAACTAATTTCTCTAACTAAAATTAGTAAGTTTGGTCTTAGAAAAAAATTTGTACAAAAAATATACATTTCAACACACGACAAACAATATTTTTATTATTGTTTGATGTATAACAAACAAAGTTTGTTAAGGCTTCATTTGTTTCCCCGAAAAATAGGAGAAAAGAAAAAAAAATAGGGAAAATGAGAAAAAACAAGATTGACAAAGAGATTTCTTAGGGAAAATAAAAGATTTTCTCTTATTTTCCAGTGTTTGGCTCATAATGATTTTCCAGGAAAAATTACTATTATGAGTAAATGCTTTTGTATTTATTGTTGATCTAAATGTTTAAAAACCATGATAATATTTAATGCTTTGTAATATGTATTAAAAGCAATAGACCAAAAAATTCTATATAATTAGTTAATGTTTTTTATTTTTGAAGTTCTCCTTAAAACTACTTTATGTAAATTATTAATGTACATAAAACAATAGCTTGCATAACTTTATTTTATAAATAATATAATAATTACCTTTACTTTTATATATTTCAATATCCTAATTATTTCCAATTAACTCAAAAATCAATGAACATAAATGATAGTCATGCAAAAAAAAAAAGATCATAAATAATAAAGATTCAAACATTTCTTGGATGTGTTTATAACTTTATATAGAGCTAAAAGGAAATTCGAATTTTCATGTTGGTGAGAAAAAACATAAAGTTTCAAAAAAAATTGAAAGATCTAGAATATATTAACAAGAGTTTTTTCCCATCTTTTTTGTAGGAAGAAAGATTAAAATCAAATCTTTTAGGATAAAATTTATAATTCACATGGTTTACTTATAGGAGAAAAATTCGAAAATATTTTCCTATCTTTTCCAAAGATTTCTTTTGTTTTTGGGGAAAATCTTAAATTGCCAAACAGTAGGAAAAATATTTTCCTTCTTTTTTTTCCCTTTTCCCTATTTTCCGGGGAAATAATCGGAGCCTAAAGTTAAAATGAAAATTATTATTTGAAAGGAATAAGAGAGAGAGGAGAGAGGGGAAAAGGCGAGAGGTAAATAGAGATGAGAGATAAATTTTATTTTTGATTTAGGCCTAGTTTGTTTCCCCGGAAAATGGAGGAAAAGGAAAAAAAAATAAGGAAAATGAGGGAAACAAGGTTTTCCAGGAAATTTCTTAGGAAAAATAAAATATTTTCCTTTTTTTCCTGTGTTTGGCTCATAATGACTTTTCAGGGAAAATTCTTAAGATTTTTTGTATTTCTTATAATCTAACCGTTTAAAATTTATAATTATACTTTATACTTTGAAATATGCATTAAAAACAAAAAAAAATAAGTTATATTAATTTCGTTAATATTTTTATTTTTGAAGTTCTCCTTGAAACTACTTTATATAAAATATCAATAACTTGCATAACTTTAGTTCATACGTACTATGATAATTATCTTTAAATATATGTGTTATATATAATATAATTAAAAAAGAAAAACTTGTGCAACGGAAATAAAAATAAAACTGAGATATTTACTCACCTTGTGTAGATGAAGAAGATTGATATGTATAATTAACAAGATACAGTTTTGTTTATATAGAGACTAACAAACGAAAATTTTGTTTAAATTGGTGGGAAAACAAAACTTTTTAAATTTTTAAAAGAGATTGAGAAAGTTTTGATGAAATTTTCCCACATTTTTTGCAGGAAGTGAGATAAAATTTTAAAATGGGAGATAAGATTTCACACGCCGGTTTTCCTCTCATTTTCAAGATTTCCTTTATTTTTCTCTCTTTTCCAAGATTTCATTTTTTTTCCAAGAAAATCTTAAATTACCAAACAGTAGGAAAAAAAGATTTTCCTTCAATATTTTCCTTTTCCTCTATTTTCCGGGGAAACAAACTAGGCCTTAATGAGTTTCAATTAGTTAATACTATTAAAGTGTTTGAGACGTCCTTCGCATGAAGGCTCCTTCCGTACGAATTAGGGCAAAACAAAGAACCTCCTCCGGCAAGGCTCACTGTGATCTTGACACGACGTCACGTTCAGCCCCTCAACGTCATTGTCATCTCACCTCGGGTCTTCCTAGCGTGCAACACGTTCGTTAGAGTTTTTTTTGGGGCGTTTCTCGTTTTTTCTTCTTTCCTTTTTTTTCGTCATCTGCTCATGCGTTTTTTCTCTTCCTTCTTTTTGTTTATGTTCTATAATCTGCTGCTATATCATCTAGTGCAAGGGTTTTTTGGGGTTAACATATCTTGTGTGTTTTTTGTTTCTTTTTCCGGTGTTCGTGGCGGGCGAAGGTATCAGCTCTCACCTGTTGGCTGGTCTGCGCGGGGCTCACTGTAACACCGCTTCAACTGACTCATTTTTGGGGAACTATGGGCGCGGCGTGTAATTTGTTGCGAATTGGTCTGTCTCTCACGGAAGGAGAAGGTGAGGGAGGGGGCTTTCTAATTCTGGATAACTCGTGGACTCATGATAATACTGATTTGGAGTTGGTTGTGGTTGGGCGGTTGCTCTCGGGGAAGATAGCAAATTTCACAGCTTTTTGCACGATGGTTAAGGCATTGTTTAAGGCTGGGAAAGGACTGGAGATCACCCGGATTACTGATGATCGTTTTCTCTTCCAGTTCTTTCATAAACTCGACAAGAATATGGCTCTTCAGGGCTGCCCGTGGTCCTTTGATAAAAACGTACTTGTGTTGGCTGCCGTGGACAAACATGAAAATTTTTCTTTGTTCGAATTTACAACATCCCGCTCATACGTTACAAGAGCACAACCGCACATGTTATAGGTAGTTTACTTGGCTTTATGGAAGAAGTTGATTTAGCGGAGTCGTCGGGTCTCAGTATGCGCATCTGTGTTCAAATAAATGTAACTAAACCGCTTCTCCGGGTCATGAAGGTTAGGGGTAGTGCGAGTCAGGAGATGATTATGTCTTTTAAATTTGAGCGTTTGCCAAACTTCTATTACTTGTGTGGCCTTCTCGGACATATCATGGCGGATTGTGATGCAAAGTACGACATGGATATCAACGACGAATCAAAATTACTGTACGGGGATTGGCTTAAGGAATGCTCGAGTCGCATGGGATCCGTTGTAGGACAGCGTTTCACGGATATGGTGTGGTCATCTTCAGCTAGTAGGAGGGGTAGGGGATCAACTAGAGGTAGGGGATTCTTGTCGCCAGATAGAGTACGGGACACTGATCAGTCATGGAGAGATAATCGGCGCACTTCACCAGAATCCTTAGATGGTACTCCATCGGCCAGTTTTATCCGTGATTATATACCTGGAGAGGGTCAACATCCGATAACAAGGGACATAACATCAGTGATGACAGCTCCTCGGTATGGTGCACAGATGCAAGTGACTCCCATTAAAATCATGGCTAGTAAATATGGTTTCGATCATGAGGAGAAGGACTTGGGACAGGATACACATGTAGTGCATATGGTGGGGGTGCAATAGATTTACCAGAGGCTCATACATGATTTGGAAGCTGAGGGGCCGAATGGAACTGTGGATGTCTAGACTGCGGTTGCAACACAGGTTGAGGTGACTAGTCATCTGAAATGGGGAAAGATTGTACGGAGAGAGGGGTTTGCAAATAGTAGTTTGGTTGATCAGAGGCCTAGCGTGGGACAGAAGCGACTTATTAAGAAGGATAATCTGGGCAGAAAGGGAACAGATAAGAGAGCACAACTGGAGGTACTATCGATGGAAATCGACAATATTTTGGCGGAGACTGCTGCGCAGTCCCGCCGCTCTCAATGAATCTGTGAAGTTGGAACTGTCAGGGCTTGGGGAACCCTTGGACAGTTCGGGAACTACGGGAGTTAGTTTCTAAGTATCACCCCCTCTAATTTTCTTGTTGGAAACTAAATGCAAGACGAGGAAAACAGAGGACTTGAAAGGGCGGTTTAATTGTTTTGGGGTTTGTGTTGAAGCTAAAAGTCGATCAGGGGGACTATCATTGTTGTGGGATAAGGAGTTGGATGTTCAGCTTTTAAGTATATCGGATAATCATATTGATGTGGTGATATTGGGGAAAGGAGCTGAGTTGGACTGGCTTTTTACGGGTTTTTATGGGGAGCCAGATGGAACATTGTGAATGCGCACATGGAACTTACTACGACAACTACAGAGTTGCCTTGGCTTTCCGCGGGTGACTATAATGAAATCTCAAGCCAGGAGGATAAAAATGGTGGCCCACGGCATCCAAATTGGATGATACAGAATTTTCGGGATATGTTACTGGATACGAGGTTGAGTGAGCTTGAGTTTTTCGGCCCTTGATTTACATGGTGTTGTCGTCGACTTTCACCGCACACGGTTTGGGAGCGATTGAACAGGACTTGCGCGGACATTGCATGGCGGAATCGATTTCCTCTTGCAAGGGTGGACCATGTAGTGACCATAAGGTCGGATCATCACGCTATTCTTGTTCGTTTGAGGGGTCACGGGGGTACGCATAGACTGCCATCTCGATTTTGGTTTGAGGCATCATGGCTAATGAAAGACGAGTGCAGGGAGGTCGTAAGGCAGAATTGGCATGATTCGGGTGGTGGTGAGCTGAAGTATAAGCTTGAGGGGTGTCATGAGGGGCTGACGCAGTGGAGTAAAGTCGATGGGGCTGACAAATTTCAGCATTGAGAAAAGAAATTGGCAGATTACGCATTGGATGTCTCACGGTAGCCTCAAAGAAAGAGGAGAAACGACTTTATGGACAACTCGAGGAATTATTACAGTCGAAGGAAATTTACTGGAAATAACGGGCTAAGGTGCAATTGTTAAAAGAGGGGGATAGAAATACCGCATATTTTCATAAGAGGCCTAGTAAGCATAGGAAAAAGAATGAGATCATGTGGTTAAGGGATGACGGAGGAGTTCTTCGCACGAAACCGGAAGAGATTGACCAGTTGGCAACAAAGTATTTCAACAGTATTTTCCAGTCCAGTGTTCCTTCAGAGGCGGCTATTGAAGAGGTGTTACGAGATGTCAGCGAGCGGGTCAACCCTGAGGTGAACGAAAGCTTGCTCCAGCCATTTACAGTAGATAGGGTACGACGAGCACTTAAAAATATGTATCCTTTTAATCCCCTGGTCCTGATGGTTTTTTTTTTATCAAAAAATTTGGGATGTGGTGGGTGATGATGTTACTCGTTTTGTGCTCTCTTACCTTAATGACCGTATCCGTGATCCTTGTGTTAACTTTATGCATATTGTTCTTATTCCTAAGTGCACTAATCCGGATTTGATGTCTCAGTTTTGACCAATTAGCCTCAACAATGTTTGTTTTAAAATCGCATCAAAAATGGTGGCTAATCGGTTGAAGCCTTTTCTTTTGTCTATTATTTCTCCCTCTCAGTCCGTGTTTGTACCCGGCCGCCTTGTCACTGATAATATCTTGCTGGATTTTGAGGTTAATCATTGCTTGAAAAATAAAAGGACAGGGAAAAGATGCAATATGACGTTAAAGCTGGACATGAGTAAGGTCTATGACCGAGTTAAGTGGCCTTCCTGGAGAAGGTAATGCTTAAGCTTGGTTTTGATTCGAGTTTTATTTCCTTCATTATGCTTGGTGATAGATCAGTGTCTTACTCTATTTTGCTTAATGGGAGAGAATCAAGCGTTTTTTCCCCCGAGAGGGGCATTAGGCAGGGGGGTCCCTTATCCCCCTACCTATTCTTATTCGTTTATGAGGTGTTTTCAGCACTTATAGCGCGGGCGGAAGAACGTGGAGAGCTCATGGGCGTTAAAGTCAGTCGTCTTGCACCTCCAGTATCACATTTATTGTTCGCTGACAACACTCTTTTGTTTTGCGAGGCGGATGCGGGGTCGGCCGGATGTATAAGGGGTATATTGGAGTGTTATGAGACAGCGTTGGGGCATCGGATTAATCTTGATAAATTTGTGGTGGTTTTCAGCAAGAAACGGATGCACAAACTCGAAGCGATGTGGGAAACCTTTTAGGAGTGGCAGTTTTTGAGAAACGCGAGAGATATCTTGGGATGCCATCGGTTGTTGGTAAGTCTAAAAGGGAACTTTTTGATTTTATTAGAGAACGTGTTTGGAAGAGGGCTCAGGGTTTTAAAGGAAAAACATTGTCGGGCGCGAGGAAGGAGGTTTTAGCGAAGGCGATGATTGCAATCTATTCCTACTTTTATTATGAGTTGTTTCTGTCTTCCGGATTCTTTGATTAAGGAGATAGAGTCAATTATTAGTAATTATTGGTGGAGTAGTGGAACACAAAATAAAATTCATTGGGTTGCGTGGGAAAAAATGTGTCGAAAGAAGGTGGATGAGGGCATTGGTTTTCGGGATTTATGGGCTTTTAATTTAGCTCTCCTCACTAAAAAAGCTTGGCGAATATTGACAGATCCTACGAGCTTGTTGAGTAGTATTTATAAAGCAAAGTATTTTCCGAACTCTAACCTTTGCGACGCTAGAGTTGGGGCGGCGCCATCTTTTTCTTGGAGATGTATTTGGGAATCGATTCCAGTATTACGGAAAGGGTTGAGGTGGCATGTGTGGAACGGGGCTACTATTTCGGTTTGGCATGATGAGTGGTTACTTCGGCCAGCCTCCTTTCGGCCGATCACCCTAGTTAATCTTGACGAACCGTTTCTCATGGTCCAAGACTTAATTGATGCGAATACGGGCTGGTGGGATGTGGCGATGCTGAGGAGTTTTTTGTGAGAGGTGGATGTTGCGCTAATTCTAACTATTCCATTGGGTGACAACACTAACGAAGATCGGATAATATGGCATTATAAGAAAAAAGGCGTTCTTTCGGTGCGCAGTGCGTATCACTTGATTATGTCGCAAGGGTTGTTGAGAATCGCGAGGGACACGACGTCAGTATCCGAACCACATGTCGCATGGTCGAAGGTATGGAAAATTGCTTGCGCAAATAAAATCAAATTATTTCTTTGCCGGTGTTGTATGGATATCTTACCGACTAGGTGAAAACTCGCGCGACGAAAGGTGTGCGTGGAAAAAACATGTGTTGTTTGTCACGAGGGTGAGGAGACGTTGAGGCATAATCTGCAGAACCAATATTTGCTGCAGAACCACTCGCTAAGATCAAGATGTTACTACTTTTAACTAACCTTTTAACTTGCATTTTGTAGTTATTTAACATGTTCACGTCTTTAATAACTGGATCACGCGTTAATTTTATTTTTTTAACGTATTAAAAAACAACTTAATTAGTTGGGAACAATATGAATAAAATATAAAATATCAATATACATTATGAAATAGTATCTAATAAACGAAAATAGTAAACAGTACAACAACAAACGTAGTGCTAAAATACAACATAAAAAGTTCCTAAACATATAATACACCATCCAATTAAAGTTACTACATATTAACAGACGGTGCAGTAAAACTTAAAACAACATAAAACAACACAAGTCCTGGTAGCACAATTGCACTAGAAAATGCCGACGACGAAGACACTACATGCCGTGAATGCGGCGATATGACCTCCACCTTCCGCCTCTGCCCGTTATTGCAGTGTTCCGGGTCACCACTTGCGAAATAAACTTGGACGGGTCGATCCAGTTTGTACACGGTGTTGCCATCCTTGAAGGATGAAACGGGGTGGCTCAAATCGCAATGGTAGAATCCCCATTTGTCAACTAACCGAATTGTTCTTGTACTCAAAACCTGTTCTTAAAAATACCAACGTCATGGATCATGGTATCGAGATTTTTCAACGTAAGTCACAGAGCTTCTATAAATTGTAGTGGTAATTAACATGGAAGATACTTTACATATTCCATTTCTGAAGAGTGTATTATAGAAATCAATGCTTCAATATTTCTAAAAACCTATGGAGATTTTGATGTACGGCCAACATAATTACCATGCAAGAACTGTAAAAATATAAAATTGTATTCCCAAGATTTACGACTCTTTTGGAACATATGAAATGTCCCAAATGCAATTAAAAAACTGCAAATAATTTTAAATTCAATTTTTAGTGAAATGAAACATACACCGTAATTGAAACTTTGATCATCAAAACGTGCATGCATTATAAAAAACAAATGCTTACGCAGCGTATCTCCAAGGTGGAATCTCCTGCTTGCAGCCCATGTGGCATACATTTCCGTCTCGTTGGGGGACGGCGTGCGCCACGCAACCTTGAACTCTTTGGCTGATGTGCTTGTGATCATAGAAAGCACGAGGAGAGTAGCAAAGCAGTAATGCAACGTTACTAGAGCCATGTTTGAATGTAAGTTGTAACGTGAGTTTTGTGAATGTAGTAAAAAATGGTTATAGAAATGATATATAGAGGGAGTTGCATGCATGACCGAAAATGGTGGTAACCGGCGAGAACGTGGAAGTTTTTGGCAGTTGGAAAGGGTGCAAAATCTCTGTTTGACTTGGTCAAGTATTCAGTTCTCAGCTTTTTTATTTATTTATTTTTGGGCCGCATTTTGTCCATAATATAGCTTTGGCCCAAACCATTGCAGAGCCCCTTCTCAAAGCCCATATAGGCTATAGCACGTGAAACTATGAAAGTGAAAAAAAGGAATAGTGAGAGAAAGGGATTAAGATTAATCATTCCAGTGGTAAGGCAATGGAAAAATAGTAAACATAAAGAAAATATTAGTAATGCTTATACTACATATATTTTTTCTTTGCAACAGCAATGCATCAAATTACTATTTTTTGTGGTAGGATAAATATGTTTCCGATCATCTAACTATCTTTCTTATGAAAACGCTCACCATTATCACCTCCCTAGAGTATGTCGTTATGTATTTACTACATTGTTACTTGTTTGTGAAAATTATAGGAAATGTTGTAAAAAATGCCACATATAACTACCTATAAAAGACTATAAACTAGGCGCATACAAGTTTCGGCATGGGCCATTCCAAATGGCAAATAAGACTAGTCCAGTTATGGAGTTACTAGATACATCGAGTATTTATGCTCGATATATCCGCAATTATAAATCGAGTATATTTGTCAGTGTATATCATAAATTCGACTTATTTGATAAATGTGAAGCATGGTCCCGTATTTTGAGACCTATAAATACTCTGGACTCGATAATCCAATAAGTCATTTGTCACAACCTACTCCCCCTCAACTTACATTAGGGGTGTTTGGGCCGTGTCGGGATCTTGGAATCTCGCCCGATCCGCCGGGGTTTTCCCGAGTCGAGAAAACCCAGCTAATTCCCTTCCGGTTAGATCGGGAATATGCTCCCGGTCTGACTCCCGCCGGGAGGGAACGGGATCCGAATCGGATCTCGTTCCCTCCCGCGGGATCCTGGGAGTCAGTAGGGAGTATTTTTTTTTTAAATATGTTAGCTGCTCTCTTTTTTTATCAAACACGTAACACACACACAACCCACACAACAACCCACAACAACACACACATACAGAGAGAAGAACACCGTCGGTCACACACACAACTCACATGCATGGCACAACTCTGCCCCCCCCCCCCCCCCGCCTCACCACAAAGCGGCTGCGCCGCCTCACCACCAACAATACTCCAAATTTAGAGGTAATCTGTTAAAACCCTTTTTTTGTAAATCTTTAAATTATAGTTTGTTTAGTTTACTTCTTTGAATTATTGTTTGATTGCGTTAATTATTATTGATTTACATATAGAAAATGAGGGTTTATGAGTTCTCAATTAGGAATTAGGGTTTATGAGTTCTTTGAATTGGGGGTTTTGTGTAATTAGGAATTGATTTCGAAAATTGATACGATGATAAGCATTATAGTTGGTTATGGGATAAATGAGACGAGTTAACGTGAATTTGATCGCGTTGTGTGGATTGAAGTTTGCAAGATTGATCGTAAATTAAGATATTGATATTGGATATTGTCGGTTGGTGTTGAATTGATCGTTGAGGCTTTTGTCTTGATATAGATATCCAATTCCTTGGTATTGAATATTTTTATTTTGGTTGTTTAGATGGTAGCAACTAACAAGCAAAATAAGTCCTCCGTCGGAGCTCCTACAAGTACCGCAATTAGAGTTTCTCCTCGTAAACGGGCCTCTACTTCCAGGGCGGCACCCACTATTTCGAAGGCGGTCAAAGCTTCCAATAAATCCACGGTACCATCTACTTCCCGTGGTGCTCCGGTTAAGTCTTCTCGTCCTCCCAAAGGCCAAACTCGAGAACTCTCGTATCGAGAGGCTATGGAAGCAATGAGGGATGATGCACCGTATAACAGTGCAGAATCATATGAAGATGATGTAGCACTAGAGACCGCACAATCGCCACATGAAGATGCAGTCGAAGAGGAGGAGGAAAAAGGTGAGGGAGATGATATTATTGAAGAAGAAGAGGGAGAAGATGAGGGAAAAGAGGTCTCCGGATTTAGCATGTCGAAGGTACACAAGACTTGCATTACCCACGGTAATAGACCTAACGAAAAAGGAAAGATGGTATGGGGAAAAATAAACCATACACTAACGTCGCCATAGTGGAGGGAGTTTCAACCATACGAGGATATACAACTACACATTGTTATGGGCCGATGCCTTCATTGCAGCAAATCCATAAAAGCCGATGGTAATTCACACGGTACTAAAGGATTGAGAAGTCACACCGAGAGATGTAAGGTGTTAAAACAGAAGAGGGCGAACGGAGGAAGACAACAAAAACTAAAAGTGGAGCCTAATGGTGCAATTAGTAATTGGGAGTTTAATCAGGAGTGGGTGCTCGAGGGCGTGGTTTTGTACTTGATTAAGAACGAGATGCCTTTCATAACGGTTGAGAAAGAATCATTTATTGAAATGATGTATCGAGCTCAGCCGAATTTGAAACTACCTTGCCGGCAGTCCATACGGGAAGCTTGTTATATGTTGTACCTTAAGGAGAGGGAGACGTTAATAAAGTTTATAAAGGAGAACGCACATAGGGTTTGTCTGACCACCGATACTTGACATCGATCACGAGGGACAAGTACATGTGTGTCATGGTACACTTCATTGACAATATGTAGAATTTGAAGAAGAAAATCTTAAGCTTTAGCTTGACATCCGGTCATACCGGTCGGGATATATCAATTGATATCAATGCAGTGTTGGGTGATTACGAGATTGACCGAGTTTTCACTATCACAGTTGACAATGCTTCGCCCAATGACACGACTATTAATGATTTGGTGAAATGGTGGGTGGAGAAAGGAAATATATCGATAGAAAATGAGGCTCTTATGCAAATTAGGTGGATTGCACACATTCTTAACCTCGTGGTTTAAGATGGCTTTAAATGTAATGGCGGGTGACATCTCGGTAAACGGTATTAGAGATTGCATCATGTATATTAAGGCTTCTCTGAGTCGATATTCGTTGTTCAAAAAGTGTGTGACGGCCGCTAAAATAGAATGTGGCAAATTGCTTTACCCAGACGTCTCAACACGTTGGGACTCTACGTACACGATACTTAGTGTCGCTTATGATTTGAGGATGGCTTTCGTTGGATACAGGCAGAAAGATGCTACCTATGCCACTGAGTTAAGGGATCGTATACCAACCGATGATGATTGGGAGAGGGTAAAGATGTTTATTGACTTTTTTGAGCCTTTCAATAAGTTAACGGAGGTTGTGTCGGGCACAACTTATGTGACATCGCATATGGTACTAACCCAACTTTGCATTATCGACGATCGCTTGACTGTGTGGATGAGACGACCGACAATTGATCCTAAGACGGGAAAACATTATGGTTTGAAAGCAATGTCTATGGTTATGAAGAAAAATACGACAAGTATTAGGGTGTTAACGGGAAGATGAATCACTTGTTGTATTATGCCGCCATGGTAGATCCCCGCCTCAAGCTTAGCTATGTCGAGAAAATATTTGAAAAAGAACCTACCTTGGTTGCGACAATTAAGCAAGGGTTCCGTCGATTATTTCAAGAGTATAAGGCCATGGTCGAAGCAAATGCACCAACAATTCCCCCTCCTCCAACTTCATCTTCTACTTTTGCGAGTACGGCTCCTTGGATCGAAGAGGACATTTTGCTTACGAGGCACGAACAATGGACAAGGTACACTCAAGAAGTCTAAGTAATCTATGTTTATTGCAAAATTCTCTATTTGTGTTATTAATGATCATTTATCAAATTCGTAGGGAAGAGAATAACGAGGAGGAAGCAACACAGTGCGAGATGGATTTATACTTTGGGGATAGGCGTGAAAATGGTCAAAATGATTTTGACATCCTTGGTTGGTGGAAGGTCAATGGCTATCGATATCCTATTATTGCCAAGATGGCTCGCGATTTTTTGGCTATTCCAATCTCAACGGTTGCCTCTGAATCGGCTTTTAGTACCGGGGGTCGTGGCCTTGGCAAGTTTAGGAGTTCATTGACTCCAAGAATAGTTCAAACACTTATATGCTCTCAAGATTGGCTACGGAAAGATAGTACGCCAATTCAAATCGAGGAGTGCTTGGAGGACTTGGAGAAACGCGAAGCAGGTATACAACGTTAATAATTAATCGGTGATTGGGTTAATTATTATATTTTGGAATGCTAATATTTTGATTTTCATGCAGAATTTGCGGCGATAGGAAATGATGCCTCCTTTTTGGGTGGATTTGAATAAAAGTGCTACTTTGATTAGATTGTTATGTTTATGATGGATTGCATTGACAAGTTAACTGGAGTTTTTATTTTGCTTTGTTATGCTGGATTGCTTTTTATATGTTTATGTTTTATGTTGGAGATTGCATCGGATTATATGCTTTGTTCTTGTTGGTGATCGGATGATCCGATAATGTATTGTGATATTGAGGATTAGTATATTGTTATGTATTGTGGGCAATCGACTGATTGGATAAATTATTGTGATATTGGAGATTCGATTATTGTGATACTGGACTAATTGAGAACTCATAAGCCCTAATTTTCTATATGTAAATCAATAATAATTAACGTAATCAAACTATAATTCAAAGAAGTAAACTAAACAAACTATAATTTAAAGATTTACAAAAAAAGGGGTTTAACAAATTACCTCTAAATTTGGAGTATTGTTGGTGGTGAGGCGGCGCAGAGGCATCGTGGTGAGGCGGGGGGGAGTTGTGTCGTGCGTGTGAGTTGTGTGTGTGACCGACGATGTTCTTCTCTCTCTGTGTGTGTTGTTGTGTGTGTTGTGTGTGTTGTTGTGTGAGTTGTGTGTGTGTTACGTGTTTGAAAAAAAAAAGAGCAGCTAACATATTAAAAAAAAAGACTCCCTACTGACTCCCGGGATCCCACGAGAGGGAACGGGATCCGGTTCGGATCCCGTTCCCTCCCGGCGGGAGTCAGACCGAGAGCAAATTCCCGGTCTGACCGGGAGGGAATTAACCGGGTTTTTCTCGGCCCGGGAAAAACCCGGCGGGTCGAGCGGGATTCCAACATCCCGACTCGGGCCAAACGCCCCTAATGTAAGCTGAGGGGGAGTAGGTTGTAACAAATGACTTATTTGATTATCGGGTCCAGAGTATTTATAGGTCTCAAAATACGGGACCATGCTTCACATTTCTCAAATAAGTCGAATTTAAGATATACACTGACAAATATACTCGATTTATAATCGCGGATATATCGAACATAAATACTCGATGTATCTAGTAACTCCCTAAATGGACTAGTCTTATTTGCCATTTGGAATGGCCCATGCCGAAACTTGTATGCGCCTAGTTTATAGGCCCATATCAACGAGAATAATTATTATTGAGGGTTTTTTGGAAGGAAAAATGTATGTGTAATGTAGTACTTATGGTTTTTCTGTTATCTTTTATAGGTAGTTTATATGTGGCATTTTTTACAAACATGTAACAATGTAGTAAATACATAACGACGTACTCTAGGGAGGTGATAATGGTGAGCGTTTTCATAAGAAAGTAGTTAGATGATCGGAAACATATTTATCCTACCACAAAAAATAGTAATTTGATGCATTGCTGTTGCAAAGAAAAAATATATGTAGTATAAGCATTACTAATATTTTCTTTATGTTTACTATTTTTCCATTGCCTTACCACTGGAATGATTAATCTTAATCCCTTTCCCTCACCATTCTTTTGTTTCACTTTCACAGTTTCACGTGCTATAACCTATATGGGCTTTGAGAAGGGGCTCTGCAATGGTTTGGGCCAAAGCTATATTATGGACAAAATGCGGCCCAAAAATAAATAAATAAAAAAGCTGAGAACTGAATTCTTGACCAAGTCAAACAGAGATTTTGCACCCTTCCCAACTGCCAAAAACTGCCATGTTCTCGCCGGTTACCACCATTTTCCGTCATGCATGCAACTCCCTCTATATATCATTTCTATAACCATTTTTCACTACATTCACACAACTCACGTTACAACTTACATTCAAACATGGCTCTAGTAACGTTGCATTACTGCTTTGTTACTCTCCTCGTGCTTTCTATGATCACAAGCACATCAGCCGAAGAGTTCAAGGTTGCGTGGCGCACATCGTCCCCCAACGAGACGGAAATGTACGCCACATGGGCTGCAACCATGAGATTCCACCTTGGAGATACGCTGCGTAAGCATTTGTTTTTTATAATGCATGCACGTTTTGATGATCAAAGTTTCAATTACGGTGTATGTTTCATTTCACCAAAAATTGAATTTAAAATTATTTGCAGTTTTTTAATTGCATTTGGGACACTTCATATGTTCCAAAAGAGTCGTACAACTTGGGAATACAATTTTATATTTTTACTTAGACAAAATTAAGTTAGAAGCTGTTTCGATGTTTCTAAAGAAAATGCTCCAAATTATAGTTTTTAATAATTCGATTAAACGTTAAGTTCGTTCTTGCATGGAAATTATGTTGGTCGTACATCAAAATCTCCATAGGTTTTTAGAAATATTGAAGCATTGATTTCTATAATACACTCTTCAGAAATGGAACATGTAAAGTATCGTCCATGTTAATTACGACTTACGACTACAATTTATAGAAGCTCTGTGACTTATGTTGAAAAGTCTCGATACCATGATCCATGACGTTGGTATTTTTAAGAACAGGTTTTGAGTACAAAAACGATTCGGTTGTGGTAGTTGACAAATGGGGATTCTACCATTGCGATTTGAGCTACCCCGTTTCATCCTTCAAGGATGGCAACACCGTGTACAAAACTGGATCGACTCGGCCAATTTATTTCGCAAGTGGTGACCCGGAACACTGCAATAACAGGCAGAGGTTGAAGGTGGAGGTCATATCGCCGCATTCACGGCCTGTAGTGTCTTCGTCGTCGGCATCTTCTAGTGCAGTTGTGCTACCAGGACTTGTGTTGTTTTATGTTGTTTTAAGTTTTACTGCACCGTCTGTTAATATGTAGTAGCTTTAATTAGATGGTGTATTATATGTTTAGGAACTTTTTATGTTGTATTTTAGCACTGCGTTTGTTGTTGTACTGTTTACTATTTTCGTTTATTAGATACTATTTCATAATGTATATTGATATTTTATATTTTATTTATATTGTTCCCAACTAATTAAGTTGTTTTTTAATCTGTTAAAAAAAATTAACGCGTGCTCCAGTTATTAAAGACGTGAACATGTTAAATAACTACAAAATGCAAGTTAAAAGGTTAGTTAAAAGTAGTAACATCTTGATCTTAGCGAGTGGTTCTGCAGCAAATATTGGGAAATGATCCTCTATCCCACTATATGTCCCACTTTTATGTCTCATTACTACTAATAGTATTAACTATTTTTTTTTTTGAACTCCAAAACAAACTTGTATTACTCATGAAACTTGTGCCAGCTAAGCAGTACAGTTAACGCCTCAAAACAAGAGCAAAAAAATAGTTCTCCTAACTAGAAAACTAGAACCCGCTAAAAAAGATAATTAAATATTATCAAACCCATACGCATCCTCAATTGCGTTCCTTGCTAGTTCATGCACCACCCATCGGAAGAAGAAACCCGAGTGAAAGCTCAAAAGGCGATGAACATCATTCAAAATATTGACTATCCTAACATCCGTGTCACCACCATAAATAATGACGTGAATTACACTAAGACAGTCCCCTTCAAATAGAACATGTTTCCACCCTTTCTCAATCGCCCAACTTATTGCCCCCAAAGCCGCAAGCACCTCAATCCCCGCCGATGTCATATATGACGTTAAGAGACATTGTCTCCACGCCACCAATTCCCCATGACTGTTATGCGCAGCCATCCCAATTCCAATCGACCCTTCCGAAACAAAGGGTGCCCCGTCAAAGTTTACTTTAATCACCTCCCTCATCGGTGCACACCATTTGCCCTCGGTCTGCAAGTCCTTTATACACCCCTCATTGCCGTTATATTTCGCCCAAGTTGTTGCATAAGAAAGTGCAAACGACACCATCTCATCTGGTCGTCGTTCTTTCTCCCCCGCTAATATACTATTTCTATTACCCTAAAGCGTCCAACAAACCGTACCCACTACCCCAACCTCCTGTGGCGACGAAGTTTGGATCATGCGCACCACCCAATCACAAAATGATTTTGACTTTTGGATCCAGCAACTCATAGGAATATTTGAGAGCGCCCAAACTTGGCGAGCGAGGGGGCACTCAAACAGGCTATGCCTCAACGTCTCCTCCCCCTCGTGACAAACAACACATGTTTTTTCCATGCACACCCTTCGTCGCGCGAGTTTCCACCTAGTCGGTAAGATATCCATACAACACCGCCAAAGAAATAATTTGATTTTATTTGCGCAAGCAATTTTCCATACCTTCGACCATGCGACATTTGGTTCGGATACTGACGTCGCGTCCCTCGCGATTCTCAACAGCCCTTGCGACATAATCAAGTGATATGCACTGCGGACCGAAAAAATGCCTTTTTCTTATAATGCCATATTATCCGATCTTCGTTAGTGTTGTCACTCAATGGAATAGTTAGAATCAGCGCAACATCCACCTCTCACAAAAAACTCCTCAGCATCGCCACATCCCACCGGCCCGTATTCACATCAATTAAGTCTTGGACCATGAGAAACGGTTCGTCAGGATTAACTAGGGTGATCGGCCGAAAGGAGGCTGGTCGAAGTAACCACTCGTCATGCCAAACCGAAATAGTAGCCTCGTTCCCCACATGCCACCTCAACCATTTTCGTAATACTAGAATCGATTCCCAAATACATCTCCAAGAAAAAGATGGCGCCGCCCCAACTCTAGCGTCGCAAAGGTTAGAGTTCAGAAAATACTTTGCTTTATAAATACTACTCAACAAGCTCGTAGGATCCGTCAATATTCGCCAAGCTTGTTTCGTGAGGAGAGCTAAATTAAAAGCCCATAAATCCCGAAAACCAATGCCCTCATCCACCTTCCTTCGACACATCTTTTCCCATGCAACCCAATGAATTTTATTTTGTGTTCCACTACTCCACCAATAATTACTAATAATTGACTCTATCTCCTTAATTAAAGAATCCGGAAGACGGAAACAACTCATAATAAAAGTAGGAATAGATTGCATCATCGCCTTCGCTAAAACCTCCTTCCTCGCGCCCGACAATGTTTTTCCTTTAAAACCCTGAGCCCTCTTCCAAACACGTTCTCTAATAAAATCAAAAAGTTCCCTTTTAGACTTACCAACAACCGATGGCATCCCAAGATATTTCTCGTGTTTCTCAGCAACCGCCACTCCTAAAAGGTTCCCCACATCGCTTCGAGTTTGTGCATTCGTATTCTTGCTGAAAACCACCACAAATTTATCAAGATTAATCCGATGCCCCGACGCTGTCTCATAACACTCCAATATACCCCTTATACATTCGGCCGACCCCACATCCGCCTCGCAAAACAAAAGAGTGTTGTCAGCGAACAATAAATGTGATACTGGAGGTGCAAGACGACTGACTTTAACGCCCATGAGCTCCCCACGTTCTTCCGCCCGCGCTATAAGTGCTGAAAACACCTCATAAACGAATAAGAATAGGTAGGGGGATAAGGGATCCCCCTGCCTAATGCCCCTCTCGGGGGAAAAAACGCTAGATTCTCTCCCATTAAGCAAAATAGAGTAAGACACTGATCTATCACCAAACATAATGAAGGAAACAAAACTCGAATCAAAACCAAGCTTAAGCATTACCTTCTCCAGGAAAGGCCACTCGACTCGGTCATAGGCCTTACTCATGTCCAGCTTTAACGTCATATTGCATCTTTTCCCTGTCCTTTTATTTTTCAAGCAATGATTAACCTCAAAAGCCACCAAGATATTATCAGTGACAAGGCGGTCGGGTACAAACACGGACTGAGAGGGAGAAATAATAGACGAAAGAAAAGGCTTCAACCGATTAGCCACCACTTTTGATGCAATTTTTAAACAAACATTGTTGAGGCTAATTGGTCAAAACTGAGACATCAAATCCGGATTAGTGCACTTAGGAATAAGAACAATATGCGTAAAGTTAACACAAGGATCAAGGATACGATCATTAAGGTAAGAGAGCACAAAACGAGTAACATCATCACCCACCACATCCCATAATTTTTGATAAAACACAACAGAAAAACCATCAGGACCAGGGATTTAAAAGGATACATATTTTTAAGTGCTTGTCGTACCCCATCTGCTGTAAAACCATTTCCCATACGGGCCTGTTATTTGACAGATAGATGTCTTTGTTGTTTTAGTTGTTTTGTGTGACGATGATTTTTACTCATAGAAAAAAACAAATTAATATCATGTTATTAATAAACACATTCATTTTCAATTAAGAATGTTTAACTAATTTTTCTTACCTTCACCTTATCGCGTCTCTACTGTGTGCAAAATAAACCGGATCAACCAAATCATTTTGAAATTAATCGAATCATTCGATCAAAAAATCAAATTGAGCATTTGGTCTGATTTTCGGTTATCCTCTAAGGATCGAAACCCATTTGATTCAATTTTCGATTTTAGGGGTAAGTAACTTCAATTAAATCAAATATTCATCTTAGATATATACTCATAATATAATAGGTATATTTATATGAGGAACATATATATATATATATATATATATATATATATAATAGGATAAAGAAAACGCTAATCAAATAATAATACCGGTTCATATGCTCACCATCGAATTGGTCCATGGCAGGTTCAGTAGGTTTTTTGACAACAAGAACGGCAATTGTTCCATATAGAGAGGGGGGGGGGGGGGGGTGCGCTAGCTTTCAGCTGGAATTTTCAGTGGTAAATTAAACGATTTTATTTTCCCCTAATATTTGAGTTTGTTGTCATTTAAATGTAATTTGTTTGTTATTTGTTAGATATTGAGTAGATAGGATTGTAGTTATGTGAATTTATTATTGTTCCTGGAGCTTGTGTGCAGTTTATTGGTGGTTATTATTTACTGGTTTAATCTGCTCAAATTATGTAATGCAAAAAAAATTGGAAATATATTCAATTTAACTCCAATTGCGCGAATTTGTTCGTATTTCTTGAACTAATTGGAAATGGTAGTAATTACATTTTGTTGGCTGTTTTTTTGATATTGATGATATATTATTAGCATTCTGAGGGGGATTTTGAGTAGTTCATGTTCCATATTGTTTAGGATTTAGTGACTATAACCAGATTATTTTAGAAGGAAAAAAAAAAACTCCTTTTATTCTGAATAAGAAATGAAGTAAGTGTTAGTAATTGTTTTGAAGGAAGACTAGGAAAATGTGAAAACAAAATTATAAGAGCATACAAAATATGTTGGTGTAGTAGGTCCATATAATGTCAGAGACCTGTATGTAATGTTAGGTGGCAATACTGCTCAACCTTGCGAAATCTGTGTGCCGCTTGAGCACCTCGAGCCATCCCAAATGCATTATTTATACACGAGTCTTACCACTCCAGAGCACATGACTTTGCATTGTTGTCGAAAGTTGTCCCCTTTTGGCTTTTTGAGCGTCCTGCAGATTCTCTCGATTTATTCACGTTTTTCTCATAGGCCAGGGCATTTGAATTAAGTTAGTCTTAGCTCTCTCAAAGGGGTTGCTTTGTATGTTCAATTCCTTGCTGATATTCTATTTGGCATCTGAAGATTTAACTTCAGAATCAGAGAAGAATTGCTACATCTCTATTTGGTTAGCCACTCTACTGATGTTAGCCAATTGTATTTGTGTTGGAGAGGAGAGAAAAAGCAAGGTTAGGTTTGTGATTTGTTCATGTGTTTTAGTTATTGGGTCTTGTGAATTATTTGGTTCTCTTCTCTTCATTTTCATTATGATATCTCCAGTCAAATTTACATACACGGTAGATTTTTTTTTCCTATTTTACAAATTTTTGAAATTTAATGCTGGTTCATATGCTCTCCATCCTCTCTATAAATGTCTCTTTCTCTATTTCTCTTCATTTTTTGATTAGAAATGTTTGCGCATTTTAGTTCTATTTGAATGAAATTTAATAGGAGTGATCTGATTTTGATTCAGGTGTTTCACATTGACCAGGACGAGCAATTGATATCATCGTTCTATTGAAACAGTACTGGCCCTTTGGTGAGTAACAAACTTACATTCGATCTTTTCTAGTACAAATTGTTGATCTTCTTGTAAACAAATACTTGTATTTTATTTAGATTCTCCTATCCTAGTAAATGCAGTGATGCTTGACATTTTTATCAATAAACAAAACCTTCACCTTTATAAATCCATTTTCTTTCCCGGCCTTCATTGTAAGTGCTAAATGATAGAAGTTTGTTTCGTTCATCAACTCCAAATCTTGTTCTCTTTTAACATGATTTTGTCTGATTTCTTAGCGATTTTTCCATTTGCTACTTTAATACTGATTAAGCAGGTGTGAAGGATATATTGATTGGACCTTTAGATGCTTGCTCCAAAATTAAAACTGGTGTTCTCATTAAAACAGATCTTGCTACAATTGGATGAGTTAGTCGAACTAATAAAATATGTTATGATCCTAGAAGTAAGAATAAGTTAACACTATTTCAACTTTGGTATTGCCTCTGCTTAAATTTAATTGTGTAGGACACTGTTAGTGTAAATTTGTGAACATCGTGCTACTTACACCATTTAAATGATTATGTCTTTTAAAGCATAAGAATTTAAAGGTGATTTAAAAAAAAAGTTTTTTGTGACTTCAACAGCAGGTTAATTTTTTTTTTTTTTTTTGGGTGGATTTCATGCTTTCAGGAATCATTTTACTCTTTTAATTATGATTTTGTTTGTTCCATCATGATGGTTTTTGCAGGACAATCAAGTGAAGATAGGAATACGATCGGATTTCTTATTGGTACAACAGGTGTCGCCATAAAGGATTTTTCTCGGTAATGCTGTCTGTCTAAGAAAACAGCGGCAAACTGTCTTCATCAATATCGCTTGTAGTTGTTCCTCCAGTATTTGGTAAACAACAGAAATGGGGATGTCGATTTAGATGTTAGCAAGCCAAACAATGAATGTAGGAAAAGTGTGAAAGAAAAGTGCGTACATATGTAAGGCAATATATTAACTCTATAAAATTCTAAGTATGAAAAAAAATGGTTACTCTGGTCGAGCAATGGAGTCAAATACGTGTGAACTTCAAGACAATGATATGTTGGTCTCAGTCTGTTTGAAGAACGAGAAATTTGCATCCACTATGACTCGTGGAGGTAGGCACAGATTGCTCAGAAAGAGGCAAAAGAAGGGCTTAATACACACAGAAAATGGAGGTCGAACAGTTCTCTCTTGGTTGATTCATTCTCAGGTTATTTTCAGCGACGAAACAATCTGGCTTGAGAATGATAATACCAAGGTGAAAAGTGGTTTGATTACTCAAGATGGAATATTATGTGAGTGTTGCCGAAATGTGTTATCTGTATCTGAGTTCAAGAGTCATACTGGTTTCGCATTGAACCAGCCATGCACAAATCTTGTGGTGGAGTCTGGCAAGCCACTAATGTTGTGCCAGCTGGAGGCCTGGTCGAAAGAGCGCAGGGCCAAAAAACCTCGTGTTAGTGGTAGTCAGGTTGATGATACGGATCAAACTGATGATTTGTGCAACCTCTGTGGTCTTGGTGGCAATTTAGTTTGCTGCAGCAACTACCCTGCTACATTACATCAAGCGTGCTTGTTCATAAAGGTTTGCCTTAATTCTACCCTGATCTCGGCCTATTAGTTATCTTTTATTTGTCACTTGTGTTATATTTTGTAATGATGAATCATCACGAGTATTTCTCAAATACTTTGCTAGTTCATGGACCTAAGAATGTCAGATTGTAACATGACAATGATATTAAGTCTTTCCTTTGTGTTGACCAGAAAACAAGTAACTTCTTTATAAATCCTTTGTGTTAAATTTTCTTTGTTGCTTTTGTTGATGGATTTCTTTGCCTGGAAATAAAGATTATTGCTTGGTCTCATAGTTGCAAGAATTGTGTCGATATGAAATATTCTGAGCTACTATATTTTAAAAAATACCTCAAAAATGTAGACTGCTGCGTAGCATAACAAATATATTGATACTTCTAGGGGGAACATAACGTATGATTTTTTGATCGTTGGGTAATTTGACTGGCTCAGACACTCATCATGGCCTCATTTGAGTTAATCAATAATCTATGCTCGTATGCATAAATAATTATCTTTATAAGAGGCTTGAGCTTTTGCTTGCAGAATTTACAGGGTACAAGTGGCAGAACTACCTCTCGTTGCAACTTGGAGTAGAATGCGTAACAGGGGGCTTTGCCGGCTTCTTGTTCGTTCTATAGAGCAGGTAATTTAGGTATCGTGTGCTTCTTGTTTCTAGTGTGCTTCCTGTTTTTGGTGTGATCCTGACTGGAATTTTACTGACAAATGTTGCTGAGATCTTTTACTTCAAATTTAACTGATGCTTTTAAATAATTGTGCAGTATTTCTATAACTGAACTCAGAATATGCTGTTCTCGTGCTTCTATTTTGTATGAAACTAACTCTAGTTATATTGTGGCTATAGAAGCTAAGATCTTTGAAGATTCAGAAGTTAGTTGTAGTTGCTCACGACGATCTAGTCGACATGTGGACGAATAAATTTGGTTTTAATGTTCTGGAAGACGGCGAGAGAAAAGATTAAGGAAGATAAACCTGATGGTGCTTCCGGGATCCATATGGCAGGCAAAGTCATTGTAGGGAGATCTACCATGATCGTATTGACAATACCATCATTCTTTGATTCTTAGATATAAATAGCTTATTTAGCAAGTTTGTGTTGTGCTCCGGATATGAGATACAATTTTGTGTAAAATGTGGTACGTAGTGCATTTATACAGAATCAGATACACCAATCTTCTATTTATATTTTATTGCTATGACTGGCTTCCCCTTTGACAGCTTTCTTTCTGTATTGATGAGGAAGATTTCAGCTACATAACACACACTTAATAATGATTTTCTCACTTCCTAAGGATGTAACATTTAGGTTCTGATGTGAAGTGCAACATATACTAATTCGTACATGTAAGTAAACCAAATAATATCTTGTTAGAAACTATGAGATATTAAGGTTTAAGACAAGCTCGTACATAATTCTGGTACATCCTAGTTTAATTAGAACTTCAGGGATATTTAGTACTTGGACAGCCAAATTACACTAAGAACAACATATACTACTATCAGGAAGTAATTGAGAAAATTGAAAGTTGTGGACACAACAATACAATCACAGAAGGTGTGCAATGGTTTGCAGAAATTGGAGACAGTTGAATGATGAATTCAGGTTCGTCACACCGGAAGCAGCTGATCTAGCGATCATCATAGCATATGACAAGATCTCAAGAAATAATGACAATGAAGAAAATTATGGCCAGGATATACAATTTCAAAAACATTCAATCACATAAATAACCCTAGAACTTTAACATGGCGATGGTGTCAAATTGTAGAAACTTATTGCCCCAATTCAGTTCTTGCCTGCAATTTCCCCCCTCGACCTACGAATTTAATTGTGTATTCACCCCAATTTCTGAACCACAATATGTCATGTGGCAAATTCAGTAGGTTTTTTGATAACAACAGCGGTGAATTGTTTCATATGGAGGGGGTGCGGTGCAGTCGGGTGTGTGCTAGCATTGAGCTGGAATTATGGATGGCGGAACTTTCAGTGGTAAATTAAGTAGTTTCTCTTTTAAATTTAAATGCAGTTTGTTTGTTGTTTGGTGGGTAGTCAGCAGATAGGATTACAGTGATGTGAATTTATTATTCTTGGACTTTATGTGCAGTTTGTTGATTTAATTTGCTAAAATGGTAATGCAAAAATTTGGAAATAATATATTTTCTTAATCTGCTGGTGCATTTATGGTATTTAAATACTCCAACTGGGCTAATTTGTTAATATTTTGTGAATTAATAGGAGTGGTAGTATTTACAATTTGCTGGCTGGTTTTTCCATGTTGGTGGTATATTAGCATTCAAAGGGACTCTAGTGGATTTTGTGTATTTCACGCTCAATATTGTTAGAATATAGGGATTATCGCCAGATAATTTGATTTCCATTGTATGAATGTTGTAGAGATCATGAATGTTGCATTCATTTCATGTAGGATAAGGTAAGTGAGAATAATTATTTCGAAGGAGGACTCGAAAATGTGAAAACAAAATTATAAGAGCATACAAAATATGTTGTTGGTCCATATAGAGACAAATAATAATAATGTCAGATACCAGTAATTTTAGGTGGCAATACTGCTCAACCTTGCGAAATCTGTGGGTCGCTTGAGCACCCTGAGCCATCCCAAATGCATATACACGAGTGTTACCACTCCAGAGCACATGAGTGTGCATTGTAGTCGAAAATAACAGAAAGTTGCACCCTTTTTTTCCTTTTTGAGCGTCCTGCAGATTCTCTCAATCCATTACTTCTCTCATAAACCTAGGCTAAATAAAAAGAAATAGTTGTAGGTCAAGGCATTTGAAATAAGTTAGGCTTAGCTCTCTCAAAGGGGTTGCTTTGTATGTTCAATTTTCTGTGAAACCCTCTGTGTACTAATTCCTTGCTGATATACTGTTTGGCATCTGAAAATTTAACTTCAGAATCCAGACCAGAAATGCTACATCTTGTATAGATTCTATTCTATTAGCCACTCTACTGATGTCAGCGAATTGTAGTGGTGTTGGTGAGAATAGAAAAGCAAGGTTTGGTTTGTGATTTATTCGTGTGTTTTAGTTATTGGTTCTAGTAAATATTTGGCTCTCTTCTCTTGATTTCCTTTTTTAATTTTGCTCATTATGTCATCTCAAATTGAAGTCTAATATGCGGATTTTGTTCAGTCAAACTTACATACCCAGTTGATTTAAATTTATTTTTTCTTCCTATTTGAAATTTAATACTGGTTCATATGCTTTCCATCCTCGCTATAAATGTCTCTTTCTCTTTTTTTCTTTTTCATCTTTAAATTATGAATCTTTGTGTGTTTCGTTATATTTGAATGATGGTTAACCGTAGTTATCTGATTTTGCTTCAGGTGTTTCGCAACTGACCAGGACAAGCAATTGATATCATCATTCTAGGGAAACAATACCAATCCTTTGGTGAGTAATAAACTTAAATTGAATTTTTTCTAGTACTAATTGGGTGATTTTTGATTTTGTTGTAAATAAATACTTGTATTTTATTTAGATTTTCCTATCCCAGTTATTATGGTGTTGCTTGGGTTTTGATTATAAAACAAACCTTCAAAATTACAGACCCTTTCTTTCCTGACCTTCATTTGTTGAGGACCTTTTTGTAAGTTCAAAATGATAGAAGTTTGTTACATTCATCAACTCCAAATCTTGTTCCCTTTTTGAGATAGATACTGTCTGATGACTTAAGCGGTTTTACATTTTGCTACTTTAAGAACGATTAAGTAGGTGTGAAGGATAGATTGAACTTTAGATACTTGCTCTAAAAACAGATATAGCCACAATCGGATGAGTTAGTCAAGCTAATAAAATATGTTTCGATGCTAGAAGTGAGAGTAAGTTGCAAAAATTCAAGTCTAAGTAGATCTTTGCCTCTGTTTAAATTTTAATTGTATAGAATTCTGTTAGTGCAGATTTCTGAACATTGTGTGACTCTACACCATTTAAATGATTATTTCGTCTAAGTCTTAAGAATTAGAAGATTTTTTTTATTATATGTTTATGTGACTTCAACAGCTGGTTCACTTATTGTTTGGTGGGTTTCATTCTTTGAGGAATCATTTTACTGTTCTAATTATTATTTTGATGATCTCATCATGATGGTTTTTTCAGGACAATCAAGTGAAGAGAGGACTACGATCGTTTTTCTAATTGGATACAACAGGTATCACCATATAGAGTTTTTATTGGGAAGACTGCGTGTCTAAGAAAACAGCAGCAAACTGTCTCCAGCAATATCTCTTACAGTTGTTCCACCTGTACTTGGTAATCAACAGAATTGGGGATGTCAATTTAGATGCTAGCAAGCCGAACAAGAAATTTAGGAAAAGGTGTGAAGAAAAGTGTGTATCTTACGCAAGGGAATACATTAACGCCATAAAATTCTATGTATGGAAACAAATAGTTACTCTGGTGGAGCAATGGAGTCAAAGACGAGTGAGCTTGCAGACAATGATCTGTTGGTTTCAGTATGGTTGAAGAACGAGAACTTTTCATCCACTATGACTCGTGGAGGTAGGTACAGATTGCTCAGAAAGAGGCAAAAGAAGGGCTTAATACACTCAGCAAATGGGACTTCTAGTGGAGGTCGAACAGTTCTCTCTTGGTTGATTCATTCTCAGGTTATTTTCAGCGACGAAACAATCTGGATTGAGAATGATAATACGAAGGTGAAAAGTGGTTTGATTACTCAAGATGGAATATTATGTGACTGTTGCCAAAATGTGCTATCGGTATCTGAGTTCAAGAGTCATGCTGGTTTTGCATTGAACCAGCCATGCACAAATATTGTGGTGGAGTCTGGCAAGCCACTAATGCTGTGCCAGCTGGAGGCCTGGTCGAAAGAGTGCAGGGCCAAAAAACCCTGTGTTAGTTCTAGTCAGGTTCATGATACGGATCCCAGTGATGATTTATGCAATCTCTGTGGTCTTGGTGGCGATTTACTTTGTTGCGACAACTGCCCTGCCACATTTCATCAAGCGTGCTTGTTCATAAAGGTTCGTCTTTATTCTACCCTGATCTCTGTCAATTAGTTCTCTTTTATTTGTTACTTGTGTTATATTTTGTGATGATGAATCACCACCACTATTTCTTGAATACTTTGTTGGTTCATGAACCTAATCATATCACATTGTAACATGACAAATTGACAATGATATTAATTCTTTCCTTTAATTTGTGTTGGCCAAAAAATAAGGATTTTGTTGATGGAATTTTTTGGCTTGGAAATAAAGATTATTGCTTGGTCTCAGAGTTGCAAGAATTGTGTCAACATCAAGACCCTGAGCTACTGTATCTTAAAAATACTTGAAGAAATGTAGACTGATGTTTAACATAACAAACCCCTTACCTATTTCTCTTTACTTAATGACTTACATATCTACCATAGACAAACTATAAAAAACTCACTTCGGGTTAAGAATATCTATGACATGCTCCAAGCTTTGCTACAAAAGCATTACTCTATAACATTATATACTTTCAACTCTATAAGAGCTCGAAAATAAAAAATATAGAGAAAAAAGATCAATTTGTAACCATGGAAGTGATTGAAATTTAAGTAACCAAATATACTTTCGCTATAGTATGTTCCTAATATCACTTTAATAACTTCAAAAGCTATGAATACTTAAATTGTTGAAGTGTTAACTAATAACGTCAAAAACATTCTAAAAAAAATGAGAGTGGTTAAAATATGTATTTTAAGTTGGATGGACGGTAATAAAAGAAGAAAAGAAAATTGGAAAGTAACATTATTCGCTAAAAAGGATTGGTAAAGTTACCTATTAAAGAGATGATGCAAGAAAAATGTTTACAATTGTTGGATTGGTTGAAGCACCGACTCACCTACAAAATTCATCAGTACAACAAGTTGAAGGTAAAAGCCTTATGAAAAATGGGTGGAGCACAAGGATATCAAAAGAAAACTTTATAGATATCATACAGAGCGCCACACGACTAAAAAAACTAGATGAACTAAATGAAGATGCTCAACTCAATTGAAATGAGTTAAGAAAAGAATGAATGCGTCCGACTTATCGCGATTCTCGTTGTTTCATACAACTTAACCTAATTAATGTTAGAGTAGGGATTGGTTATTGTTGATTGTCAAATAGCTCCATTTGCCTCTCAGGTCTTACCGTTTTGTATGTGCTAGGTCATTTTGAGTCTTTAGAAGTTAACATTTAGGCGGTGAAAGTATAAGTTTGGCCTTGCTTAAGTGTAGACACAGTGTAAACTTTACTTCAAATATAGTCACAACATCAAGTATAGACTTGACATGCCATTCGGAATTGTCAAAGATATTAAAAGATTTATGAATGTTTGTGATTGCAAAAATGACTTTAATGGTGTAGACGCTTGCACATTTATCACTCTCGACATAAGGACTTCTTGAGTTAACAAAATCACTCAAAGTTTCCCCGTTGGTATATAACTCGCTTCGTGTAAACTAAGCCTTCGAAAAATAATATTTCCTTGCCATGCCCTAAGTCTTCAATCTTTTTGTCGAAGATAAAACGGGAACAAATATTTACTGGAACCAAGAACGAAGAAATCAAAAAAAAAAAAAAAAAAAATCCCTTTCAATGAGGATTTACAGTGGTTACTCACTTGCCCCAAAGATGACTCGAACCTCTGACCTGTTAGTTATGGCTGAAGCCTCCTACCATCATGGTGCACTTTGCCGTAAAAAGATTCAAAGACAGTAATTCAAGGTCTCTCTCTCTCTCTCTCTTTCTCTCCAAAGTATTGGAGCTTTTGCGTCTATCCATCGCACTTTATAAACCATATCATCAAAAAAGGCTATTAAATCTTCATGAAAAAAGGTGCACAACTAACATTAGGCAAGAAAAATGGTAGCAAGTCAAGTTAATAGAGGCTTACGTAGTTGTTGGCATTCTTATATGGTTGCCTGTGTCAATTGTGAACTCCCCAGGATAATGTCATGTTACTATTGGAGAATTCTTGATTGTTGTAAAATAGCCTCGGGGCTATCACAAGATATTATCACGGAGCTACACTCGTTATTTGATGGTCATTTGCAAATATTGCAAAATACAATAGAATCCATGAGATAGAAACAAAGACATGGAAGGGGTTGCGTTCTCATTAATTGTCAACTGAGTCTTTTTTTAAAGAGAATCAGGCGATATTTTCAGCTATTAACCTTTGGCCCATCTTTCTCTCAGCAGTTGAACTGAATTAAATCACCGTCAATACTCTTAGTCCATCATCGTATGCCAAAATCACTAGGTTAGGTTTAGATTTGAGAACAGGTCAATTCCATCTACAAGAAAAGTGACAGCAAACTCTGTCGTAGTGCCTCGATCAAGTAAGGCGACAAATAGAACTTGCATTCAAAAAAGTTAAATGGAAAATTTTGTTTTCAAAATCTATTTATTGCAATTCTAGATTTGATTGCAAACTTGGATTTTTTATTATTCCTCTAATTTTGTGACAAGAAGTTGTTATTACGTCAACTTGCCAAGTGTCGCTCGTTTGGGCTTTCATATAATATTTATTTCAAGGCTTCTCGTCCAATTGCTGTAAGTTGCTACTTGTTGAATCTCATATTCGTCAATTGTGAACCAAAATAGAATATCAACCAAACGGAGCCTCACACGCTCCCACCGTATCTTATGAAGGCTTACCTCCCCTCCCCCGCTAAGGACGACTTACTTTCCGACATGGTACAAGTATATACATGTGATATTTCGATTTTGGCAAATTAACCCTTGTGATAAGCTAAATGGGCAATTTAGCCCATGTAAGAAATAAATAGACAAGGTACCCACTTATGATTCTAAAAGCGATACACTGCCCCCTCGTTGGCATTGCATAGAGTACTAATTTTTAAGACCTATTGTCGTTATTAGGTAGTAGTTGAGAATTTATATCTTTTAAAATGCGATTATGCATGGATTAGGGCGAATATTAAGAGATTATGGGGTCATACATCTTTTCATCTATTTTGAAATATCGTTAGAGAATAAACGTTGTAGGTATGGTCTACCACTCCGTCCTTGCCTTAGTTTTCTTTCCAATGAACTGTTGGCACTAATCCTACATTTTGTGTTTGTAGACCAAGAAAAGGGGCTTGGCATGTACATTAGAGAAGCTAGTAGGTCAACGTCTTTCAAATATACAACCCTGATTTTTACGATGCAATGAACTTGGGCTCTCATGTTGATTAAAATGAATCGTTCTTTCCGCATAGCAAATCTTTGCATGCTAGGCAAGAGATACCAAATTATAGTTTTTGAAAAACTTTCTGTTTTGTTGGCTAATCACATCAAAAATTTGGGGAGCAAGAGTCCGTGAAGCGCCATCAAATCACTCATTTAATAAATGAGTGTTTTTAAGACATTAAGAGTCGGGGGAGGAGGGTAAAGCCAGAAGTGATCTTAGGAACTAATCGTGTTATGCAGAAAAAAGCCCAACGTAGTATTTCCTTAGAAGAAAAACGAACGGCATTTATCATTATTACACAACCACAATTGCGAAAATATGTCTGTATTGCCAAAAAAAGCAATGGGTCAACAAGTGAGATTGTACTGCAATTGTTTGAATTAATGATCATTAATGAATCGATTCTTGCAAGGAGATCTGTAGGTATTGAATTAATGACACTAATAGAAAGTTTTTTTTTTTACCTGCCTTGTCTTAAAGACTTGTGTTTGTCATTAGGAACTTAAATGAAATAGTTTTTACTAGCTTCAAATATATAATCTTGGAAGATTCCATCTAAGTGAGGTGAAGGACTAGTTCAATATGTAGCTGGCTCTTCAATTGCTAGGATTCAATTTCAGCTATTTCCTTAGTTCGTGATTTCTCTGTTTCAATGGGTATTGGTTTTTCACTTAAATGTGTAATAGGTATTAGAGTCCTGAAGGTTTGAGCCATAAAGTTCCTAAATCTTATGCAAGGTACTTATTTGTATGCTTATTCAGTTTATTGAATGATTTTGCCATAGTAAGACTAATAAGGATCCAACCCCTTCATGGTTAGAATGCGATTAATAACCAACCAATAGTTCAACTTGTTACAAGTAAAAGTTTGTTGTTGTATCAAAGCAGACGGATGTTTACCATTCTTACTACCATTGAACTTGGGCAAATGAAATAGTTGATCATGGAAAAGGGAGATTATCGAGAAATGTTTGTTGAATGCTGAAGTTAATAGTTCCTTGTGCATTATTATAGCAACAATGAAGGTCATGCTCATCCCACTTGATCTCACCCCGGAGAAAGCCCCCGTTTGGCCCGATTTTTTGAACCCAACACCTGTTTTATTATTTAGCAACATCCTCTAATGGCAGCAAACATTATAGAGAGCGATGTGCTCGATTTTATCTCTTAGACCCTGATTAATCAACAGTTTTCGAGCCAGCACCTATTTTCTGTTTTCTTATATAGCTACCTGATGTAATAAATGCAACAACACATCAACATGGCAGATGTGATGCACCATCAAGTCACGAAAATATCACGTTGTTTGATATGAGTAGTTCGACTCTGTCAAAAGTTGTTTATTCCACTACAATTGGATCAATAGCCTCGTTTACAGTTTTATTATTCATGTTGGTTTACCAAATTGTGTATTGTTTCTCTAGATCACTGCAGATGTTAATTCATACATATTGACACTTAACTTGTATCCGATTGATAGATAAGAAAGCCTAATACTATAAACCTCTTTTCTCCAGAAACTGCCGAAAGGAAGCTGGTATTGTGGACAATGTTGTTGCCTTACTTGTCGGAAGGTGGTGTATAATACACACCATTCAAAATCTTCTAGTTACTTGAAATGTTCATTGTGCAACTACAAATGTAAGTTTAATCCTAAATTATGGTAGATCCTTTTATCGTTGGCACGGATCTTGTTAACATGAAAAAGGAATGGGTAATTATTTGGTCTACTTCACTAATATTGAGGGTTTCTAAAACGAGCTTTTTTGGATATCTGATATATGCAATTTTCAGTTACACAATGGAACTGACCTGTGTTTCTTGTATTTTATACGCCACTTACATGTGAGCCTATGTATTCTTGCCTCAATGAATGAATCTATAAGTGCAGGAGCAGGCTTGATACTAATGGAATTGTTATTGTATTTGATTCTTCACTGGGCTAATTTATCTTACTTTTAACTACTTTCAATAGGTCACCTAACATGTGTGAAACAAGAGAGCATAACTCCAAGATCGGCCTCAGATACGTGGTTCTGTCAACAAAGCTGTCATGAGGTAAATACATGGTTTGTCATATTAGTTCAATTTGGAAACCATTTTCGAATGAAATAAATATCTGCCGTATAGTTATGGTATGTAATAAAAACTGAAATATTGGTTATTTCCGGTTTGCTGAATAGAATACATTAATCTTTCTCTTTGCTCCTTGTAATTGTACTACTTTGGTTCAGTAATTTTAAGTTAATTGCAAACCCTAGGCAGAAAAAAAAACGTGCGTTAATCTTACTAATGTACCACTTATATTAGCAAGCCAAGGTAAACAAAAGAATCTCACAACAAAACGTGAATTACTCGTACCCGAATTCAGCTGTATTGTGTAATTCTATGAGAATTCTTTTTTGCTTTTAAATGTGTTGTTTCTTCAATTGACATAAACTACCTCATGTAATGCCTAGTTGGCAAAATTCCGCATGTATGATTTTGATGGGAATGGAATTAAATTTACTATTTTCATAGCCCAGCTTCATATTTATTTTAATTTAAAATATGTTTAATTTAGTAAATTCCCACCAAAAACAAATAAACTTTACAATTTTAAACCTTAATTTATATTAGCATCATATTAAACAGTTAGAATATGAGATGTAGTATTTTTATTAAACTTTACGGGGTTTAAATAATGTCCTACATTAATGATGGAGCACGTTTATGTACTTGTAGTGTATTTATTTTTTATGAAGCTCAAGTACTATGTATAAATTATCGTACTTGTTCATAAAATTTTGTATTTTGAAGTAAGTATTCACAAGCATATGTATATATACATTGCATATATAAATATTCGTAAACGGCTTTAACACGTACATATTTCGAGGTTCTTACAACCGTAGTAGTACAAGCACAAATACTCATAATTCAAAATTAGTATAGATCTCTTCGTCAACATATCAAATTATAACTTTAATACCATAAAGAAATGAAGTAAACCAAGAAAAGAATTTCAATAATGTTAACATGTAAATTTTTAAGGATTTTTATCATGTGATACTTGGCATTATTTCAGAAAAAGAAAATATAGGATCAAAGTAGTTTTCTAATGCAGTTGTTGTACATGTCTTTAGTGCAGCAACCTAATATGTTGCAAAATGCGCAAATTATTAAGGCACGATATTCTTGATCTTCTTATCCTAAGCGTGTATTGCCAAAAGATAGAAGTATTTACTGCACTACGTCGTATGCAGAGGTGGCATGACATAATTACTCACATTGAGTACCATTATGGATGAGCTAAAATGGAAAGTAAATGATTTATGTTTTCAGCTAAATGGTATGTGACGACTTGTAAGCGTAATATACGTGAAGAACATTACTAAATCAACATTTTCTGTCTTTTGTTTACTGGATCAGTTACTTTAAGCTTGTGCCTCCTCCGAACCACTTAAATTGAAACAAGGTTTTAGTTGTCCAAGGTTGCATTAGCTGAACATACTGGGGAGAGCAATCATTTATCTGGAGAAACATTTATTGAAGTTCAAAATGTTGTGTTTTTCTTTTTCACCATATGTTAGGTGGCTAAGACGTGGTATGAAATAAGTCGTTTTATTTGCTTGTTCAGGTATATACAGGTCTTCAGTCCTGCATTGGACTAAAAAATCATGTTGAGGGTGAAATTTATTGGACGCTTTTAAGGTGCATTGATGGTGATCTTAAAGCTCATTCATCTCTACGTTTTATTGCTCTTAAGGCAGAATGCAATTCCAAATTAGCCGTTGCCCTAACGCTAATGGAAGAATGCTTCATTAAAATGGTTGACAAGAAAACAAATGTAGATATGATACCTCAAGCCATATACAACCGGGGGTATGTTTTGTCAATGATAAATATCGCCTAGTACATGAGGAAGCTGTCATTATTGACGAACATCTGAGTCCCTAGTGTTTGTCATCAATTTCTTGATATTTGGATATTAGATGTCTGTTATCATCTAATATACCTATTGTGCATTATGTATTTTGCATTAACTTTCAATACCTATTTTGCATTATGTATTAACTAGCAAAATCAGTCATGCTCCAGCTTATTCAAACTTCCATCACTCATGTTCATATTTTCTTTAGATGCTATTAAGACTAATCATGTATGTGGGGCATTTCGTTCCTGTTTCCTTGTTTACTGTTAAAGACATCAAGAGGTTTAGTTAGTTTATTGTTCCATGCTTCCAACTAAGTACATTATATACTTGTTTCAGATCAAATTTTGGACGGCTGAACTTTGAGGGGTTTTATACTGTTATCTTGGAGGAAAAAGACGTGGTGCTGGCAGTGGCTTCCATACGGTAACTTTGAATATACATAGTTTATCACTGTTCTATTGTGTCTCGCTTCTTTTGGTTTGCACAATTGGTCAACTCGTAGTATTTGGTTTTTGTTCGTCTTTCCAAAGTCGAAAACTTAAGTTGGTGTTGGTTTATTCTTCACCTGTTTCTTATCAATGCGAACTTGAGCTTGGAGTTGCCACGTTCCCATTGATCCACTTTTCTTTCATTGGAACAAGAACTGTTTTATGTTCAGAAACTTTTGCGGATGCTAATTTGTACATACTCGTGTGTTACATCTCTTTTGGTTACATATTTAACTGAATTAACATCTTTTTTGTAATGAGATTACCTTAAAGCTTATCTATGAAGTTGGATGCAAGCTAATAGTTCTTCAAGCACCTGATACTTCTAAGAAAATCGTAACCTATGATTTTTTAATCGTTGGGTAATTTGACTGGCTCAAACATTCATCATTGCCTCATTTGAGTTATCAATATTCTCTGCATGGATATGTAAATAATTATCTTTAATCATGTTTCAAAGATCTCCCACTTTCAAGTCACTATACTTGCTTACTCTCCACATTATGTTCCCCTTATCCTTGTCATGTTCCTATATATTGTCGTCATCAAAGTTTCTTTCTTCTGCAGAATTCATGGAGTACAATTGGCAGAACTACCTTTCGTTGCGACTTGCAGTAGAATGCGCAACAGGGGGCTTTGTCGGCTTCTTGTTTGTTCTATAGAGCAGGTAATCTGGGTATTACATGCTTCCTGTTTTTGGTGTAACTCTGACTGTAAGAAGTTTTGACAAATGTTGCTGAAATCTTTTACTCCAAAATTTAATGATGCTAGCAGCAACAATTCAAATAATTTGGCAGTATTTCTGTAACTGAACTCAAAATATGTTGTTCTCGCGCTTCAGCTTTGTATGAAACTAACTCCAGTTATATTGTGGTTATAGAAACTAAAATCTTTGAAGATTCAGAAGTTAGTTGTAGCTGCCCACGACGATCTAGTCGACATGTGGACGAACAAATTTGGTTTTAGAGCTCTGGAAGAGGATGAGAGAAAAGATCTAAGGAAGATAAACATGATGGTGCTTCCGGGATCCATATGGCTTGCAAAGTCATTGTAGGGGGATCTACCATGGATCATATTGACTATTAAATTATTCGTTGTTTCTTAGATGTGAATGTTGAATAATTTGAGTGGATGGTAGCTTATTTAGCGAGTTTGCGTTGTGCTCCGGAGATGAGCTACAATTTTGCGTAAAATGTGGAAAGTCAGAATGAAATACATCAAACTTCTTCATATGCTATGACTGGCTTGCCCTTTTGTCAACTTTCTTTTTTTATTGATGAGGAAGATCTCAGGTACAAAGTACACATTTAATGGTGAGTCTCTCACTTCGTAAGGATGTAAAATTTAGGTTATCATGCCATGTGTGACAAACTGACAATAAACTTACTTCCCTAATTCGGGTTGAGTTTCATTTTTTTGTCTTGATTGATTAGATACCAAATACGAATTATCACATGTAAGTAAACCAAATCATAACTTGTTAGAGATTATGAAAGATTTAAGGATTAAGACAAGCTCGTACATAACACTGATACATCCTAGTTTAATTAGAAATCCAGGGATATTTAGTACTTGGCTAGCAAAATTACATCAAGAACAACAGATACTGCTAACAAGAAGCAGCTGAGGAAAGTGAAAGCTATGGACACAGCAACGCGATTGCAGAAAATATGCAATGGTTTGCAGAAATTGGGGAGGGCCGAATGATGAATCCCCGTTCGATTCAGGTTCGTGACACCAGACGCAGCTGATCCAGCACCCATCATAGCATATGCAAAGATCTGCGAAAAAGGACAATGAAGAAAATTATGACCAAAATATAGCTATTGCACCAAATTAAAAATTCTGGAAATGCTCTGCTGGATAAAATCCCATCCTGTACTAGATAGTTCTTTTTCTTGGAAGGCCCTTCTTTTCAAGCATTGAAACAGAAAAGTTTTATTCATGAAATTGACTTTTGATATTCTTATTGAATAAAACCAATTAACTGCAAGCTATTCTATCGAGACCTGTATGAACATATCTCATCAATTCTCATACGACTTTTTTACATGAGACAACAATTTAATATATTTCTAAAGTTTTTGCCGGGAAAGCTTTGGCTTATAATATGACACAAGCGTGCTAAAACTATTGTCATCGAGTGTATCAAAAGGATTTACAGTATCTACGTAAGAAAAGCCCGTTGCAGAATGCATATAAGATAATAAACGTCAATCCCTCATAAACTTTAAAGCTTTTAAATGAGACGCCAATTCACTGCCAGAATCTTGCCTATATACAGGTCCATTACTAACAACTGCATGCACAAGTAATGATACTAGTTATTCTAATAACAACATCTACATAATAATCACCTGATCTCCAGCAAATAGAAGCCATGCATGATTCTTCGAAGGTATAAACGAAGACTTTCGACAAATCCTGGACACATTGATGAGAAATTGAAGCAACGAATGAACTGCCACTGCTCCCGCCACTCCAACCAAATACCTGATCACATCATATCATCACAAAAAGAAAAAAAAAACATTTTTCACATTACTCAACTACTCTTTACACATCCAAACTGCGTTGTCACTCTAAATATTTCATCCAATATATTATATTATGCCCTTCACTCCCCTTGTAAAATGTAAGGACAATAAAGTAATTTCGACTAAATGACTTACTCAAATGAGTCAGAAAAAGACCACTTGGAGTACACTGGAATACTGAAGCCATATAGAGAAATGGAGGAGGCCTGCTTTGCAGTAGTCATCACTGACAGCGCTGTGACGCTAGTCAACAGGCACAACAGCCGTACACCGGCATGCATGACGTCAGTTTTCCGGCGGGGAGCATTATTGGGCCGTTGTGAGACCAATGGGCTGCTTATTGGGCCACTCTCAGCCGCCACCTTTATTTCCGGTAGCTGAATGCTCACCTCCGCCCCGTTTCTCGGCCCATTTGCCATCTTCAATTCTCTTCTTTTAAAGTGTGGTTTTTCTTTGTTGCTACAAGTGCAAATTTGCAATGGCAAATATTGAAAATGATCTTGTGTTTTTAAAACTTAAGAAATGGGAGTAATTATATTAGGTGGAGGGGACACGTGGCGTGATGTCGAGGGGTCACAGGTTGTTGACTAGAGGAACAGCCCGTGAACCAGAAAATTTGTTTTTATTCTCTACTTTCTTGATAGTTACAGTGTGGTTATCTTATCAAAAAAAAAGTTACAGTGTGGTTACTTTCCCCAATGTGTTTTGTCTCTTTTCATGGAAATGTTTTATAGGGGTAAGGGTAACTATTTAGTGACAGAAGGACTGCATGTCATTGGGAATTTTCATTGTTGTGTTGCCAGAAATTCTTGTTAGTTGTGATAAATAAATTATTGACCCCAACCAATTTCAATTTTGCACGAAATTGTTTAAAATTAGAACAATAATAAATTGTTGCAGAGGTTTATGTAATATAATTAATTTTTTTGACATTGGAAGGAAGTAGAAAGCTCTTCCTGAATTGTTTTTATTTCTACTTTGGAGAAGGAACAAATTCTAAGGTTTGCTTTGTTCAATATCTTTTGCTACTGCAGTAGAGTAAACATATAACCACAAAGGCACAATTGCATTTCGTTTCATAGGAAAGATTCGTGAAACAAGATGCCTTCTGTAATGTAACAATTATATAAGCATATGATTTTTTTCGGCACAATTCTACTCTATAATAATAATAAAACAGGGAATGGGAATATAAAGCTCTTAAACTACTAGGGAAAATGTGATTTTCCCCTATTCAAAATCAATACTTGTAACATTTTCGTCTGCGGTACATCAAACGGAGAATTGAAACAACTCAACATTACTGAATTTGCCCCATAGTCATGCTCTACTCCTTCAGCATTGCAATCATAACACTGGCAAAAGCAAATTAATTGCAACATTATACTGGAAAGAGATATCAACTAGACACCAAACATCAAGTCCATGACTTTGGACACCATCGATTTGGCTGGCGTGGCCATGGTCCCCGAGGGTTGGCGAGCTCCGGAGCTGCTATTCTGGAGATAGTACGGGTAGGGAGAGACCTTAAAACCACCTGATTCCGGGTTTCTATTTGTTGGCGGTGGGGGGTGACGTCATAAATCCTTGGTTGTTGAGTCTCTCGCTCAGTGCCTGGCGCTGCATTAGATCAACAGGTTTCACTCCAATAATTAAAACTCCGTTTATGTCCATTCCATTCTTGCTTAGTGCTTTGTGAGCATCTGACCGGTTCTGCAAGAACAAAATATCAAGCAAGTTGAATAGAACAGTCATTCATGTGCTCAAATTTTCCTCCAGAGAAACTTCAGAGAATTCAAAAATCACCAAAGAGGCGATAACAATTTTCTTGTACTCCATTTCACAACAATCAACAACTATAACGCATTAACCTTCTTATTCAGAGATTGGTGTACAGTAGACAAAAATGCAGAATTTTTTCGGAGAAACTAGAAGGCAAAACGGAGATAATATAGATTAATTTGTACTACTAATGTTAATGTTGCACATTTTTTTATTCAATGAATGAATGAGCAACAACAAATTAATCTGGAAGGGGAACAAAAACCATGTGGATCAGGGGACTTATCCACAGAACAGTAAAATGTGACTGTTTCCCCCAGAACCTACTCCTTAAATTGATAAATCAATGGCAAAAATAGAAGAAAACAATTAGCTTGTTAAACTTTTTTCAATAAAAGATGAGTGCTAAACTGTCTTGAAAAAAATGTATCATCATAAACTTAAGTCCTTGATACATGGAAATACCAAAGCAATACCAGCTTTTGGTACTAGAAGAAGTACCTGATACAAAATGTGCATCCAATTAGCATCTCTTGGGCCAGGAATGTGCTTCAGAATTACCCCGCATTTTTCAAACTCCCGCAATACAAGATTGGTATCAGCTGGTGGGAACCTGCAGATTAAGTTTCAATAAATCGTCACTTGTTTGAAATACTATGATGCATATAATGTAAATCAATTTTAGAAGAAACACTGTTATATCAGAAATGTTCACTCAGAAGCACGCAAGGATGAAAGTGGACAAAGCCATATATAACAAGTTCATGTAGCTTCATGTCCTAAACATATATGGGAGCTTCAATGTAACTTAATCCAGGATAGTATACCAGACGTAGCCAGTTGAAAATACTACTTCACATATGCTGTTTCTCCTTTGCTTAGAATACCTAATGCAACATGACCGAAATAACGCTTCCCACTCAATTTGGAGCTCAAGACCATCCACTTGAATTTTATCAAATAAGACGTCAATACTGTTTAGAACAGCCATAAAATTACCATCACAAAGTATTATATCATCGCTACCATCTTCAACCCAAACAACATGGTCCACATAAGAAATATAACAGACGCTATCAACAATTAACTGCTGATAGATTACCTATTTGAGATTGGTTTATGACAAACACAACACAATTTGTAGTTACTGTTGCAATTGTGATAGCAATGAGAAATATTATGGTTTGTTATTATACATGGTGCACACAATAGTAATGCAGTTGTGATAAGGAATTCCCCTGGAACTTTTATGCATAAATCTTAGCAATCATAAATTGGAAAGTTAAAGACTCAAAGATGACAAGCGAATTCAATCAGACAAAAACTATGCTGCCAAAGGAAATGGGAAAAGGCCACGAGTTCCTTGGTCAGAAAAGTGACAAAAAGTAAATAGCATCTGTTGATTTAAAACCTAATTGATCAACAGAACATGGACACATAATTTTTTGAGCTCAACCTACAAATATCAAAAAATAGCAGCATTCAGCTGGATTACTATATAACTAGAATCAGGGACTGATTTATAGATATCAAACAGTCGAGAAATATTCACACGAGTCACTTGCCAGTATCATATATACTGATATCTTTGAAATGCATTACTATGATTGTTAGACAGTAAAATAATCCCAGCAACTTAGTGTGAGAAACATAGAGCAAAGAAGGTCAAACAGTACCCGTAGACGGTGACCCATTCCTCTTCATCCAGATTTCCAACAGGTACCAAACTTTTCTTCAGTTCAGGTATCGCGACCTCCCTAGGAGGCGGAAGCGTTATCAAAGCTCCGGAATTCACTACACCTTCAACAGGCGAACCCTTCCCTTTATCTTCCATCTCTGCACTACCACCACCACCACCACCACTCTTCGCAGGTGACCACCAGCTAGAATTCATCACGGGACTCTGCTGACTCTGCTGCTGAAACTGCCTACTCGTACCAGCATACGAAGTGCTAGCCTCAGACCTGCCCTTCGGAGTCGCAAACTCCCTCCCCGAACCAAATAGCGGAGATCTAGGATCAGACCTCACTTCAGGAGACATCGGATAGTCCGCAATCCCCGACTCCGGAGAAAAATCCGACCGGTCCTCAAGCGTAAAAGCCGGCGGCGGAGGAAGATCCGAGCTGGCGAAATTCTCGCGCCACAGAGCCGAAACAGCCGCTTCCTGACCCGGAGTCGAGAATTTCCCACCGGAACGCATCGACGACACGGGCGTCGCTAAGTCCTGGAAGAAGCGCGATTGCCTTCCGGATCTGGGGGTTCTACGAATACTCGCACTCATTCTTTGTTATCTTTCACCTAATCGCAAAACTTCGAAATTCATACGGACATTCCAGAAAGTAATTTCACCATACACACATTACAACTTTACAATCTTCAAACTAGTCATGAGTCTCAAGTTTACACATCTAATCTAACAAAAAAAAAAAAAAACTACTTTCAAATAATATCCGTACAACCAATTCTAAGAGCATGAATACAATAAATACACCTACAGAACTGAGCTGTGAGCTAAGATTTTCACACGAATAACTAAACGCACATAAAAATTAGCGTAATGAACCAAAAAAAATCAACAGAATTAAGGAATCGACAACGAACGAAACGTGTTGAATTGAATAATAAGCTACAACGGAAAATTAAATACAGCTCAATTGTTGAAAATCAGACATTGACACGTGATTAAAGGAACATACCTGAATTTGGAATTAAGCACGAGAGCGAAGCAGAGAGGGAGGGAGAAAATGAAAAACCCTAATTAAAATGCAATTTGAGCGTGTGCTCAACGCTGTAAAGATTTTGAAAATTTTGAACTTCTGTGTAACGTGTAATTACGGAATTGCCCTTAGAGTAACGTTTACTGACCACGTACACTAGCAATGTAAGAAGAAGAGGGTACACGAGTATTTTCAAGATGCATTTGTAATTTTAGGATATATAGGATGATATATATTATTGCATTGATACGCGACAACAACACTAATACGGCGACACGAAGTTTTAAAACAAAATTGAACTACAAGGATCACATCGGACATACCGACGAGACATGAGATACGACAAAGACTCATGTGATTTTTTAGAGTGTTAGTGCATGATAGTGTGTGTATATAGTGTAACATTTTTGCACAATAGTGTGAGTATATAGTGTAACATTTTTGCACGTAAATTAAATTGTACTTGCTACTGTTTGATATTTAAGAAAATAAAAAGTTAACTAAAGTAAGGTATTAATTTCATTTCAGATTTATTACCAAATTTTCATATTGGGTCTATAACCCAAACAAATGCCTCATAAAGAGAAGTAAAAGTGGTCCAGATTTTGTAAGAAGCTCATAGGCCCATTAAGCTCAAGATTAAGGGGCTGGTCGTCTTTATTTTTGTGGATCCATATTCTCCAGTCATGTAATTGTAACTTGCATGGACATCAAGTAGAAAATAGTGCTGGTGGCTGTTGCCTGTTGGAAATAACCCCAATTTTTACTACAAATAATAATAACAATTAATAATGATAAATTCATTAGGATGAGATTATGAGAATACGATCAATGTTGGCGGAGAGAACCTACAATCAATAAGCCATAGCCTTACAAATCAAGAAGCTTACTATACTAAACTTCTATTGATAATTCATTTATTTAATCTTCAAAGATTGTGCGCATGTCACACTATTATTCCTGTAATTAAGCATCACCATTAGTCTAATTAATATGCAAAGTTACTTTTAAAGTTTGTAAGCATGCGTTGTGAAGTACCTAATACCATTGCGCTACTATTATACTCTTGTAGCCATAGACCACGTGTGAGGGAAATTTTACTGAACTAGTTGATTTCTAGTGGTACTTTTCGTAATGGCATATACGGATAAAAACTCTATTATAGGTCCTATTATAACTCCCACCAAACGAGCCCCTAATATTTTCACAGACAACTTGTACTTCTTTTTTTTTTGATAATTAAGACAACTTGTACTTTTCTAGCGTTAATTGTGCATATGATTATATTGTTCATATATAATCTGTAACCAAAGTCTAACACAACACAAAAAAACTTTTGTGTTAAAATGGTGTGTCTGATATTTACGCCACTAATCTCTCTAGCCATGAACGTCGCCTACATTAAAATCCAACGTAACCTATTCCGGTAATCTAACAATTGGACTTCAAAATTAGAGTTCTCAATATCACACCCATCAACCATTATTAGGATTTAAGTCCAATATGATGCTACACCTTTTCAAGTATTATATCAAACAAGAGTCGACAATCAAGTATCCATCTAAAATACACTTGTTTAAATTCCCTATGCTACTACTAGCACATCTGATATTTATGTAATTTATTCCTAAAAAGAAAAAACAGGAATAAGGAGAGTGATTATACGTATTATTTTTGACTAAATTTATAATAAAATGAGAAAAAAAAAAGAGGAGACAAGGATAATTGCAATCCGTTACCAAATAACATGGAAAGATCCCTAGACATAGACACACTGCCATGCCTCTGGCTTGTTGAATATATTATCTCAACTATTATATTCTGCACTCTTATTATCAGTCAATCACGTCATCTACATGTGCTTCTTTTCCCCACACCACATGCATCATCTTTAATTTAACCCCCCTCAACCTCCTCAATCACATGTATACATACAATATTCATCGTATACGTACAAGTGTACAAGTACATATTTTTTGGATTTTTTTTCAATGTGCACATACATTGTACTTGCAAGTACATTTAATTCAAAATGTTATTACGATAGCTATGGAGGTGTGTTAGGAGTAGTAGTGCATGCATGTTGGTGTGAAAAAAGATGGTCCAATAAGGTTGGATTGGTTTGCATTTTTATTCATAAAACATTTTTTTGTGTAAAATGGCGGTTGAGGTGAATAAGTATCTTGGAGAATATAATTCAATATAATGCGTGACATCGAAATTGGTTGATATTTGAAGGTGTTGGCAAAAGTATATGCCTATAACTATCTCTTACTTTTTTTACTTTTTTTTTCTTTCCAAATTATGTTAGTAGAGTGTTTCGGTAACCGTGATTATAATGTATATGTTTGTCTGATGATGTTCATACTTCATATATATAATGGCCCATTATATGATACGGATCCTTCCAAATTGAAGATATTAATGTATCTTATAAATAGAAAATAATATTACCACATGATATGTCAACCCAAGTATGTAGTGCCACGTATCACTTAGTGGTGAAATAACTTCGGTCTATTATAAGCGGGTGTGCGGGATATGTGTGTGTTCAATTCGAATTTATTTATGATTTATATGTTATAATTAAAACTATGGAATATACTTATTTTCCTATACATTCAATACTATATCCTATGAGTATATGACTCAATTATAATGATCACATAGTTTGTAGATGTTAGCCTGTTTTCCTTCGTTTTCCTTCACGATGTCTTCGGAACATCACGAAGACCTACCTCAATATCGATAGCCTTAAATGCTGCGTTCGATACCGGTAAAACGGTACCTCACTAAATCCTCGAATCACGATAGGCTACTTACAGGGTACAGCTCCCGCGCGAGGTATCGGAGGTTTTAGATAACTTCATGAATATCCCATGGGGATACGATACCCTAGCAGTCGCCTTATCAAGATGCGACACGGATACACCATAAACGCAGGCATCAGCACCCTCAGATCCACGATAGGACTTCCCACCTCTCCATAAAAAAGACATGGTATCAGAACCCAATGACGGCAGCATTCTAATATGTGTCAGCACCCCCAAAGACATATGTTGGAAGCATAACGAGGTTGTTCAGCTCCTATAAACTACATATTACACCCGGTATCTGAACCCAATGGCGGCAGCATTCTAATGTGTGTCAGCACCCCCGACGACAGCTATTGGAAGCGGAACGAGGCTACTCAGCTCCTATAAACTACATGTGACACTTGTCAAAGAAGATACATGCATAATTGCTACTTGTATGCTATCTTGCTCTTATATAAAGGAGAGGAGACAAGGAATAAGAGGGGGGCACTTTGGAACCATCAAAAAAGATATAATCATGGATAAAAATTTCGGTTTAGGAGTAGGTTTCGGTGTGCTGGAAAATAGAAATGTTTCGTAATATTTCGAGATTATTTTGACATGTTTGGAGGAATTCGTGAAAACTGTTGTTATAATGAACATGAAAAATACATGTATGTTTCGTTTCAATAGAGTCAAAATGGAAATGTTTCGGTACTTTTCGAAGAAACGTACGAAAATTTTGATCCATGAGATATATTATTGTTAACCTAGGGAGAAAAAATCTTGACCATCGGAACTTGGAGCTATCGAGGGGCGAGCCAAACGATGGCCATCAAGGGGCAAGTAAAACCTTCCCTATCGGAGGAAAGGTATAACGTTCATCATTGGAAGATAAAATTGCCTATCCGCAAACTTTGTCTCCGATGACATACGGATTACTACACTCACAGAGCATCCGATGCTAAAGGCACTACCAGTCTTGGATGACTCTACGATGCCTAATAATCGCCGATGCTTTAGTTAGTGAACAATCTTATAAACGGTAGGCCTTAAATATGTTCTCCCCGAGGGGTACCCCCTATAGCGACATATCGAAGAATATGTCTTATAAGCCTCGGGGGGAAAAATCTTGAGGGCACAATAATAGCCATATTACTCGATGGCATCATTAGGGAGACATCCCGATGGCACTATAATAGCCATATTACTCGATGGCATCATTAGGGAGACATCCCGATGGCACAATAATAGCCATGTTACTTGATGGCATCATTAGGGAGACATCCCGATGGCACAGTAATAGCCATATTACTCGATGGCATCATTAGGGGGACATCCCGATGGCACAATAATAGCCATGTTACTTGATGGCATCATTAGGGAGACATCTCGATGGCACAATAATAGCCATATTACTCGATGGCATCATTAGGGAGACATCCCGATGGTACAATAGTAGCCATATTACTTAATGGCATCATTAGGGAGAATAGTTCTATGGCAGTTAATCTGAAGGCGAAGAAGATCACCCAAGTGCATACAAGACGAAACACTTCTAGAAACAAAAACCAGGTGTCATCCTACCAGATACAACTGTTGGGCGAAGACTAGGTGTCATCATACATAACATGAAGCAGCCACAAATCAACCAGGTGTCATATTTGCCTCTAATGCCTCAGCACTAGAAGGGATGAGTGGCCGTAGCATAAACAGCTGAGTTAGCCTATAAACGTTTGTGGAGTTGCCACCCAATAAGAGGCATGCCATCAAAAAGGACTATAAATATTCATATTGAGTGAAGAAGAAGGGCGGATCGGAAAGAGGAGAAAAAATTATAAGTGGAAAATCAATCTGTAAATCTTGAAGCTCAATACAATACTATCTTTTCTTATTTTTGATAAGACTCTTTTGCTGGCTATTTGGGCAAGGCGTTCTTCGAATTGAAAAGTATAAAAATCACACCCAGGAGTTAACAAATGGCGCCGTCTGTGGGAACACCGTAAATGATTGCCTTCGAGTTACGCCAGTAAAAGAGTCTTGGTACTTACAATATTCACAGCCAATACAACAAATGGACGGATCAGCTCGTTCTGAGCATCGGACAGAAAACCACACTGAGAGTATATATCAAGAATCTGCAGAGAGTTCCCCTAGAAACACTCCACCACCTAATGTTGACTGTATCAATATCCCCAGAACGGTGTTTGAAGATCTAGTGGAAGCAGCTTTAAGAAGGGCTCAAGCTAATGAAAGACCCCCAGAACCACAACCTATACAACCGTACAGAGAAAGGTATAGGGTGGAAGCGCAAGGCTCAAGAATGACGCCAATTCCACAGCGAATACCACCCCCACAGCCCGGGTGTCGACAAGAAAGGTATCCGGGTGTGATACCTCCACCTGGCAATGTTTTCGAGGATAGAGTACCTCATTATCGCCCCAACATGTTCCCTCATTCGAGCAATGAGCCAGCTCTTTGGGAAATGTTGAATCATCTCCGACGAGAGATGCTTAGCATGAAAAGGGCCATCACACCGGAAGATGAGCCAGTATATCATGGATCACCGTTTATACCGGATGTTGCACAAGCTACAATTCCAGCCTACATAAGAGCAGTTAACCTACCCATGTATTCAGGAGAAAAAGATGGAAAAGACCCGCAGGATCACATCAATCAATATATCGCAACGATGGATTTACAATCAGCCCCAGATTTCGCATTGTGTCGAATCTTTCGAGCTACACTGACAGGAAGGGCACAATCTTGGTTTACCCAGATACCCCCAGGCACAATATCTAACTTCTCCCAGTTGTCCAGTTTGTTTGTACGACAGTTTGCCTGTAACAGACGCTATCCCAAATCAGCATGTCATCTGTTTACCATAAAGCAGCAAAAGGATGAATCTTTAAGAGATTTCATGAAACGCTTTTCCGATGAAGTATTGGACGTCCCCAACATAGATCCGACCATGTTAGCAGACATTCTTGCTCAGGGATTGCGATCGGGGAATTTCTTCCGATACCTGGTAGGAAATCGAGTAAAGGACATGAATGAATTAATGCAGAAAGCAGAGACGTATATCCTGATGGAAGAAGCAGAAAAGTCCAAGTTGAAGGCAAAAACCGCCGATGCCCATGCAGGGCCAAAAGAAAAGGAGGAATCTAAGAATCACCCGCCTCGAAGAGATAATCCTGGAGTGGTTAAAAGGCATCTTCAGCCTATACCATTACCAACTCTGACCATCACCCAGTCAGAAGTGCTAAATGTAATGAGGGGAAACAAGGATTTCTCTTGGCCTATGCCAGTAAGACAACCGTACAAGAAAAAGGATTCAGGAAAGTTCTGCAAATATCATAAGGCGTATGGCCACACAACCGATGGTTGTAAGAATCAGCAAAATGAAATTCATAGGTTGCTAGACTTGGGTTATCTAAGAGACTACCTAAGCAGTAACAAAGAAGATCAGTCGATGGAACGAAAGAAAGCCCGGAATGAAGAAGGGGAGGTGGCTGTTGAACCCCCCTCGAGGAATTATGAACAGGAGGAATTTAATCAGCAGTTACCACCACCACCAGGTACGTATCGAGATAATCCTCCTTCGGGAAGAACCATCAACATGATTGAAGGAGGAGATATATCCTCATCTCCAGCTGACAGAAAGAAGAAATATCTCAAAGAGGCCAGAAAGGTGGGACAGGGGCTATCGGTGTGCGCAGTGCAAGGAATAAAGCTACCAACAATATCCTTCGGACCCAAAGACTTCAAGGAATTGTATATCCGCATGAAGATCCGTTGGTAATTAAGGCAACCATAATGGGTATCGAGATACAACGAGTCCTCGTAGATACTGGAAGTTCAGTAGATGTATTATTTACCCCAACTTTTGGAGCGATGGGGTTAAAAAAAATACATCTTGATCCTACGGAGATACCTTTGGTAGGCTTCTTAGGAGAAACCAGCCGGACTTTGGGAACTGTCATACTTCCGATGTCTTGGGGGGAAGGAGCAGTGCGTCGTACCGAGCATGTGAAGTTTTGGGTAGTAGAAGCATCCTCACGAACGTATAATGCAATATGTGGAAGGCCTTCTATTCACGCCTTCGAGGCTGTACCCTCTACTCTTCATCTCAAGGTAAAGTTCCCCACGATGTCGGGTATTGGAGAAATCCGAGGCAATCAAATCAAGGCTAGGGAATGTCGTATGAATGCCATACCAACGAGTGTGGAAGAAGAACTTAATCACCCGGGAAAAAAGCAGAAAATGGAGGAAGTCCGAGTTCAGCCAGTGGAAGAATTAAAATTGGTAGAGCTAGAAGAGGAAAATAAGAAAGTAAAAATAGGAACATGAATGGGACTAGCAATTGAAAAAGAGGTCATTTCCATTTTAAAGGAATACAAACACCTCTTTGCATGGGAAGGAGGCCCACCTGGAAGAATCGACCCCGGGATATGTCAACATCGTGTCAATATCAATCCCTTCATCAAACCCATCCGGCAAAAGAAAAGAAACATGGGCCCAGAAAGAAATGGGATTATCAAGTCAGAGATACTACGCCTTCTAGGATTACAGCAAATCAGGGAAGTTATATACCCTGAATGGCTGTCTAATGTTGTGTTAGTACCCAAGTCAGGTGGACGATGGAGAATGTGTGTGGATTTCACTAATTTGAACGATGCCTGCCCAAAGGATTGTTACCCCTTACCCAGCATCGACCAGTTAGTGGACTCAACGGCGGGATGTGCACTACTATCCACGATGGACGGTGACCAAGGATACAATCAGATTCCAATGGCGGAGGAGGATCAAGAGAAAACCAGTTTCATTACAGATGTGGGTACGTATTGTTATATGGTCATGCCTTTTGGACTTAAGAATGCTGGGGCCACTTATCAAAGGTTAGTGAACCTGATGTTCTCCGATGTCATTGGAGATACGATGGAGGTTTATGTAGACGATATGATTGTAAAAAGCAAGAGGGCAGAAGATCATCCGAGGGATTTGCGACAAGCTTTGGTCATCATGGACAAATTTGGCATGAAAATAAATCCCAAGAAATGCTCTTTCGGGATCAGGGGAGGAAAATTCCTAGGATATATGGTAACAGAGAAGGGAATAGAAATTAATCCAAAAAAAGCCAAAGACATCGTGGAGATGAAATCACCTAGAACAATAAAAGAAGTGCAAAGACTAACAAGGAAGATGGCATCACTCAGCCGATTCATATCACGATCAGCGGAGAAAGGCTTGCCATTCTTTAAAATATTAAGGAATGTGAAGGAGTTTCAATGGACTCCCGATTGTGAAGCAGCCTTCGATAGCCTGAAGAATTACCTGGTTAGTCCTCCATTGCTAGTCAAGCCTGAACCTGGAGATAAGTTGTTTGTATATTTGTCGGCTGGCGATGAGGCTGTAAGTGCAGTATTAGTAAAGAATGAAGGGGGTGATCATCGTCCTGTGTACTATGTCAGTAAAACCCTGCAAAACGCGGAGAAGAATTATGTGCAGACAGAAAAGTTGATATTAGCACTCGTAGTAGCAGCTAGAAAGTTAAGGTCATACTTCCTGACGTATCATGTGACGATACTCACCAAATATCCGTTAAGGGTCATACTCAATCACCCAGAGACATCAGGTCGAATGGTAAAGTGGGCAATAGAGTTAAGTGAGTATAGCTTGTCATACGCTCCACGCCCAGCCATCAAAGCACAGGTTCTATCTGACTTCATGGTAGAAATGAAAGAAATGCAAGATGAGAAGCCACTTGTATTATGGCATGTGTATGTAGACGGATCATCCGTCGGAACACACGGTGGGGCAGAAGTAGTTCTGAAGAATTACGAGGAAGAAGAAAATCTATGCTTTGCCATCAGGATAAATTACCCCTTGTCTAACAATGAAGCCGAATACGAAGCCCTCCTAATCGGGATGAGGTTAGCCATGGAAGGAAACATCAGTCGAGTGGTGATTCACAGTGATTCACAACTGATAGTGCAGCAAGCAATAGGAAAGTTTGAAATAAAAGAAGAGTGATTGAAAGCATATGCTCAAACAGTTCGGAATAGGCAAAAGATGTTTGAAGAATTCCAATTGAGACAAATTCCTAGGTCGGAGAACCAAGAAGCATATGCGTTGTCAAAAATAGCAACTCAATTCGTGGTTGGAACACGACGAATTACTTTGCTACAAGCTATGGGATCAGAACAGCAAGAGCCTCAAGAGGACGTCCACGTCATCGTAGCCCCAGTGACATCAGGATGGATGTCAGATATAGTTGCTTATTTAGAGGACCCTACACAATACTACGATGATGACATTGAGAGAAAGAGATTAGAAAGGAAAGCAACAAGATATTTCTTGCATAAAGGGGTGTTGTTTCGACGCTGCTACTCTAATCCTCACACTCGATGCCTGGACGGACATGAAGCGTCGGGAGTGATAAAAGAAATGCACGGAGGAACATGTGGAAATCACTCGCAAGGTGCGAGCATGGCCAATCGTATCATAAGACAAGGGTATTATTGGCCTACGATGATTCAAGATTGCCAGGAATACGCGCGCAGATGTCCAGCGTGCCAAGCCCACGCTTCACATATTCATTAACCAGCAGCACCGTGGGAGCCGAATTTACTAGCGTGCCCCTTCACCAAATGGGGAATAGATTTAGTAGGACCCTTGATGCCTAATCCGAGGCAAAAGAAATATCTGTTGGTAGCAGTGGATTATTTCACAAAGTGGGTAGAAGCGGAGCCGATGGCCAGAATCACAGCAAGCGTTGTCATCAATTTCCTATGGCGAAGCATACTATGCCGATTCGGAATTCCTCGATACCTCGTGAGCGATAACGGGTTACAGTTTGAAGACCAAAAGGTAGAAGACTGGTGTAAGCATTGGGAGATTAAGCATCGCTTTGCTTCCGTCGGATATCCCCAAGGTAACGGTCAAGTTGAGAGAACCAATCGAACCCTGTTAAAGAGCATTAAGGCTAGATTGGACCATCACAAAGAACGATGGATAGAAGAAATTCCAGGTGTTTTGTGGGCATATCGCATGACTCCTAGCTCTGTCACTGGAGAGACACCATACAACATGGCTTATGGTTGTGAGGTTGTAATCCCACCCGAGATCGTAACCGAAAGTTGGAGGATCCGAGAATATGAAGAAGTTAGTAATAGCTCTAATCTAGCTCTAGCCTTGGACTTGTTGGAAGAAAAGAGGCATCGAGCATCAATACGCATGGAAGGGTATAAAGCTCGAATGGCCAAACACTACAACAAAAATGTTAGGGTTAGAACATTCCAAGTCGGAGATTTGGTTCTCAAACGAGTAGGGGCGTCCAAGAATGTTGCTAAACTGCAGCCCAAGTGGGAAGGACCATACAAGGTGAGCAAAATCATTGGACCTGCTACTTACCAGTTAAGTACCCCCGAAGGTATGGCACTTACCCGAACTTGGAATGCATTGAATCTTAGAAAGTATTATGCTTAGTGTCTGGTAGTAATAATGTAAATAAGGACATCACACCAGTGTACATGTAAATAAAGTCGTAGTGGAATAAAAATGGCATTAATTTATATGGAATTTGTACATAATCACAAAACTCGATTCATTCCGATACAGCCATCTAACCCGACTAACTTGCATACACACATATAAATATGGCTGAACTCGAATAAGATTCCGAGATGCCTACGTATCCCGATACAAGGGAATCAAGCCACTCGTAGTTCAATTTACATATGCAATTACAGACCTAACATACAAAAGAAAGTATTAATTCTGCATAGGACGCTTGCCTTCTCGAATTAGGCAACGCAGTTGTTCTTCTGAAAGATCAACAGGATCCATAATAGTTACTACTGGAACTGTGGATCTTTGAGAAGAGGCAGAAGGAGTTGTAGTATTGGAAGAGGTAATGATCTCAAGGTCGGGAAGATCCAGGTGTGGAGGAAAATTTGGGAGTGTTCTCACAGCCTCCCGACAGATCTGAAAACCCATCACAACCATCTCCCGCATTTCCACACGTAAGGTTGCCCTTATTTGTTCCAAACTTGGAACCGCCAAAGTAGCCTCCGCACGAGTAATCAAAGCGTCCATTGCACGAGATCTCTCTAAACCCGACAACTTCGTGGCTAGCAAATCTCTTTCGGCCAACAGAGAAGATATCAAAGCATCGGAAGTGCGACTTTGACTTAGTAAGTTGTTTATACGGGCCTCCAATTCTCTGGCATGATCCCGCTCCAAAGTTATCAGTTGTCTCATATCCAAGATGGTATCTTGGGCATCCTTTAGTAGAGCTTCCAAGATTTCCTGGTCGGAATCATAGTGAGCGTGCAGATTGGCAATTTGATTACGAGCATCGGCTAAGTCATTCTCCAGATCGGTGAGGTATCGACACAAGAAACCGACATTATTGGAAGGATGTGCACCAAGGGTATTCGCGATCAAAAACACCTGCATGAAAATAAGAGGAAAATTGAGGAATTATAAGAGAGGCGTCACGAAAGTGAAACAGGAGCATGACGTACCTCACATAAGTTACGGCATAATCGACCCTAAAGAAGGTTCATAGAAACAGAGCCAAGAGCTTCGCAGTTAGCTTGACTCAGCAAACCACTTAAGAAGTGCCGATGGTAAGAAACATCTGAAGTTAGTACAGGAAAAGTATCACGAAAATCTCCTGTAGTTATACCGCTCGTTCCCTCCCTAGAAGGTGGAACCATCCTAGGAGGGGAAGGAATCACATCAGTAGAGCTTATAGGTGGCACGGTTATATTATCACCATCTATGACGTTGACTAAAGGATCGTGGGGGGATCGGACAGCTAAGGTCAGTGTAAGAGGAGACGGAAAGTCGAGATCCAAGTTTAAGTCCTGAGGGGAAGGATTCCCAAAGAGCGAATCGATAGAAGGAACGGCAGAGTCCCATAAAAAATCGGGCTGCGAGAACATCACGAGGTCATCGGAACCAGGATAAGGGTCGGGAAGATCACGCTCGATAGATGAACCCGAGGTGTTCGAATACATAGGAAATGAGACCAGAGGGACCAGCACTTCCTCAGGATAACGCCTGATAACAAATCGCTCCATCTCATATCCTGAAAGAAATAATCAAAGGTTAATCATCAGAACAAAAAGACGATGTCATTGAGGTAAGAAAATAAATTAACTTACGAAAATCAGGGTTTGAGTGCAAGGGCATCGGAGGAATATTCAGCTGTTTTGCACCATGTTGTAGACCAGCCATGGTTAGAGCTGAGGAGTTCGCCAAAATGGAGCATATATCGTAACTACCTAAAAACAGGCCAGTGGAAGTTAAATACACCATTTCTCGTACAGCGGTCTCAGGACGAGGGATCATGTATCCCAAGCCCCATCGTAAAGGTATACCCCATGAATCTCCAGAAGAATCCCTTGGTTTGATAAAAAATACCTTTTCTTCCAATCTACTACAAATGCCAAACGGCGAGGGACATGGAAACTTCTCTGCTGGTCTCGATAAACTAGGCTAAAATAGGGAAGACCATTGGGACACGGACGCATAATGAAAGCAGCACACACCCGATACGGAGTTAGGGGTACGTTCAAAAGATTACAGCAGAGAACGAAGCCCACCAGATAGCGAAATGAGTTAGGGGTCAGTTGGCTAGGACAAACCTGCCAATATTGAAATAGTGAGTGCATGAAAGGGTGAAAGAGCATACGCAAGCCACAACGAATTTGTTCAGAATATAAAGTCAGATAACCCAAAGGGGGTTCAAAGGCCCTATGGAAAGGACGAGGAACGATGATACTGTAGTCATCGGGATTCAAACCATATTCGCGCAACATACGAAAAATGGACTCGGATGATTCGACGCTTTTGCAAGAACCTACTCTGTTTCCTCCGATCATAGCATTAACATTTAAAGCAGAAGTGTTAAAAATAGAAAGACTATCAGGAGGGAGATAGGGTTCTCTCCGAAGGAAGGTAAGACGTAGGGAATCTGCCATACTCGAGCTAGAACGAGATGCCGATGTTCCATGCACAGCAGGAGAACCTCTAAAACCCAAAGACAGACCATTCACAGCAGGTCTATCCCTTGCATGCCCAGGGGAGGATTCACCCCGAGCATGAATGGGAGAAGATTCCCTAGAAGATGATGATGATCTACGGATGAAGGAAGGCATTAGGGCAAAACTTTGGAAAGAAATAAATAAGTTATATCTACTGCAACAAAAGTGCAAAAGAGAACCAAAGACAATAAAAGGACAAGAGCAAGATTCTGCAGAGAATGTTGTTGATGGAGGAAATGATGAGAAAGCAATTTATAGAAGCACCTGGAGACAACAAGGGGATACGTGTCAAAGTAAAATTGACATCTAGAACTCTCAAGGTATGGGTAAATAAGGATAAAGACACGTGAGAAGAATGTTGGTAATAATGGCAGACATCAGACATAAAAAGTAGTGCAGAAAGTGACAAGAAAAGACAAAACAGAAGAATAAAAAAAGAGAGGGGACAATAAAACTTGTTCAATAATTCATAAGGTAATGAATAATCATACAATAAGTCGATAACTTGTTCAAAGCACAATTACAAGTCAAAAGATAAAAAGCAAAACAAGCTGAAGGGCTAAACTAAGAACGACGCTCCGATGGGTGAGACGGGGAAGGTGGAAAGCCAGAAGAAGATGCAGGAGAAGGAGTCCGACCCAATATCTTCTGATAGGCATCATGAGCTTCTTTGGAGGAAGGAGGGCGCATCATCAATGCCCGAGGGTTTAAACGCCTCCAATTCTCAGGATGGGAAAACAGTCGGTCTTCACGACATTGATTGATACAGCCCAGATACCCGAGTATCAAGTTACCCAACAAATGACTTTTATGCCTCTGCTGGTACTTCTCCTCACAATGCCTCTGAACTTCATCTTTTGTGAGAAGAATGGCCCCGAATAGTTTGTCTTGCAATACTTCGGAAGTGATGAAACCCGAAGGAGGAGGTGGTGGCTTCTTCAGTTCTTCCTTGAGCTGATTATACTGATTTTGAAGGGTAGAAACTTCCTTCTTCAGAGTATGTTCTAGCTCTCCCCCACGAACTCTTCTCTTTCGATAGCACAGTGAGTTCGTCATTAAGCTTGTTGCACTCAGAGGTACGCTCGGATAAAAGGTTGGTTGTTTCATCCAGCTTGGATGTCAACAGTTTCTCCCTCACCAGACTCTGAGCAAATGCCTCCTGAAGGCTCTTCAACTCATCTTCAGCCTTCTTCAAAGCAGCGTTCCGTATAGCTAGCGCTTCCATGGATGTTTGCCCGATAGCTTGAGCGGCATCCACCTCTCACCAGATAGAAGGAATGATCTTGGGAACCTAGGAAGATATGAAAAATAAATTCATAACTGTGACATCTAGTAGTCATAACAAATAAGGATAAATAAAAAGTCTTACCATAGCAACCATCAACTCGGAGAAAAATCTGGCAGTATGTTCATCGTGGGGAGTGGCCGCTGAGGTCGCGTTCAGATATTGGGTGATGACCTCGAGTGCTGGGCATAGATCCGAGCTACTTGGTTTCACGCTAGACTCGGCATTGGGCCAGTGGTATGAATGAAATAAGGGGAGCCAGTCGGAGTAAAACGACTAGAGAAAGGCATCCCCTCAAATTGAGGCCTCGCAGAAGTACCAGCAGGAGCCTCCGATGGTGCATTCCATACGTGTTTTTTCACCAGCGAAGGCAGCAGTTCATCCAAAAGATCCAAGTTAACTGGGCGAGGAAGAGCAGAAGAAGGAGGATCGTGAGCATCGCCTTCGAAAGCCCGACCCTCGGAAGAAAAGAGGTCATCAATGGATAGATCCTGATGGACCAAAGTCGGATGCTTTTGAGCATCCGAGGATGAATTGCCTGCTTAAAAAGGATAAGTAAAGATAAGCCTATAGGCTAAGCACAGAAAGTAAAGATGGATAAAAAATAGGGTGGTAAAAGTGGCTAACCTGCTCGAACTCCTTCGTCCTCACTCTCGATCAGAATAACCTTCCATTTGTCAGCTATAGGATAACAAACAAAATAAGTCACACATCACCAAGGAAAAACAAAGAATGAAATCTTCGAATGTATACCTGGGGAAGAAGAAGCGAGGAGAGCATTATTTTCTTGTGGAACAGTGCTTGCTTCGTTGAAAGGAAGTATAGGCAGTGACAAATCCTTCACGAACTATGAGGGAAGGACAGGAGTCTCATCCGTAATCCTATCGGAACGAGGAGGAGACGAAGGCTCGGAGGGTAAGGCATCGTGCGAAGGGGAAACCTCCGGCGCCTTAGAAATGACTGCTGCATCTGCCGTATCCCTTTAAAAGCCCTCGTCACCGGCATCGTGCTCCACGGATTTGGGTGAATCCACAGCAGGAGGCTCTTCGGGACCAGAATTCTTACTCGAGGATTGAGAATCATCGTCCGAGGGTATCCTGGCCTTTTTGGGTCCCTTACCCTTTGCGCGAGAAATAGCCGGGCGAGAGATATCGGTTATATCTTTCTCATGCTCCCCCAAATAGGATACTACATAAGAAAAAGATAAATGAAAAATGCAGAGCTTAAATGAAGAAAGTATAAACAAGAAGAGGGATGATTTACTCACCAAAGGTAGCCCGTTCAACACCAGAGAGATGGATAAGTGTTTTCCCCATGAGGGAAGCGTCCAAATGAGCCACTATGGTAAGCCTAGCAGTATCGTATAAAGGTAAAAAATGAGCGGATTTCAGCAAAGCAGAGGCGTCGAGAGCCAATGAAAAAGAGATAGTTGGATCCATCTTATAAGAAGGGGCATCGGGTTGACGCCAAGTATAGGGAAAATCCCACTTGCCCTCAATAGGTTTGATAAAGACAAATTTGTCCTTCCAACTGCTATAAGACAAAGTGGTTCCTATGACTATTTTCTTCTCTGGGTCCCGATGGGCGAAGAAGTACGATGGGTGACCCGTTGAAGAAACGTTAACAGTAAAAAGGGAAAAAACCTCCTCACAGTACACTCTAAATCCCTCGATAGGCACCAGAATACAAAAGAGGCGGGAATGGTAAAGCTATTGGGTGTTAGCTGGTTAGGACAGACATCACAATCTTTTAATACCTCACACTAGAAGGGAGGGTAAAAGGATCGGAGACCCGCACGTACCTGAACGAGATAAACGGTAACATAGCCCTCGGGAGGGTTGTTTCCCCTATCGTCTTTTGAAGGAATCTGCTTGGTGATGTTCAAGGAGGACACTCCGAAATCATGGAATAAGTTGTTAACTTCTTCGTCGGTAACCGTGCTCGCAACATGCTCTACTTCTTTGTAGCGACGAAGACCCTTCGTCTTCGCATGAACATCTGAAGCGTCAATAGCGGCGGATGACTTCCTTGACCTCTTAGAAATTCATGCCGGTTCATCTTTCTTACCAGCAAAAGCTTTACCCTTCCTCTTGCGGCAGTAAGTTTCAATACCAGAGGAAGTATTCTCCGGTAACAGAGCCACCGTGACGGTGGTGGAATCTTCTGCGGCGGTTGAATAGGTAGTCGGAGCAGCGGCGGATTCCATTGGCAGGGCAGACGGAGCACCAGAAGCGTCCACCAAGACGGTGGCTAAGGGCAGAGTAGCGGCGGAAGTTTCGCTGGCCATTGTACAAGAGTAAGAGAGAAAAAAAAAACTTAGGGTTTTTATTTTCTGCTTAAAAAAGGATGAAAAGCTTGAAGGAGAGAAGAATGGTGAAGAGGAATGAGGAAAAATGGGTGTTTATATAGGTTTTCGTTTGAGAAAGTGGGGAGTTAATGCACGCCTGCATGAAAGAGCACGACTCCCCATAAATAAATGTCGTTACAAACCTTTGGAATTCTCCCGTTAATGCGAAACTAATCTGTTCCCCACGATCTCCGATGGCAATACTTCCGATGACTATTTCACTATAAGTTCCTGTTGATTACCTGTAATACACCAGGAACTGGGGGGACTGGTGTTATCCTAGGGAGAAAAAATCTTGACCATCGGAACTTGGAGCTATCGAGGGGCGAGCCAAACGATGGCCATCAAGGGGCAAGTAAAACCTTCCCTATCGGAGGAAAGGTATAACGTTCATCATTGGAAGATAAAATTGCCTATCCGCAAACTTTGTCTCCGATGACATACGGATTACTACACTCACAGAGCATCCGATGCTAAAGGCACTACCAGTCTTGGATGACTCTACGATGCCTAATAATCGTCGATACTTTAGTTAGTGAACAATCTTATAAACGGTAGGCCTTAAATATGTTCACCCCGAGGGGTACCCCCTATAACGACATATCGAAGAATATGTCTTATAAGCCTCGGGGGAAAACATCCCGAGGGCACAATAATAGCCATATTACTCGATGGCATCATTAGGGAGACATCCCGATGGCACTATAATAGCCATATTACTCGATGGCATCATTAGGGAGACATCCCGATGGCACAATAATAGCCATGTTACTTGATGGCATCATTAGGGAGACATCCCGATGGCACAGTAATAGCCATATTACTCGATGGCATCATTAGAGAGACATCCTGATGGCACAATAATAGCCATGTTACTTGATGGCATCATTAGGGAGACATCTCGATGGCACAATAATAACCATATTACTCGATGGCATCATTAGGGAGACATCCCGATGGTACAATAGTAGCCATATTACTTGATGGCATCATTAGGGAGAATAGTTCTATGGCAGTTAATCTGAAGGCGAAGAAGATCACCCAAGTGCATACAAGACGAAACACTTCTAGAAACAAAAACCAGGTGTCATCCTGCCAGATACAACTGCTGGGCGAAGACTAGGTGTAATCATACATAACATGAAGCAACCACAAATCAACCAGGTGTCATCTTTGCCTCTAATGCCTCAGCACTAGAAGGGATGAGTGGCCGTAGCATAAACATCTGAGTTAGCCTATAAATGTTTGTGGAGTTGCCACCCAATAAGAGGCATGCCATCAAAAAGGACTATAAATATTCATATTGAGTGAAGAAGAAGGGCAAATCGGAAAGAGGAGAAAAAATTATAAGTGAAAAATCAATCTGTAAATCTTGAAGCTCAATACAATACTATCTTTTCTTATTTTTGATAAGACTCTTTTGCTGGTTATTTGGGCAAGGCGTTCTTCGAATTGAAAAGTATAAAAATTAAACCCAGGAGTTAACAATTATTATTCTTCGAATTCAGGCAAGGCGTTCCAACCTACTAATAAAATCAAGAAAAACTGAGATAAATAAATAACCGTTAACAATAGACTTTACAAAAGTAAGAACATATTTCTTCCAACCGAAATTTTCTTCATAATGTCAAATATGTCTACGTAATATGAGCCATTTGCTTGTTCTTCTAGCTTCTCATGAACATATTAAACCCAAAAAGGAAAAAAAGGTAAAAAATGTTATGAATATAAACGTAGTTAATTAGTACTTTAATCAATACTTTTTATTCACAAAGAATCCTTGGGACCCTTTAGGGAGTGCAGCTGTCCAGGATCAGGTAGACAATTATATGTTACTTCACACATTAAGCAACCCCAAGACTGGCCGTGACATTTAAGCTTTTTATGTAATTAACTAATTAAGAAGCTCTTAACAAATAATAAATTATTTTTCTAATTTTTCGAGATATTCACACGATTCTTAACGCACTTCCATGCAAGTACTTCGTACACCACACGATGTTCTTCGATTCTATTTAATTTGTATTAACAAATGACATCTTAAATAATTAGGTCAATTGTCCCTGAAATTCATGTTCGTGTTTCCGTGTTTCTTAATCTTAGTGATGATTAGTTCGAAGTCTCGTTAATATCTGAATTTAATAATAGTTTTGTAGAAACGGTGACCGTTGATGTGAGAGATACACAACATGCTACTAACTTCCAACTTCCAGTTGTTTCACCTTCATCATAATCAAATAAAAAGATAACAAAGTCAAACTAAAATCATATAATTAGTTAAGTAAAATGCGTGGCCTTTTGTAGTAACCAGGCAAATTAGAAGCAACCAAATAAGTGAGACACTATTTCACATAACAATAGGGCATTATGTGTAACAACATTAATATGGTCTATTGAGAGTTTTTAAACGTGTTATTCAGTTTGTAATTTGGTTGTTAATGTAGATTAAATCATAATATTTCTCAAAATTTCAAATAACTTTTGTCCTGTTTAATTATCAAATGTTAGATTTCATTGGTCCTAATTCCATCCGTATTTTTAAATGTGCCTGTTCATTCTCTAGGGCCATATATAGATTTTTGTTGAGCAAGAGCCCCGCCATGTGCAAATGGCCATATTTTCACTATTAGATAATTAGACAAAATTTCTCTACACCAAACCATGGCCCATGGTTTCTTGATAATAGCTTTGCACCCATTCCCATGATTATTGCACCATCTTTTCGACGTTCGAGATTATGATTTTTCTTAACTCACACATTTTGACATTTTTCCTTTCCTTAAATATTCATCATCTTTACTTTGTTATCAAGCAAACAGAAATGAATCAGAATCACCCAACTCACTTTTTCAACCAAAAGTTGAGTCACTCATAAACTATGTAATTGGTCAAAGCACAAAATCCAAAACTAACTTAACAATGAATCAAAGTTTTAATTTTAGAATAGGCTTGATCAACTAAAAGAACAAGCAAAGAATGGAAGAAAAAAAACTGCTTCCCCATGGAAATTCGCTCGCCTATGTGTTGAGTTGGATGTTACTAAGATATTTTACCAAAAATCTTTTTTGGGGACTAGAGACATTTCTATACAGAATCAGAATCATTTTTTCGAAATAATCGTAAAAATTATAGTTAACCACTAATTTGGAAAACTACATCTATATGTTCCGTTGCTATGCAATCAACAAAAGAAATGTTTGGACATTTTCGAGAAAATGCGCTAAAATTTTGATCATAAAGTTGACCGACTAACAAAACAAAAGAGCTAATAAATTAATAACGAAATTAGAAACAAATGGCATTACATATCATTCTACAATTGAATTAAAGCCCTCAAAATTCAAAATATATCTAAACAAATAAAGTAAAAATTAGAGAGAGAAAAATTGTGTTACACTTAAAAGATTTAAAAAAAAAAAAATTAGCAACCCAACCCAACCCAACCACCACCCCTACATCACGTGCCTATACTGCCCCACATTAACTCCACCACCACCACCTCTCACCACAAACTCATCCCGACCGTTGAAAACCGTCGGTTGCTGACGATGATGATGATACTCCGCGGGCCCCACCACCACCTCCTTCTGCCTCCTCAGCTCCATCACCTTCCGGTGCGAGTTCGAATGCTTCGCCGACACGAAACTCGGACTCGCCGCGGGTCGGTACTCGGGCACCAACCGACCCGACTTGTACCGTACACCACACGCATTGCATAAGGTCTTCGGGCCCAATGGGCCCGTCCGCCACTGCGGCGTCTTTTCGGAAGCACAGTGCAGGCATTTCCGGCCCGGTAACTCCGTAACCTCCTTTTTCACAAACGGCGCCGTTTTAACGAGGAGGAGGCGCGACGACCAGTCGCACGGTGCGGCGCGTGAGCGCTTGCTCCGCGCTTTACCAGGCACCGACACGTCGGACGAAAAAATCGGAGGCGAATTCGTTGCGTTTGTTACGGATGAAGAAGAATCTGCTACTGCAACGGCGTCGTTCGGTGAGAACGACTCTTCGACGAAATTCGACAGCCATTCCAGCTCAGCAATGTCGTCATACTGTTAAAATTAACAGAAAATTTGAAATTAGAAACCGTAATTTCACACAGAGTAACAGAATTCAGTTACGGATTAGTTTTCTTCAAATTTAATTAATTAATTAATTAATTAATTACCGGAACGCAGAGCTCGTTGCCGGAGAATTGAGTGTCGTTGAAGCTCCGACCGCCGGAGACGGAGGAGTTGCAGCTGTCGACGGCGGTTAAGGTGGAGGAATCGGTTGAGTTACCCGGCAAGCTGTCGAAAAAGGCGTCGGTCATGGTTTCGTCCGCTTTCGAAAAATCGAGTAAATCGTCAACGGTGAAATGTACGCCGCCATTGTTGTTGTTGTTGTTGTTGTTGTTAGTGTTAATGTTATCGATATTTGAATTGTCGAGCCACGAGAAATCGGCGGTGTCACCGACGAAATACTCCATTGATGAAGGGGAATTTGAGGTAATAATGTTACGGTGTGTGTTATCGTTGTTGTGAGCGTTGAATTGAATGTGAAGGTGAGGAGGTTGGGTTTTATTTAGTAGAGTGAGGGTATTTTTGGAATTTTGTGGGGGTATTTTTTTATATGCTTCATTAATGAAATGATATTTTTTTCTTTTTTCATTTTTATATGTATGTTTGTCTACATGAAGTGCATTTTTGATTTTACCACTTCATATGTTACTCCTTATAATTACACTTTACACTTATTTTACTACTCTTTTTTCTTCTCTACGAAGAATTGTCTTATGCAAATTAGGAAGAATTAGACAAACTACTCCTTGATTATGAGGTAATTATTAAAATCATCCCTCGTATATGAAAAATTGCACAAATATAGACACTAAAACCTCTTAACTCGTTTAAAAGACAAAGAAAAAAAACCAAAATCAAATAATGAGAAAAATAAACTATATGCGAATTTTAGTATTGTGCTATTATTTGAAGTTGTCATCTTTTTGTACATTAGGGGTGGTTTGCGTAGTTCCTAAAGATTATAGGTAATTTGTGTAATTCTTTCTTCTTCTTCTTTTTTTCTTTTTGTACATTTGATTTTGTTGGACAATAATGATAAAGCAAGCACATAGGGTCACATGAAAGTCACAAACGCTACTGACTTTTGCTACTGAATGACATAACAGTAACACAACATTTTTCTTTATTTGGAATGTGAAATGTAAAGTTGCAACATTGGGATTCTCATTTTCAGAAGCCAATCATAGCACACACAACATTTTGTTACACATAGGTAATTTCAAGTTATTGTTTTTCTTCTCGATAAGGCCAAATTTATTTATTGTATTATTCGGTTGTCATGTGATTGTATTCTCAGATTAATGAACAAATTTGGTCTTTAAGTGTGAAAATAGGAGATAATTCAGAAAAAAAATAGAAAATCTAAAGAATAAATTATAATTTATAGCAGGTTTTGTCGCCGTGATTCCACCATTTGTGTCCAAGTTTACAGCCCGATTCTCTCTCTAGAATTATTATTTTTACCTAGGGAATAGTGATCTAATTTATTTTAAGTAATTATCAGTACTTTTTTCACCTTAAACGTAGTATTACACATGTTATTATATTCCTTAACCCACGTTCAGTCACGATGGTTACAGCTCGGACTTGATCTACCTAAGGTTATGATGGTTACACGTGTCAGCTTACGGGGGTTGAGTAGTAGATAATTTTACTGCCATGTAGGATAAAAATGTGGGTGGTCACAAATTTAGGTGCTCGTGGTGAAACTTTCAAATTTATTTTATCCAACTATACTGCTAAGAGCGAAGGACAATAGTTGCTTTGCCGATAATGTTGTTTCAATATATTAAGTATTACTTCTTTTTTTTTTTAAATACAGCTTCTTAAAATGGTTGGAGAAGTAGTGAATTTATGAATTTAAGCTCGTGAATGTAGTTGACTAGTAATATCCTTTAGAAGATTCTGGCCACTACTTGCATAAATAAATATTTCTTATTTTTGTATTTTAAAATGATTTTCTTTGTATTTTTGTGCAGTTATTTTCGTACTTTATAGTTGATTGCAGAGACAGTTATATATGTAGATTAACTATTACTCAGTTAAAATAGTCTTGTATTTCATATGCGTAACAGTAGCGTGTTTGGTTGGAGAGTTAATAAAGTTATTATTTTATCTTAATTTAACAAAACGTGTTTGGTTCATGTTATGTGGAACAGCTATTTCTGGATATTGCATGTAATTACCTTATTGCCCCCATTATATTAAGAAAATATACACCAAAATTTTTTTTCGAAAAATATCACGTTCACCTCCCAAGCAATATTCACAATTAATTATGTCCTTAACTAATTTGAAGTAAAACATTTTTTTGTAATTACATTTTTTTAATTACATTTTAATTAATTTTTTTAATTACAATTTTTTAATTACAATTTTTTAATTACAATCTTTTAATTACATTTTTTTAATTACATTTTTAATTACATTTTTTTATTACATTTTTTTAATTACATTTTTTTAATTACATTTTTTAATTACATTTTTTAATTATATTTTTTAATTACATTTTTTTATTACATTTTTTAATTACATTTTTTTAATTACATTTTTTTAATTACATTTTAATTACATTTTTTTAATTATATTTTTTAATTACATTTTTTTAATTACATTTTTTTAATTACATTTTTTTAATTACATTTTTTTAATTATATTTTTTAATTACGTTTTTTTAATTACATTTTTTAATTACATTTTTTAATTTCATTTTTTAATTACATTTTTAAATTATGGCTTGTTGCTGCATAAAAAGATTAAAATTGAAGAAACAGGGGTAAATAAGTCATTTCGTCGGGTGAGCTGGATGACTAAAAAGTGAGATAAAATAATAACAGGGGTAGATATTATTTAAGTTGAGAAAGTGAGTTAAGGAGTGGGCCTCGGCTATTAAATCAAAAAGCCAATTTGCATAATCATACAAACCAAACAAGTTTTTAAGTTATTAAACCTCCTCATCTCACCTCATCACAGCAACCAAACAGCCCCTTAATACTTATATTGTTTTTGAGCAACCGAGCTTGTCTAGAATTCATATTTTCGGGTCACATTGTCAAATATGGATGAAAGTTTCTAATTAGTCGAGCTATTTTCATTTTCTAGACTTTATATTACAAAACAAAAAATAAATTTAACACTGCTATAATTATTTCCATAACTTTTTCGAAACATATCAGGAAGCAGTTAAGAAATAGAAAACAGTTTTATAATATTTCACGGATCAAAATAACAATAAACTAAATTTGAAGACTGAACAGCAAAAGGGTTGTACTCACAGTATTATCATTAATTACGTTCACGTTCTATTGAGTTTCCAAAGAAAATAACAAATTAACTACTAGCATCATTTCAACTTAAGTTCTTCATTTATCCATTTTGATTGTACCATGAATGATAGTAATTAATTACAATTAATTTATGTAATCTCATCGATCCCATAAAACTATACATTGAAAGAAAACTATACATTGAAACTCGCTCAAAAGAATAAGTTCTTTTTTCTTAATCTTTCCTTTTTATATTTTCTTACCACTTGTAACATTAGTACGTTACCTATGTTTCATTTGCTGCGCAGCAGTATGTTAAATAGAAAATCGTACAATAACGAAAAGCAAGAACATGAAAACTTCTTTATCCAATTTATCTATGACTATATCTGGAATAATACTAAGCTATCATCTCTCTATAATTTTGTTGTAAAGTTACAATTACAAAAGATTCTATTTATATTAGACAAACTCGTGATACGAAGTTTACATATGGATTAAAAGTATGAAAATTAGATTGAATTTATAGTATAGGTCCGAGTCAAAATCAAGGATTCACAACCCAACATCCATAGCCGTTTAACAATTACCTACTAGTCCCAATTGTAATTTGTCCTAATCCTAGTATGAACCGCTTCTGCAAAAACGTAATAATTGCATGTTAAAAAATAAAGTTATATATCGGTTACTTGCTAACTACAGCTAATACTCAGTTCCCAACCCTTTGTGTTTTCTTCTTTTCACTCTCCTCCAACGACTAATAAGTATTAGATCAGTTAATTTTCTTATTTCCACCACCTTTCCTCAGTTTACTACAAATTTTTTATCATTTCTTTTTTGCAAAAATTAAAGTAAAAGGAGAGAGATATACGTTCATTATTAGATCTTTTCAATTTGAATAACATAGTTCTTTTGATTTTAGTTCGTGGGGTCCAACTTAGCACGTGACAAAGGTGAGGGGGTATTGTCAGCCATCATGTGATACTTTTTCTATATATGTAAATCCAGTTCTTTATAAGTAATATAAAACTATCGCAAATAAATTACAACGTCAAATATAATAGTGCCGCGATATTTTACTCTTTCTATTTTGGTTTGTATAAGGATGTAGTACCCTTTGTTTGTAAGGTAGTACATTTTGGGTTGGCTAGTAGACCAATTTTGGCGGTGGTCAAATCTACATATATAGCTGGAAACTGGAATACCATCTTTGGAGTCTATGTACTCCTCATTTTATTTTTAATTTTATAATTGGGTTCCTTCTTGTCAAAGATGTGTGAGGATTTTCTTTCTTTTTTATTAATTAATACTCTTTTATGTTTTAAGCCACTAAAAGGACAAGTGTAACATAAAAATCGCTGATTCTTGTTCTTGATATGTTCTTATGAAACAAATCACGAGTTCATTTTCATATATAAACTAAGATTATTTTGACAAATTAGAGTCTCACATTGAAAAAATTGTAGCTAATTTAATTGTAGCTCGCTTCATTGGCTGAGAGTTTTATTTTGCCGTCTCTACTCCAATTGTTTTAAAATCTAAATATTATATATATAAAAGGATCAGATTATAGCTAAGATACACCAATTCTTTGAAAAATTGTCTTTATGTTGGATACTTGGTATGTTGCACGGGTTCTGGTACGGCGGTACAGGTACGGTATGGTACGGATATGTCGATATGACATTTTTTAAAAACAGCCGATACCGATACGGCAAGGATACGTCTATTTATAAATAATTATTAATATTTATTATATGTATTTTTTATTTTTAACAAGCAATAAAATTTAAAACTTAAACAAGAAAAATTAGAAATACGCAAAAAAGGTTTAACATTAAAAAAAGTCATGCATCAAATATGAAAAAAGACATATAAACGTGAATTATTTATGACTAATAAGTTAAACAACAACTTAACAAGCTTGAAGATGGCGCATGGTGGTGGTTGTGATTATGAATAGAAAAATAAAAGTATAATTGTAAAAATAATGAGACCTGAATCGTGCCTTTGATAAATGGATTTTTATTTTTTTATTTCATTTTATATTTGGTGGAATTTATATTTAAATATTTAACCCATCAAATATTAAAAATTTATAAAAAAGACCCATAATAGTTCTGGTACGCCTAAAAAAACGTATCGAATACGTATCGAGATTTTTTTAATTTCAAAATTAAAGGATACGCCACGTGGCGTATCGGATACGTCAGAACTAGTATCGGTATTTGAATCGGTATCGATATGTATCGGGTACTGCATAGCCGTCTTGGTATCGGTATCGGTATCGGTGCATCACAATGGACATGTCAAGTTTCTAAATTTTGTTTAAGATTTGCGTTGCCGCACATACTTCATTTCGTTTTGTATTCTTGCATCATAATAAATACAAACTGTGATACTTTTATTCAATAAGGCCTCTTGGGCCGAATACACATACAGCACCACGACACGAGTAGTGAACCATAAAACAAACAATATCAAAACCATTATTAATATATAATGATATGTAATTTCTACCCCTTTTAATGACAATATCACTGTTTCTCCAAAAAATGAAATTTATTTTAATTTACTTCCTCTTCTCTTTGCAAAGTTGCACATAATGCATAAAGTAATTTATGCAACTATCCCGAGGCCGCTTTGAATCGAATAAGGAGTTCACGAATTCCTAGGGTCGATTCTCTCGTTGCCTCACAAAAAAGAAGTGTGTCATTGGCGAACTAAAGGTGTGACACCCTTGGCGCGCTTCGACTAATCGCCAAACCCTGCAAAATCCCTTGCTCCACTACCTTATCAATAATAGCTGAAAAAGTCTCAGAAACAAATAAAAATATGTATGGAGATAAATGATCCCCCTGCCTAATGCCCCTCTCTGGGTAAAAAATCAGAAACCCTCTACCGTTAATAAGTGTAGAATAAGAAACAGTGCGCACTACCATCATGATTAAAGAGACAAACTTAGAAGCAAATCTTAACCTAAGCATTACATTTTTCAAGAAGGGTCACTCGACCCTGATCGTTTGCTTTGCTCATGTCAAGTTTCAACATCATAAAACAACGATTCCCCGACCACTTATTCTTTAAAAAGTGATTTAGCTCGAAAGCAACCAATATATTGTCAGTAATGAGCCGACCTAGTACGAATGAAGATTGCGTAGGAGCTATAACCTTATTGAGGAACGGTTTAAGCCGATTAGCTATGACTTTCGAGGCCGTAGGAACATGAGCGAGAATTGGCGCAATATTGGGAGTAACAATCGCGGATCTCGTGAGAAGTATTTGGGGCTCCCGTCAGTGGCTGGGAAGCCGAAAAGGGAGCTATTTGATTTCCTCCGGGAAAGAGCGTGGAAGTGTGCACATGGATACAAAGGTAAAACGTTTGGGGGGGGGGGGGGGGAGGAAGTATTGATCAGAGCTGTTATGCAGTCCATTCCTACATTCGTAATAAGTTATTTTCGGTTACCAGATTCCTTAATCAAGGAAATTGTGTTCATTATTAGCAATTGTTGGTGGGGGAGCGGGACGAAGAATAAAATCCATTGGGTTGCATGGGATAAATTGTGTAAGAGAAAATGAGGACGGTGGCCTTGGCTTTTGCAGTCTTAAAGCTTTCAGTATGGCATTGCTAGCGTAACAAGTTGTGCGTATTTTTCACAAGCCGGAGAGTTTAGTGAGCCGCTTATACAAGGTTATGTACTTTTCGAACTCTGTTTTTTTTTAACCAAGGCTTGGGGGTAATCAGTCTTTCGTGTATTTGGGAAACGATTGTGGTCGTGAAGCGGGGGGTGAGATGGCGTGTTGGGAACGATAATCTGATTTCTATTTGGAACGACGTATGGCTGCCCCGCCCCATTACGTTTTGCCCTATTACGTCGCGTCCGCAACAATTAACTCTTGTGAATGTAAACAATCTTATTGACGCCGACACGGGATGGTGGTATTTTGGTGTAGTCCGCGAGGTTTTTTTGGGATGTGGATGCGCATATTATTTTATCGATACCGCTTGAGAGATTGGGACATGTTGATCGGTATATTTGGCATTAGAGAAGCATGAGCGATTCACGGTGTGTAGCGCATATCACTTGATCATGTCTCTAGGTTTGGCGGTGCGCGAGGATGGCGATGTCGGGAGCTCAAGTGACACTGCAAATTGGAAGAAACTTTGGCGCCTGGATTGTGCGAATAAGATTAAACTTTTTTGGTGGCGAGTTTAGCGTGAATCTGGCTAGTCGTAAAGTTGCGATATGAGCTTATCTGTGACGTGTGGGGAGCAGGATGAGATGTCTCAACATGTCTTATTTGAATGTCACGTTGCACGCCAGGTGTGGGTACCAGCTAGCTTTTCGAGGACTATAATGTTGCGGTATGTGGGCTAATAAAGGGTATATGGCATGGGTACAACAGGTACTGAGAGAGATTGGTAAAGAGATGGTGGGGGCCGCGATCACGATCTAGAGGGTGCTTTGGCATAATAGAAACACAATTTTAGCAAGGGGAAAGCCTCGTGACTCAGCTGATATAGCCGAATTCGCAACAACATATTCGTCCAATTGGCGTGAACTTAGGAGGGACTCGAGCCAGATTGCACAGGTGGGCACGAAAGGATTGGGAAGCTCCGCGGGAATGGTGCTACAAGATAAATTTTGATGGAGTGCGGTTTGTTGCAGAGAGTGCGGTCGGTATTGGAGTTCTGGTGCGTGATCATGCGGGTAGAATCATTGCTCGGGTTCATAAAAGGTTCACGGAAACGCTTGCTCCGTCGTGTGTCGAGGCCTTAGATGCTCTTTGGGCCATCAAACTGATGGTTGGAATGGATTGACGGGTTCAATGACGACTGTTTGAAAATATTATTCAGAGCATTATCTACCGCATGCGAGAGGATGCGACTTGCGTTAACTTGATCGTGGATTTTCTACGCTTGTTTGAGTCACAGGATGGTTTTTCTATTCGTTGGGTGGGGTCGAGAGGCCAACCAAGTTGCGCACCAGTTAGCTCGTACGACGGTAGGCCATGTAGTTGAGCCACATACTCTTGTGTTTGCGGCTATTTAGGTGGATGGTTTATGCTAGGTGGAGGTCTTTCGCACTATTTTTTTGTATCTTACGTCAGCAATAAAAATCTTTTTTACTTAAAAAAAACTCTACTGTATAAAGTAATTCAGTACTGTAGTATACGCCCCGTTGAGAGGAGATTATGTATGAGTGCTCTATAATTTACAGAATGTGTTCATCTTTATCGTCAGTTGAATCAAGTAATTCGTTCAACTATTGTAGTTTTGATGGGCATGATGTTCTGTTAGATATTTTTATTAATTATAAAATCTGAAGGATTGATTATGTATTATACACTAAACTGTGTCATGCAATAATTCACTTCACTTGTCTCAATAAAAATCCATCGGCAAAATTGGACTTATTCCTCCCACACGTGCGCCAACAAAAGTGCAATCAACGTGGTTGCACGTGTAGGAAGTGACGTGGATAGCTAGCCCCGCACGTGCATCTCTCCTTGATGCTTGGCTTCAAGTCTGGCTAGTCCACGCAGTTGAATCATGTCATCTTCCATGAAGCTAACAGTTGATAAACTCATCATAACAAGAAAAAGAATATGTACTACTGGAATTAGAATTCTCAATGTTAAGAGCAGCATCTATATATCATTGACTTTGTCTGATTCAAGTTTACTGGCCCTATTCTCATCATGCTATTACAAGGTCACTAAATGGGACATAATTAAATTAACGGAAGCAAACACCTATTTCCATGGTCACATAGGTTCTCACACAAAGACGCCGCATAATGATACATTTTCATTTCGTTTGTATCGACTTGTTGACATGTTTGATGAACACTCAAAAAGGATAGAGCGCATGCTTGAAACTGACCTGTGCTCTGGAGTTGGAAAAAGAATGTAATTGCACTCGAAACTCGCGCGAAATTTTCACATAGTTCAGCATAATAAATCCTAAAATCTTTAAGACAACTGTATATCAAACCAACAATTTGTTTCAAAACCCCCTGAAATGTGCAACAACAATGAAACAAAAGGCAGTCCCGCTATAGGGCATGATGCAGATCAATCCAAACATTGATTAATGTGACAAGTAAATGAGGATATATGAGAGTGATTAAACCTAGATTATCATCAGGATAGGGAGAAAAAAGTCCATACTCCGAGAAGACCTTAACAAACCTACTTGATTCATGGTTCGACACTCGTAACTGGCTGCCATTCCCCATCTACTGCCTCTTTCCACAGTGTGACATTGTTTCTCCCATCAGCTACAGCAAGTATGTTTCCAGTAAGCGACCACGAGACCCTCCAAACCGGAGCTCCAAAATCTTTCAAAACCTTACCATCCCACTGATCACCTTCCTTGAGTGCGGACCATATTATAACTTTTCCATCTTGAGAAGCACTTGCGATAGTCGACTTAGGAAGTCCCAAGTTGGGTGCCCACGCTACGTCTCTCACCCAATCAGTATGTAAACTAAGAGCAGGAAAGCAATCCATTCGCCAAGTTCCATTGTCGAACTTCCAGACTTTCACTGTATTATCACAGCCACCGGAAGCAAGCTTCTGAACGGGATCCAGTAAACCAGAACCTACAAGTGCACCAGGAGCCGTTGATGGGGCCCAGGAGACGGAGGTAACACCAACCGGATGAGCCTGGTCAATCCTTGATTTGTCCCATCCACCATCAGGTCTTGCGGTGAAGACTGAGATGTTTCCGTCTGAGGATCCACATGCAAGGCAAAGGCCCAGTTCATGAGGAGCCCAGGAAATAGAGTTAACAGATGCCTTATGATCATCAAAAACATGGGCTTGGACCCACTCATTTTGATTGCCTTCCTTCCAGATTATGACTTTTCCATCATATGAACAGGAAGCAAGGAGAGAACCAAACTTAGGATGGGCCCAGGAGACTTGCCAAACGGGGCCTTGATGCCCAGTTAAAGTAGCAAGAGGCTGAGATGTCGAATTGCTGACTCCAGTTATCTTAATAGTGCTGTCTGAAGATGCTGTAGCAAGGCGCTTGCCGTAGTAATCCATTGCCACATCGTGAACAACATCTTGGTGCCCAGTCTCAATCTTTTGCCCAGGCATGCTTGGTTTCCAACACAATTACAGGATTCCTTCAATATTAAATTTTGCTTCTTTTCGGCTCCCACAAGATAGAAGGCTATGATTTCCCTGTTACCAGACGATCCAGCAAACAAAAACAGTCAAATCTCAAGTGCAAGAAATAGATTGCCTTAAACAATAGTACGATTCAGTTCCTTTTCAACAAATTAATTAGTGTGGTGCATAACCAGGTAACTAAAGAATATTGATATTTAAACAACCTATAGAACAAATTTTTGATAATTCATAATGTGAAGAAACTTAATAAATACAGTCAAACCCAAACAGAGGTAAAGAGGGACAAGAAGTATCCAATCCATTGCCCCTTACAAGTTTGCTCCAGAGTATTTGGTACATTACAACTATATTGTATTTCAATGTATAAAACAATAAGTTTCTTTCATTTGTTTATTCATATGGAGGCGAGTCAGATGCCTACGGCTGAACTGTTGGCCGAACAGAAAGCAATAAAACAAGTACTTCTTCTCATATTTGACAGAGAAACCATATCAGAGATATATGAAGGTAAATCAAAAGAACGTACATAAATAATATTTCTCTTAGACCTCAATATTCAAACCACTGACATAGTTTATGATTAGATCCTTTAAAGTGGTTCCTCAATGGTTCGGCACTTACTTCTCGAATACAATTGGATTGGAATCACTACTGATCTCCCAAACAACCCAAGCTCTCATTTCAGTCTTCATGCGGATCTTATTCCTAAAGTGGAGGTCAGAGATTTCCAGAAAGGTATGTGGAGTGTCATTGTTCAGACTATCTGGAAAGCGAGAAACATGTTGATTTTCAGTAATGAAGCTTTTAATCCTGGTAATATTGCCGACTCTATCATTATCAGAGCAAGGAGTCGCATGAAAGCCCATCGGAGTAGTTTTCCTTTATTCTGTTACAGATTGGTTTTTGGCTCCAATGGAGTGTCTTGTGTAATCTTTTTGGTTGCTACGGTTTCGACTTGATTCAAAAACCCAAAAACCAATCTCTTATACTTATAAACAAGATATAAATCAGCATAGATATTCCTCACCAAACTCTCCATAATGAGAACATCAACTACCTAAAAACCACTAAATTCCCACACGAGGGACGAGAAATGTAGCTGTCGATTGGCCTAAAATCAGCCTACGCCGAAACATAGAAATAACAAACAGTAATTAATCGACTACCGTAACAATAATCCTAACGAGAAAATCACGGCTCAAGCCCCCAACAATTCCAAATAATTCAAACAAAAAAGGACCATCAACACTTAATCAAAAATAACACATAATTTACATTCGTAACAGAAATTCATCGCCAATAAATATTTATTCCATCAACCAAATGAAAAGCAAAACCTAACCAACACAAAAGCCCTAAAAATATCAATCAAATCGCTAAAGAAGAAACATGAAATCAACGGTAAATGAAAAATACAAAAATTGAGTTTGATGATTTTACAAGTCAAAAAAAGGTCTGACCTGCAAATTCGAAACGCCTTGTTCGATGAGTTTTTCACTCTCAAGTGCTGCGAGAAACTGGTTCTCTTATTATGAGACCGAAACGGTGTCGTTTGAGTGGAAATATATGAATGGGCCTGCTTATAAAAAGATAGCAATTGATATTGAGTTGATATGGGCTTGTTGAAGAAAATTCTATTTGTCCAGGGCCTTAAAGCCCATTTGTAAAATTAATAGCGCTAACTACGCGTCGAGGTTTCTTACCCAAGGAAAAAAAGAACACGTTGAGGTTGTATGCAACTGGAAATGACTCTCTCAAGAATAATGAAGCACGCCTCATCTGACCTCATCTAGTGAACAAGATTAGGACAACTCACATGACGACTGATGAGTATATACCACCACGCAACCTGAATGACACGTACGATCTGACAAGATTTGCGGTGTATAGTGATTTTTAAACAAATCGGGGGTGAAATGGGGGCCAAAATAAACACTAGGCATCAACGTGTTGACATTTAAGAAGAAGCTAATCGACGTGTCAAGAAGTAAACACAGATCATCCTCCTATAAAAGAAAGATTTCAAAGAAAGATTTCCAGATCAGAAAAGAGGTTGGGCACAGGAACAAACACATATATTTGTAACTCTCTTCATTGAAAATAATAAAATTTTCAAATATTATCTAGTGCTCTTTCCTTATGATGCGATCACTGAGATTAACGTCCTTAAGTCAAGATTGACGTTCCGAATGTACAAATAACTGATCGAGTCACTTCGTCTGAGAAACAAACATGAAAAGCGTTATAATCACATTGACACATTGGGCTCATTAAATTAACTCAACAATATTGAAGAATAAAAGTCATTACCTAGCTTAAATTGTTATCTATGAGAGTCCTTACCTAGCTTAAATTTACCTTGTGCATTTTTCGTTGTCAACACTATTATAGTATTGATCTATATCAGAGCTAACATGACAGACACTGGTACAATTCTAAACAGACTAATGTTTTTCGTTCATTCCATGAAATCTAAAAGCAGAAATGTCTAATTGTGTATGTGTGTTTAGACATGCGTGTGTGTGTGCATATATATATATATATATATATATATATATATATATATATGTGTGTGTGTGTGTGTGTGTGTAGTGTGTACCATTAAGGATGGGAGAAAATAAAGACAATACATGTAATTAATTGATCGATACAAAGAGGTATAGAAAAATATATTAACTAAATTTATTTATTTTCTTGTCTCCGACCATTTAATGTGGTATACATATAAAGAGAAAACGGGATCATCCTATAAGATGTTGGTTTGTATAGGGGAAACAAATCTTAACAAGAAGAAGTTGGGGATATAATGAAACAAATCAATATTAAAGAAAATTTTGCAATTAAAGCAACTCCATAATATTCTCTGCATGTATATCTACTGAAATCTATGAGTCCATAATCACAACACAATTCATATCAAGGATCGAAAATTGAAAAGATTTTATTGAAGATCTGACATCCAACGTTTGCACTATTTGTGTTAGTGATCATGTTTTATATGATGATTCGCAATCATGGTCGGGAAAATGTGTAATGGCAAAGTGTTTAATTCGTAATGTACGTAGCTCGCCTGTTTATACAAGCTGCACGCGAGATCATCTGGAGTTTTAAATTTGATCCAAAGCCCCATATATATGCGTCAAAAGAGGAAAGCCGGTATAAAACGGTAAAAATTAAACAGAAATTTGAAATATTTCCGGAAATGGAAATATATGTAAGTTACATTCTGTATAATCTAAGAATAACTTTAATGAAACCTCGCTTGTTTTCTCGTCTAGCTCGGGCTTAAATTCAATATTTGGCATTCCCAATACATTTAAATAATTACACAGGTTCTTAAAATTATTTTTACAAAAATCTAAGATTCCAACACAAGATATAATCTTCAATTATTTTGTCGTCTTATTGAGTTAGTGGGACATGTTGTTTCTTAATTATGTCACCGACCATTTGCTAGAATTTTGATACATATTGTGTTAGTGGGCGTGCCTTAATCTTTAATTTACATAGGACTATAGGAGAGATATAGCGAGTTGAAAAAATTCAAAATAACATTATCAGCAGGCTTGTTTAATAATGAATCTGAATCTCAGTTTGTGTCATGCACAATTCACTACTAATTAAGCATCAAAGAATCTCTCTCTCTCTCTCTCTCTCTCTCTCTCTCTCTCTATATATATATATATATATATATATATATATATATATCGGTTAACAAAAAATGACATTATATTTTTCATATTACGTTATTTATTATGAAACTGTATGCACTATATATTTATTTTTATTTGCTAGTATCTGAAAATCAAGTAAAATACATTGTATCTTTTCTGTTTACATACATCTTTTTCCGTGATATCAAATTTGCCGGTCATGACTCATGAGCACCTATCTTCAGATCGCGGATGAAGGTAATAAGAACATCTCCTATTTTATTGGTACGGTGATACGGGCCCAGACATCATGGGCTGTTCCACCTGGAAGTCCACTAGGTTGAAGAGCTCTCCTATTTGGACTAAGGATTATGTTTTATGACTTTTATCTAAGTATAATAAGTAGTCCAGTAAGCTTTGTGTAATTAGTTGTAGGGCTGTTTGGGCCGGGTCGGGACTTTGGAGTCCGACCCGACCCGACGGGTTTTTCCCGAACCGGGAAAAACCCGACTCGGGAAAAAACCCGGACAGCCGGGAATTTAATCCCGTTCTACCTCCCGCCGGGAGGGAACGGGATCCAAACTGGATCCCGTTCCCTCCCGCGGGATCCCGGGGAGGTACCACGGACTGGAGGAGGAGGAGGAGGGGGCGGTGGCGGCGGATCTGGAGGAGGAGGACGAGGAGGTGGATGAGGAGAACGTGGCGGTGGAGGAGGAGGACGTGGCGAATCTGGAGGAGGAGGACGAGGGGGCGGTGGAGGCGGATCTGGAGGAGGAGGACGAGGAGGTGGAGGAGGAGGACGTGGCCGTGGAGGAGGAGTGCATGGCGGATCTGGAGGAGGAGGACGAGGCGGCGGTGGAGGCGGATTTTGAGGAGGAGGATGAGGAGGTGGAGGAGGAGGACGTGGCGGTGGAGGAGTGGCGGATCTGGAGGAGGACGAGGCGGCGGTGGAGTCGGATCTCGAGGAGGAGGATGAGGAGGTGGAGGAGGAGGACGTGGCGGTGGAGGAGTAAGACGTGGAGGATCTGGAAGAGGACGACGAGGCGGCGGTGGCGGTGGAAGGTATGGTGGAGGAGGTGGTGGATATGGAGAAAAGTAGAGAAAATCAAAAAAAAAAAAAAAAACCCCCACCTTTGCAAACTGCCGTCGGGATCACGGGATCCCTCCCGTCCCGGCGGGAATCCCGGTCCGCCGGGAACAGTGTTCCCGGCGGGAGGAACGAGAGTTGTTGAACAGCTCCCGCCCCGGCAATTCCCGATGGGCCGGGGTCCCGTCCCGGCGGGACCCCGACCCATAACACCCCTAATTTAGTTGTTAGTTTAATTATGTAACTAAGTTAGTGGGGTAGTAGTTTATTAGTTAGTGGGTAGTAGCAGTTCCTTGTTAATGCTTATATGTAGTACGTGTACTTCTTTTTCATTAGGAGAAAAAGAACAAAATATTAGTTTTTTTATATTTTCTTTTGGTCGTCTTCTCATCTTAATTCTGGAGTTGTGTTCTTCTCATAAAAAGAACCTATATTAATTCTGATACATATCATACGGTGTATACAGTTCACACCCAATTTAATTTCTAGTACTGATGATTAATTTTAATCACTTTGTGTAAAATTATTACACGTACTCCAGGTTGCGTTTACACTTTTCATGCTGACTTTGGCTTGTACAAATGCTATTAAACCTTCTGTGTACAATCATTTTAACGTCGAAAATTGTGGTGCGAGAGGTGACGGTCACACGGACGATTCGAATGTACGTAAGTTAACTTAATTATGCTGTAATCGTTACACTATTAATATTTGAATATGTAATTCTTTGAAAAACTTACAATTTTCTATTTTGTAATATGAAATTAGTAACATATATGGTTATATTGTATGTTCTCAGGCCTTTCTAGCGTGTTGGGCAGCAGCTTGTAATAATACTTCAGCACTTGAACTACCAACTGTAATTAATGTTCCACCACACAAGTCCTTTTTGCTGAACCCGGTGATCTTTCAAGGGCCATGCGTTGCCTCGAAAATCAACTTCATTGTACCTATTTTACCACTACACCTATATATGTTAAGTTCCCAATACTTTTCAATTTAAAGGTTCTTGTAATGTGTGACAGATTTCAGGAACAATTTCCGCTCCTAATTCGACTTCGTTCTGGGACGGGAAGGACGCAAGTCAGTGGCTGGTGTTGAAGGACGTTACCGGGCTGAGCGTTTACGGATTTGGCACCGTGGACGGGAGTGGAAGGACATGGTGGGATAATTCCTGCCATGTTCATCCGAAGGTTGCATACAATGTCTATGGATGTAGTTATACTTTACTTATGGGCTATTAGTACAAATTAAATTAGCTATCATTGTGTCATATCTAATTGACAAAGCACGTCATGTGTTCTTTTAATTAACAAAATTATATGTGTTATTCGATGATTAGCACGTCGTCTCCCTTCTAATTTTGGGGACATTAGATGCTAGGGGCCAGACTTGTAGTCTCGCCCCATTGAGATCTTGCCACATGCACAAAGTGGGTGGGTGTTTGTACACATGGCAAGATCTCAACGGGGCGAGAGCACAAGTCTCGCCCCTAGCATCTAATTTCACCTAATTTTGATCGTTGATTGGAGGTAAATAGACCATCACCCTTTAAGATTATTTTCACAAGACCGCGCATGCATGAGTACATCCTATTAATTAAATGAAAGAGGACAAAATGGAGTTACTGGTAGTTTTTAAAACATGAGGGTACACTACAAGATTTCGCGCCCAATCCCGACCGACAAATCCCGACCGAAATTTGGTCGGGAGTATTTCCGACCGAATATCGGTCGGGACAACTTTCCCCGACCAATATGCGGTCGGGACAGGTTAAAAAACAATTCCCGACCGCGTAATAGTCGGGAAAGATTATTCGCGATCGCAATTCGGTCGGGAATGCTCTGGGCGGGAAATTTCCCGCCCAGAGTGTCGCCCTAATCTCGGCCCAGCTGGGCCGAGACTTCCCGGCCGCATTGCGGTCGGGAATTATTCCCGACCGATATGCGGTCGGGAAAGAGGGAGGTATTTCTATAACTACCTCCCTCCTTCTCTTCATTTTCATACTTCTCTTCTCTCTCAAAAAAAATTCTCGACCGCCGTTTTGCCATTCGCGACCGGAAATCAGTCGCGACTTCCGATCCGGTAAGTTTTTTCACTTTTTCTTGTATTTTATATTTTATTTAATGTTTTTAATATTATTTATTTATGTTATCTTTAATGTTTTAATATTAATTGTTAGATATTGTAGAAGTTGTTAGAATTTAATTAAAAATGCCTTTAGGAATTGTTAGACTTTGGGAAAATATTAGATTTTTATGCCTTTAGGAATTGTTAGGTTTTAGGATATGTTATAGTTTTATGATTTTATAATAATTATTATTTATGCCTTTAGGAATTGTTAGGTTTTGGCAAAATGTTAGATTTTTATGCCTTTAGGAATTGTTCGGCTTTGGGAAAATGTTAAATTTTTATGCCTTTAGGAATTGTTAGGCTTTGGGAAAATGTTAGATTTTTATGCCTTTAGGAATTGTTAGGTTTTAGGAAATGTTATAGTTTAGTAATTATTTATGACTTTAGGAAAACTATATATGATTTTTATATGTGTTAATTTATTTATTTGGACATTAATTATGGAGTTATTTATGTTATATTTAATGTTTTAATATTAATTATTAGATATTGTAGAAATTGTTGGGATTTAATTTGTAAATTCCTTTACAAATTGTTAGGCTTTGGGAAATATTAATACATTTAGGAAAAAACTATATAACTTAGTATTGATTAAACTTAGGTCATCTCTACAATTAGAAAAATTCTAACTTCGATACTTTTACTTAGTTCGTAGCACTCCTCTTCGACGACATGTCGTCCCGTGATAGCGATCGTGGCCAGCCCTCGAAGAGAGGGCGTAGTGGTCCATCGAGCACTCCATCGAGTACTCCACCTACGACTGGTCCACCGATGATAGGTCCTCGTCTACGGATCATTCATTCTGGCGGTGCACCACCCGCTCATGTCGATGCACCTGATACCGATCTTGGCTAGTCTTCTACTTCTTCACATCCACATAGGCGTATCGGATCGAGCGGCGGTACTCCACGAGATCTAGTAGTACCATTTCGACTAGATGATGATCACGTAGCATCGACACCATCGTCATCATCTAGGCTATCGTCTTCATCGAGGCCACCGTCATCATCGAGGCCTACGACACCTAGGCCACGCTCTACAGAGTCCACACCGGCGGGTCCTAGTACTTCTTCCCCTGCAGACGTTGCCGGTGCAGGACCATCTTCAGCGACGCAGCAGAGACCGGGCCGAGGCATATCGAGAGGGCCGCAGGTTCCGGCTGACCGTAGAGCCCGTCGTAGGGCCCAGCTGGATGAGCACGGCGTATTTATGGATGGGAGAAAGATATCGACGGCGATTACCTCGATCATTAGGGAGTTTATGAAGATGTGTGTTCCTTCATACACCGAGGTAGATCCAAATGTCCAGGGACAGATGTGGGATAAGTTTAAGGTGAGATTTAGAAAGTTTACTAAATATATATATATATATATAGTAAGATTTTTATTTAACGAAACCTTAATTAAAAACCTTATTTAATTGTAGAGCATATACTACATTTATCCAGATGACATGCTTCGTGCACATTCCGCATACGAGGAGAAGGCTAAGCACTATTACAAGGATATCGTGTACAATGCCAAGAAGAACTATTACGACAAGATCGATGATCCGAAGTGGGCGTCGCGTCCGAAGAACAGTTGGATGAGCGACAAGTTAGAGAGGATGTTCGTGACGCATTGGGAGTCAGAGGGCCATGCGAAGAAATCCGTGGCAGGCCAAAAGAACAGGCGATCGGGAGAGGCACCAGACCCTGATCGTCCTGCACGAGCTACTCATGCTAGGGGGTCCCGGAGCTACACGGAGATTCGACGTAGGATGGTATGTCTTATTAAAATGAGTTTCTATACGAATAATATTATTGTCTTAAATTTAAATATCTAAAATAACTAATGTATATCAATATGCAGGCTGCTTCTAGACCTCCAGGGCCCCCTCCACCTCGGCACGATGAGGCATATCGTTATCAGCACACACATGTGCCTAGTGGTCTGCCAGAGGGAGCTCCACGTCGTCGCGTTTGGGTTCACCCCAAGTATAGGGCTATCTACGTAAGTATTTAACTTGTATAGCATTCTATGATTACTGTATTAATATATGTCTTCCTTAATTACGTACTAACAATTATGACAAAATGAACAAGAGGAGTACATGCGCCTTATGACCGAGAGGTACGAGGCGGATCGTTCTACGTGGCCACCACTAGATCAGGAGCTGTGGAGTCAGGCGATAGGAGGATTGAAGAAGGGGAAGGCTGCGGGTCTCCCTTCGGATGCACATCACGATCGGTTTGGTTTCTCGACGAAGAAGCACCCAGACACGACACATGATTATGCGAGGGCGTTGGAGAGGGAGAACCGTCGTCTTAGGACTGTTACTGATGCGAGGATTGACGGGCTTGCTACTCAGGTAGATTACTTGACCCATCACATCACCCAGACTGGAGGTACTCCTCCTCCTACTCAACCCATGCCTTCAGGGGATTCATGAGTGATGCTCGTCGAGACGCCCCTTTTGATCCTTTTGCGCATGGTGCTCCGGGCTGCACGATGTATGATGATGAGTATGAGGATGACCCCGATGATGCGCCCGAGGATGACACTCTCGGTGGTGATGCAGCCGATCTTGCCGGTGATGGTGATGATGGTGCTGGACCCTCCACAACTCCTGATACATTTGGATTTCATGACGAGGACTATGAGTAGGAAAAGTTTTATTTATTTTAGGGATATTTTAGTATTGAAAACTGTGTTAGTTGTTTGTATTTATGTAATATGTTTGATGCTTGGACAAATTATGTAATGTTTAAACTAGTTTCGTATTTATTATATAATTATGTTGTATATTATTTGTTCGTTTGATGCGGAGTAGTAGTATTATTTGTTCATTTAATCTTAGTATTGAAAACGTTGTTAGTTGTTTGGTTATTGGAAATTATGCCTATAATATGAAATTAAACAACGTGAATCAAATTTTTTTATAAAATAAAATTTGACATACTAAACCATAATCGATGCTAGTCATACATACTATCCTCAGAATCCGAGTCACTCATTATCTCTTCCTCTTCCTCTTCCTCATTGCCGCCGTCGTCCTCGTAGCCCTCCTCTTCCTCGTTGCCCTTCGTTGCTGCCTCCTCGACAACCACATCAAATCCCTTGTTGGCCAATTGGATATTCATATTGAATGAGGAAAGGTCCACGCATAAGTTAACCCCTTCAGATGCATTCTCTTGTAGCACTTGGTTCGGCATCCCTGCGTCGACATCTTTTGATCCTGCAACTGATGACATATCGATTATGTGTCTGGCAGGAATAGTGGATACGGCCAACCATCCTCTATGTCCCGGTAGCCCTGTCGTCTTTTTTGGATAGGGCACATAGTACGCCTGTTTTGCTTGGTTAGTGAATACAAACGGCTCATTGGTGTTGAGGGTACGCCTCGGGTTGATGTCAACCAACTTGTACGTTGAATGCTCATGCGTACCTGCGTTTATATCATACTAAACACATTTGAACAAGACAATGTATAGGGGTCGGATTCTGCCCCAATATTCCACATGTATAATGTCTTTCAACGTTCCATAGAAGTTGGTAGCATCGGATCCTCCCATGTCTCCCTTCACATAAACACCACTACAATCACTTTTCTTCGGGCCCAAAATCATATCGGTGTGAAATCTGAACCCATTCACAATGTATCCCTCGTAGGTTGCCGCTGAATAAGTCGGACATGTGATTAGAGGATCTATTCGTACGTCGGTCTCGTATTTCCCACTTGAATATGTCTGCTTGAACCATGCTACGTACTATTGGTTCCTCTTGGATTGTATCTCCATTGGACTTAGTCCGCCGCACTCCTCTTCTACAAACAGTCTGCATAGGAAAATCATCATAAGTTAGTTGTCTGTAAAGCGCTTAATCATTTCGTTATTAAAAATAATTAACTACCACTTACTCCACCCATTCGTCAAGCTCTGGACAGTTTAGAAGCGTGTAAAGCTCTATTTGCTCCATCTCATCGGAAGTCAAGTATCGCCTTTTGATTAGTGGCCCTATTGGCGCCCTTTTCTTTTGAAATACTGTAAGCTCATTGTCCCACTCCGTGCTATCTAGTGTCTCGTTCCTGTTGAGTTTTTTATATTTAGTCTGAAAAGAAACATCCAAATATTGAGAACACATGTTGGAGAGCTCAGCAAGTAGGTATTGATTGGCTATGGATCCCTCCACCCTCGCCTTGTTCTTTACTGAACCCTTCATGTCGAACATCCGCCTAGTTCATAGAAATCAAAGATTAGGCAAAGAATCGATATTTTTAAAAGATAATTGTTATTAAAAATATAAGATCGTACCTCTCGAATGGATACATCCATCTATAATGAACTGGACCACCAACTCTAGCCTCGTACGGAAGGTGTATGGCTAGATGCTCCATAGAGTCGAAAAATGAAGGAGGAAATATCATTTCCATCTTGCACATGGTAACAATAAACGATTCCTCCAATCGCTCCATATCTTCGGTCGACACCTTTGAGGCGCAAATCACCTTAAAAAAAAGGCTAATCTCTACTAAGGTCCCTCAAATCTCGGGTTCCAAGAATTCACGAAATGCAATCGGGATCAATCTCTGAATGAAGACGTGACAATCATGACTCTTCATTCCATACAATTTTCCTTGTTGTTTTTGCACACATCGTCCCAAGTCCGAGGCATATCCATCAGGAAACTTCAGTTCGGTCAGCCAATCAAGCATCGTGTTCTTTTGATCCCTCGTAAGACAATATTTTGCCTTTGGCTTTATGTACTCACTTCCCCTGCCACTGGGTTTCAAGAACAATTCTTTACGGTTGGTCAACAGCCTAAGATCGTGCCTCGACTTAATGTTGTCCTTCGACTTAGCATCGTCCAACACCGTGTTGATGATGTTCTCAAAAAAGTTCTTCTCACAATGCATCACATCTAGATTGTGGCGAATCAAGTTCGTGGACCAATAAGGTAGTTCCCAAAAGATGTTTCGACGACACCAGTTATGAGTTGTGTTAAAGCCCGGAAGCTTTGTGGAGTTTGCCCCAAATCTAACCGATCGTAGCCTATCCACAATTGCCCTCATCTGCGCTCCTGTCTTCCTTGGAATGGGCGTTTCAAGTACCTCCATACCCTTGTAGAAATCCTTCTTGTTGTACCTCCATTTATGACCCTCTGGTAGAAACCGACGATGACAATCGAACCACGAGGCTTTCCCACCATGCTCAAGTGTAAAAGAATCTGTCTCACCCATGCAATAAGGGCACGCCAGCTTACCGTGCGTGCTCCACTGGGACAACATTCCGTAAGCAGGAAAATCGCTAATAGTCCACATTAGGGTCGCTCGCATTTGGAAGTTTTCCTTTCGTGAGCTGTCATATGTCCACAAACCATTACTCCACAAATCATTCAACTCATCAATCAACGGTCTCAGCAAAAGATCCAAGTTCCTTCCAGGACTCTTTGGACCGGGTATAATAAGGCTCAGAAAAATGAACTCCGGTCGCATGCATAAATCCGGCGGAAGGTTATAAGGGGTAACAAACACGGGCCAACAAGAGTAGTTCTTCCCAGATGGCCCAAAAGGTGTGAACCCATCAGTACATAGGCCGAGTCGGACATATCTAGGCTCTGCTGCGAAGTCCGGATACGTACAATCAAAATCTCTCCACGCCTCGCCTGCAGCTGGGTTAATCATTCTATCTGTTGACTCTCGACACTTCAAATGCCAAGTCATATGTCTCGAAGTGCCTACAGTATAAAACAACCTCTGTAATCGAGGGCCTAGGGGGAAGTACCACAATTTCTTCCTTACGACCCTGGACTTTCTACCAGCCTCGTACCTATCGGTTTTGCATATCGGACACGATGTGAGATCCTTGTTGGCATTATCACCGTAGTACAAGAAACAAAAATTCCAACATACGTCGATCTTTTCTAACCCTAAACCCAAACCCGCGAGCATCTTATTCATGCTTGGAACCGTATTCGGTAGCATTTCCTCAATCTCTGGATCCATAATATCTTTAGACAAACTTAAGTACTTTTCGCAAGCGACATTAACTACTTTGTGCATCGTCTTAGTAGTTAAGAACTCGGCAAACCACTGGAGCACAGTCTTCGACTTCTTCCTGTTCATTTTTATGTCTCCCATCTGCATCAATTTGTAGAACTCTTTTGCCTCGGGACTTGGATCTTCGTTGCGCACCTCTCCCTCAACAAATCGACCCCCATATGCATCCACAACCAATTCTCTAAACGAAGTATCGGCATGAACCGGACTATCAACGTGAATACTGGCAGACGGTGATTCATGTACATATGATGTAGATGCCTCGCTCGCCATTTCTCCATGCAACACCCATATCCAATATTGATACACAAACCCCCACTTATGAAGATGATCCCGTACTACGTTTCGATCCAAAAACTTTAAATTGTTGCATCTCTGACATGGGCACCTAATACGATTTCTTAGATCTACGTAATTTGTCTGTTGTGATGCATATTGTACGAATTCACGAACCCCAACCACGTAATGTTGATTCAAATAACCAGTGTTACTATCTATCCTATCGTACATCCAAGATCTATCGGGACGATAATCCATTTCTAATCTAAGAAAATTAAAAAGAAATTGTTACAATTAATTTCACCAATCAATATATTTATCATTTATATAAAAAATTTAAAACTCGAGTACGACGAAGCCAAGGCAATTAATACTTACTTGTTGTAGCGTAGAAAATACTTAGATCAAGTATTCTTTGCAAACACACGCCCCTCGTTGCATTTACCGTAATATCTAAAACAAAGAAACATTAAGAAAAAGTTAATAAAAACGATCTTAATTGAGAAAAACTAACAAAAACAGTTATAACAAGAGGAAATCGTATATACCTTAACAAGGGATGAATGTTGGAATGATTTCTCAAGTGGAATTGGGAGGGGTATTTATAAGGGGGCTGACAGTTATTTCCGACCGCAATGCTGTCGGGAATAACAACAGTAACAGTTATTCCCGACCGCATGTCGGTCGGGAATAACAATGGTAATAATTATTCCTGACCGCATGTCGGTCGGGAATAAGCTTGACCGTTGTTATTCCCGATCGACATGCGGTCGGGAATAACTGTTACCGTTGTTATTCCCGACCGCATTGCGGTCGAGAATATTAAGGTTTAGGGTTTAGGGTTTATGGTTTAGGGTTATGGGGTATTGGCGACCGAAGATCGGTAGGGAATAATATTCATATTCTTAATTTCACAATTTCGCTCTCAATTTTAGATAAATCGTTAATTTAATGATCAAGTAAATCAATATTAGTTATATATTACTGAAAATCTCAAAAAAAATTAAATTTAGTTGCACGTTGATGAATCGTTTGAAGCGTCGATTCATATTGTCACTTATAAATAGATTAGTAAATGTAGTTGCTAATAATGTAGCTACTTACGATTATGTTAAACATATGTTAATATATATATATATATATATATCACAATTAGCCTCTCTATACTAACGTTCGTACCAAACGTTAATCGGCAATTGTGAACTCCTCTATACTACGTATGGTTATTATATGTAAAACTCCGAACTAACTTAACTTATACTCCGGTAAACTATACTAATTTAATAATTAAAAGTACATTAAACGAACTAACTAATAGTGCAACTCATGAATTTAATGAGATTCTATAGTTATACTTAACAAACACATCAAGATTTTCCAAAAGATCGAAAAAAAGTAATATTGGTTATTTTTTCCGACCGATCTGCGCTAGGAAGAAATATTCAACCCATTCCCGACCGATTTTCGGTCGGCATTGACCATTATTGTCGACCGCATATTGGTCGGGAATAAAATTTAAACTTATTCCCGACCGCATGGCGGTCGAGAATAATATTCAACATTATTCCCGACCGCATGAATTCCCGCGTTTCTGGGCAGCATAGTTTTGCCGACCGAATTTCGGTCGGCAATATTTCAAAATTTGGCGGTTTTTTGAAATTTTTGAAAAAATTCAACATTCCCGACTGAAAATCGGTCGGGAATAATCGAAAAAATTGGCGGGATTTGGTGGAAAATTCAAATTTGATGAAAATTCAAAATTTTTAAACTTTTTCTATAAATACACTTCATTATTCTCCTAATTTTTTCATCTCCACACACTTTTTTCATCTCCAAAATTTTTTCAAACACTTTTTCAAAACCTTTATTCTTTCAACTTCCAAATTAAATTTTTTCACTTCTTTATTCAACTTTTCAATAATCAAAAACTTATTTAATTTTTTTGTGTTTGAGACTGAGCAATGAATCAAAAATTTAATTGCTCATCTAAAACACAAAAAAGCTAAATAATGTTTTAAAATATTTCAAAATAGTAAAAAAAAAAAAATCCGGTAATTATTACCGGATTTTTTTTTTTTATTCTGATGAGTTTTATTCCCGACCGAAAATCGGTTGGGAATAATATAAATATTATCCCCGACCGGAAAGCGGTCGGGAATAATATAAATTTTATCCCCGACCGGAAAGCAGTCGATAATAGTATGAATATTACTCCCGACCGATTTCCGGTCGGGAATAATATGCATAATTCCCGACCGGATTACGGTCGAGAACAAAATTGAAAAATTCTCGACCGATCTTCGGTCGGGAAAGAATTTGAAGCATCCCCGACCGAAAATCGGTCGGGATGTTTGAAAAAAACGTCCCGACCGAAAAGCGGTCGGGATATACTGTTCCGACCGTTTACCGGTCGGGACTTTTCCCGACCGATCTTCGGCCGGTATATGCGGTCGAGAATTTCCCGACCGGGTTTCTGTCGGGAAACTTTTACCGACCGAAGCAATGACGACCGCCGTGTCCCGACCGAAATTCGGTCGGGAATAGACAATTCCCGACCGCAAATTGTCATTCCCGACCGGCATTGCGGTCGGGAATGACTCGAAAATTTTGTAGTGGTAATTGTCAATTTTATAAAAGATTATCCAATCATTAATATAGTTCTTTTTCTAAAATTCAGGAAAAATGCACAACTGTGGCTCCAACTGTAAGTAGTTTTCGTTCTTTAATTTTCTGGATGTTCTCTTATGTTGCTCTAATTTGTATGTCCTGATTATATAATAACTCTTGAGTTTAATTTTCAAACTATTAAATTTATGATCATCAGCTCATTTTTTACTGTATAATTTCAGGCCATGAAGTTTCTGTCGTGCAATGATAGTGGTGTTAGAAATTTGCTATTCACAAACAGTGCCCAAACACACATATTTGGTGGGGGGATGCAATAATTTTACCATTAACAACGTTGTAATCCAGTCGCCTGGAAATAGTCCAAACACCGATGGCATTCACATTCAATTCTCTCGCCATGTTATAATCACCAATTCCAAAATAGGTTGTGGTGAGTATCTATATGCATTGTTCAGTTAAAGGGTTACTGATATATTGTCTATAATCTATAAAATTATATATATATATATATATATATTATCTTATTCTCTGATTTAGTGTTGTGATTTAATTCCAGGTGATGATTGTATTTCAATAGGTGATTATGTTTTTGACATCCAAGTTGGAAGTGTTCAATGCGGACCTGGTCATGGCATCAGGTGTATTAGACTTTTTACGTTTATTTCTTTCATTTTTTGCGCACATTTATCATACTTTAATTTTAATATGTGATCTTATTGGAACTTATGTAATTATGTTTCTAAAAAAAGAAAAAACCACATATAAATACGGCGGACATGATGAATGTTTATAATATTTTTCTTATAGGAGAATCGATTTTTTCTTTAAGTTCCTTATGATAAAAGGAACTTTAATTATTAGCATAAATATAATTGTCCAATATAAAGTTTATAAAGAGATGTACAGGATTAAAGAAGATGCATTAACTTGAGTGTTTAATTTATTTATTTTCCTAATTCGTGACACACAAACATGTATAGTATTGGAAGCTTGGGTAAATCAGGAAACTTTGTCAAAGTCGAGAAGATACATGTGGCAGATTCCTCTTTTAACCAAACCACAAATGGAGCCCGAATCAAAACTTGGCAGGTGACCAAATTACAGTCTAAGAACGTGATTAATTAATTTTATTTTGACGTAGCCAAATTTTCTATAAATTTATTTTTCCTTTTCAAAGGTTGAACAAGGATACGTCCGAGGAGTCACGTTTCAAAATCTAACGTTGTACCATGTCGATAATCCCAAAATTATCGATCAAAACTATTGTGCCATTAGAGACCAGTGTGGAGAATTGGTAAAAAGAAAATCAAAATAATAATTGAGTCCAGTTTTCGCATTAATTCACTATTGACATTCTGCTTTATATTAGTGCAAAGTGAACCTTATTTTTGCATTCTTTTCTTATGAAGAAAAGTGGAGTTCAAATCAGCAATGTAACTTACAAAGAATTCAACGGGACATCTAACACGAAGATAGCCATCAACCTCGACTGTAGCACATTTGTTCCATGCTTTGGCATATTGATGGAGTCGATAAATTTGAGGGCAAGCGAAGATGGAATGGTGATCACTGCAAACTGTACAAACGCCCATGGCCAAGAAAGATTTGTCGTTCCCGGTCCTTATTGCTTGTTGCCATGATTAATTTTTTAATCGATGCAAATTCTGTACTAATTTATTTCACCCTAGCCTTTTTTTTCTTATAAATTGATGGGCGCTGACGAACAGGTATTAAGTAAGCAATGAAATTGTTACGCCTACACCTTTTCGCAAGTGCGCAGTCAAGTAATAATAAAATGGTAAGTATGGTTACGAACCAAGTATATATCGTATCCCAAAAGAGTGGTGGATCACTTAAATGTAAAAACAATGATAGTTGTCATGGTTGCTACCTTTGTTGTTTGAGTGTTGTATGAATGCAGAAAACAATGAATGCAGGTTCTAAAAAATGATTTTGAATGCAAGAAAAAAATGATTTGGAATGCAATGATAAACAGTTTGCATGCAAATTGAATGAAAGGAATGCAAAACATAAAGTAAACAAAACAGAATTGAAAATAATCTATGGTTGATTGCTTTAGATTGTAAAGAGATGATTAAAGAAATATTTAGAGGTCATGTTTCACTATTGATTTATCTTTGATTTATAGACAACTACCTATGTTTTTGTTTGAATTACTGATTCTTGTTTGAGTTCTTCTATGTCTAATGGATCTGTGACCTATAGCCTAAGTTACCATGATCTATAAATCCTCAACTCTCTAGTGACCTATTGCAATTAGCAAAATTAGTTCGATTGTCAATCATTTTAGAAGATATATTAAATCTGCAATCCAATTTACTCATCCATCCGTGTTAACATAATGTACTTAGTCTGGTTTAGTGTGATCTAGGGGTTGCGCATTGACTGTCTTAGCGTATCAAGGTCACAAATCAGTTGTATTCATAAATAGATTAACTGATATACTCTGGCGGTCACAGGGTAGTGCTTCCATTCATCTAGTAAGAGTAAATACTAAGCATGCAGAATATAAACTAATCAATCTAGACATAATGCTCAAACAGTTATTGCATAAAATAATACGCATATTCATAAATCAGAGCTACCTTCCTACTCCAAACATATAGTACTTTAGGTACTCATAATCATACGTTCATTAAAAATAAAAGAGTTGAACAACATAAACATAGACCTCAAGTAAGAAAAGATACTCAAATCCGGTAGAAAATTGACGCCTTGTTATTATCCAGGTTCATTTTCTTTGTCTTTTCCCTCACAACTATTGACTCTTGAATATAAGAACAAAACTAAGAACAAAGTTACAATGGCGTTTCTCTCTTCTCTAAAAACAAATTCTTCTACAACTCATAAAAGTTATTCAAAAATGTGTGTACTCAATAGAAAGCAATGATATCAATGTTCTAATTGTTGGTCGTCCTTCCCTTTTGTATAGGCATGTCGTGTTGCACTAGTTTGTATCTTCAGCCGTCACTCAAAAAAGGTGAATTGTTCATTTTACCTCATGTTGTACGGTGTCGCTCTGTGGTTGTGACGCATTTTGCGTGTGATGTGTGAGTCACACCGGTCCATGTCTGAGGCGCGCGGTTCACACCACTTTTGTTCGCGTGCCTCTTATCAGCTCTGTGTGACTCGTGCGACTTGATGAGTGTCGCCTACTAGGCTCTCCCTGTGAGGATGTATGGTTGCACTCTCTACTTATCGTAGCGTCATAGCACTTGGTCGTGGCGCCGTAGCACTTCAAATGCAATTACTTCTCAAAACATACATTGTGCTCTTTGACTCGACTAAAAACTACAAAAGGACAAAACTATACAAAAACCACTAAATATGCACTCAAAACTCATCAAAACTGTAAAAAACAAGTAATTAAATCACGTTAAATAAATGCTCATCAATTACATCCTAATTATACAATTTGTTTTTAGCAAAAATCTCATCTTGTCGTATCTAAATGTGTAATAATGTTGCATTGATCTAACCCATTAAACATTTCTCACTACACAAATTTTGGTCAACTGAAACATTGTAATTGTACATTTGTCTTTCCCAATCCTTTCAATTGGGATTCCACTGATTTATGGGATTTTAACGTGACTCAAATGGTTCTTTAGAAAATAGAAAAGGAAAATTTAACATTGTTAACCGTAAAAAATAATATAGGGATTAACCAAAGGATAATACTACCATTACATAACTTCAGATGCCACGTAGTATCGGGAGGGCTCACCGAGTGCCACAAACCCAAAGTGGTAAAAACGACACCCGCGAAGAGGCACCTATGTGTCCCTTGAAAAGTCACGATGACTAAAAATAAGATATCCACGCGGCATCGAAAAAAGAATAAATCACGATAAGTCTGCGAAAACTCAATATCCATCAAAGATGCCAAGAGGGACCATTGCAAATATAAGGACCCCGAGTCCCCAAATACGAGAACATCCCCACACTAGGAAACCTGAGGGCCACGGACCATCGGAGTACATACTACGAAGACTAAAACACAAAAATGGACCCCTACCAGGATCAAAAAGATATCGGACGAGCACCCAGCCTCACCTATGAAGCCCTCTCGAGAGCCCTAGCCTATCGGAGGAAGAATTCAAGAATCTCTTTATCAAAGCCCTCAGAAAGGCATCAGAAAGGATAAAAGTTCATCCTAGTCATGTCCTAGTAGATAAAGGACCCAGAGATAAAGTATAACTTCTTTATTCACGCACATTGCGACACCTGTACTTTACTAAATTCATGCATAGTGACACATGTCCCCAAATACCTATATATAAGTGGTACCCCATTGTCAATTCAATACACACTCAATTCAACTCAACACAAGCAATACATACAATTCTCAGTGAATAAAAAGAGGGATGTTTTCGTCATAAGCACACTTCTGAACTTCCGGACAAGGCGTTCCAACCCTTATAATCTCGTTAATTAGGTTAAAATAACAAACCTGTTAACAAACATGGTTTTAAAGAAACTCATATTGAATATTGGAATTATAGGTCTCTTGTTCCAAAAAATTGCTTGTTTTTTACAAGTCAACAAAATCCAAAATTAGGACATTTTGTTTATGGTAGTGATTTCAAGAATATGAAGGATTAGGGTTTATGATTTAGGACAAATATTTCGGTTTTCCCTTCCTAAACAATGCCTTGATTGTTTTTAAGGTGAATGGACGAAATTATCCTTATAAAACTTGCACGTGCTCAAGGTGTGCAAGACTCAACGGGACATTCCAATTTCGATGGGTTGGGGAGTGTCAAGGGCATCGTGTTTTAAAAACCAACAAGGTGCAATGTTCTAAAGATTAGAAGACAAAATGCAAATCGACCAATAGAGGAGCGAAAGTGATTTTTAATTCTTTTTATTTTATCTATATGTTTATTTATTGAGAAATTACAAAATTTACTCATGTAATATGTCTATTTAATTAATTCGCATGTACTAAATCACAGAAAAGTCTTTTTTGCATATTGTTCTTTAACAAAAAATAAAACTTTAGCCTCTTTCAAGTTTAAATTCTGGATACACCACTAATACTAATCTAATCTAAGATAAAAGCAAATAAATTTCATCGATCTCAAATCAACTGATGAGTGAATCATTAGAGCAATTTGAGTACCCGATTTCTTGTATTTTTGCATAATCTTTGTGGCAATTTTACTTGTTTTGGTATTGTTTCATTGTTTTTGTAGTTTGAGTCAAGTTGGAGCAAAACGATGCTTATTTGAAGAATTTCAGCACTATTTAGTGATAATAAGGCAGCAGCGCCACGACCCTACCAATAGTGCATCTATCACGAGGAAATTTGAATGCAGCCCGAGAAAGAAATTAGGTTACGACTCGTCATGAAATCAGGGCATCAAAACTCTCCTATAAATTAAAAGGGGGCGGTCAAAAGCACAACACAAGTTCATAACACCTTACAAGAGCTTACAAACACTCACAAAATCATTCTAGGGTTGAAGGAGCTGAAATTCTACCGTTCGTGGCACTGCAATCATTGTTGAGGGAGAAAGGTGAACAAGATGGGTCAATAATCAGAGTAGAGGAAAGCAACAAGGAGGTCAGGAGTTTAATTTTTTATTTTTCGTATTGAATACTTTTATGATGAATTGTTGTGATTTAAATATGACTATGACTAGATAATACTCTCAGTATCTGAGGGAGGATATAGTTAATCTCATATGGATGCACATTCTATTGATGAATTTGTTTTGTTGGATATTATTTGTTGCTTATGCTACTTGGTATAACACACGCGTTTTTATGAATCAGAGTAGTGATGTTGAACAACCTTGTATCACGTTGAATTATGCACAAAAGATTGTTAATGCAACACTAGTATACTAGATCAAGCATTTAAATCTCTAGATCTTCGACATTAACGTGTTTTAGGGAATCTAGATCGTAGTTGATAACTCTAATTAACTTCTAAAACACTGCATGGATCATGTGACATGGTGAACTTATGGTGAGAGGAAAATGCTTAACGGCCTGACATCATTAGGGATTAGGGTTTTTTTTTAGTACATACGAAAGATGACTAATTTATCACGCCAACGCGTAAACGAAACAATCATCAATAGAAATAGACTTGCATATGAGTCATTGGTATTTTGTCTATGAAATACACGCATCTGAGATTAATGAAATCCATCTCTTAGTTACATTTTACTTAATCTATTTTATATCCTTAGATAGCAACCAATCAATCAATTAAATTTTGTCTTAGTTTAATTTTAGTTATTTAATCTTCCCATCAGCAATCTTTAGATAATTAATAGTTAATCTTAATTATGCATTTCAGTTTAGTTCTTTAATTAATTTCTATTTCTCTATCTTCGTTCATAAATAAAAGCCAAGCAAAGTAGAAATCATTTCGTGTTCAACAATGTAATAAGGTACAAACATCTACTCTCAAGGTATTCGATACTTCGTCAGTTATACTTATTATTTTAATATTACTTGACTCGTATACTTGCAATTTGTGTGCATTAGTCCATTTGAGACACAAAAGTAACTTTTGCACGCATCATCAACTATTATAAATATAAACATCTTACACATGACAAGTCTAAATGTTGATAGTTATTCTGAACAACTAGTTTTTGATAGAAATCGAAGCTCATATTTCTCCACTTAAAATGCTTTGTTAAGTGGAGGGGAAACATCTCCTTATTAAAAATAATCCAAAATCGTTCCCAAGCGATATGGGATAATATTTCTCAACACGCACTCTCACGTGTGGCCAAATAATTATCTTCGGTGCCATCACGTGGGTAGGTCGCGGAGCCCAACATACGTCTTGGATTGTCTCTGATACCGTGATAAAATCGAAGCTCATATTTTTCCACTTAAAAGGTCTTGTTAAGTGGAGGGAGAACTTTTTTTTATTAACCATAATCCAAGAATACGTACATATTGTTTGCGATTTATGTTGAAAGGATTGTGGAATTTAAAAGAAAAATCAAGAAAAATCGCTACCTTAAATTGCAATTGACCAAAGCACAACGAAGAGCTTTTTATAATTTATTTAGGGCCTATAAGATGATTATGAAATTGATGATTGCATCTGCACAAAGAGAGACAATTTCAATGCAGAAATGCACAACAATAAATTTGAACAACACGAAATAGGCATAACACTTTTTTCTCTTCAAACTAATCCATAAAACATTGAAGTTGTAATACGTCTTATTCTTTAAAGAAAACTGTTGAGAAATATTATCCCACATTTCTTGGGTATTCTCTTGGATTATTGTTAATAAAGAGAAGTCCCCCCTTCACTTAACCATGATAGGGATTGAAGCTCCATATTTCTCCACTTAAAAAGCTCTATTAAGTAGAGAGTGAACTCTTCGTTATTAACATTAATTCAAGACCATACCGAAGCAATGTGAGATAATATTTCTCAACACGCCCCCTCACGTGTGGCGGGATAATTATCTTCGGTTCCATCACGTGGGGTAGGTCGCAGAGCCTAACATACGTCTTGGGTTGGCTATGATACCATGTTAGAAATTCAAGCTCATATTTCTCCACTTAAAAGGCCTTGTTAAGTGGAGTGGACTTCTCTGTATTAACAATAATCCAAGACCATTCCAAGTAATGTGGGATAATATTTCACAACACAAATCACCTTGCATGCAATTCGATAAATACTTGATATAGCGTTTTGTCTGTTTTCTTCACGTTCTTAAAAAATGCCTAGACCCATGAACATTTTGTTAATCATTTTAACCAATGCATCTCATGACTAACTAATTAGCGGTTTATTATTTTAACTGATAACCTCGTTTACACTTGTGCTAAGTGTACAAATATGGCCATCTTTTCCTTCTCCAATTGATATTTTTATATAATAGGGCCCGTAATTGCATTACCCAAAAATGAGTACAAATCAATTATCAAACTTTGCAATTGAACCAAAATCGAAAGATTACAACATTTTACTCATTATCAATTTATTGAACATTTGAGAGAGAATTTACGGTGCATGGATTTAGAATTACAAAAGTGAGTAACGTGTGTTGATCTAATATACTACGACAAATGCTAGCTCAACTGTATAGAAAAGCAGAGTAATCAACGTAATCAGAGCTGGTAAACTTAACGGCTAATTATTTCCGTTTTGGGAAGGTGGTTACTAACGGCTCCAACTGCTCTTTGAAATCTTTCCGGATTAGGAAAGTTTTGTTTAAACTTGGTAAAGCCTTGATAAAACCAATACTACAATACAATTACCATACAAGCGATGAATACAAACTATTAAAGCTAAGAAACGATGAATGCAATACGACATTGCTATACCGATATTGCTTTTATATCAATCTCAAATAGAATAAAAAATAGCGCTCTAGGGCGAATTCAAGGCGAATTGAGATTGACGCGTTAGCAGCAACGCCACCGTGATGGCGGCACCAAAGACACAGCCTTAGGATGACAATGGAGACACGATTATGAATCACGAACCAATGCTACTGGAGATGCGAACAATGGAACCGGGCGCGCAAAAACGCCCACGACAAGCATATGAATTTCACGCTGGATCAACATCAAGGATGCCGCAAGGAGACTTCGTACAATCAGAGATGAACCCTAGGCCATCCTATGCAAGCAAAATCCGTCCGCAGGACGTGAAATTGACGACTCGAAAAATGTCGTTGTTAGGGAAAAAATTAAATTCCATCCACCGACGGCAGAAAAACACTATCGGACCCTTGTGATTGATGAGGAATTGAAAAACTCGTTAGAGGAAAATTGGAGGGGATTACGATCCTAATTAAAGTGAGGGGAACGATCCTAATTAAAGTGATGGGGAAGCCCTGGTTCTACTCAAACTTAGTGAACAAATTGCATAGCATGTGGAACTTGTCGAGTGATTGCGAGCTTGTGGACCTCAAACATAATTACTACTGTTTGAAAGGAATCAACGACTCTCAAAGAGAACGAATCCTAACCCAAGGCCCTTGGCAACTTGTGGAAAGTTTTCTAATGATCAGAAAATGAATGCCGAATTTTTGCGCCGAAAAAGACAAGTCGGATACAATAACATGGGTGGGAATCTTGGACCTCCCTTTAGAATTGTTTAGTGAGCAGGTGATACAGTCCATTGCGAGTCACATTGGCGATCCCATCAAAATTGATGGGAACACGTTCACAACATCGAGGGGCAAGTTCGCGAGATTTTGCATACAAGTCTCGAATAAAATCCCTCTTGAAAGAGCGTTATATTTTCGTGACAAGCTACTCCAAATTCAGTACGAAAAGTTGCCGTCTTTATGCTACACATGTAGAAAAGTGGGGTATTTGAATGAGTCGTGTCCGACTATAAAAATTGGGACAGAATAGGAGGCGCAGAATTCGAATTCGAGGCCTGCAATTTTGAGTCGCACGCAGCAGAGCGCGTCGGATGCTTGGCTAGTCGAAAAAGGAAAGAACAATGAATATGGCGAGCGGATGCAAGTCACAGGGCCTAGGAAAAATTGGCAAAAAACGGGGAGTAGCACAGGCCGTGAAACAAGAAGGGAATGAAGTTTAGCGACTGGAGGAAACATGGATTTGAAGGAAGGAAACAAAAAAATTACCATCCTACAAAGGGGGACAAGCATGCAGTTCCATGTAGGAAAGGAGTCCACGACAAATAAGCCTTCCAATATTAAAAGGAATGTGTTGATAACGCAACCTACTAATAAGAAGGACTTGGCGAAAGGAAAGAAAAAAATCCAAGGTAGCGCGCAAAAGAGCAAAGTTGTGAATAACAATAAATTCCTTATTCTCGCGGACGAGTCGGAGGACGGAGAAAATTTCGAGCGAACAGCCCCAGGGAGGTTGTAACGGGGAATAGAGGTAACGATGAATCAAGGCAACAACTTGGAAATTTTATGGGAGAACGGGGCGATGTTGATGAATTTTCTACCCGAGCTTTGGGACTTCCAAACCGTGACACAGACCTTCCAAGGACCTTGCAAGATATCACAAATAGAGGATCGCTCGGTCAAGGTAATGAATTTCCCCCAACAAGTATGAGAAATAGAAATATTAACCAAAAGGATAGAAAGGGAGGAGAATTTACCGAACTTGTGGCAGAAATTCAGCACGAGTGCATGTGAGATGAACAAACAGATTTTTCTAGCATCAGAGATCCTGAGTCAGTTGATACTGACATGGTTGGGGCGGGAAGTTGTTGACCCCATCCAAGAATATCATCTTTATGACTCTCCAATGAAGGTCGTCTCTTGGAACTGTCAAGGTGCGGGAACTAATGAATTCTTTTTGAATTTCAGAGAATTGGTGAAAATCCATAGTCTAGATGTGGTTCATTTGCTCGAAACTCGAGTGACCGAGGAGCGCGCGTATGAGATTGCCCCAAGACTTGGTTTTTCGAATTTTTTCATCACTCCCAACTAATGGTATAGATGGTGGAATTTGGATGCTATGGAATTCGGATAATGTTCAAGAGGAGATAAAAGAATGTGATGATCAAGTTATTCATGCAAAAGTTCGGCCTAAACATCAAGCTCTTTGGAGACTCTCGGGTATTTACGCCAAACCACACATTGATGATAAAGTGCGGCTTTTTGATAGTCTCGAACGGTGGGCTAACTCGAGCGACGAACTGTGGCTGCTCCAAGGCGATTTTAATGAGATTAGCCGTACTTATGAGAAAGTGGGAGGTGATACGGACTCGATGAATAGATGTATAGCGTTTCAAAAAAGAATTGATTCGTGGGGGTACATGATTTGGGATTCCATGGCCCGAACTTTACTTGGACTAACAAAAGGGATGGTGAAGCACTTATTTAAGAACGGCTCAACCGCGCTCTTGCCAACACAAAGTGGATTAATATTTTTCCAAATAATATGGCCCTACACCTGCCTCGGACTCACGGCGACCACCACCCGATCTTAACATACTGCCACGGAAGGAGAGGCAGCACACATCCCGACCGTTTCATTTCGAGGGCATGTGGCTCAACCATCCGACGTGCGAAGAAACGCTAAAATCAGCCTGGGAAGCAAACCCAAGTCTATTGGAAGCAATTGATCGCGTTTCAGAACTGATGACGACTTAGAATAAGGATCAGTTTGGAAATATATTTAAGGCCAAGAAACGAGTGCTAAATCGATTGGTGGGGGCACAAAAGTCTCTCAGTATCTGCCCCAACGAGTTTCTTGTGAACCTCGAAAGTGAGCTAATTAAGGAGTATAATGAAATCCTACATAGGGAAGATATCTTTTGGCGTGAGAAGTCACGAGTCCAATGGTTTGACGAAGGAGACAGAAACACGAAATTCTTCTATAAATCTACCCTCGTGAGACGAAAGAAGAATAGGATACTATCTCTCGATATTGATGGGGTTCGGATGGAGGAACCGGATATACTCAAAAGCTACGCGGTCCAGTTCTTTAAAGGACTTTTCATAGGGTCGAGAGAAAGAACAACGAGTTTGGACACCTCACAATTCCAACAGAAACTAGACACGGCTTCTTTTGCTATGGTGGGCGCGGAATTGGTTATGGATGAATTGAAAGTGACGGTTTGGGCAACGCCGGATGGCATTCAAGCAAAAATATACCAAAAAAATTGGAGTTGGATCAGCCCCACACTTTTTGAATTCGTGAGCAACGCATTTAAGAGTGTCGTTTTGATCCGAAGGTATGTGCAGCTTATCTCTGCTTAATCCCTAAAGTCCCAAGCCCTGATGTATCTCACAATTTTGGCATATCTCTCTTTGCAACGTGAACTATAAATCCATTACGAAGGGTGTAACTATGAGATTGATGAATATCATGCCTACTTTGATTACGTCGATATGACGACCGCGCCCCACGAGCCATGCTCCGGTCCGAGTTGGTTCGGTGGTGATCAGTCACTTTACCCAACTCAGACTAAAGCGCAACTCATAGGAAGGGGTCTCACTTGTTCAGGATCAAAACCATACACATTTTATAAAATATATTTTGATATATATACAGCGGAAGTCTTGTATTACAAACAATATGACTATTTTAATGGTTATGCACTAGTGACAAAACACGAATATTCCAAAATGCAGGCTTGAACAATTATTCACTTGATCCATGCTGCCATGTTGATTTTATCCGGTAGAAACAGTTCAACTAGACAATTTGATGTAGCAATAGTACTGAATTTTCATAGCATAGTTAATGAACTTGTGCTTAACAATAAACAAATCCAACCTTATGACTTCTAATATTCTACCTTATACCTCCCGACGAGGAGCGACCTCGCAAACAATCAAGAGACATGCTCGAGTACATGTCGATCCAGCACGCGGGTTACAGCCAACTCCTGACTGCAAGCGGCGCCTAGATAGATGGGTATCAAGCGAAATTACTTAAACCGACAGTCCTTACTGCCCGGCAGTAACTCGACTCAATCCATGGGCCCAACTTCCCAAAGGCGTCCCAATGGGTATAATAGATAAACAAATAAACTTGTAAACCGGATAATATCCGTTGCTCATTAAGCTACATGTCCCGAACATAGTTCGTTGCTCTTTGCACAGTTCAAGAACCAACATAAGATTAAAATATCGGAGAATTACCATGATTATGAATCAATATGATAAATAATAAATGATGGGATACGATTTAACGATGAGTAGGAAAATCATGTTATGGGATGAAACGCAAAACAGAATTATGATGAAATATAGGTTGTTCGAGGTTTGGTAACGGAGTAGTGGCTTTTCTGTCAAAGTTCCTCAGGGCCGAATGCCAAAGGGGTCTAGAACAAATCAAGAATGGAACCTCACCTTAACTCGTACGGAGAACTTTGATGGCGTTGATTAGTTTGTCAAACTTTTAACAAATTTAAATAATATTAATCAACTGAATTTATAATTCACCACAATAAATATTAGTATTTTTCTTCAATCTTCATGTTGATGAAATTGAGAATGTTCTGGTTAAGAATGCTAGTTACAATGTAAATATTAGTAAATTACACATAAGCTTAATTTATGTTATTACTCTAAACATGAAAATCTTAGATGATGAATTGACAAACGTAAGGTTAAGTTAAATATCAATTAATAACCTTATTAATATCTAAAAATTATCTTAAACAACCATATGTTCAAACTTATGACTATGAGTATTCACGTTAGAGTCATTTCGATGACAAGTTACGGTAATAAGTAAAATTTGATTAACTATCCAATTTGATGCATAATAAATCTTCAAAATATATAACTTAACTGATTTATGGAAAAATTGTTCTTTAAGTCTCTAGTACATCCAAAAATTCTAGGAATCATGACACCAAACAATTACCTTATGAAGCAATCCATTAATTGTATAACTTAGTTAATATTATTTTGTTCCAAGATTATCTTAATTTACATAACATTCTATTCATAACTTTTAAAAATATTAATACATAAATCTAATCAAGGTAAATGATCAAAGACTGTTTAAGTTACGATACATAATCATATAAGAGGATTAGGCCTCAAAAGTATATATGATAATCTTATTAAACATGATAAATATACTATTTATATACTATTAAAAAATCTCAAAAATATTAATTCGTGAATACAAATCATATTAAAGTGATTCTAATGATTGTTATATCTTATAAGGGTCATGTGTGAGTGATCAATCATGGAATTATGATGATTATTTTCAATCGTAAAATAAGCTGAAAAATCGTTGTAGTTTCGAGTTTACCTTTGATCGGATATCAAATGAACTTTGTTTCCAACTATTTTTGGCAACTGATCCCTAACATCACTAGGAACATGTGTACCTTAATGGAAAGGCAAATCCAAAGGTTTGCTATGCTAAATAATTCTTGAAAACACCTATTTTCGGATTTTCACACAACAGTTTACGGTTTAGAAATTTCGACCTTCTAAATCACATTATTTGAAAAACATTTCTTCATATGAAAGTTAGAAGACATCATGAGGAAAATTCAGCCAATGGCCTTGCTCAAAAAGGATTTTTTTACAATTAGTTATGATTTGTATAAGGTGCAGGGCCGAATGGATAATTTCTGCGTAATAAAAGTTTTGGGGTATTTTTGAGTAGAAAATGATGAAATAAGAACTTGGGATGAATTTTCCTTGAGAGTAGACTCACTAACTTAGAGATTCATGGGAAGAAAGAAGGAAAAAATGAAATGATTTTGGGTGTGAAAATTGTTGGAAGGAAGACTAGTATTTATAGGCAAAAATCATGTTAAAATAATTTTAATTAAGGTCCCACTTTGATTATTTTATATTAAATTATAAAAATCTGAATTTAATCATAATCAAATGATGTCATGGCTTACCTCATCAAAAAGATGTCATGGCTTACATCATCAATTGGTTAATTGCATATCCAAATAGGTAAAATTAGATTTCTTTGTAATTTTTCTAGGTAGTTCAATCAACTTGGTTAATATTTAATTTTAAATATATGTTTTAGGATTAGAGACATGTAAATATAATAAAAGACTAACTTTTAAGTTCAGGGGCTTAAATGCAATTTTTTCTAAATATTTAGGGTTAAAATAGAAATTTTCAAAAGTTCAAGGACTAAAGTATAAATTTATTTTCTTCCTAATTTTTGGGCCGTTACAGCCGATGCATTCGAGCTTCATAAAGAGTAGATGCACGCATGATAATATTTTTGTTGTTGAAGAAATTCTCCATTCTCTTAGGAAGAAAAATAAAATAAAATAGTTTGTATTCTCCTCAACCTTGACTTGGAAAAAGCTTACAACAAGATTAGTTGGAGTTTTTTTGGAGGAGACATTGTTTGCTTTTAGTTTTCCAAAGAATATTGTTGAGCTGATTATGTTCTGTGTTACTAATGCCTCGACACGGATACTTTGGAATGGAGAACCTCTCGATGCTTTCAAACATGGGTGTGGATTGAGACAAGGGGATCCGCTATCACCGTATCTTTTCGTTTTGTGCATCGAGCGACTCTCATATTTAATTCAGGAGGCGGTGGTTGAGAAAAGATGGGAACCGATTTCGGTTTACAGGGGCAGTGGTCCAAAATTCTCTCACCTATTTTTTGCCGATGATTTAATTCTTATGGGGAAAGCAACCTTGAAGACGACACGAGCAATGAAGGAAGTTCTTGATTTGTTCTGCAGGGTTTCAGGTTTGAAGATAAGTGCGCCAAAGTCGAAGGTTTTCTTTACTAAATCGGGGAGGCGAGATTGAAATCTAGAATATTGCGCGTGCTTGGGCTTCTCGCAGACTCCTCAGTTAGGTAAATATTTGGGGGCGCAGCTCATTCATGGTCAATTGAAGAGGGAGAATTTTAATGACACAATGGACGCCCTTCTTAAGCGGTTCTCGGGATGGACAAGCAAGAATTTATCACTTGTTGGACGCGCCACGCTCATACAGTCAGTCTCGACGGCCATACCAATCCATCTAATGCATGCTAGATGGATTCCGGAAAACGTTTGTTCACGCTTGGACATGATGAATAGAGCGTTCATTTGGTCGAATGACCCGAACATTAGGAAACTTCACCTCGTTGGGTGGGCGAAAGTGACGAGTGAAAAGAGGATTGGGGATTTGGACGGCCCGACATAATAACAAAGCCTTGATAGTAAATATTTGTTGGGAAATATTGGGGAAGCAACAATGTATCTGGCTCGACTTGATTAATGCAAAATATTTGTGGACGAAAAGTCTTGCGAATTATGTGTGTAAGCCTCGAGACACTCCCACGTGGAAAGGAATCATGCATTGTATGCATATGATCAAACAGTGTCTTAGATGGCGTATTGGGAACGGCGCGACGATTTCACTTTGGTACGATAATTGGATGGGGGATGCAACGTTATGCGAGGTCATTTAGCATATTGAGGAAAGTGAAGAAGAACTAAAATTGACTGATGTTATTGACGAGAATGGCGAGTGGTACTTGGATAATCTCAGCACGGTTATACCACACGATATGGGGGCAGATGATGACGGGTCGACGAATTATCTTTGGAGAGGAAGAGGACCAAATTGTGTGAAAGGAAACAGCGAACGGTCAATTCTCATACCAAAGTGCATATTGCGCCATACATTGGATGGCGAGATCTGCTGCTCCTCAAGACACTAAGCTTGATTAGATTTGGAGGATCCATTGCGCTAACAAAATTCGATTTTTCTTGTGGCTTGTGGCGCAAAACTGTCTAGCGACTAATGAGCTTCGCAAAATTCGAAAACTCATGGATTCAGCGAACTGCGACCTTTGCGGAGTCCAGGAGGAGTCTACGTTGCATATCTTAAGGCATTCTAAGGCCGTGCGAAAAATCTGGCAACGTTTACTCACGGTGAACAAATGAAACACATTTAACAACATGAGGGACGAGGTGTGGCTCAAGAGCAATTTGCTGGACGTAGGAAATCGAAGTACGCTGCTACTGAACCTTAAATGGGGACTAGGACTGTTCATCGGCCGGTTCGGTTCGGTTTCGGCCGGTTTCCGATAGAACCGCATAACCGAACTTCGGAAATATGGCCGGCCGAAACCGAACCGAACTACATTCGGTTCGGTTTCGGTTTAACCGGTTTTCAATCGGTTCGGTTCGGTTTTCCGGCCGGTTCGCCAAAAAAAAAAAAAAAAAAAAAACTTCTTGATGAAATGTTCTTGTAATATTGAGGCATAATGTTTTAAGAACGTTTTTTGTCCATTTATGTGTGTCATTACTTGAAAGTTTAAGTAACAATCTTTTTTTAGCAAGCATTAAGAGAATTGAATCTTCTTGAAATAAATTAATGATTGCTTGAATGTTTTTTTTCTCAAGAATCCAAGGATCTTTGTCATATATGATTTAATGATTATATCCAATACGAGTTACGACATATATGATACAACTATTAATTAGTTATACTATTTTTTTAAGATCGGCTAATTAGTTATTACTATTATAGCAATCCATAAACAAAGTAACCAAATCCAATGCTATTATACTAAGTAGTTAGTACTATTGTACCATAAAAAAATGTCTCATCACCAACGGCAAGTTGGCAAGGCACAATCACGATTCACGATTCACAAATTCAATCACATCTCATAACGTTAAATAATCTAATAATGCAAACTCAATCCACAAATTAAATACTAAACATCCATAAATATGTAAACTCAATCATTTATTCGGCCGGTTTCGGTTATTTGCGGTTTTTCGGTTCGGTTTCCGAAAGAACCGCATAACCGAACTTCGAAAAAATGGCCGACCGAAACCGAACCGAAAGTAAACCGGTTCGGTTTCGGTTAGCGCGGTTCGGTTCGGTTTCGGCCGGTTCGGCCGAACCGGCCGAAATTTGGACAGTCCTAATGGGGACTAATCTTTGCCGCGAGTTTGTGGACAACTTGGAAAGCGCAGAATGCGAGAGTATTCAGGCACCACAGAACCGAATCTATCTTCGCTTCGGTATGTCATATTAAAAAGGTTGAGTTTTGAGTTGGCGTCAATGAAAGGGAACTTCCGTAAGACCGAGGAGGAAAAGTGGGAAAAACCAAAAAATGGTTGGCTCAAACTGAATATTGATGGAAGCGTGTGTAATCGGGACAATATCGATGCTATTGGTGGAGTTGTTAGAGATGAATTTGGATCATGGTGATGGGGATTTTCAGAGCACTTGAGCAGCCCCACCGTGTTAGAGGCGAAAATTGAAGGTATTAGAAGAAGTTAAATCTCCCGTGGAAAAGAAGAACTATGCGGCTAATTATTGAGACGGACTCTAAAGAGGGTTTTGAGTTGATTACTGATGTGGCAAGAAGCGACGCTCACCTCCAAGAGAAGATTGAAGACTGTTGTACACTCTTTCGCATGTCGTGGGAAAGTGACTTTAAGTGGATCGCGCGATCAAGAAACAAATTGGCGGACGCGCTTGCGAAACACAAAGGCAACATGGATGGAAGTTTATGTTTTATGCATACCCCTCCTCCGAATGTTAAATCGATTATATCGATGGATGTAGCCTAAAGGGCTTAGCTTTCCTTATTTCTACGAAAAAATGTCTGAAATAAAAATGTAATCTATTATGCCTTAGTAAATGAAAAATGCACCATTCATCATTGTTTGTACAACTACAAGCCAGCTCAGAAATATTAGAGCATTCAAGTATCATATACATGCATGTTTATGAAGAGAAAAAAAAAGGAACAAGTATCTTTTATATGTCACACGGTATATCATACATTACAAACTGATTTTCCGAACTATATTGGAGTAAATTGTGATCATGTCACTAAAATATAAAGTAGTTCTTTTATCCTATCCTTACTTCTTAGAGTGAGTACTTGTTGAGATCTCCAGCCCAAAAATCTGTTGGGTCCAGTAGAGCTTGAACTATATTAATTCACGCGTATATCTTTAGATAAATTGATAAATACGTCATCCAGTTTTATTATTTAAACTTTCATGTTTTGTCGACAACACATCTACATTGTTAAGGTTATTTATAAACACAGAAATTATTTGAATATACGCATTTGCTTAAGATATATAATTATGTTTGTGTATGCAAGGAACGCAAAAAGTACAAGAAAATAATATTAGATTTTGCATCATTATTGGTGGTGGTTATTTAGGCTGGCCCAATAAATAAGTTGACCGCCTAATAAAAAACCCATTCATACGAGTATTGAATCAACATAATGCGATACTCCCGTTGAACTATCGAATGCTCGGCTAGTTCTTGTCGTTCGACCTTATCTTGGAAAATTCAGGAGAGGGGCCCGCGATACGAGGTCTATAAATATTCCTGATCCCGAGGCCTAAGACAGATCCTTACTTATTGTTCACCAACCCAACAAGTATCGAATTGTCAGTTCTATAGTCCTCTCGATTCGATAGGCTCCAGTTCGATCGTTTAACATTTAGTACGCAATTCGACAGTTCCCTGCATCAGGGCAATTCGATAGTTATTTCTGCATGGAATCTATCCAGTTCGACAACTCGAGAGTTCAAATTCAAGAGTTATGGTTATTCTAGTCATATTATGCTTTCCTATTGTGTAATAAGTTTTCTGAACAAACTCGGTCAATTCATGTAATAGATTAGCATAGTTTATGGCCCAGTTATAACGTATTTCTATTTTCGTTTAACCGACAGAATAATTCCAAATCAATTATGGTCTATGGATACCATCAACATAAAACTTAACTCTATGGGCATTTTGCAATTAACTCAAGTTTATATCCATCACATGGAATAAAACACGCCGGCAGGCCCCAATTAAACTGATAAGAAATATTGTGACTCTTTTTGGGCCGGGGGAATAATGTAATATTCATATGTCATGCAGTGGATGTGACGGGAGGAGAGTGTAACAGATGACGCCAGAATAGGCACGCTAGGAGATAATTCATAATTATAAGGAACTGTGGCGGATTAATAATTTTATTTCAATATGTCAGCGTTATACACTGCATTTGTGTTTCCTTTTAGGGGTAATAATTACAGCTACTTTTGCTGAGTTTGGTGTAATTATAAGAACCTTCATAGTAGTTTTCAAAGTTACAGATTCACCTGCAAAAAATGCATCAACTTTACAATTAGGTCCAACCATTCAAAGAGCAGACTAAATTTGCTGGTGTCATTATGTATTTAAAAGGAACTTTCAGTTAAACTCTTTGTCAATTTTGAATTTTTGATACCGACATCAAATAAGTTTTGCCCGAAATTAACCGTTGTGTAATAGGGGTGTATCACGTATATAACTATATATAGAGTAATTTCCAAAGAGTGGCTTGTAATACAAAGTTTATACAAAATTTCCCCCCCAAAAATACGTAAAGTCAAGTTCAAAGGGCAAAGAAGTCAATCGAAAGTTTATAAGAAGCAAATTCTTTGGATTCTCATATATACTAACTTTTATAGTTTATTCACTAAATTAAGAAAAGACTATTGAAAGTTTTACTTTCGATTTTTATTATGCTTGATTTTTTAGTTTTATTTATAAGTTTGTAGACACAACAAGACTGTGTTTTTATGTCAAAATATATTTGATATAATCAACATTTTCCTTTGTTAATTTTTACTTTTATTTCTTGAAGTGCCGAACCAAACTATCCTGTTTATATAACAAGGGTACTTTGATTAGTAATATAATTATTAACTTCTGGTTACTACAGGTGTAATAAAATCAACTTATTTCTTACTAAACTATAAAATGTTGTTTGAAAATTATAATCCAAAATTTAGAATATCAGATTCTAAATTTTTAACTTTATAATGTATATTTGTGTATTTTAGCTGAAATAATGTAAAGATAAGAACAAAACTTTAAGATATTTGCATATTAATATTACAGATTACCCCAAAAATGCAATCGCCGTTTTTGGAAACATTTAAGGGCACATTTGGTTACCCTTTCCAAATAATCCCACCATTAGTAATGATGTGATTTGAATGGGGCTCCCAATTCTCAAACTCATGTTTGGTTGTCAAATTAAAATAGGTCATTGTTAATTTCATATATACTAAATTCGTATTTGGATTGTAGTTTTCAGTGGTAGATTGCATGATAATTCCCAAATTACCCTTACTTTGTTAATTCATTAAAAAAAATCAATTTGGATATTTTTATTGTAGAAAATCTCTGTGTACATTAATTCACATAATTTCTTTTAAACTTATCATGCTAATTTACAATGTTTTAACGCCAAAATTTTGCACGAGAATTTTAGTGTTAGCGCCAAAAAAAACTCGACATAGTTTTTGAGATAAAAGAAATCTCCATTTCAAATCTTTTTATGATTAGCAACAAAAGTATTTTAGAAAATGAGAAGATTGGCGAATATATTCATTAACAAGAAAAGGAACGAGATTTACCAATAAACATGGTATGTTATGTATTTTTGTTTTAAATCTGAAAAAAAATAGGACCAATCTCAAGAACTTTTACCGCCAAAAATTTGCCCAATTGCAAAAAATGTATTAGAGCCAAAAAATTTGCTCAACAGATGAAAATTATGCAAAGATATCTCTAATTAAGTTTAGTTGTTTTTTATTAGGATGTAAGATTCTGATATATCCCATGTACCTATCCAATTTCTTTTCACATATGTCCGCAGGAAAGAAAAAATTAATTAAGGCGGTAAAGTTAATATTCTCTTGTGAAATTTTGCCGCCAGTTTGCATTGAGAAATCCTTGTTATGAACGAGAAAATCCTTCGCTGATTTGCAGTATCCATAGATAAACGATCTTCAACATATATTTTTTGTTATAAATATACTACTATCCTATGTAAGAAATTACACACAACACAAATTCAATATAGCCTTCTTCATTCACAAAAAATAAAAATGCAACATCTCAACCTAAAGCTCAAGAAGCATTTTTCTATACTTCAGAATGGCCTATCAGCGCCGACAAAGGTTTCATTGAAGTCCTAGCAAAGAAAGCAATTGCGCAACAATGCGCAATACGCATGAACGATCTAAAGGATGTCTTAAATGAAGTTAACTCCATGCTCAAGACTTCGTTTAGTTTTGATTTCATTTTGAAACGATTTTCTAAGTTGAAAGTCAGATATTTAGTGTTCGACGAACTGATTTCTACTTCCGGTGTTATGTTGGATCCGAAAAATATAGTTGAAAACACTACCATATGGGATCGCATAATTTCGGTATTTTTGCTGCATTCTCCTTTCTCCGTTCTTTTCAAATACTATATTCTGTTTTTACTGGTCATTAATAATTTTTTTGTAATTGTAGAAGTGCGCATTTTTCGAGGCATACATGTTGAAGTCTGAGCCAAAATGGCCAAATCTTTGTGCCATTTTTGGTAAGCATGCACCAAGAAACAATCACGTGATTGATCTCACTTACGATGACTCTGATGATGACTTTGACATTCCACCAAATCTAATACTTGCTCCTATCTCCCACCTGTCAAAGAGAAACCGTCCAACCACAAACAGTTGCATGGCGCAAGGCGGTCTGAAGAAAGCACGTCGAAATAATAGGGGATGCGCAAGTTTTTCAACCAAAAGCTGGTTGATGCCTGGAGTAGTCCTACTGGTGGAAAGCGATTCCGGGTTTAAGGAAGTTGGGTACGACTCAGATAGTAGTAGCTCTGAAACCTCATCACCATATGTGAAGATCGTAGAAGGATAAGGGCGTTTAGTTGCTTCAGAGTTCAGATTACGTGATTTTCTAGTATTAAGGTTGTCTTGATTCGTATGTCTTTAAATTTATCGAAAGTTGTCTGTTGCTAGTTTACATGCTTTCTAGTAGATCATGTTGCTTTTCGTCTACAATAGTTTCTGACTTTGTGGTTTTTATTTATGATTTTTTTGCTTTATTGTTCAAACTAGAAATAAACTTCTACTTTTGTGGATTTTTGTTTTTGAGATCAAGCATATAATTCCTTCCCATGTTCCTTACTATTTTACTATTGTTGTACTTTAAATCTATTTAAGAGAATCTTGTGTGTTTTGTGTTACATTGTTAAGTCACATGTTCATCCTAATATGTAGTTTTCTTTTGCGGTTTTTGATTTTGCAGTTTATTCTTCAAACTCGAAATAAACGTTTTCTTTTGCGGATTTTCATTTTTGATATCAAGTCTACATAAAATTCCTTTAGATGCTTCTGTTGTAGCTCATATCTTTTTGTGTGTGTTTGTCCAGATGTATATATTTCAAAACCTGCAAATATGTAGTTGCATATATATATATATATATAAATATCAACATATATGTATACATATATGTAGTTTGGACAGGGGAAGATATATAAATATCAATATATATGTACATATATATATAGTTTGGATAAGGGAAGGAATATATGTATATAATGCACCAGGGGAATAGTTGCATATGTTTATGTACATAAGGGAATGGATTAATCCTCAAAACAAAAAGGGAATGGATATATTTTGTGCCTTTTTTGTATGATGTAAACTCTTTTCTTGCAACTTAGTGGAGCCAAAGTGATTCCAGAAAAATTGGTTGAGTGTTTGATAATATATGTGACAAAAAGAAAGAACGAATGGTTTACAGATTACAGTTTGAAGGTTGCATAAGATCCAGTTCTCTCCTATATCAGTTTCACAAATCCGTAAAAACAAACCACGAAAAGGAAAACGACAAGATTAGCAGAAGTCGCAAAATGATTCGACGCTTTTTTAGAAAATAAGTCAGAAGCAAGAATCAAACTCGCGTTAGTAACTAACAAAGATCACTTCTAATAAATTCATAATATCCAATAAATAGAATCAGACAACTAATAATTCAAGAGAAAATTGTAATCCACTGTTAATTATCATTTCTTGCAAAGCTCACAGCATATAATGATAAATAAGACAAACACCCAATAAATAGAACCAGACATCTAAATTAATCCAAATTTTTCCCATGTCATTCTGCAAATCAAAATAGTATTGAAAACAAAACCAAGTACGAACAGAAATAGATAAAATACTCAAAACTATCAATCACAACACTAATGACATTTGGTAAAACCCAAATCATATCCAGCAAAGTGTTTGTGAACTTTTATTCAATATGAAGAAATTACTCTTTGCCTAATCCATAGTGTTGTTTAGAACCATTTGAACGAACACGGCGCGGTTCTCGTCATCCATTTTTATGAACATATCGGTGTTATGCGGCACACTTGCTATCTTGTGAGTTGCACGAATGCGGGATTGCATTGGTAGTCCAGCCATGCTATTGACAATCTCGTGCACCATTTGTGTCTTCTCCGAGTTAAATTCCCTTTCAGACGAATATTTAACAACCAAGCTCTCCAGTATTTTGTTATTGTTGCTGAAAAATTCACCTACCATGCCAACTAGTGGATCCTACTCTTTGGGGTGAATCATTTTCCTCTTAGTACCCCGCTGCTTCTTAGTGCGCTTACTGCCAGTTTTAGTGCCATCGTCCGGGACTTCCTTATTTTTCGTCACATTAGTTTCTGTTTGAGAGTCGTCAGAATCCAAATTTACTGTGGGACAGACATCTTCATCGTCCGAAAGGTCCTTCCCAGCTGCGCCATGGAGAACGTGGGACGTGAAAACTGGATCGTCTTGAACATGTGGATGCTGAAGTTGGAGGATAGCGTCTTTAAACTCACATGCACCCTTACCAGTAGCTCTTTCTTTGCCAAATATTAATTTCCAGTCTTCAAACAATGGAAAACTTATGGTTTTGAAGCCGTCAACATCAGGATGCACCTGTGACGTTTCAATAAATAAGGATATGTTATTAATAAAAAAGCAAGGAAACAAAATGAAATCCCTATCCATCAAAACTGTAAATTATTAAAATGCATACTTTAACATATTCTTTCCACACATCTTCCTCTGTTTCTATCATAAAGGCTTTTGGATCCATAGAAAACCACTTGTCTCTGTGATATCCTTCAACTGTGAATAAGTCTTTTTTCAAACCGTTAATTTCGAGTTGATGTGCTTGCTGCCAGAAATGTTAGCTGATGGAAACCTTTTAGCCATATACTTCTCCAATTCGTTCAAGTATCCACAACAGAAAGCATTGTCTGCTCGCCATCCATTGACCACTAGTTCCTTCAGACCATCAACCAAGGCTTCCTCCTCAGGACGTGTCCATGTTTTCCGTTTTACGGTAGGTGCCTTGACAAGTGGAGTCGGCCTGGAACTCTTCTGGGAAGCAGCCATCTACTTCATATAATAGAGCAGGTGTACCCGGACGTTATGATAAATAACAATATAGAAGGTTGACACAAAATAAATATAAAAACATGCATTTGAATGATTTATATATAAGCAAGTAAACTGGACTGCCATGTTCAGAACATCAATTAGAAATAATTGTAATACATAAATCTGAAAACATTCACACATTGCAATCTTTTGCTAAGTTCATACTAATTATAATACTACAAAACTAGATTCTAGAATTTCTCCTACGCGATCGCCATTCGTTATACATTGTTTGTGCTAAAGTCTCGCGAAATTCGTCCCATTGGGATGATGGATAGACATCGTCGATGTAATCTGCATCCCTCTCACCCACGTAATAGTCATCAGGCTCCTCTGGTAAAACAATGTGATCATCACAATTATTCCCCATCTCACGCCGAATGAAATTGTGCAATAGAGCACAACTCAAAATTATATGATTTTGCGTATCAATTGGAAAAAAATGAGTTGCTTCTTAGAATGGCCCATCGCTGTTTTAACAAGCCAAATGTTCATTCGATAATATTGCGCGCTTTTGAATGCTTCATATTAAAATATTCCTGAAAATTTTGTGGAGCTTCTCTCCCTGCTGCCCACTCCTTTAAATGGTACCGTACACCACGATATGGAGTAAGAAAGCCTTTGTCGTGAGTGTATCCCTTATCGCATAAATAGTAGCATCCTACAAATCATGTTTTAGAGGTTTTGTTATTGAAGGCGGTGTAAAATATCTCAAATAACTATTCTACTTACCATTAGGAACCTTCAAACCATTAGTTCGGTAAATTGCATCCTTTAGCACTCTACTATCTGCGGTGGAACCCTCCCAACCAGCTAAAAGGTAAACAAACCACCCATATCGATCACAGACAGCCAACACATTAGTAGCAATAGCCTCTTTCCTCGATCGATATCGTGGTTTGTCTAAAAGTGACACACGAACATTGACAAATGTGCCATCTAGCGCTCCTACACACCCCTGTTTTATTAGTTACTTTAGTTTCTCTATGAGTGCATTTATAAACACAATCTTATATATTAAATTTAGTTTAAAAATTAATTACCTGAAATTTTTTCCATGTAAAATCTGATTCATCATCGGCAATAGGTTCCGGTTTAGAAAGCAAGATGGGATGAAGTTTAATCAGGGCCAACAAAACACGATTAAAGCTTCTACTAATCGTTTCACCCGAACGACGATAGTGACGAATAATGTTGACATATTTGGTGTGATGTGAAAGAATATCTAAGAAAATAGCAACTTGCTCGGAAATTCCGACGTACTTAGTCGCCCCTAATCCCCCCTCTTCGTGAAGCAAATGACATAGTCTTAGGAAACTATTTCTGTTCATATGCAGGCTATTTTTGATAGTGGTGTCGCCCGTGTTCAATAAGTTGTCAAGATACCTTACTCTTTTGGGAATGCGATTTATTATACTATATCGTATTCCTAAACGACGAGGTCTACGACCTTGGTTGGTTTGCCTACGATAGAATAGAGGCTCGGAAAATTAACTGATGCAATATAATTTGCCTAACGAATTCAGCCGACGAATCCATCTGTAAGTTGAGAAGTCTAATTCAAATATAAATTATAAAAGAAGAAATACATGTTTGAACAAAAAATATGCAATCCTAACAAGTAAGCAAAAGAATCAAGAAACATCATTAACAGAAGAAAAATAACTCACGGTTCAGCAAAAGAGTCAAGAAACATGAAAATTATTCATAAATCATTAACAAAAGAAAATCGATGTTAATGATAAAGAGTCAAGAATCATGATTTATTAAAAATAAATGCAACATAGGTCACAAAATAAAAACTTTGGGTCCAAGCCATATTTAGTTTCTTTCTCATCATCATCATCTCGAATCGTTAAATATAAACTCAAAAAAATGTATAAACTCAAAGCAATGCATAAACTCACCTGTTTGTGGGATTTCTTGGTCGATGAACAGAGCTCTGGAACAAAAAGAAACCCCACGATTTGAAATCTTCGATAGGAACATAATTAAATCTCATGAAATCTCATGGAATATATAGGAATAAAATTTACAAATCTTGGATGAGGGAACGAGATATTTTATTTTGGGGGCATGATCAAGAAATAAAAATGATAAAATGAGGATAAAGTTGGAATGGAAAATAATAATTGTGGCCATGATTCTGAAAAAGGGGGTGGGGGGCTGCAATTCCTAATATGGGTTAATCATAAGATTAGGAGGATAATTGCGGACTTCCTTAATTATGGATTAGTAAATCCAAATATGAGTTAAGGTAAGATTAGGCTATTAATGAGGGAATATTATACCATCCAAATGTGCCCTAAAATTATTAGGAAGAAGACATGTATGTTATGTTATATTCTTTAGTTGAATTTAGCTGATAAATTACTTATTATCCTCGCGTAGCGTGCATTTGATTTGTGGTTATTAATTGTCGGTAAGAATTTATTCTCACAGACGTCCGTGAGATTATGACTGCTCATTGTTTAACCCACAAGACATGATTCAACCAAATTACTACGAATGGTTTGCGTTTTTTGTTAAAAAAAAAAAGCATAATTTTTAGTACTTTTATGCTACTATTTTTTTCCATACATTTTAGTACTTTTATGTTAAATTCATGAAGGGCAAAAGTGTCTTTTACTCAACTCTATCATCTGTTTTTAACTACCAATAGATTGAGGAGGTGCTTCTGTAACTTTTTATTCTACAATAGAGGTATTTATAATTAGGAATAAAAGCATCAAGTCCCCCATCCTATGGTCCCTTTACCTTTTTTTGTGAGCACTTTAGTCCCTCAACTATCTCTACTTGTTCGAATTGCCCCCTGACGCTTTAACGACCAGAATCACCCGGAATATTCCCTTTAGATGCTTTCACGTGACCAGCATATATATGTCATCCAAGAGGGTATTCTCGTCCATGAAATTTGCTTAAAATTCATGTATGTTTTATCCCCCAACCTATGAAATTATGTGCGACATGCCCTTGATCTATGTAGAATAATTAAAATATCAAATTGTTAAAAGTGGGTTTTTGAACCCACGACCTCTTACCTGAGTCTGGAACTTTATACCACTCGGCCATTATGATATTGTTGAAATGTATTACCTTTTAATTATATATGCAGTTTAGTAAATGAATGTCAATAGTAAAGTCACGTCATAAATATTTTAGTAAATTAATATTTGTGAAATATATAAGTAAATTTTTTAGAATAATATTTTGGTAAATCAGTTTTTTGATAAATAAAAATCACAATATTCGTAAAATATTCGAGTAAATTAATATTTTATTAAATATATACTTAGGTAAATGAATATTTTTAAAACATTTTGCAGTAAATCAATATCTTATTAGTAAAATATTTTAATAAATAAATATTTTAGTAAATAAATATTTTAGTAAATAAATATTTTAGTAAATCAATGTATTAGTATGAAAATATATAATTAACAAGTAATACATTTTCAAACAAAACCATGATGGTCAAGTGGTGTAGAGGGCCAAACTCAAGCAAGATGGTGCAAGCTCGAATCGTAACTTTTACAATTTGAAATTTAATTATTCTACATAGATCAGGGGGCATGTCGCACATAATTTTATAGGTTGGGGGGTAAAACATATATGATTTTCAAGAAAAAAATCATGGACGAAAATACCCTTTTTGACGGCACGTGAAAGGAATATTTCGAACGAATTTGGTCGTTAAAGCGCCGTTAAAGCGCCGGGGGGCAATTCGAATACGTAGGGATAGTTGAGGGACTAAAGTACTCACAAAAAAGGTAAAGTTATGACAATGTCAAAAAGGGACCACGAACTTATGCTTTTATCCCTTATAATTAATTGCATTAAGCTTCTGAAGTGAAGCTGTAATTCTCCCTTTTACTATTATGAGAGAGGTCATATATAGGCCCCTGCAACGCTTTACATTCCTAAATCTGGTCACTGCTTTTCCAACTTAATGCTCCAAATCCAAACCATATCCTTGCCAAAAGATAATATATTCACTCCAACATTTAGTTAAGTGGATTTTTGCAAATCTTCTCAGTAGGGCAAGTTCTATATCTTTTGAGTTAAGTTAAATATCATAAAAAAAATATATTATTTATAAGTCAACTGTTGTGAATAATTAATTTATAAGTTTGAAGTTTTACCTTATTATTTACATCACGTCAAACATTTATTTCAAGGTTTTTTTTTTAAAGTGTACGTACATCGAGTATCATCAAATAAATGTATATATGTTGTAGAGTTTTCCAACTTATTGAAAAATTTTAACCATAAAAACTCTATTTTATATATACTCTATGATCTAATGAAGTTATGACTTATGAAAAAGAAACTATATTATTTCGTAGTTTACAAATATCACATCACTTTTAAAACCTAGAGAGGCTAAAGCTGCTTCAGAAAGAAGATTCATCTTTTTATCATTAATAGTTAGTTGGCTAATGAGGGCTAAGGAGTAAAAAAGAAACTGACAAAACATCATAATTACTCCGCCCATCATCATTTCGGTGCCAATCAATTTGTTTAGCTTTTTTTTTTCTTTGATAGATTAATTTGTTAGCTAGTTGAGATGATTCCAGCTACAAAATGATATTGCAAACTGTTGTATAGTACCAGTGACTGCAAATTAGTAAATTTGTAATTTGCCAGTCATAATTCCTAGCAATGTGTGTCAAAAATTTGGAAAAAAAGAAGATTTTGTGCAGTTTGGACACGTTGTCCAATCGTATTGGAAGATTTTGTCTCGTGTCAGCGTGTGATAACTCTTGTAATTATACGTGCATATCGCACTAGTCTCGATCCCGAACCCTTATGTACGTTATGTACCCCAGTCTTAGTATATAACTGATAAAGAAAAAGAATTTTCGAAGAACGTATCTAAATAGGTTCAAGGATTGAAACTAAATCAGTATAACTACTCATATAGAGTGTTTGAAAATGCTTTTAAAATGAGTTTATGGACTTTTTTCTATAGAGCAGGCATAAATTAGTGTTTGAAAATTGGGTTTTTGCTTCTCCTTATCTTAAAATAAGCCAAAAAAAAAACGCAAGCCCAAAAGCTAGGTAAATCGTGCTTCTATAAGTAGCTTCTAATTATTAAAAGCTGGGTAAATCGTGCTTCTATAAGTAGCTTCTAATTATTATTACTTTTTAAATGTTTCTCTCTCCTAATCCCCTCAAAGATCTGTTTATATCCTTAAATCAAGAAAAAAGAATCTTCTCTAATATTTGAAAAATAATGAGAATAAAAAATATTAAACAATACTTCTAAATAATAAAAGTAAAATATTATCTTGGACCTCAATTTACTTAACCACAACATATAAAATATTAAAAAAAATAACATCTCTAAATAACATTGACTTGTTTTTTAGAATATAGAATACTTGATAGGTGTAATTATACAAATAATTATGTATTTTGATGTAATAATCATAAATAGTGATTAAATTATATCGAAACAGTTTATTGTTATATTTTTAAATATATTTTTCATAACGTATATTGGTCTAAATTAGGTGCATGTTAATTATTTATATGCTTGAAAAATAAGGGTATTTAAGTCTGATTGCCTTATAAAACCTGCTACTAACTTCTAATTGCAAATCCTACAAAATTAATTTAAACTGCTTTTTAAAGAAAGTTTGCAAACACTACTTACTTTAAGTCAAAATAAACTTTTATAAACTTTTGCAAACACCCCATATTCTCATAAAATGAACCCATGCCTTGAGTTTAATTGGGCAAGTCACATTTGTTATTGAGGACATAAGGGAGGAATAGCCTAGGTCACATAATTCGCGCACCCCCCCTCACGCACTAGCGCACGATTCGCGAACTCACGAATTGAGTTCGCGTGCGGCGCTCCAGTGCGAATTAGTATTTCTTAGTTCGCGAACTAAGAAATACTAATTCGCGAACTAAGAAATACTAGTTCGCGAACTAAGAAATACTAATTCGCGAACTAAGAAATACTAATTCGCGAATTAAGTGTAAATGCGTAATTTGTGCACAAATTTTCCTTTTTTTTCTTTTTTTTTTCCTTTTTTTTTCCTTTTTTTTTACATTTGAAATTCACATGAACAAAAATCATATATAGTTAAGATTTGGAGGAAGTTTTAAATCTACCCATTAAGTTTGCCATTTTTCTAAAACTACCCAAAAGAATTTTGGGCTTAAAAAATATGCCGTAACTATATGTATACCTTGTCAAAAATACCCAATCTCTATTATTTGGGCTATTTGGTCCACGTGGCGGCCACATCGCCGCCACGTAGAATTTTTAGGGCATTTTCATCAAAACAGCAAACAAAATGGGCATTTTTAATAATTCGTTCATAATAGAATAATTCTACTTACAAAAATTTAACATATACTTTCAGAAAGCAGAATATTTTCAACAGACATAATTGTTTAAAGCTATTTCGAATTAAAACATCAAGCTTAAAAAGTATTAATTAGATTTGTTGCAAAAATTTAATTTCTAAAAATTTATATCGTTTGATCAAGATGAAGTTTTTTCTGAATTATTAATTAAATAAAAGTCTAGTTTAATTAATGGAATTCTTATTTTTTTGAATTTTCTTTTTTTATCACGTTTTTAAATAGTATAATATCAAAAAATTTAAGATATAAATATAAATAGTAGTTAAGTTTTTTAGATATAAATATAAAAAAGTAAGCAAAATAATAAATACTAGTAGTTTAGTTTTTAAGATATAATATATTTTGTTGATGCTTGCAAGTGAGTGAAATATAGCATGTCACCACGTCACTCATTTTCTGAATGTAATAGCAAGTAATTTAGATGCTGTGATGAACAAACTGACATTTTGATGAATGAAAAGACTTATCTTGTTTATGATTAGTATTGTTTTGGCGGAAATAATCATTTTGTTGCCTAATATTAAAAAATTTACTTAATATTATTAATATTTTAATATTTTTTTAATAGACGCATTAGAGGCGCATTAAGAAGTGAATTTTTGAAAATAGGCGAACTGGCGCACCCGCACACGCACACGCACGCGCTCGCGTTTACGACTTATGTGACATAGGGAATAGCCTTTTAAGTTTTAAGTTATGAACTCTCGGGTTTAATTTTTTATGCATGAATGCAAACAAACTGACAAACTGGTTGAGATTTTATCGATCAACATCGACAAACTACATTAGTCGCGTGTTTTCCCATTCTGACGCGGACCTACCTTATGTCTTGGTAGGCCACAATTAATTAGCCGTGAGTCTAGCAAGAAAATTGGAGATTTGTTTTTTGTATATCTGGTAAATATCAATATTTAGTTACCTTAGATATCTACATAATGATAGCTTAATTATATGAATTAGATTTATTTTACCAGTTAATCTCGGTTGAATATCTTCCTATATACATCAAATCAAATCTCTTTCTTTATATTGTCACGAGAACGACGCTTTATCGTACAATATTATATATATATATATTATTTCTTGTATTTATCTTTCTCGTGTGTATATTACACAATATATATATATATATATTATATTAGAAATCTAAATTTTCATATTCGTCTTTACCCAGATCCTATTCCTATATGGTTTCTTTATTAAATCTAATTTTAATTGGCTATTTGTTTATTCTTTTGTAATCTGAGAGCTTGAAAGAAGGATTAGTAGAATTTCTTTAGGTATATATATAGATCAGATGCTTAATGGACATTATTTCATTTAACTTTACACGTTCAATACTTCTATTTTTTAGTACGTATATACCTCGTATCAAAAAAAAAGTATGTATATACTTTTATGTATTTATTTACGTTAATAGCAGCCCAGGGCAAAAAAAAAAAAAAAAAAAAAACTGGGTCAGCCCCAAAGTCCGCGTGAAAAGAAAAAAAGAAAGAAAAAGATTTGCTTGGAATAATGTTTCAAATTTGTTTAATACTAAGTTAAATATATATTCTTATCAAAAAAAAAGTTCAATATATATATATATATATATTATTAAGTTACAAAACCATTTTAGATTTCTACGCATGTGAGCATATTATGAGTGAGTACTACAACGTGGTATAATTAATTGCAAGTGTTAACCCTATTATATATACGTATTACTTATGCTTTGGGATACAAATGATTAACCTAAACTTAGAAGACATTCTCTTTTATCGTGGTTTGCATTATATCGAGGTATATATGCATGTTTTTAAGTAGCTATATGATAATTATAAATTTCAAAAAACTTTCCCAAATATATTTATATATACTTAAAATTGGCAAATATATATCAAAGCAATATGAGCTCAAGTATTTCCAGTCTATTTTTAACTAGGAGAAGCAATATATATACTCATATTAGACGAGTGCCATATCGGGTACGAGAAATATATAGTCTGTATGTTCCAATCTCATTCTCGCGCCGATTTAGAACTCGTGAGCAGGTGCATTTTAGGGTACTCAAACTCGGATTCATCCCACTCGAGTTAAAATGTAATAATTTACTATCATAAACGAGTTAATAATTTCTTTATTACAAAAGATAATATTTAAGACTACAAACAAAGCCGGTTTATGTTTACATTATGAACTTTTAAGACAATTTTTTGACACTTTTTAAAAGTATTTGTCAAACAAAAGTTAAACAAATCAAATTAGTGAAAAATACATCTAAACGAGGTAGAAGAGTTTGAGTAAATGACGTATTTAACTTTGATAGAGCCAATGAGAGAAGAAAAAAGAAAACCATATGGTTATTTAGCATTCTATTTATATACTTGATTACTTGACATGATCGATCCATCTAATAATTCCTTAATTATATTTCCACATCGATCATTCTATTTATATACATGATTATTTGACATGATCGATCCATCTAATTCCTTATATTTCTACATCGATCATACGTTTAGTAGTAAACCCACATCTTTATCAATCATTTTTACATAAATTTCATATATGAGAACTTCCTAAAAATAAATGATAACAACCCTTCTATACTTCATTCAAAAGGTTACATTATAAAAATTATATAAATACAATCATCAATTATGAAATTAAACATTTCATAAACTTTTATGTATTTGATAATCAACATATATATATATATATAATATATATACATTCAGACAATTCTCCCCTTCCACCTTGAAGGAGCAGGGATAATGAACAGTGGTGCAGGATCGGGGAATAATTCGGGCGGTGAAAGGTGGATATATGGATCAGGGCCTGAAGGAGGTACTGTACCCTTTGGTAACTTGGGAAATACTTTTTCAGGAGGAGGCACTTGTTCCTTTGATTGCAGCACATCGGTGATACCCGTTGGTAGCTTAGGAAAAGTTGTGGAACGTAACGACATAAGTCCGATGGAAGATGCAGATTGGTGGTTTTTAGGTGGTCGTGTGATATCTAACTCTTCAAATTGTGCATGTGCATTGCAAGATACAATGCACACAAGTAATGAAATAAAGAGGACAACCAAAGACAACTTTTGATCATCCATTATTATAGATTCTTTTAGCAGATGTGCTGTTGTGTTTAGTATAATTTGTGAATAATACGTGAATATTTATAGTCACTTAGTACTCCCTTTGTACTTACAGAATATCAATTAAGAGATCTGCATGGTTTAATAATTTGACTATACTTTTAATGGTAGTGATTGCGCAGTATTGTATTGCTTGATTGAAGCTTTTACCGTTGCGTTACAATCTTTTTGATATTCTGTCACTGACGTTCACAATGTACTTTTATTTTGTAATAATGAGGAATGTTGGATATTTTAGGGATAAATTATAGATAATGATATATATATATATATATATATATATATATATATGCAACGCAATTATTCCCTTGCAAGCCAACAGAATCTTCTTTATAACTCTCCAATTCCACAAACAGATTTCTAAGTTTATTCTTAATCTAACAAGTTTTAGAAATTAAAATCTTCATGAGATCACAAATCTTTTATCAATTTATACACATCAATTTCTAAGAACTTTACTTTAATTGCAAGATTTTTTATTAAAAAAAAATGGAACAAAATTATTCCCACAGCTTATTTGTTTTTAATTTTTCTTGGACGGAGTAGATTTTTATTTTATTTTTTATATTGAATTATATTCAATAAACTTAGTAGTTGATATATCTCATTCAACATATATCCCGAAACTTGCTGCAACTCTGAAGAAAATTCAAATACAAAAAATTGGAAACCTAAATCCGCCTTTGAAATTGCCTCTGAAAAAATCTTTATTTGAATTGGAAACCTAAATCCGCATTTTCCACAAAATATTGTATATAGACTATTTGTACCATTTTTTGTCTTCAAAGTTCTATGTAGAAGTTCGTAAAAGTTCTGCTAATTAATAAAAAAAGTCCCGAAATTAAATAAAAACATGTATGCAAGATAAACAAAGAAACGAAATTAATTTTTATTTAGGCGCAAGATAAACATGTATTATTTTTAGGCAGAATTATTGAAAATGCCATTTAACTCTTGTATTTTTTACTTGCTGTGTAACTTTTTGGGCAGATGAAAATGTCCAATATCTACTACTTTATCCTTAATATGCCTTGTTGGGCTTTCAACGGGACGACATGTTAAAAATGCCATGTAACTTATAGTTATAGGGCATTTTATATAATTTGACAATTTTATTTATAATTTTTATATTAAATCTTAAACAACTTAAAATAATAACTTAAATATGTAATAAACTTAAAATAAAAAGTAATATTACTTTAAACAACAAAAAGGATTAATATTACCTTAAACGTCAAAAATACTAAATTTTTGTATATTTTTTTCGTAATTCATCAATTTCAGTAAAATGATTATCTTAAGATACTCAATACTAAATATTCAACACGAATATACTAAAATGATATATATTTTTTCAATTCATCAATAGAATTAAATTTATTTATTCAAATTAAAAAAAAAATTATATAGTTCTAATTTAAATAACTTAATTTCTCAACAACTAATAAACTTAAAAAAAAATACAAAAGAAAAGAAACAGGAAACAACAAAAAAAAACCTAAAAACCCCCCTCAAAGTTTAAGCTCCTCTCTCATAAAATTAAAATAAAATCAAAATACTATGTAGATCTAAAATTTACCACTTAAAACCCCAAAATTAAGCATAACTTTACCGAATTTGAAGGAAAAAAGAAGCTCGTAATTTGCTTTAGGTGTTTTTCTTTTCTATACCGCAATATAATGATGATAACCATATACCTCTTTTTGTTTTACTCTCTCTACTTTCAATATTTTTTTAAAGCTGGATTTATTATAATATTAATCCCAAACTATCGGTACAAATTGGATCATATTTTTTTTAAAGTTTATTAGTTATTGAGAAATTAAGTTATTTAAATTATAATTATATAATAGGTTTTTATAATTTAGATAAATAAGTTAATTCTATTGATTAATTGGAAAAAAATATATACCATTTTAATATATATGTGTTTAGTATTTAGTATTAAATATTTTAAGAAGAACATTTTATTTAAATTTAAATTATACAATATTTTCTTATGATTTAGATAATTGATAACATAAATAAATATATTTTTGAATTAAGAAAAATATACATTATTTATAGTATTTTTGTTGTTTCACGTAATATTACTTTTAATTTTTAGTATTTTTGTTGTTTAAAGTAATATTTCTCTTAATTTTAAGTTTATTAGATAGTTTAAAATATTTTTAGTTATAATTTTTAAGTTGTTAAATATTTAATATAAGAATTATAAATAAAATTGTCAAATTATAAGTTACAAGGCATTTTTAACATGCCGGGCCGATGAAAGCCCTACATGACATGTTTAGGAGAAAAATTGGAGTTATCGGACATTTTCATCGGCCCAAAAAAGTTATAGGACAAAAAGTAAAAAATACAAAAGTTACAAGACATTTTTAATAATTCTGCCTATTTTTTAACTGATATACTCAAAATTACATATTTTTAAAATTGCCGCATTAGCGCACGCGCATCTGCATTATGTGACCTGGCTCACGACCTGTAACCATCTCTCAATACAAGAATAATTCATTTTCGCCCCTAGTGTTTTTCTTAATGATTAATTCGCCCCTAGTTTGAAACTCATGGTCTGTCTGTCCCACAGTCACCAATCATGCATGGTAGGTACATGATAGAAGCAACCACAATCCCATCTCCAACCCACATTTTTCGTTTGTCACTTCACGTTTATTCTCCTTCCCTCTCTGTTCCATTCTCATCTTAATCTTGTATGTATGCTTGCCATTCATGCTAATGCAACATACATGCATGTCTCCTAAGACAGCTGGCTAACGTTAAAAAGAATTCACCATGCATGTATAGGTTTTGGCCTTTCGCCTTTATTTTTGTGTATAATAAAAAACAATTATTATAATAAACTCAACAATAAAATAAAATAAGAAAAGATAGGAGTGTTGAATAGCGCATGCAAAATCCTCATCATGGTTTTCTCTATTCCCCACGCAAAATCTCTCACGCTTTCTCTTCTCTTTCTACTGGCATCCTTCCTGATTATATTCCTTTATTTTACCTTTTAAGATCCTTTTCTCATAACAAATTAATATAAGCATTAATAATATATGTCCTGTTTTTGGAATTCATTTCCATTTTGACAATTCCAGACTTCAGAGTTTTGACTTTTGACTAACATGAGTTCATGACAGAATTTCCATTTTCTCCATACCAGAATTAAGTGCAACCTGACTTTGACCAATGCACTTCCTAATATTTAGTTTTGTACTTGTAACGTTGAATCATAAAATATATATTATTCATTGAAAATTTTACAAATTAGTGATTTTAAAGATGGGTAATTTCGAGCCGAGGTGGATTGCTTCATACAGACACCCTTTCGTGCCGCTTGGATGAGTTGTTCGTCCAGTCTGAAAAACCTTGCTTTGTCTAATATCTTGTACATATACGCGTATGACGCGACGACTAAGACCCGTGTAAATTATTCGCCTCGGGCCTAATATATAGATAAACATGTTATGTTTAAGAAAAAGAGTAATTATTAACTCTACCCTAATAAGCAAATTAATTTAGAGGACAATAGAGTCCTGTAAAATGTCACATTCATAAAATATTCCAAATCCAGTACATCACAGAATCTAAATTAAAGAAATAAAACCTAGTGGTAAGCGGCAAAAGCTGAAATAAATTTAATAAAATAAAATAAAAATAATATATATATAATAATAAAAAAACAATCAATCCAAATAGACAGGCTCCACCAAACACTCAATACATTATACACCTCTGTTCTTTCTTTTTTCCCCTCCCATTTTCTCTTTATCAACAACAACAAAAACTCCTTTTCAGTTCCCATCTCATCAAACCCAGATCCAATTTTCCTTAATTTCCAATAACATATGATGTTTGCATGTGGGATTTGCAAAAAAGATTGGATTTTTAGCTAAAAAAAGAAGTGGGAAAGCAGGGGAATTTAATTAACTATGAGATGTTTTTTCTTCTACCTGTGGTTTGTTGTTTATTCAGTGAGGCTCAAAGCTCCGATCTTTACGAGTGTAATACAAGATTTGTTCCTCTTTTTGTGAGTTATTAGAAGGGAGTTCAAGAAACAGGTGAGAAAAAAAGAAAGTTTGTTTTTTTATTTGAGCTGATTATTGGGGCTCTGTTTTTCTTGTGTTTGGTGCACACCGTGTCATTTCAGCTATCTGTTGTCCGTTACACATCAAGTTTCTTGCTTTCTGTGAGGTAATATATAATTTTATAAGGTTTGAGGAACATTCTTCACTTGTCTGCTCTTGGGGTACTAGTATTATTATATATATATATTGGTAGTCAGCAATTAGTGAAACAGGGGAAATTGTAGCTTGTTGTGGTGAAGTGAGGAAATTTGAGTTGGGGTTTAGTGAATTATTGGATTAGTTGAGATGGCAATGTCATGTAAGGAGAGTAACAAGGATGCAAACATGGATGGGAAGTATGTCCGGTACACGCCGGAGCAGGTTGAGACGCTTGAGAGGATATATTATGATTGCCCAAAGCCTAATTCGATGCGTCGCCAGCAGATTATCCGTGAATTCCCGCTTCTGTCGAACGTCGAGCCTAAGCAAATCAAAGTCTGGTTTCAGAATAGAAGGTAGAATTCAGCTTTTCTAGTGAAGTTATTGTGTAAGATTTGGATCTTTAATTGAAGTTGAGCTTTTTGTGTGCAAATACTAACTTTTAGTCCTTGTGTTTTAAAGTGGAGGGTTATTTGGATTTTGCTGTTTTGGGTTTTAATTTGGTGGATTTTGTGTAATTCAACAGGTGCAGAGAGAAGCAGAGGATTGAGTCTTCAAGGCTTCAATCTGTGAATAGGAAAATGACAGCCATGAATAAGCTATTGATGGAGGAGAATGACAGGCTGCAGAAACAAGTTTCACAATTAGTGTATCAAAACAGTTTCTTTCGACAAAATAACCCAAGTGTAAGAATCTTGAGATTCAATCTATTAGCAAAATTGTTGCTTTAATCCCATTATTTGGTGTAGTTCTTTGTATTTTGAGATGGGGTCTTTAGAAAATTGACAAGATAATGTTTTTATCTCACTACAGAATGTACTGGCTACAAAAGACACGAGCTGTGAATCAGTGGTGACGAGTAGTCAACAACAACATTTGATGCATCAGCATCCTCCAAGGGATGCTAGTCCTGCAGGGTGAGTTTGTGGGGCTAACTATTGTTGTTAAGTCATTTTCTTGATTGAATTAGGTGCACAAAAGTTATTATCATGGTTTGTTTTTTACCTTGTGGTGTGTGAAGGTGACTTGTGAGTTTTGTTTGCCTTTTGTATTTTTTTCCCAGGCTTTTGTCCATTGCAGAAGAGACTTTAACAGAGTTTCTATCAAAGGCCACTGGAACTGCTGTGGAGTGGGTCCAAATGCCTGGAATGAAGGTATACTTTTTGTCTTGAATATGTTACTGTTAAGTACTGTTAAAAACTTAGTAGTAATTAGATATGCATGTATTTAAACAGTTACACACAAGGCTTGGGCTTTCTTAATGAAAATTTTATGCTACAGCAGTTATTACAACCCTTAACTAATTAAAAAACGCGAAGTTCTTGAACGTTGATATTTGCTTATATTTTGCTCATATGAGATACCATGTAAAGTTGTAGATGTTGTGGCATTTTCTTTTGTTTGAGAATACATATGGGATATTAGAATATTCACCAATTGGACGTTTGTTGATTTCGAGTAGCCTGGTCCGGATTCCATTGGAATCATTGCTATTTCTCATGGTTGCGCTGGCGTGGCAGCAAGAGCTTGTGGCCTTGTTGGTCTAGAGCCTACCAGGGTGAGTTCACTATGACATGTTCAAAGCTCGTCCATGCTGTATGATCTTGACTTAAGACCCGGTGAATTGAACCTATGCTGATGTATGTTTCAGGTTGCAGAAATCCTGAAGGATCGACCATCATGGCTCCGCGATTGCCGAGCTGTGGATATTGTTAATGCACTGCCTACTGCCAATGGTGGAACAATTGAACTGTTATACATGCAGGTATATATGTATGATTTTTTATGCTTCATATCGGTTGATTGCTTTCTTTCATATTGATTAATGGGGTCAGAGTTTTTAAATTGTAGATGTACGCTCCAACAACTTTAGCTCCCGGGCGTGACTTTTGGTTGCTGCGCTATACTTCTGTCATGGAAGATGGCAGCTTAGTGGTTCGTGAAAACTTAAGTTCTTGGTTATGATTTAAATTCTGGAATTTAGTCTATACTTTCTTGCATCGAACCTGGCAATTAAACCACTTACTTTTGCTCAGGTCTGTGAAAGATCACTTAGCAATACCCAAAATGGTCCAAGTATGCCACCTGTGCAGAACTTTGTTAGAGCTGAGATTTTGCCTAGTGGATACCTAATCAGACCATGTGACGGAGGAGGCTCAGTAATACATATTGTAGACCACATGAATTTGGAGGTATATTATATCTACAAAATCTAATACTATACTGTTCTCCTTGCCTTCGTGATACTACTGAGACAGCATGCTAGAAATGTATGTATCATTCAAGAAAAAGGCATTCTGGTTATAAAAGCAGAAATGCAGGAATATAGTTCTATTTTAAAAAAAAATCCTCAAAAACCGGTGAACTTTTTATGGATACTTGTGTAAGGCTCTATTACCAAAAGTGATGTAGAATCATTTTAACATAACTCTTCCTCGAACATCCTTCTTCCCATCTTTACTATGTTTTATGGCTCCTTGTTTACCAGCCGCTGAGCGTACCCGAGGTCTTACGTCCACTCTATGAATCTTCAGCAGTGCTCGCGCAAAAGACCACGATGGCTGTAAGATTTTTCCTTTTTTCCAGATTCTCGAACCCTTAACACGCTTAAGTAATGAAACAGAGATTTTGATTGATGGACCTGATTGATGGTTTCGTTCTCTTTGTCTTTATTTACGTCCAAATGTAGGCTCTTCGCCATATTAAGCAGATAGCCCAGGACATATCACAGTCAAATGTAACTAACTGGGGCAGAAGACCCGCGGCTTTGCGGGCACTTGGCCACCGGTTGAACAGGTAGGATTGCTGTCCTCAAACAAGAGCTTCTTCTATCATCCTTAAAAGCTGGATTCTGTTTGTGCAACTGTGATACAGTTATACAATGATTTAAAAAATATATTTTCTATCCGTAAAGGGGTTGCATTACTTTCAAATCTTATGATGCTTTGTTGGTGTATAATCTTTTTAATTACCGTGCAGGGGATTCAACGAGGCTCTCAATGGTTCAAATAACGAGGGCTGGTCCTTGATCGGTAGTGATGGCATAGATGATGTCACTATTCTTGTAAACTGCAATGCGGACAAATTGATGGGCTCAAATATCTCCTTCAGTAATGGATATACATCCAATTCTAACGCTGTCTTGTGCGCCAAAGCATCTATGCTGTTGCAGGTCTGCTTTCTCTGCACATTTGTTTCCATGATATAATCATTTAATCTCCATATATACAGTATCTGTAGATATTGGAGAAAATCCACGTTACAATCTTAGCTTTTAGATGAGGCAGAGCCAGGTCCAAAACGAGCTCCTATATTTGAAATCTACCCCCACCCCATTTACCAAAACACTTTATGTGCTAGGCCTAACAAAAAGGATTGCTGCACAAGAGGGATCTGTTGAAGAATACAAAATAATAAATGTTTATATTCTCTTAAACATTTAGATGATGCAGTAGTTCAATTTTACACTATCCACTGCGTGTTCTGAGTTTGAACTTCCTCATAAGTTAGCTACAACATTATATTACCATTTCATCCAGTTGTAGCTATCGCTTTAGTATTTACCTGGATATAAGCCTGCCCTTTACACACATGAGTTGAACTGGGTGTTGTTAAGATATTTGTGACTAATTCGTCATTGTTTACAAATGATGTTTGAAATTGGTTGGCTCAGTTATCTTAGTTGCAAACTTTAAGAAGATGAGTTCTTCATTTTTATTTTGAAAATATTCTCTCTGTTGCTGACGGATATGATTACATTATAGTTGTTGGACTCTTAGACCCTATGTTATCGGGAGAAAAGAATATTAAAAGCTGTTAATCTCTTCTTTCTTGGTTCAGAATGTGCCTCCTGCAATACTGCTCAGGTTTTTACGGGAGCACAGATCAGAATGGGCAGATAACAACATTGATGCCTACTCAGCTGCTGCTATAAAATTTGGTCCCTGTATGTTCTTAGGGCCTCAAGTTGGTAATATAGGGGGCCAAGTGATTCTTCCGTTAGCTCAAACTATTGAACATGAAGAGGCAAGTATCTAAATTGGTTTTTGACTAGTTTTAGTACACAACCATTTTTAGCTAATTAAGTATCCATGAACAATTTAGTGGGTATTGCCATTGCCTCATTTTGACTGTCCGTGTACTCCTTGATTCATAATAGCTGCTGGAAGTGATTAAGCTAGAAGGCATCGACTATTCTCCTGAAGACACAATGATGCCTCGAGATGTATTCCTCTTGCAGGTAACTTTTCCATCGGTGTCTTGGGTTGTTGTCAGCAACATGTAGAGTTAGTCTTTTTTGTTGGTGTCTTTTTAAATGGGTATGGAGATAGTTTATTGTATTAATGGAGCATATAGACCTGTGAGACCTGTATAACTGCTGAATGGTGGGTATGGTTTAACACCTTTGGTTGTAGATAAAGTAGAAAATGGACTATAAGTCCGAACTCTGAAATGTGTGAAGGCTGTATAATCTTTGGGTGATATATTTCTCAGAGATCACATTATCAGTTGCTACTATTCTCAATTGGATAACCTTCCTGTGCCATCCATGTACATCTCTATTCTTGTTCTGTCTTGTTCATAGTCGTTATCAGTAAAATTCTGCAGCAACAAGTTGTCATGCTTATATGTGGTTGAGAATTACTTCATTGATGATCAATACCATGCTTGTTATTAGTCCAAGATTCTTAAATGGAGAAAGGCATCATTTTCCCCTTTGCTCCAATATTAATCTACTCTTGCGGAAGGCACAATCTGCACTTTCTTAGTCACCTGCACATATTTGTAGCTTTAACATAGCATTCGGCTACTCGTAGGTACCATGTCCGATTATTGTGATGATAACTTGGTCTAAACACCTGTCTTTGTAGCAAGTTAAAACTTATCCTCTGAAAATGGTATATACATCTAGGTTGTCCTGATACATAATAAAATGGCTCATCTGTAAGATCCTTGTTGTTTATTATATCATCATGTATTGAGGGAATCTCGAGCTTGACATCTTCCTTCATTGATGTTGAGGTACCTAACATTCATTCCACCATTTCACAATACCTGGGAATTTCGCATGACCTCTTTCTGCATGTTATTTTCTTAAGGTTTTGGTGAATGTTGTTTCTTTCTTCCCCCCTGAAACGTTGCTGTCCTAGTTAACGCTATACTCTTTATATTATAACTGTGAAGTAAAAATGGGAATGGAGCTTTCTTTTCCATCATCTGTCTCTTCTGGTTCTCATGCATTAAGACTTAGCAGATGTGCAGTGGAATGGATGAAAATGCAGTAGGCACGTGTGCCGAACTCATATTTGCCCCTATTGATGCCTCTTTTGCTGATGATGCTCCACTCCTGCCCTCTGGATTCCGCATCATTCCTCTTGATACTGGCAAGGTAAGTTATAACGACAGGCCTATGTCATTTTATTTATTCTTGCGCTTTAGCACCTTCCTGAATATTGACCGTTCTGCTAATATCTTGGTTGAAACACAATGATTCATTAATTGAAACCCCGAGCTGAGTAATTTGTACCTTTTCCATTGATGAATCCTCACGACTCTCATTATCTTTATTCATCTCATTTATTGAACTTGTCTTTTTGTCATTCCTTACTAGTTCATGCTGCATTGCCTACTGTAGACAAAATGCATTATTCTAGCATTCACGTACTCGGCTAATTCACTAAACAACAATTTTTACCCAAAAAGACAATTTGTTAAACAACAGTGATGTCCAGACATTGTTTGGATTTCTATCTTTTAATTTAGCTGCAATTCTACAGGAAGCTTCCAGTCCAAATCGCACTCTAGACCTTGCTTCTGCTCTCGAAACTGGGACGATGGCAGGAAACAAACCACCAAATGAACTTGCTACTGCTGGTGGAACTTCCAGATCTGTGATGACGATAGCATTTCAGTTTGCGTTTGAAAGCCACATGCAGGATAATGTTGCATCCATGGCTAGACAATATGTACGTAGTATCATCTCATCAGTTCAAAGGGTGGCATTAGCGCTCTCCCCGTCCAACCTAGGTCCTCATACTGGTCTTCGATCGTCACTTGGAACTCCTGAAGCACATACCCTTGCTCGTTGGATCGATAGAAGTTACAGGTTAAGATCACCCCATAAAATTTCAAATTATAAAGATATACAGTAGTTAATTTCTGTGAACTTGGAACTCATGTTTGTTTATTAAAAGATGACAAATTTAAACACATGTTATTACTTAATCCTTTAGCACTATCCGCATATCTCTTTTACCTTCATATATTCGCGTGTCCTCTTATCAAAAGTTCCCTATATCATATGAAATTCCAATCACTCTCTTTCATGCAGGAGCTATATGGGAGTGGAGCTTCTCAAATCATGTGGTGAAGGGAGTGAATCCATCCTTAAAGCTCTTTGGCATCACTCTGATGCCATTATGTGCTGCTCCCTCAAGGTAATCCACAAACTTCCGTTATTTTGCGTTGCATGAATCAACAAGTCAAATGACTAGGGATTGTTGTTCATAATCTTTTTCTCGAATGGTGGGACTTCAAAACTTGTGCAGGCATTGCCGGTGTTTACATTTGCAAACCAGGCTGGTCTCGACCTCCTAGAGACGACCTTAGTTGCGCTTCAGGACATATCTCTGGAAAAGATATTTGATGAACACGGACGTAAAAATTTGTGCTCGGAGTTTCCACAGATTATGCATCAGGTCAGTCGAGTCAATATATCATCTGTAAGATACTTAAAACATCAGATAGCAAATTTTGCTTGCTCCTAATCCAATAATACTCTACATCACGCTTATCATTGATTTCATGATGGACTTCCATGAATTGCGATGTTGTAAGCACTGCTATGAAGTTATTATATTTGTATACTTTCTTGCATGAACGAAAAGTTCGATTCATTTCTGGGTACGTCATCTTATGCTTTCTGGATTAAGGTAAGCAAAGTAATATGCCTTTTTTTGCCATTCTTTCTAATCTTGGTAATTAAATTGCGTGACAGGGTTTTGGATCCCTTCAAGGTGGTTTATGTTTATCTAGTATGGATAGACCAGTGTCGTACGAGAGGGCTGTAGCGTGGAAAGTCTTGAATGATGAAGATAATGCTCATTGCATATGCTTTATGTTTGTCAATTGGTCATTTGTTTAGTTTTGTGGTTGATAGATTGTCAGAATGCTTTGGAATGTTTACATTTTGTTCACCTTTTGAGGATGTACTAAAACTCCTAGTTTGATTATGCTTACTGATGTGGGCTTATTCGGTCACTGGTGCATAATGACATTAATCACCCCAAACTGAGGCAAAATGGCTCTAACACTTCATTATAGTTTGAAGTATGCTTATGTACCAAAATCACACTCCAAACTGGGGGACTAGTGATATGGTATAATGTGTCATGTCGAAGAAAAGCCACGATGGCACGAAATTGACCGGTGTGTGTCGAGAAGGCTTAGAGGTAGAGTTACCTTAGCCGTATTTCGGTCACCATTATATCTATATAGCTAATTAGACATTGAGTAATATGTCATTGGAAAGCTACATGAGTCTAGGTCGCAACGCAATAAGCGGAATGCGATTCGGAGGTCCAGAGAGAAAGTTATGCTCAAAATAGTAAAGCTGCGCAGAGCACATCGAATTTGCACAATTCGATGCGGATTGACCACATCGAATTTGTACAATTCGATGCGGTCCTAAAATGACCTTTAAGCCCCTCTAATCATGCCTATATATACCCCCTCACTCCTCACAAGTAAGGGGGACCGACGGAGATGCCACGCATCGAATCCAAGTCAATTCGATGCGTCCAAATTCGATGCGTCCCAATTCGATGCGTCCCAATTCGATGCGTCCCAATTCGATGCGCCCCAATTCGATGCGTCCCAATTCGATGCGCCCCAATTCGATGCGTCCCAATTCGATGCGCCCCAATTCGATGCGCCCCAATTCGATGCGCCTATTCGATGCGCCCCAATTCGATGCCCCTATTCGATGCACCTATTCGATGCGCCTATTCGATGCCCAAATTCGATGCCCCTATTCTATGCCTTATATGCCCAGAAAGCTACGTGAGTCAGGGTTCCGAATCAAGAAGCGGAATGAGGTTTCGATCATCCGTTAGGGAGATATGATTGAAACCGTGAAGTCGCGCAAAGCAGTCTCGAATTCACCTTGTTCGACATGGACGCATCGAATCAAGCCAATTCGATGCGTCCTAAGATCTAAGCCTTACATGCCCGGAGAGCCAAGAGAGTCAGGGTTCCGAATCAAGAAGTGGAATGAGGTTTCGATCATCCTACAAAGAAATATGATCGAAACCGTGCAGTCGCTCCAATGCTGAACCAAATGAACCAAGCAGCCCTATCAAGGGTCGACCATAGAGAGGCATCTAAAAAGAGACAATTGAACTACGTTCGGCTTGATTCCCTTAATGGGATACGTAGGCAGCTTGGCAAGTTCCCAAGTTCAGTCCGATATCATAAGAACCTAACGCCCGCAAGTCAACAATCAAAGAGTAACAAATCTCTCACGCTCGACTGTTCCCTCAACTTGGCCATTTAGGGATTACTTCCTGTAACCTTATATTTATCTATGTGTAATAGGTGTTCCGGACCAAGCTAGTCTATTCACTGTAATAGGATAGCATTATTTTGGTTAAGTCAGGCCCCACTGTATCGATTTCTCGGTGTATTGTAACCTAGACGAAATAAGACCAAAATATTGGCGCCGTCTGTGGGAACACCATTTCGCTTACGCTTAAGCGTCTGTTTAGGTAAAATGGCAAAGAAAGGGAATGAACCAATGAGAAAAGAACCGCGAAGAGTCCCAGTAGCTGTATCGAGATAGAGAAACAACTACGGAGTTGATAATATGGAACTCAGTCCCAAGCAAACACTGAGTGGTGCTAAGAGCAATAAACAAATCCGCAATTCAACCAAGAAAACTAACATTATCAGAGAATGATTATGGATTCTTCAATTCCAATCCTGCACGGACAAACGACGACACCCCGAATAGTGTCATGATTTGTTTTACCCTAAGGTGGTATCGAAGGTCGTATTGCATTGATTATCAGACCAAGCAGGAACCAGCAGGGCCATCATCACATGTATACTACATATAGATGGAACCCAATAACAAGACATCGAAGAATTACCTCGAGAAGAGGATGAAAGACACAGGAAAAACCTCGCAAGAGGAGTTCCAAGGAATATTATTGGCGTGTAGAACAACCACGAGAACATTGACGGGCGAAACACTTTTCGTTCATTGTTTACGGCACTGAGGCTGTTCTACCTGACGGAATGGGAATGCCAACACGCAATATTCACGACTATGATCCCGAACAATCAGTCCGCTTACGTCAGATGGATCTAGACATGATAGGCACAATAAGGGAAGATGCGTACCAACGCACTGCAGCTTTCAAAACAGCAAATGCTAAAAGTTACGATAACAGAGTCCAATTATGAAATTTGAGGTAGGAGATCTAGTACTCAGAAGTGTATCAACAAAACAACACATTGAAAAATTCGAACCAATATGGAGGGGCCCTTCAAGATCATACAAGCGACCTTGGAATGTGCAACATCTTAGGCATTATTATGCAAAGGAGTAGAAACAATTGCGACCAGGAGCTAACAAAATGTATGACCTGCGAAGGGTTGAGTCCCGTGCAAAGATTGGGAAACATAAACCCCTCGGTAAGTAATTGAGCCCAACCTTTTCCAAATTATTAAATGTATCTATCTACGTGAACGGCGCAGGTGGAGTCTTATAGAAATGATGCTAAAATCCCCAAATGAGGAACCAAGGAGTTCAGAGACAAAACAAAAACGAGAAGAACGAAAAATCGCCCTGAAAGATCAAATCGCCCCAAGTGGCTGAAAGAACAAATCGCCCCAAGTGGCTGAAAGATCAAATCGCCCCAAGTGGCTGAAAGAACAAATCGCCCCAAGTGGCTGAAAGAACAAATCGCCCCAAGTAGCTGAAAGAACAAATCGCCCCAAGTGGCTGAAAGAATAAATCGCCCCAAAGTGGCTGAAAGTACAAATAGCCCCAAAGTGGCTAAACTCTTCATGCGCGCCACCGAGTGTCATGACCGCAATATAAATCGCCTCGAAATGACGGAACTCCTCATGCACGCCATGAGCGTCGTGACGGAGATATAACGTGAAGTTAATAATCATAAGTTATCACACAATTATGAGATTGATAACAAACAAAGAGCAACTGAACATGCACTGAGCATGGTCAAAAACCGTTGCAAGTGAAATGCAAAAATTGCTCGCAGAACAAAAAAGCCCTAATATCATCAAAATGATATATCCCAATATCACTACTTAGCAAGTGACTGGGGGGACTCCTAACGAATGATCGCACCCACCGAATGAGCGAAATTGGCACAATTTCCATGAATCTGGTCCTATGCGGTACGTCAAACGTATCCAGAATGGCACCAAGAATGTCCACACAAAGCGACACGGTGCAAACCTATCAGAAATGGTACGAAACAAACTTGTCCAAAGCAACACCAAAAGCATCAGCCCGACAAGATAAACGTAAACCTAAAATTTCAAAAATGAAATAATGGCCCGAAGTGGTCAGATAAATAAGTGGAATATATCGAAAATGAGTGCATATTTAGACTACTATAAAAGGATTATCACCTTAAGAGGTGCATATATCCATTCATTGAATTAGTCGTCAACGTCGAAGAGCAATAACATGTGACAGCACAAAGTTCCATAAACAGAACGCGAGAAATCATTGAGCAAGAATGCAACAAAATATCCGAACAAATGCGACACAATGTCCAGATAGACAAAGATCTCTACCAAGCATAAACTGCAAGATTAATGCAGGAAGCTTGAAAAGCTTAGCACTAGATCGCTTTAGATCCATCACTTATATATCATTTCTATCATAGTCGAAGGTCTCCATTGAGACAATATCTCGCTCGATCGAGGTTCTTAGCAACATAATCTACGTATTATCTAAGTTGTCTATCTCTCAAAGACAACAACGATTAATTCAAAAGATAACTGCAAAACCTTATTGGGCAAATAAACGTCGCGCCTTCGCACGATCCAGCAACGCTAATGCAGCAACTGGGACGCACCAATCAAAAAAAAAAAAAAAAAAAAAAAATATATATATATATATATATATATATATATATATATATATCAAAAAACCTATACCCGAGTGAGGCCATAATCCTCAAAGCGCAAATCATACAAGGTTAAGCAACGATGGCAGCACTGCCTCAAAAATGCGGCAAAAGCAGAATCACGCATTGTGAAGTTATTTGCATAAAAATAACGCCATCCATGATCTAATGGGGACCCACAATGAGAAGGAAATGGGACGGGCACTCTGCCCCAGAGCGGCAAGTGCTAACCATTAAATCCCTAAAAACAAAGCAACGATAGCAATTGAAAGAAAAGGCAACGATTATGAGCCTTCGATTAAACAAACAAATGAATAGTCATAAATGATAACCATGCGACTAATAAAAAGGCGACGCAGTGCCACAAAAATAGGAAATTAGAAATTGTTCATTACAATCAGAACTTGAGCCTTACGGGCCTAGCACACACACCTCCGAGCGCCAATCTCCACTGAGCGCTAATCGCACACATCAGACTGCCTCCCAATCAGGGGCATGATTTTCAGTATTATCAAATAACTAGCATAAAGCGGTAAGTCAAGAATACATCTTATAAGTTTGGCACCCGCTCTCTGATCGACACCGTCTCCCAAACTGGGGGGATTATATGATGTGGGCTTATTCGGTCACTGGTGCATAATGACATTAATCACCCCAAACTGAGGCAAAATGGCTCTAACACTTCATTATAGTTTGAAGTATGCTTATGTACCAAAATCACACTCCAAACTGGGGGACTAGTGATATGGTATAATGTGTCATGTCGAAGAAAAGCCACGATGGCACGAAATTGACCGGTGTGTGTCGAGAAGGCTTAGAGGTAGAGTTACCTTAGCCGTATTTCGGTCACCATTATATCTATATAGCTAATTAGACATTGAGTAATATGTCATTGGAAAGCTACATGAGTCTAGGTCGCAACGCAATAAGCGGAATGCGATTCGGAGGTCCAGAGAGAAAGTTATGCTCAAAATAGTAAAGCTGCGCAGAGCACATCGAATTTGCACAATTCGATGCGGATTGACCACATCGAATTTGTACAATTCGATGCGGTCCTAAAATGACCTTTAAGCCCCTCTAATCATGCCTATATATACCCCCTCACTCCTCACAAGTAAGGGGGACCGACGGAGATGCCACGCATCGAATCCAAGTCAATTCGATGCGTCCAAATTCGATGCGTCCCAATTCGATGCGTCCCAATTCGATGCGTCCCAATTCGATGCGCCCCAATTCGATGCGTCCCAATTCGATGCGCCCCAATTCGATGCGTCCCAATTCGATGCGCCCCAATTCGATGCGCCCCAATTCGATGCGCCTATTCGATGCGCCCCAATTCGATGCCCCTATTCGATGCACCTATTCGATGCGCCTATTCGATGCCCAAATTCGATGCCCCTATTCTATGCCTTATATGCCCAGAAAGCTACGTGAGTCAGGGTTCCGAATCAAGAAGCGGAATGAGGTTTCGATCATCCGTTAGGGAGATATGATTGAAACCGTGAAGTCGCGCAAAGCAGTCTCGAATTCACCTTGTTCGACATGGACGCATCGAATCAAGCCAATTCGATGCGTCCTAAGATCTAAGCCTTACATGCCCGGAGAGCCAAGAGAGTCAGGGTTCCGAATCAAGAAGTGGAATGAGGTTTCGATCATCCTACAAAGAAATATGATCGAAACCGTGCAGTCGCTCCAATGCTGAACCAAATGAACCAAGCAGCCCTATCAAGGGTCGACCATAGAGAGGCATCTAAAAAGAGACAATTGAACTACGTTCGGCTTGATTCCCTTAATGGGATACGTAGGCAGCTTGGCAAGTTCCCAAGTTCAGTCCGATATCATAAGAACCTAACGCCCGCAAGTCAACAATCAAAGAGTAACAAATCTCTCACGCTCGACTGTTCCCTCAACTTGGCCATTTAGGGATTACTTCCTGTAACCTTATATTTATCTATGTGTAATAGGTGTTCCGGACCAAGCTAGTCTATTCACTGTAATAGGATAGCATTATTTTGGTTAAGTCAGGCCCCACTGTATCGATTTCTCGGTGTATTGTAACCTAGACGAAATAAGACCAAAATACTTACTGTTTGCGTCTAGTCCGCTCAAATGATACTACTGTCTGAAGGATGCTAGTGCCTAGTAGTTTTTGGTCGTACCTTGTTTTGTTCAAGCGGGATTTACATAATACAGAACAAATTTCTATTACTTGTGTGACGCTACAAATATGTGGACATGATAAGACACGAATGCCCCTAACTTTTAGGAGTGTCATGCATTATAGATGGGCCTCAAATTGTAACCACCCTTGCCTGAAAATGGATTCAAATTAAACCTGATCAATGAATGTTGAATATTCTTAGTTGTGAACAATGAGAGTATCCCACACCGTTTTGGAAAGTTGCAACCCGTTGTATTTTAATATTCAAATTTTATTACGTTTAAAATCTGAATTTATTAGTGAAAGGGTGCAAATCAATTTTGCGAGACCTAACTAGTTGTGAAGACTTGTAGTACTATTATTAAAAAGGTACAACTATTATGCGGGATACAACTATTTGTGTAGAGTTGCAACTCGTAGTATTATTATTGAAATGTTGCAACTATCTTACGAGCTTAATTATTGGTGAATAAACATGTCTGTTTAATTGTAACTCTCCGTATTCTATAAATGTATTGATACATATTCTGATTTTTTCCATAGCATTTTTTGGCATTTTATAAATATTTCTAAATTTCTTGTTGTATCACGGGAAGCAGATTTTTTTAATATATAATGAAAATATTGCTTTTAGAAAGGTGTTTCCAGTTCACGTTCTCAAGGAAACTTACTTATATTCAGTATACTATTCTTTTTTGTATTTCAATTTTAAGAACAATGAATGCATACTAGTAATACTTCCAAATGAATTTATAAAATGGATTTGATTCCAATACCCCATAAAGTTTAAATTCTCTGAAATCAGTATCCTCTTAATGATGGTTTGCTGAAAAAAATACATTAAAATGAAAAATAGAATTTAAATAAGAAAAGAAAAAGATCTTTTGCTATTGAAGGGTAAACTGTTTTTTTTTTTGATGAATATAGGGTAAACCATTAGATACATAGTGTGTTTATACATAATTCAATAACCTTTTAAGCATAGTATAGTCTCTCGCAAAACAATAAAAAACTAGAGAGAAATTAAGGAAAGAGGATGCTGATTATTTTTGGCACATTGATAAAACTTTTGAATCACTAATTTGTTAAGTTTCTATGAGATTGTAGTAATGTTTAATGCGCATTTGGTTTGCGCAGTACACCCAATATCCACACTAATCCGACTCAAATCTCAAACTTATATTTGGATGATAAAATTGCGGAAGCCCGTAATTTCTAGGCCCCACCACCTTAAACCCAAGCTTTAAAATTGCGGCCCCTACCCCTCCAGTTGTGAATCTTGACACTGAGTGATTGGCACTTCAAATTACTTACTTGCTCACCATTCGAGGCTTCACCCTATTTAAAATATGTGACGTAACTGCGGTCACTATTAAAAATTAGAGACCGCACTTAGGTCACTAATTTTAAATAGGGACCGTAATGCGGTCCCTGTTATCTTATTAGGGACCTAAGTGCGGTCCCTATTAATATTCATCCTTGAAATTTGATTTTTTCTGATTGATGTTGGTGTATTTGTAATATTCCGGAATAGTATTAATTTATTGTTTAATATCTATGCTAACATTAGTGAAGTAAATCATAAAAACGAATAACAACGCCAACTAACTAGTGATGATTAGTTGTAGAACATGAAATATATGTTGAACGTTAATAACTCGATCAATCTCATTCAATCTATTATTTTTCAACTAAACTACTATGAGGTTGGTTTTGCAATCATTTATTACTTCAAATCACATGTTGCAATGAGTTTGGTTGTTAGGAATCACAAACACACCAACATCAATAAAAAAAAATCAAATTTCAAGGATGAATATTAGTAGAGACCGCACTTATGTCATAATAAGACAACAGGGACCGCACTGCGGTCCTTATTTAAAATTAGTGACCTAACTGCGGTCACTATTAATAATTAGGGACCGCACTTAGGTCACTAAAATCCAAAAAATTAAAATTTTGGCAAAAATTTTAGGCGGAATTGAGGGGAAAATTTGAATTTGACGAAAATTTGAAAATTTCACCCTCTCCTCTATATATACTCACCACTCTTACAAATCAAATTTCATTAATTTTCAAAAAACACCCAACACAAAAACAATATCTTCTTTTTCAACACAAAACCACTTATCTTTTCTCCAAAATCACACAACACAAAAACTTTTCTTCTTTTTATCAACACAAATCCAAAACAAAAATCACTCAACACAAAAAACAAATCACCAACTCAATCTTTCTTTTCTATTATTTTGGATCTACACTTTCTTTTCTTACTTTTCTATTAGTTTGGATCTACACATTCTTTTCTTACTTTTCTATTATTTTGGATTTACACATTTTTTCTTATTTTTCTATTATTTTGGATCTACAATTTCTTCTTTCACTTATTTTTTTTATTCATTCATCTTTTTATTTTCATTCATATTTTATTTTCTATTATTAGTCATATTTCATTCATTTTTTACATTCATTAATACTTTCATGTCATTATATTAACTTTTTCTTCATTATTTTATTCTTTTGATCTTGTTATAATCATATTTCTACAAAAAAAAATATTATTCCGAAATAAATTTTTTTTTTAATTTTGCTCGCACACTATTAGGGACCGCAATTAGGTCCCTAATAATATTCATAGAGTTATATGAATATTATTAGGGACCTAACTGCGTTCCATAATAAGTTATTAGGGACCGCAGTTAGGTCCCTAATAATATTCATAGAACTCTATGAATATTATTAGGGACCTAACTCCGGTCCCTAATAATAGTAATAGGGACCGCATTTAGGTCCCTATTGACGGAAAATCAATAGGGACCGGAGTTAGGTCCCTATTGTTTTTGAGTCAATAGAGATCTAGTGGCGGTCCCTATTGTATGAAATACAAATTGGACCCAATTGCAGTCTCTATTGATTCAACAACAATAGCAACTTAATTTAGGTCGCTATTGATTTTAAAGTATAATTGCGGTCCCTGATGGCAAGCGACCGAGGTCAATAGGGACCGCACAATATCGACCTACGTGCGGTCGCTATTGACCTTTAGCGATTGCTGGAGGGGTCAATAGCGACCTACATGCGATCACTATTGTGCTTGTTATCTTGTAGTGTCTCATCTTCTTTCTACTTTTTCAAATTTCTTTAAAGGCCCCTGGTCTAACATTTCACAATTTAAAATTTCAAGTTTGTTTCAAGGAGAAAAACTTATATATGTTTTTTAAATTGAAAGCTGCCAATTCTCTATATATATTACCTCTAATCATGCACTAAAACCTAGAAACTTCTTTTCTTTTTTACTTTTCATAAATGTGATGTCTATAGTACCAATAATTTCATGGGACCATCTAGACAAAAAAGGCACTCTATTATTCACATAGTGGAAGACCTAAATACTCCCACTTTACGTAATTAATCCCACTAATTAACAATATTTGGTTATAATTTCTTCAAATAAAAAAAAAATAACACTACTCCACAAAAATATTCTAGTAGTTTTTGAATTAATTTGGTCCAAATAAAGCAATGTGTCACCGTATAATAGTAAATACATCACATCATTATGACATAAATACTAGCTTTACATCAGATACAAATTACTACACCTCTATATCATTTCTATTTTACTTTTTTTTTTTCAATTACGAGTTACGACGTCCGAACATGAAAATTACGTACAATATCAATATCACCATAAAAACTTGGTAATTATTAATAACATACATGAAACTCATTTATCCATGTCATATTGTCGACTCAAAGCTCTATAGAACTTCATAATAAACTCCTCGGCAGCCTCATCCACGTAGCCGTTCACTTGGTAATTACTCAAAGGGAATGGCGAGTCAGTCACCCTCACCTGCCTTACCATCGGGCTCCGTCGACTGAACACCGGACCAGCCGGTGACGCTGCCGCGCTAGCCATTAACTCAAAAGCCGCATCGATAAAAACATCATCGTCCTCCGCGTTTTCGTATATTGGTTGTCGCGGAGCGTGGGGGCGTTTGCGCTTGCCTACGTGTGATTCATTAAGTGGCGGCACGTGGAACATGAGGTTGTGTAGGGTAGCTAATTTACCGGCAATTTTGGCTCGTTTGAGCATGACATTGAGATCGGCTAGTAACTTGCCCTTGGAGATTCTCGTACGGGCTATGAAGTACATGACACGGATTATTTTCCAAAATTTCTTTGCTATGATGGGTAGATTTTCTCCCATTTTATTTGTAGTGCTTTTGTAAGTGGTGATGGGGTTTTGAGTTGTGTGGGATGGATTGTATAAGTGGATTTGAGGAGAGTTCATGAGAGAATTAATTTTGAGAGGTGGGAAGATTTAAAGTGTTTCTTCAATCGATCGGTTTAGTAGAGGCACATGAGAGTGCCATTTAAAGGCGTGGATTAAGAGGGACACGTACACGGATTTGTACTTTACTTTCAGGGGTTACGTACACCTCGTACAAGCTACAACTTGAGTTTATTTATTATTTTATTTCCAAATTGATAATTAGAAATGGCGATGAGTAAACAAAATTAGTCGAGTTAATTGCAAACTGCCCATATTTTATGTATTAACTTTATTTGCAAAAATACCCCACGTGAAATTTGAAAATTATAAGCATAAATAAAAAGAACCCTGTGATTATATTCTAAACTGATTGTAATCTTTAACATAAATATTTTGAAAAAAATTTATATTTGTTCAATTTTGAGATTCGTTTTTGATTATTGATGAGAAACATATATATAATTTTTAGTTAGTGCTGAACTTCTCTTTTACGAATCTCGAAACTATTTTTTCTTCAGAGCTTTTAATTTGATGAATAGTATTTATGATTCATTTTAAAAACGTTAATATTTTATCAATTAAATAGTTACGACTTACGATAATATTCTTTTGTTATTGATTTTAGTACGTGCAAATAAAATATTTCTAATATGGGGATTTTTGTCATTTTTAATTTGTAACATTACGGAGTTCTTTCACTAATTAAAACCAAGCGGCCTGTTTGCCAATTACATATGACAAATGGGCTTAGCTTTTGCAAGTGAAACCATAAGTGCAAAAGCCACAAGTGTTTTCTCTTTGGGGTGAAAAAACCTAGTTGGAGTACTAATGATGACAAAATTCATGTGGATATGATGCGGTTTAGTGAGCAATTATGGTTCTTAAATTATTAATTTTAACATGATAACAGGTAATCTGCAAAAAGGCATTATATATATGTTCTAATTTCTTTATTTTATTTAACATTTCTCATTGTGCATAAGAAGTATGGGAATCAACCTCTTTTTGGCGGCTCGACCACTAAATTCATTAGCTTTTTGGACCCTTTTCTTTTGACTTTGAACAGCATGAAACCTAATTTCTTCTCGTGTAGGAGGTTCAATGAATTAATTCATTTCTTGCGGCTTCTAAATTTCAGTTTGAATGTTAGGACGATTATGTTTGTTTCGATTATGTTTGTTTCGTTAGCATTGGATATTACAAGAGTTCTAATATGACCCGCAAACGAAATACATTGTTGCTTCACAGCATTCTGTTAAATATAAAAGGTTATAACTTATAAATTATATAATTTCGATATCCGCTAATGAATTATATTTTGGAAATGTAGGGCATAATTATATTTAATTAGTTAGGTTTCTTTACATCAATTAAAAATATGGAGAGATGTACTATATTTTTTTTTATTGCGGCAACTTAGTTGAGAAGAGTCCATACATATATACGTAAAACCAATAGCTCAACTAGTTTTGCAAATTAAATATGAATTTAAGTGGTGTTGTCTCTATGTTGGTCTTTTCTTTTTAGGTGGGCAGTTGAGTGGTGTCGAAAGACTAAAGAAAACTAGCCAAGAAAATTGAAAAAAAAAGAAGAAAAGTATTGTCGAAATAATTGTGTCGCATTTAACCCTGGTTCCTTTTCATTTTCAACCCTAGTCCCTTTAAACTAACGAGCGTTTCTTTATTGGCTGTCACTCAATATGACGGTTTACTTAGCAACAAAGGTTGCCCAAGGACACGTGCCCCTTTTTTTCGGGTTTCCCTATGGACCATAAACCATAATCACAAGATATTTATAATAATCTATAATTGGTATAATGCAAATAAACAAACTAATTGGTTGAAAGAAAGTGCTTACTTTTTGGCTTGTTCTGAGGAAAAAAAACGACGACAAAATTGTGTGTGCATGTTAAGATTGAGAGCATTGTTTTCAAATTTATCGTGTTTTGCTCTTATATGTTTTCCGAATTAATTACGCATGCTTAATAATTTCGCCAACATATAATATATCATGTTTCCTCACTTTTAATATACGGCAAGATCATGAATCACGGGGATGCATTATATTTTATTATTTTATACGCTATTATTGTCAAACAAATGCTCGTCTTTTATATGCGAAACCATAAGTGTAAGGGTACTTTTTCGTACAGGGACAATAGTAAATCACTCGCTTTAATGAACAATCCCTTAGTATATGGTATTTCTGGTACAATACATGGATAAATATGGTACTATCCGTGATTCCGTGCATTCAATTAGTCTTCTGATTAAAATTCTTGCTGAATTTTGTTCATCATTGTGGATATTCCTAAAACTTAGTCCTGTCACAATAGGAGATAAAAAATATCTCGTTGAACTCGACATTAGATTATATCGATCAATTTAAGGTCCATTTTATTTTCTAAGAATAAACTGGAAAACATCTATAATTTAGGAAAACGGATCTTAATCTGAATATTTATTGCCCCAACATTTAACAATGACAATAATTTAGAACACGAAAACTGATTTTTTACTGAGTGCACTTTCAGACATGGCAAATATTTATTTTCCACAGCATTGCATATGTTTGGTTTCAATGGCATAAGGACCACATGCAGTTTTAAATTCCAGCTCAAAATTTTCCAAAACTTACCGATTATTTCATGAGCTAGAGTGCACATAACAAATTTCAGGGTGATATGGACAATTCCCGATCTGGGCCAACCCATTCAGCGATACGGGCCCAACCCAGCAGACTATCGGCCCCGGACGCCTATGTCGGGGATGAGACCCGATATACGGCACTATATCGAATATTATATTCGATATGGTACAAGGTAGAAATGTATAAATACCCCCACCCCGCATGCCGAGACATATTGATAATTAATTTCCTTGTTAACACTCCGACATCGAATATCCATATTCAATGTCACCTTCGATACCATCCTCAATATTACCTTTGACATTACCTTCGACATCACGATTCGACATTATCTTCGACATCACGATTTGACATTATCTTCGACATCAGCATCTATATCACCTTAGACATCAGCCCCGAGATAGATATTCGATATCCATGAGATACTTGACTTATCATTATACTCGTACAAGTAACATATCACAAATGAACTACATTTAGCTTGATTCTCTCAAGGGGATACGTAGGCAGCTTGGGATAACCCGAGTCCAGTCCGAAATCATCAAAAATCCACCATCCCATCACTATGTCGCTTGTAGTACATGTGTTCAAAGGATAAAGATGGTTCCAGCGTAGCCTAGAGTCAACATGATGTGGAGTGTTTCGTCAGCCTGCCAAGTCAGCGGACGATAATGCACCAAATCATTGGCGCCGTCTGTGGAAACACACTGGAATGTACTTGGAAACAAGCACGCAACCTTAAAATTCAATTGAGTTCACCAAGAACAATGGCGGATTGGAGAGCCATCGGACCTATGCCTTACATGAAGCTCATTCTTACGATTCTGGGTTGACCCACATTCATCAAAACCATGGAGCATATCGAGCACCCAATACCCCCGCTCTGCCAATCAAGATAAGTCATATTAATTACATGGAATAATTACTGATACCTCCCGTGAGGTTTGATGTAATTACAAACACCTCTCCTAAAGTTTGGGTAATTACAATCACCTCCCCTCCAACTAAAAAGTAGAAATGAACTACCAACTTTGCTCTTGGTCAACTTATGAGTTAAAAGATTAAGATTTAATGTTAAATAAAAGACCATTTAATTAACTTGCACAAGTTTTATTTAAAAACTATCGATAAATTTAAAATAATAGTAAATTAATTTTATTTATTTATTTAATATATATTATTGCTATTCATTAATTTTGTAAATCATTTAACTAATTCCCATTTTAAATAAATATATGATCCTATGGAAAGAAAATAAATTTAAATATTCTAGCTTGTGAATGCATGTTTACATTGTTTCTTGTACCCCATATATTATTAATTAAATAACTAATTTCTAAAATATAAACACATAATTATTTTTCAACCATTATGTAACGTATATTTTATTCTTGCACCAATAGTAATTTTAAACCAATAAATATTTAAAATATAATGTAACATATCATAAAGGTTTTGCTAATGGCATTGATTTAATTAAGAAATAAGTAATAATAATAATTATATAGTTGGGTAAATTATTTTAGAGTTGATTTTTATACTTCTAAAAATTTATCAATTACTTTTAAAATGAAAATATGCTAAATATGTCGTACAAGAAACAATGTAAATATACATTCACAAGCTAGAATATTTAAAGTTATTTTTCCACTAGGATCATACATTTATTTAAATTGGGGATTTGTTGAATGATTTTTAAAATAATGAATAGTAATAACATATAAACCTCAAGGAAGGTATCTGTAATTTTCCCTAATTACATTATATTATTCACCTGCATATTCGGCAGTTAGTTACGTTACACCGATTCACCTACATATCGAGCCTATTTTCGATATCAAAATCTATTTTTCCTGATGTCGAGCCTATTTTCGACATCGAAATCTCTTTTTGATGTCGAGCCTATTTTCAATATTCAAATCTATTTTTGATGTTGAGCCTATCGTCGATATCGGAATTTCTTTTTGACGTCGAGCCTCTTTTCGATGTCGAACCTATCTTCGATATCGAAATCTCATTTCGATGTCGAGCCTATTTTTCGATATCGAGCCTATTTTCGATGTCGAGCCTACCTTCGATATAAAAATTTACCTTCGATATACACCATTCCCGCTATGGAGGCTGTCTTCGACATATCTTAACCCCAATATCATAACTTACCCGATGTACGTATACACTCGATATCTCCTATCTTCGATATAATCCCAAATTCGATATCGCCCATATTCGATATAATCCTAAATTTGATATAATTCCAGATTCAAAATAATCATAAATTCGATATAATTCCAGATGCGATATAATGCCAGATTCGATATTATCTCAGATTCGATATCCGTCAGATTCGATATAATCACAAATTCGATATTATCCCGTATTAGGCTCAATGTCTTTCAAACTCGACGGAGTGAGGACACGGGAATTACTTGGCCTTATCAATTCATGCTTTTAATTATTTTGGAACAATTTATATTTACCTAAATTGCCTTTCCTCCATATTAGGCAAACTAGGATTTACTCGATTTTCGGGTGCTATCTATTATTAATCTTTATCTGGCAAATGCTATATACCTCTCTCTTTCTCTCTCTCTCATATTAATAGATTGATTGTAGGAGCGAGCATATCCTACGGGATAAGACAGAAATATACCTTAAAGGGTAAGAGTATCTCCTATCCTAAGGGTAGGTAGATCAGATGTTATCTGTTTCTTCGCTGTTAGGTATCTCAAAGTTTTATATTGATATATCCTTGTATATATTGTTATACGTTTAAATGACAGGAACTTAGACATCCCCCGTCAACAAAACAAGGAGAAGAAGAGTTATCCTATCCATGGAGATAAGGAGGACAAAAAAAAGAGAGGATCCCCTATCCATCGAGATAAGGAGGATAAAAAGAAAAATGCTGGTACAACAACAAAGAGGTTTCGCCCTCATGACATATCGCTTGAAAAGACGCCTGTCCATATGCCTCAACGGCAAAGATGCTGGTAAAACAATAGAGAGGTATCTCCCTCAGGACATATCGCTTGAAAATGCGACTGTCCATATGCCTCCACGACAAAGATGCTCGTAAAACAACAGAGAGGTATCGCCCTCAGCACATATCGCTTGAAAAGGCGACTGTCCATAAGCCTTCACGGCAATGATGCTGGTAAAACAGCACAGAGGCCTCACTTTCATGACATATCGCTTACAACTACGAATATCCATATACCATCGTGGTGGATACGGTGATACAACAACAGAGGTTACGTTATCTCGACTACTTATAGTTATCTCATATCATATGGAAAAAAGCTAGAAAATACCTTAACAGGTAATTTGTTTATTTACTATCCTATAGGATATGGTAGAAAATATTTAACTAGACTCTGGAACGCTCTTTTATTCACGAACTCAAATGAGGAAACAGACAATGTCGACAACACAAACGAGAAATGCTAGAAATGGCAATGTCACTTCTACCAAAATGGTAAAATGCCAGAAATGGCAGAGTAACAACTACATATACGTTAATATGATCGAAATAACAAGATTTACATGTACCTTTACGGAAACATGCTACAAATGTCAAGAGTCACGTCTACCTACATGGTAACATGCCATAAATGGCAGAGCAACATCTACCTACACAGTCTCATGCCTATATCGATAGAGATATACGTACCTACGCGGTATCCTGCCTAAAACGGCAACAAAACATGTACCTACGTGGTACCCTACCTTAAATGACAATGAATCATGCACCCACGAGATACCCTAACTGAAATGACAATAAATCAAATACATGATTCCTTACACAATATTCCTATAAATATTACAAATAAGTAAGTTATTTTGAGACACCACGCGAATCGCAAGCATTCGCGCACAAATATGAGATGACACGCTTGTATTAATCTAGACAAAATTGAACAAAGATGAACAAGTTACAACATCAAGTACCCACGCGGTAACCCGGCTCTTAAGGCACAACGACAAGTACCTTTGTGGTATCCCCGCCTCATACAGTGCAAAAACAAGTACCTATGTGGTACCCCGCCTCTTAAGGCGCATTAAATCACCTAAATGAGACCCCGACTCTCAAGGGCACATAATTGTCGCCAAATGCCTCCTCTAAATCTGGCCCGAAGACGCAAAGGTCAAGCAATTAGCTAGATGCCTACTCTGCATAATTATAATAAACGGAAGATAACACCTATATAATGAAAAATACTGCTAGACGCTCAAAAGCAACGCGATAATACGATTAAATGAATAACTCATTCATACCATAACTTTATGGCAGTAGCGTTACATCCGTCACCGTACTGCGACTAATATTACAACGTGAAATACGTTCATTATCGCGTGTGAGATGCGAGTCAAGAAAAAGACAAAATTCTAAAATATGTGGCAAAATAATTATATCATGTATATCCACTATGAGGGTTAACATCTTACCCATACTGGTTAATCAATTCAAAAGCAATCCACTCTAGGTGGTACGATATGACTTTAAGCTTTAAGGTATTGTCGATTTCTAAATGACGCCGACACCAACGGCAAATTCTCATCGTTAATGAGATCTTCAATAATGCCACTGCGACAATAAGATATATCATGTAATGTTCAAAATGAACAACCACTATTCAAATAAAATCGCTCCAAAGCACAAGAAGTGTTAGCCAAAAGTTCATTCCAAGCAGCATAATATGCTATACATCAGCGTAAACTATACAACTCTTTCAAATGGTAACCAGCCTACACCCTTAGTAGCGCAAGCAAGCGATTTAATACGCACTAGGCGTAGACCTAAGAATGCCAAGAAATTTCTCCGCGTCCATCATCGCATTCATCATTTTCACAATTACTATAGCCGAAAGCCTTCCTTACGGTGACTTCTCGCTCATTACATATCTTATCCTCTTTGAAGATTGATAAAGCGCATGTTTAAGTTACATTGGAGAGAATGTTGACATCTCTCATTGGACCTATAAATGATATGGACATAACTGTCATTTACAAACATTTGCCTGGGGAGCCTCCAGTCCGCCATGATGGGCTTTAACTTTTCCAAATGATGTTTCATATGATTTTTACTCTTGTTGCAACCTTGCTTGACTTCAAGCATTTCACTATCAATCGATTCGCCTGCAGGAAAAGGCAGAAAATACCTCAAATGATAAATGATATTTCCTATCCCACGGGACATGATAGGGAATACCCTAACATCCACTCCTACTCTCCGTTTGGACACTACGGAGCACACTTCACGCCAATCAACACGAGACTCTTTTTATTGAGAATCTCGACTACGCCATCAGGCTCAACGTTATCATACGTACACTCTCTGCTGGTGATAGCTCAAAACCACCCGTGAGATGTAACAATACTTGAAGCTACATTCTACAATAGCTTCAGCTAGAAACTGCCCAATTATGGTATAGTGAAACATACCTTGCGAGGTATCCAAGTTATTTACCTCTCATGATACAATGAAATATTCTCTGCATGGTATTTATGTCGTAGGACATACTAAGCACGTTATCATAGTTCATACCTCACATGGTATAACAAGAATCGTTTGCGATACGATGTCAACTACATCTACTTATAAAGGTAATAAAAGAGCACTCAGATAATATATCCAATAAAGTACTCGAATAACTCAAGAAGTACCTACAAAGTTTGAGTTGGTTAAGTACCCACCTCACCAACGCAAGACCCATCCACACTAACACTATGGCCGGGCTAGAGAATTCACATATTTTCGCATATCCCAAATTTTTATGAGGGTAAAATCATAATAAGCAATAAAGCTACTTAGGCATATTTGTCCCTATATTAGTATGCATCCCCTTGCCCATCAACCCATCACGCAAAGTGGTTGAGCACCCACCTCGGTGCGCGTGCTATTTGATGTAGCCCTCTTGCGATCACACGTCGCATTAGCCTCCATATCGTTATTTGCATTGAATATAGGCATGTTATTCAAAATGCACATATTAAAGGGTTTGTCGAGTAGCAATGCACCTTAGAGCATCATGTCACGAAAATCTCATCAAGCGACAACCACCGCTACTGAATACCAGAGGAGCGAAAAAGGTTGAATATCTACTATCCTATGGGATACTGACTCTCCTATCCTATAAGATACGGAGATGAATATTGGCAAAGATTGGACGTCGCTTCCCAATGCGCACATATACACGTCTGGAATGTGATCGAAACAAACACCACGTCCCAAAAGTAATATGAACACCATGCATTGTGAAATGTGCTAAACACATGCAAAACCACAGTTACTTACGATGACAACATCCGAACATGGTTCAAATCATAACGGTCAACAACAATAAGCATATAGAAGTAAAATTATCCAATGATTATTACAAATCCATTGAAACGGCGATGCAACGCTAACACTGATTCGGATAATCAGATGCGCCTTTCATGCCAATCAGAACAAGACTTTTCTTCTTCTTAAGTTTGGAAACACATCTGATTTTCTCATCAGGAGGTCTACAGTCCTCAAGGGGCTTGCCACCAAGGCCACACATAGAATCCAATTGTTGGGTAATAAACCCATCCTTGAACCCAACTTTCATGAAATTTTGTCGTATGAAAGCATTCTTGGTATCCTCCTTCTCAAGAAAGACGCGATTATATATATATATATATATATATATATAGGCATCAGCGCGTGGGCTACTCCACTATATCGAGGACCAAGATTCGACATCCCAGCCAAATTCGATATAAAAATTCATTATATTCGCTCACAATCCAAATGCGGACCTTAGTGCTACGATGATTATATTGCGGGTCCACCATGGTTTTTAAATTAAATTCATGTATTCGAGATCTATATTTGAAATGGGGGGACAAGAGGTACTGGTAAGTCAAAATTTAATCTAGTTAGTTTACGAGTTATTATTTTCAATAATAACTCCCAAACTGTGGGACTACATGGTATGGACAATTCTTATTCTGGGCTAGCCCATTCAGGGATACGGGCCCAGCCCAGCAGACTGCCGGCCACGTACGCCTATGTCCGGGATGAGACCCGATATACGCCACTATATCGAATATCATATTCGATATGGTATAGGGAGGAAATCTATAAATACCCCCACCCCGCATGATGTGACAGATTGATAATTAATTCCCTTGTTAACACTCCGACATCGAATATCCATATTCGATGTCACCTTTGATACCATCCTCGATATTACCTTCGACATCACGTTCGATATTACCTTCGACATCACGATTCAACATTATCTTCAACATCACGATTCGACATTATCTTCGATATCAGCATCTATATCACCTTAGACATCATCCCTGACAAAGATATTTGATATACATGAGATACTTGACATATCATTATACTTGATTGTACAAGTAACCTATCACAAATGAACTACGTTCGGCTTGGGGGATACATATGCAGCTTGGGATAACCCAAGTCGAGTAAATCATCAAAGATCCACCCGTCCCCTCACTACGTCGCTTGGAGTACATGTGTGCAAAGGACAAAGCTGGTTCCAACGTAGCCTAGAACCAGCATGATGTGGAGTGTTCCGTCAACCTGCCAAGCCAGTGGACAATAATGTACAAAATCACACGGTACCATAATTTATCATGAAACCTTTCATATTCTCTCAACATGGTTGCGTTTTTCAAATAAAAGAAAGACTAAAGCAGTGAAACCCATATATATTTAGACACTTTGCGAGTGTAACTAGCTAGGGGTAACGCTTTACCAGAAATGCAACTTTAACAGGCTTTTGATACTTTACTTTTATTTTTATGGTATGTTCGAACAACTGGTAATAACTTGGTAAAAATTACAACAAGCAGCTATTAAAGCATGGAAAAGTTACTGTAGGTTGAAACTTTGAGACGATACTATTTTTCCATACGTATTACACAAAGACTTAATCTGAGAGCTAGTACCTAGTAGCCACAATACACTATACGTATTAATTCGATGCAATCTAAACTCCAAAAAATGTATTTTCACTTGTGAATAGATCAATTTATTATATATTCAGATTGCACTACAATTTTATTATCTAGGTTAAAATTTTAAAGAAGTTATTCAATTAGATTGCCAATTAATAAAGAATCATATGCTCAGTGTTGTTCATCATGATGTAAATTAATATATTGTACTATATAAAGAAGATGCTAGTAAAGAAATACGAAGTTTAGGTTAATAAAGATTTCATATATACAACTGCAAGTATCTTTACATGATTAAGTGCTTACTAACTTTTAACTAAATAAATGCAAATTGCAACATTACTAAGATTAATGGCAATATTTCATTAATCCACAATCCCCAATAATATGGTTTAAATTAATAAGCCATGCCATTTTGCCGCTCCAAATCATTGTAAAACTTCATGATAAACTCTTCGGCAGCCTCATCCACGTGATTATTAATGTCCACATCACCATCCCTCAACGGAAATGGAGAATCAGTTATCCTCAACTGCCTCACCAATGGTGTGGACCCGAATCCCGGAAGAGCCGGTGATGTCGCCACGCTGTTGATCATCTCCATCAGAACGTCGTCGTACGGCTGCTTTTTGGACTTTTTTGTGATTTTTGTGGTAAGCTTGACTGTTGCTGCAGTTGAATTCGTATTCATTTAGCGGGACGGGGTGCGATAATTGTTCGTTGTCCGTGACGTGGTGGTTTCCAATTTGCTAGCGAATTTGGCCTTGTTCATCATGATATTGAGATCGGCTAATAGTTTGCCCTTTGATATTCCCTTTCTCAGCATATAATACATCACTCGCACTAGTTTCAAAAACTTCTTTGTAATTTTTGGAACGTTTTCTCCTCCCATTTTTTGTGTATGAATTGGATGATGATAAACTAATGATTTCTGTTTGTTTTGAGAGAGTAGAGAAAAGTGTTGAGGGAGAAGATTAATCAGTTGCTTGTTTGGTATGAGTGAGTGAAGGAAGTTGGAGTGGTATTTAAAGGCCTTAAGGAGCGAAAGAGGACAAGTGAATTGTACTTTGAGTTGGGGACTAAATAGTGCCAACCCTATCTGTCGCTTGAGTTAAGTAATGTTAAGTAGCTCCATTATTGATATGGTTAGATTAGGAATGTTAATTAGCTCCATTATTGATATGGTTAGATTAGGAGATCGATTTCCTTAATTCTTTCCTTTAATTTGGAACACATATATAGTACCAGCCCCCACATTTGACTACCGTTTCTCACACGACATCTCAAATTTCACGCCCAAAATATTGTTATGAAGCTCTAGTTGTTGTGTGGACTTAACACCTGCTGCTTTCTCCTCCTATAAACGGCTCGGAGAATATGAAGTCTACGCATCAGAAAAATACACAAAACAAAAAAAGAGAGAAAATAGAGAGAAAAAGCCATAGAGCTGAACGTGAGATTTAAGGGTTGGTTTTTTGTAACACTCGAGTGTGAGAGTTGCTCCTCCTATTGTAATTTGTTCGTATTGTTGAATGAATTTTTTTTTCATTCCCAACAAAGTGGTATCAAGAGCCACGGGTTTCGTTTTGCCGTTCTCTGTAAAATCTCGTCAGAAATTTTTCATCCCGAAACTGAGATTTTTTATCACGGTTGTGAAGCTATCTGTCCGACGATTCCGAATACATAGTTTCGAGCTATTTTGACCGCCAGAAAGTGACGATCGAAGCCGACTCAATTAGACGCCAAAATTTTTTCGTTCCGGAATTGCATTTTGTTACTACTGTTGTGAAGCTCGTGTTGCAAGGATTCCAAATATATATTTTTTCAGGATTTTTCGATCGTCGAAAACCTCTGTTCCATGCTGACCGAGTTAACGGCGAGTTAACTCGCCCCATTTGAGAAGCAGGCGAAGAAGACAGGATCCGACCCGGATCCAATTGTTTTTTATTTGACCTGGTCAAGAACTCCCAGACCGGTCAACTCTGGTCATTCCGAATTTAATCCGGTCCAACCCTTTCCAACTTGTTTCGCCCTTGTTCAACTCATTTTTGATCCGTTTTCAACAAGGTCAGAACGGTTTCCAAGGTTTTCGACCATCCCAGATCCGACTGTGTGCTCCAAATCCAGCCTCTAAATTTGGGTACAAGCAAGCTTGTTGAATTTTAACATGGAAAATTCAACGTCAGACACGATTAGCGCCTACTAATTACAACACGTGGAAGCCTCGCATGAAGGATTTGCTAAATTTGAAGGATTTAGCCGGGCCAATCGAATAAAGGTGCCAAAGCCGAGAAGACGAGTGATGACGATTGGAAAAAGTTGAACAAGAAGACTGTTACTCAGATTTGTCAGTGGATTGACAATAGTGTGTTCCATCATGTTGCACAAGAAACGAGTGTCCACACGTTGTGCGATAAGCTTGCTAACATGTATCAGGCAAAGACGGCACGTAACAAGACCTTATTGATGAGACGTTTAGTAAATCACAAGCTTCGTAATGGTACGTCTATACCAAAAACACGAGTCAAGTCCATAACCTTGTGAACCAGCTTGTTGTCGCCGATTGGAACCTCAAAGATGAGGAACAAGGGATACTACTTCTAAGTTCCCTGTCGAACAATTGGGAGACTCTTGTTGTCACCCTCAGTATTTTTGCCCCGAATGGTAAAGTATCTATGCAAATGGTGACAGATGCTTTACTTAATGAAGAAGCCAGAAGAAAAAAAGTTAGTACCGACCAATCTTATGCTCTTGTGTTGGAAAGTAAAGGCAGAGGTGGAGGTAGAGAAAGAGTTCGTGGCAGAGGCAGAGGTCGAGGTCAAAATCATGGACGATCTCAAGATCGAGGTAGATTCTAGGAGATAGGTAAATCCGTTGACAACTCTAGTCGATTCAATGGAAACTGTAATTATTGTGGAATTTACGGTCATATGAAAAGGGACTGTCGAGAGCTTTTGAGGGATCAACCCCAAATCGGCCAGAGCTCCAACAAGGATGAAGGTGAAACCATTGTCACAGTATCATCGGAAATTTCTCTTATTTCTTATGAAGACGAGACATGCCTACATGTAGGCAATAAAGAAATTGAGTGGGTGATTGACTCTGCAGCTTCATTTCACGCCACTCAGAGGACTTTGGTACCGTAAAGATGGGTAACACCAGTTACTCCAATTTATTTGGTGTTGGTGACGTGCACGTGAAAACCAACATAAGATGTTCTCTTATCCTCAAGGATGTGCGCTAAGTTCTGGATCTCAGGATGAATCTGATCTCAGGACTGGCCCTTGACCGGCAGGGTTGTGAAAGTAATTTTAAAAATGGCACTTGGAAGCTGTCGAAAGCTGTAATAGTTATTGCGAGGGGTTATATATGTGGCACGTTGTTCAAAACTCATACAAAATTGTGCAAGTTAAGCCTGAACGCCGTTGTACAAAAGACTTGGGTATATGAGTGAGAAGCGCTTGTCCACACTAGCCAAAATTGATGATATCGATCTCGCGAAGGATGTTGCACTAGATCCTTGCGAGCACTGTTTGTTCGGGAAACAACATAATGTTTTTTTCAGCTCCACCAGGAAGCAATGCTTGGAGTTACTGAATCTCGTTCACTCTGATATGTGTGGACCGTTAGAAGAAGAATCTCTCGGTGGAAGCAAATATTTTGTGACCATTATTGACGATGCTTCACGAAAATTATGGGCCTACTATTTAAGATCAAAAGATCAAGTTTTTGATTGCTTAAAAGCATTTCATGCGTTGGTGGAAAGACAGGCATGAAAGAAGTTGTAGTGCCTTTGCTCAAATAATGGAGCGAATACACTTCTCGAGAATTTGCACTGAACATGGCATCAGGCACGAGAAGACGGTGCCGAGGACCCCACAACATAATGGTGTTACTGAGCAAATGAATCGCACCATTGTTGAGAAATTGCATTGCATGCTCAGTATGGCTAAGCTGCCTAAAACTTACTAAGAAAGCAGTCTTCACATCTTGTTATCTGATAAATAGGACACCGTCAGTTCCTTTAAACTTTAAAGTTTTGGAGAAAATATGGACAGGGAAGGATATTTCATATTCTCACCTAAAGGTGTTCGGGTGAAAGGATTTTGCACATGTGTCGAGGGAGCTCAGGCAGAAACTTGATCTCAAGTCAACTCCATGCATCTTTATTGGCTATGGTGATCAAGAATTCGGTTACATATTGTGGGATCCACAGTCCAAGAAAGTTATCCGTAGTAGAGATGTGATTTTCTACGAAAATCAATTCTATGACTTTACTCCAGCTGCTCCACTTCAACAACGTACTAATGCCCTGGAAGAAGTTACTTCACCACCAGAACCTCATATTGAAAATGAGGATGCCCAAGATAATGCAGATGATGCTGACGAGGATGAAGGTGCCGAGAAGGGGGAGCTCTCACCTCCTTTACAACAAGATGGTGAAGAAAATATTCCAATCGAACCTCGACGATCTGGACGTGTGCCAATACCATCTACAAGGTATCCTACATCAGAATATACCATTCTTACGAGCGAGGGGGTGCCTGAAAGTTTCAAAAAAATTCAATCTCAAAGTGACAAAGAAAGCTGGAGGCAAGCCATGGAAGAAGAAATGAATTCTTTGCAGAAGAATCAACCTTATGAGTTTGTGAAACTTTTGAAAGGAAAGAGAGCACTGAAGAATAAATGGGTGTTCAAACTCAAGAAAGATGGTCGTCAAAATATTGTGAAATATAAGGTCAGGCTTGTAGTCAAAGGATTCCAACAGAAGAAAGGCATTGACTTTGACGAGATATTCTCACTAGTGGTGAAGATGACATCAATCAGTGTCATACTTGGGTTAGTTGCCAGTTTGGATATGGAGCTTGAACAGATGGACATGAAAACTGCATTCCTTCATGGTGATCTAGAAGAAGAGACATAATGGAGCAGCCAGAAGGTTTTCAAGTGCGCGACAAGGAGCATCTTGTCTGTAAATTGAAGACAAGTTTGTATGGTCTAAAAAAGTGGTACAAGAAGTTCGACTCTTTCATGGTGAGTCACCAGTATAACAGGACTGCGACAGACCAGTGTGTTTATTTGAAGAAGTTCGCTGATGGTAAATTTATCATCCTTTTAATCTATGTCGATGAAACATTGATAATTGGCCAGGATGCAACGCTAATCAACAACTTGAAGAAAGATTTGTCCAAGTTCTTTGATATAAAATACTTGGGTGCAACATAACAAATTCTTGGCATAAAGATCACGCGAGATAGGAAAATGAGAAAGTTATACTTATTTCAAGAAGATTACGTTGAACGGGTTCTGAAAAGTTTCAACATGGGTAAAACAAAGCATGTTTCAACTCCACTCACAAATCACTTCAAGTTAAGCAAGACACGGTGTCCTTCTACGATGAAGGAGAACGAAGAAATGGAGGTGATACTATATTCTTCGGTAGTGGAAAGTCTGATGTACGCGATGGTGTGTACTAGGCCAGGTATTGCTCATGCAGTTGGTATTGTTAGCAGATATCTGTCAAATCCAGGGAAAGAGCACTGAGAGGCGGTCAAGTGGATTCTTTGGTACCTGAGAGGTACATCTAACCTATGTTTGTGTTATGGGGGAGCAAAGTCAGTTCTGAATGGTTACACAGATGCCGACATGGTATGAGATCTTGATAGTAGAAAATCTACATCAAGTTACATATTCACTTACGCAGGGGGAGCTATTTCGCGGCAGTTCATGCTGCAAAAGTGCATTGCTTTATCCACCACTAAAGCCGAGTACATTGCTGTAGCAGAAGCAGGGAAAGAGTTATTATGGATAAAGCGCTTTCTTCAAGAACTGGGCTTTACACAAAATGAGTACATTATTCATTGAGCAAGAATGCAATGTATCATTTCCGTACAAAACATATCGACATTCGGTATCACTAGATACGCGAAGTGATGGATCATTAACTGTTGAAGCTAGTTAAGATTCACACAAGCAAGAATCCTGCACATATGCTAACGAAGGCAGTGACATGAGAGACACTTGGTCTGTGTACGAACGTAGTTGGGCTGGAATGGGAGATTTGTAGTACTAGCCTCTCACATTTGACTAACGTTCCTCACACGGCATCTCCAATCTCACGTACAAAATATTGCTATCAAACTCCAGCTGTTAATTTGGACTTAACACCTGGTGCTTTCTCCTCCAATAAACGACTTGGAGAATATGAAGTCTATGCATCAGAAAAATACACAAAACAGAAAACACAAAAAGAGAGAGAAAATAGAGAGAAAAACGTGTAAAGCTGAATGTTAGATTTGAGGGTTGGTTTTTTGTAATAATCGAGTGTGAGTTGCTGCTCCAATTGTCACTACAACAAAACTATCAAAATGCAAGGGAATTGGTTGCAAGGAAATGAGTTTTCCCATGCAATAAGCTATGCATCGAAAAATTCCTTTGCATAGACGGAAGTGGGCCCCAAAACAAGCTTGTGCAGCGAAAAATTTCCTTGCAGAGAATAAAATACAACGAAAATTTTTGCTGCAATTTTCGCTGCTAAAAGTTTATGCAAGAGAATTTTCCCTTGCAGTCAGACCCATTGCAAGGGAAAATTCTTTTGAAACAATATATGTAATATATATATATATATATATATATATATATATATTGTTTCAAAAAGTAAAGCTGCACGCCTACAACACTCTCTCTCTATTTTTTTTTAACTTCACTCTCTCTCCGCTGTCCACACAATGTGTTATGCAAGGGAATTTTCCTTTGCAGCGAGACATGACCCACTACAAGGGAAAATTACCTTGCATAATTTTTTTTTTTAAAAAGTCGTGGGGCTTCTTTCTCTCTCCTCGGTCCACACACAATTCACACACACTTCACACACTAAGAACGCGGTCCATGCCGTTTTACCACCAGTTTCAGACCAAAATCAACCGTGGTTCACCCCTAAATTCACGGGTAAGTGATCTACACCTCATTAGCTACCTTTTGATGTAATTTATTTTAAATTTCGTCCATAATTTTGCTTCGTAATTTTCTAAAGTTTAATATTTTGTTTTTTTTGAATTATTTCAATTTTGTTTGTGATTATACTTGTTTATTATAGTTGTTATATGTTTTAAGTGTATGATCAATTGATCATTGTTGTTTAATGTTGATTTATAGAAAAGATTGAACTTTAGGGTGAATTTGTATTTTAGAAGAAGTTTGGGGATAAAAAGTGTAGTTTGAAAGAAAAAAGTACTCAGTTGTCAAGTTTAAATCTTTTGTGGTGTTGAAATAGAATTTATTGAGACTTTGTTGTAAGATTTAGATAATTAGAAATTTTGGGCTATTATGGCAAATATTTATTGATTTAGGAAAACTATAGTGTAGAAATTGTAATTAAGATTTTTAGTTAATAAAATTATTGATTAGAAATCCAAATTAAATATATTTCTTATTAGGATTCACTTGGGAAGATTAAATATAATTATTTGGGTTGAAATATAAATTACTAAAATTTAGGGACTATTAAATTGATATTTTTACTGATTAATTATCCTGTAATTATGCTTGTTGATTATTGTTGCTGTATGTTTTAATTAGTTGTAAGATTATTGTTGTTTTGTGGTGATAAGATTGAACTTTAGGGGTGAATTTGCATTTTAAAGGAAGTTTAGTTTTTTAAAAAAAGGACTCAGTTGTCAAGTTACTAAATATTTTGTGGTGTTGAAATGTAATTTATTGAGGCTTTTGTTGTACGAATAAAATAATTAGAAATTTTGGACTATTTTGGCAAATATTTAGTGATTTAGAAAAACTATAGGATAGAACTTGTAATTAGAATTTTTAGTTAGTTAAGAAAATTATAGGTTAAAAATTCGCATTAAATATATTTCTTATTAGGATTCACTTAGGAAGATTAAATTTAATTAGTTGGGTTGAAATATGTTGGAATATGATTATTAATTAGCTAGTTAAGAAAACTATAGGGTAAAAGATATAATTAGAATTGTTAGTGAGTGAAGAAAGCTATAGGTTGAAAACTTCAATTAAATATATTTCTTATTAGGATTCACTTGTGAAGATTAATTTTTTTGGTGGGGTTGAAATATTAATTAGTGAAACTTAGGGACGATTAAATTGATATTTTGATGTTAATCTAGATGGCGAGTGGAACTCAAGGAGGTAGGGGAGGCGTTCGGGGAAGGAACTTGCTTCTAGTAGTCAGTAACCACAACGTAGTAGAGCCCGAGTGCATGAGTTCGACCCCGAGCATGAGGATATGCCGGTTATCCCATCGGCGTATGACGCACATGCTTTTATACGTCGCATGGTGATAGAGCCGTTGCCACAGCCCAACGCTAGGACAGGCGTGTCGCCTAGTGGCGCGTCTCATGCTTCAACTTCAGTTTCTGATAGTCACAGAGCTTCGCCCGCACTGTCTGCTAGTGACCAGGTATGGCCGACACCGTCTCTCGGTCTAGACGAGCCTGAACCCTCACAACCTCTTGTTGTTAGCGATGTCGATGGGACGTGTAGGCGACGAGGTCAGGGTAAGGGGGATCTTGTTCCAGATAACCCCGATGATAGACGTTGGATCCCATTTTGTCCATATAGCAGAGCAAACGTAATTAAGCAAAAGTTAAGCAAAATTCTAAGGGGCTCCTATCCCAGAATGTAACTAAAGAAAAAGTTACAAAACAACCTCGAATTCAATCTTTCTTTCACCAATATTCTAAACATAATAAGTAGGTGTGGTTTATCGAAATTCGTCATAAATGGACTAACGAAAGACGTTAAACAACTATTTGGGAGAAAAATATAATTATGCAAAAGTTACAAAACAAACTCGAATTCAATTTTTCTTTCATCATTACTTTATACACTTAAGTTTGTGTGTCCTTTCAAATCTCGTACAAATCGGAGTAAAAAAAGTCATTAAACAAGTGTGCAATGAAAACACTATAAAATTTTGGGTTTCCTTACTAGTGTGCTCTTACAAGCCTTTTAATATTTTGATGGGTAACTATATAATTTGTTATTTTCTTGTGCAAGTACAGTTTATATGCATGTGTATAATGTGTTGTGTCATTGTGTGTATGAACGCCTTAACTTGGCCTTAACTTATTTTTCAAATTCACGTTTCTCGTTTCATGGTGGAGGTTTGGCGATATCTTTTTTTTTTTTTTTTATATATATTTTGTAATCAAATCTACTTTCCCCCCCGTATTTTGTTGTTTTGCAAAATGCAATAGCGACAGGATGGGTCAAGTTTTGCTTGTAATGCTTTGCTTTCGAAGACTTATTATGGGTGTATTAAATAATTCAGTCACCTTCAAGTGTGCCTTTATAATGCTCTTCTTTTAAAATTAAATCGCCTTTGGGAGAATATATAATTTAAAAATAAATCCCATTTGTGGGGGAGATTTAACTTTATTGGTTTTTAATTTTTAATTTTTATTTTGCAGTGACGGTTTACTTGGCGATCGAGAGGTTGTCCGTGGACACGTGTTGCCTCTAGGGGTAACTTTTTTTTTTTATTATTTTTTTTAGTTTTTTATTTTTTGGGTAAGATCCTCTAGGGGTAATTTGCAATACTAAATAAGAAAGCTAGCTAGAGTATGGGCAGAATTACCATGCATTTTCTTTTTGAATAATTGAATCCATTTACCATACGTGTGAAGAAAGGGAAACCTAGTGCAGGAAGGAAAGAGCAACGTGTTTGGCCTGTAGTATTGAAGGAGAACCAATATAATAATCCCTCTCTACAACCAAATCAAAGCAAAGGTTGATATTTACTTAAAAGCAAATAGTGTCTGATGATCTTATCAACATTTAAACTTTAAACTAAAGTCATCTGTCTTTAGTCATAGTTTATATATATATATATATATATATATATATATATATGTAGCTCGATGACTAATTGCAAGATAAAAATAAAGTTCAAGTATTATACTAATTATCACATAATTAATGATCTACTCAACGTATATCCTTTTGAATTTACTGGCCGGGGTAGAGTTTACAATTTGATTTTCTCTATAATTGGAGGCGAAGATATAATAATTAATAATCTTTTTCAGATTTAGTAGTAAAAAAAATGTTTTCAGATTTGTTTTTAATTAATTGAATTGTTTTCCTTTCCATCGAAGTACCATTAGCTAATAATCTGAACTAATTTGTCATACGGTAGTTTACCGTCATCGTCGTTGACGAGAATTACATACCTCTATTCGAACAATTTCAATATTTATTTAATTGTCATGTGATTTGTCCATTTCGAAAATTATTGTAAGCGTTATTGGAAATCTGAATAATTAAACTGAATTAAAGGTGACTAGGTGAGTACAGTTAATTAAAACCATAAATTGCATTACTAAATTAACGACATCGAACTACAACTAATTTACTTGTATTAGTCATGCCAAACATCATTATATAACTTTCGGTAAATTAATAACTGTACTGTAATAAAGAAGATGCTAGGGCCAGTAAAGAAAGACGAAGCTTACGTTAAAAAGGATTTCATATATACAACTGCATGTAAATATCTTTACATGATTAAGTGCTCACTAACTTTTAACCAGACAAATGCAAATTGCATCATTACAGAAGAATTAATAATGGCAATATAATAATAATCCACAATCCATAATTAATAATTATCAGAAATTAATTAATAAGCCATTCTATTTTGCAGCTTCAAATCGTTGTAAAACCTCATTATAAACTCTTCGGCAGCCTCATCCACATGATTATTATCCATGTCAGAATCCCTCAACGGAAATGGAGAGTCCGTTATCCTCAACTGCCTCACCATTGGTGTGGACCCGAATCCCGGAAGAGCCGGTGACGCCGCTACGCTGTTGATCATCTCCATTAAAACATCGTCGTATGACTGCTTTTTGGAGTTTTTGTGATTTTTGTGGTAAGCCGGTGTCTTGCAGCAGCTGAACTCGTACTCGTTTAGTGGGACGGGGCACGATAATTGTTCATTGGCGGTGGCGTGGTGGTGGCTGTGGTGGAACATGAGGTTGTGTATGTTTTCCAATTTTCCAGCTAATTTAGCCTTGTTTATCATGATGTTGAGATCGGCTAATAGTTTGCCCTTCGATATTCCTTTACGTACCATGTAATACATCACTCTAACAATTTTCAAAAACTTATTTGTTACTTTTGGTACGTTTTCTCCTCCCATTCTCTTGTGTCTTTTGATTGGATGAAGATAGACGACTATTGATTTTGATTTTGTATTGAGAGAGTAGAGAAAAATCTTGGAGAGAAGATTAGTTGTTTGTTTGTTTTTGGTGTGAGTGAGTGAAGGAACACTGGAGTGGTATTTAAAGGCCTTCAGGAGAGGAAGAGGAAATGAAGTGAGATTGTACTTTGAGTTGGGCACTAAGTACACCTTTAAGTTGCATGTTTAGTGCCAACTCTCTGTCGCTTTTTAGTTAATTAGTAGTTATTTAGCTCCATTATTGATATGGTGAGATTAAGAGAGCAATTTCCTTCTTTGCTTGATAAACATAATGGGTTTAATTAATCTCTTCAAAGTATTATTATTGTATCTTAATTACTTATGTCCAACGCAAAATAATAATGCGAAATTCTGGGTTTCCTTGCTAGCGTTTTCATATCTTTTTAATATTTTAAAGTTGATGACTAACAATATATTTGTTTTAATTTTTTCTTGTAATGATGATTTTCGTTGCACATTTTATATGTTGAGTGAGCGACTTAAATTATGCCCTTAACTTGTTACTCAAAATCACGTCTCTCTTTTTCATGGTGGAGGTTTGGTGATATCTTTTGTTTTATATATTATAATCAAATTTGCTTTTTCATTATTTTGTTGCTTTACAAAATGCATGCAATAGCAGAACGGGTCAATATTTGCTTGTAATGCTTGGTGATATTAAATAATTCAGTCATTTTCAAGTGTACTTTATAATGCTCTTCATATAAATTAAATTCCCTTTGAGAGAAAGATTTATAGCTTTATTTTTTGCACTTGTGGTTTACTTGGAGACAGGGGTTGTCCGTGGACACTTGTTGCTTCTAGGGGCATTTTGCAATACTAAATAATAAAGAGTATAGATACAATAACCATTTTCTTTTAGAATAATAATTGAATCCATTTTACCATACATGTGCAGAAAGAGAAACCTAATGCATGAAGAAAAGTGCGACGTGTTTGGCGTGTAGTATTGAAGGAGAATCAATAATATCTTCCACTACATCCAAATCAAAATAAATTAAAGGTTGATGATATCAACTGAACACTTAAGAAGATAGTGTCTGATCTTAGTTAAAACTTTAGAGTTTCCTCTTTTAAGTATCCATTACTTTGCAATTTCTTGCCAACATTTATTTATTTAAGGAAAGCACTAGTAATAAACAGCTAATGAGATGGTAATTCAGTGATCTAAATCTCTAGTATTTCTTCTATTAGTAAAAAAAAATGCAGCTGTTCTAACTTTAATATACAGCTAATAATTAGTTGCACAACCTAATTCGTAGTTTAAAGTACTAGCAAGTTAACACTTAACAGTACCCATTCGGACCCCTATTGCTTCAATAATCAATATATACCACCTTACTTTAGTAAATTTTAAATCTTAAAAGCGCTGAAAAGGATTTAAAAAGTACTCAAAATTAAAGTGAGAGGTAGCATGCATATTCTCAGTATAGAATACAAACTGGTTTCTTTTTCATGTCTTATTATGTTGTGAACAGCTGCTGAACTATTGTATCGCAGAACACCAGACGAAACTTCATTAAAAATACAAATACCTAACTCTGTCATAAATTCGGAATGTCATGCACTTTAATTTCTAATTAATTCATTATTAAACTCATGAAACATTTATATATTTAACATTGCAAATTGCATTCCTGATATGTATTTATATTTAATTTTGCAATTTTTATGGGACTCAGAAGTGGCGCTCAAAATTCTTACTTTCGCGTGGAGAGCATTTTTTATAGAATCCCGTCTAAAGCTAATTTGTTAAAACGTGGGATTAATCTTAATGGAAATAATCAGCTTTGTTCACTTTGTGGTGGATGTATAGATACTTCAAATAATCTCTTTTTCGAATGCGGTGTCTCTCATAACATCTAGAAGGCAACTTACAAATTGTTGGGCATCGAACTTGTGCCTGCTGGTGACTTTGAGCACATTTCTTTCAGTTCAGAGGTCTGTTCTTTAAGTGTGGTTTTTCGGAGCAATTGCCAGTCATTTGGTTCTTTGTGATTTGGGGGATATGTGTACTTAGACATAATCTCATTTTCAAGAGGGAGCTAGTGAACGTGGACAAAGCATTGGAAAAAGTCACGACAAAATCTTAGGGTTGGATCAAGGCGACGAACTAGGACTTTTCCTTTTCGTTCTATGATTGGGATAATTTCTTCTATATTATATGGGTAGAAATTGATTCTCTTATCTTCTTTTTTCTCTTTTCTCCATGATGTTGCTCAAGTACATTTGAGCACTACTGGTACTCATTCTCCAGTTTTTTTTTAAATAAATTCTTTTTTGATGATAAAAAAAATAAAAAATTTAATGTGGCGCATCATTCACAACCAGTTACCTAATCGTCTATACTCTATACAAGTCCTTATATATAATAATACCCGTCATAATTAGTTTGTAATTAGGCAGATATATATTTTTAAGATATTGTGTATCCATAAATAGCATATCGTTTCCATAATTGTAGCCTAAGGCAAACTCTTGTATTTATATATATCATTGAGGTGAATAATAAGAAGTCATTCAGAAAAAATATCTTTCATACACATATATATATATATATATATATATATATATATATAATACATCTACAATAGTATGTAGCGGAAATACTGCCACAAAAAATAAATTTAAAATAAATTTTAATCAATCTTGGACCACTACGTTTCTAGTATATATATATATATATATATTATATATATTATATTTCAAATCTATATATCTAATAAGTGCCCAACTATTCAATGTCTCAACTCTCAACAGATGTTTTGCAGCTTCTATATATTTGTACACTTTAACTTAATTTACGGAATGGTGGGAGTTAATTGGTACAAGAGTTACTTGAGACTAAACTATATATACTACATGAGTTTTAATTGGAGATCTGTATATAGTCGCACTAAACAATACATCTTAATTTCTTCTGATTTCCTTTATTTTTTTACTGTTAAGGTGAAGGTTCTGATTAAATTGTTCATAGATCTAATTAAGATTAAAAAAAAAACACATCTATATACGCTCAACAAGTTGTTTATTAATTAAAGGCAGAATTGTCAAAAATGCTCGTTTACTTTTGTTCACTGTAACTTTTGCCTTCTGGCTTTTTGAGCCCGAGATTATGCATGTAACTTTGTTAAAAATGCCCGAAACACTGTTCACTGTCATATGACTGTCATTTCATCAAGTTTTGCATATGTGGAAATAAAAGTGGCTACCATGTCATCAAATTTATAATTTTTATATTTCTTTATAATTAGCTTTATTATATAAATTATAAAAACTCATTTTATAATTCTAATAAGTAAAAATTTTTAAAAAAGAAACAAGAGGTTAAATCTTAATATTATTTACTTTATTATTTAAATTTGAAAAACCTATTCTATAATTCTAATGTAAAAAACTTGATTTTTAATAACAAAAACCTATTCTATAATTCTAATTTTAAAAACTTAATTTTTAATAACAAAAAAACATGAATTTAAGAAAAATAGATATTATAATAATTAACTTTTTTTAATTAAAAAAATAGAAAGTAAAAAAACAAATATCAATCGTCACTCCCCCCCCCCCCCCCCCCCCCCAACAAAAACCAGTACCGGGATGGAGGTGATGGTGGTGGTGGGTTTGGGTGGGGGAAAGTGACGAGGTGATATGGGGGGGGGGGGGGGGGTGTGACGAACTGGGTTCCTTTTTTCTGTCTTTAAAATATATTTTTTTATTTTTTATTTTTTAATTTTATTATTTATTAAAAATTCTATTTTTTTAATTTTGAATTATATTATAACACAAAAATATAAATGGGGGAGGGAGGGTATTTTCTTTTTTTCTTTTTTCTGTTTTTATTATAAATGTTAGTTATTAAAAGTTAATATTTTAAAATCAGAATTATAATATAATTTTTTTATAATATAGTTAATTATAAAAATTATAAATTTTATGACATGGTAGCCAAATTTTTGCCATGACGCGATTTGATAATTTGGCGGACATGTGACAGTGAATAGTATTTCAGACATTTTTGACAAAGTTACAGAGCTTAAACTCAGTCTAAAAAAGTTATAGTACAAAAAGTAACGTGAGCAAAAGATAACAAACATTTTTTTGACAATTCTACCTTAATTAAACTAAGAAATGAAATATGTTGGAGAAAAAGAAAGACGACAGAAAGTTGGGATTCTGCACCATTGAACAAAATATAATAATAAACTACAATTTCATATATATGTTTTTTTCTTCTATTTTGTTTTCCAAGTACAATAAAATGACTGGAAAATTACAAAATGACTAAAGAATGGTACAATTCCACTATAATATAAATCAAGCCATGCCATTTTGCCGCTTCAAATCATTGTAAAATTTCATTATAAACTCTTCGGCAGCCTCGTCGACGTGAGCATTATCAACGTCATCCCTCAACGGATACGGAGAGTCCGTTATCCTCAACTGCCTCACCATGGGCGTGGACCCGAATCCCGGAAGAGCCGGTGAGGCCGCCACGCTGTTGACCATCTGAAGGGCAGCCGCCATTAAGTCTTCTTCCTCGTTGGGGATGTTCTTGCGCTTCTTGAGGTGAAATGGGAGGTGGAATTTTTGGTAAGCGGGTGTGTTGCTGCTGCAGCTGAACTCGTATTCATTTAGCGGGGCAGGATACGATAACTGTTCGTCGTTGCTGGTTGTGGAGTTGGTGGCAGTATGGTGGTGGTGGTGGAATATGTTTTCCAATTTACCGGCGAATTTAGCCTTGTTCATCATGATGTTGAGATCGGCTAATAATTTGCCCTTGGATATTCCTTTACGTACCATGTAGTACATTACTCGAACTATTTTTAGAAACTTCTTTGTGATTTTTGGTACGTTTTCTCCTCCCATTTTTTTTTGGGTGTATTTGTAATTGGATGATGAACTGTTGATTTCGATTTGCTTTGAGAGATAGTAGAGAAAAATGTTGAGAGAAAATATTTGTTGTTTGTTTTTGGTGTGAGTGAGTGAAGGAACATTGGGGTGGTATTTAAAGGAGCGAAAGAGAACACGTGAAATTGTACTTTGTGGTTAGCAAGTTGCATAGGAAACTCTTTTTGCTCAATTGTTAATTTAATTTCCTCCTAGCAAAAGTTGGCCGGTTAAAAATCACTTTCGTTGTTCAGCTTTTCCAGCTTCTAGGTTACTTTGGACGTTGAGAAATTGTAGATTGTTTTTCGCAAGCTAAGTGTACATATTGTGTACATGCACATTCAATAATATTATTGGAAACATAATCTAACCAAATTCTATAAAATTGAGCTTTTAGATGAAACAATCTAATTAATTTTCTTCTAAAAAAATGTTTGGTGAGAATTATATGATATAATAATTTTTTTTGATCAGCAAAAATTCTATTGCAAATAAAATTGGAACAATACAATCTCAGAGTACCAGAGGTACTCAAGAACACAAAGAGTTCAACGATCTCCACAAAGAACAATCAAAAAATACAATCAAACGGAGAGTTAAATCAGTCCACAAACGAAAAACGGAACTCCCTAAATTTGGCTTTGTACAATATCCAAATTCTAGCTTTGATGAGCTCAAGTGTTTTGCATATATATCCATTTGCACTCCTTTGAAGACTACTTCGTTCCTTAGACGCCAAATTGACCAAACAACAAAAAACCAAAGAGATTTTTATTCCTTCTCCCCTTTATGTGACCAAAGCAACCCAATAAATTGTTGAAGATGGTCCTTAAGGTTTCTCAGTAGTTCTGTGCGCATCTTAAACCATCTTTTAGTTGAAATTATAATTTAATAAGCACTATAATATTGTTTGCCTTGAAATAAATGAACTTAAATTGGATTTTTTGTCTAGGGGCTTTGAATTTCGCGACAACATCATCACCATCAGAACTATCTTGGCGAGAGCAAGATTTGTTCAAATTTCAAATAAATATTTCGTCAGTTTTGGTCGTGCAAACATACGTCGTGTTAGTCTTAAAATAATTCACCTGTCGTGTTATATTGCATAATTCTCTAGCTCAAAATGTAGCATAGTGACCAATCAAAAGCGTAGGTTAATCTACAGTAGAGTGCTAACAACACACAAACAAAGGAATACTGGCATCAACAATCAAAATAAGGAATTAGTTAATGATAGAGAAATAAATTGGGAGTTATTTTGTTGACATTAACTTGACTTTGAAACTCACGTTTTAAATTTCTTCAATGTGGAGGTTTGGTGAATTATTACACCTGCTTTTCAATAAAGTATATATATATATATATATTTATGTATATAGTAATTTGTTGCTTAACATAACGCAAAAGCAGCACTATTAGTAAATAAAGCTTTACTAGTAAGAAGTAACCCTTGCTGTCGAAGTATCATACGTTGAATAATTCTGTCACTTTCAAGCTGGCAGCCGCGTAAAATTTCACTTCTCTTCTTGTGAAGATCTTTTTTTTTTTCTTTTTTCTTTTCATACGAACTTCTTGTAGAGATCTTTAACTTTATTCAATAACGGTTTTCAATTTTTATTTTTGGCGGTTTACTACTTTACTTGGCGATAAATTAAAGTGGTCCATATATAGACACGTATCGCCTGTAGATCAATTGCAGTAGTAATATAATATGGAAAAATAATTTCCATATTCTCTTTATTGATAGTTAAATAAATAATGAAAACTCTTATGCAGAAAGGGGAAACCTAGTGCATGAAGTAACAATAAGGAGAACAAATGATTCTCATACACTACAACCAAATCAAAACAATTAAGGTTGACGATTGACCCCAACCAACTACTTCAACAGCGAGTAGGGTGTCTCATTTTTCTTATGTTTAAAGTTTTTTTTTTGTTGACTCAGTTTCTCTTTAAGAGCTCAATTATTCATTGGAGGTTTATGTCAAGTATTACTTTTGACATTTTTTCTTTCAATTCAAAGAGAATCTTTAGCATTTAATTATGTTTCTTTAACCTAAGGGTTTCTTTCTCTGGCGACTTGCAAAATTGTAATTAACTATACATCAAATATACATGAGCATTGGCGAATCCCACATTAATTAACAAGTACTTAAGGAAAACTAATTTATGCTTCATATACTTGAAATTACTGGCATGGTAACATTTGCTAAAGTATATATCAAATCTTTATTATAATTTGGACACTATCCAGTAGTACAAAAGCAATATTACAAATTCATTTAACTCAATGCTAGCTAGCTCCTTTACTATGTATCTTCTTGCTTGTTATTACGCATCATATCACATGCAATATGTACTTTTCCCGTACTTCGGTACTACTTTGGCACATTCTGTCTTGCCAGGCTTGATTGCTTCACTTAACCCCAACACATGGTATACTTCATTTTATGAAAATAAATAATAAGTCATTTGGTATATATGAAGCATACGAACTATATATACTTTTAAATGTTGGCTTTTGCTTTAGACGTATCACCTAAAGAGCAACAACATACACGCATGCATTGCTAGAAGTACTCTTATTGGTTCTATTCGTACGTACAAATATATTATCAATCGGGAATTGGGTAAGTTCATGTACCGGCAGGCCGATTACAAATCTTATTTTATCGGGATTGTAAACCTACTAATTAAATTATGACAACTTAAAACAATTAATTTGTACCATGTATGTGATTGGCAGAAGTAAAATTACAGGAAAAGGATCTGCTTAATTATATAAATGTTATAGCTTAATTATTTTAGAAATTGCTTGTCCATTGACAAAAACAGACAAACAGTAATACTACTTGTAGATTAAGATATATATTTTTGCTATTTATTTTTCTTTTCTTTAGCAAAATCATCAATGAATAATAAATATATTTAATAGAAAACTAATATCATTAGTCCTCAAATGTTATTGTTAGCCTTTGGCAAGAGTAAACCGAAAAATATGTATATGTATTATTAATTAATAAAGGTAGTGGTATAATTAGGCCTCAACTTGCATCGCTTAAGCCAAGTCTCATCACCAGCATGCTCAAAACCTTTTGAACACTTATATATATATATATATATATATATATATATATATATATATATCTTAATGAATTTCATGCCACGCATTTTATTTATTCAATTCAAGAAAACCCTAATGCATGCCACACTAGAAACAATTAGTATTTAATCCTTTTGTTCTAACATTGATGTACAGCTTGCAATTGCAAAACCTAATTAAAACAATGCGGGCAAAAAAGTCTTTCGGACACTCTCTACAAACGCAACCTGATTTTAGCAAATTTTCAAATGCTAAAAGTGCTCAAAGAGATTCAAAAAGAACCCAAAAGTGAGATGTACGTAGCATTGATATTCTTAATATAGAATACAAACAACACATAAAAGTGTAGGAGTGCTCGACTTTAAGGCAGTATAATTATGAACTTTAACAGGCTTTAGTTTGCCTTATGTGTATATTAATTGAATATGTTGTGAACAGCTGGGCTGAACTGAATAGTGGGCAGAAAACCATGTGTGATTTCATTAGAAATGCCTTAAAGTTTAAACTATGTACACTGAACCATTTTGCACTCGTGTTTTTGTTCATTGTTCTTTATTTATTTCATGTCACACAATTATTAAATATGGTAAAGTCACTTTTATATTATTGTAATTTTGGTTAAAGGAAGGTATATATGGAGGAAGTTACGTGGAGCTTTATAATATATACCTCTAGAGGAAAATGCCCTATAGGAATAAATAGTAGATTTAATCCATTAAAAAGAAAAGAGAATTATTACAACATTATAATATTTTGATTTTTGAAAAACTAGTTATCCATCAAAGCTACTATACATATTTATAGTATTAATCCGCCTACAGAGATTATATATACACAAGGTTTTATATTATCATTCTTAAGAATATTAATACATCTCAATATTCTTTAAACTTAAGTCTTTAAAAAATGTGCATTTGGAATTGAAAGTTTATATATATATATATATATATATTTAGGACGAATTATCAAAAATGCCCGTTAACTTTTGGGTTTAATCCTAAATGCCCGTTGTTTTCCAACATGCTAAAAATGCCCTGTATCTTTTAACATTTATATTAAAAATGCCCGAAATGAAAAATAAGCATAAAAAAATCTATTTTGTCTGAAAAATAATGCTAAAAATGCCATGTATCTTTAAAAATTCTACCAAAAATGCCCGAATTTTAAAACGCGACTTTTTGATTCAGCAGTGCGTCTCTTTGACTCCGATGCCACGTCGGATAAAATGTCCGAATTTTTAAAATCGGACATTTTTGTTAGAAAATTTAAAACTTAACGGGCATTTTCAGCAGGTTTGGAAAAACCGGGCATTTAGGATTAAAACCAAAAGTTAGCGGGCATTTTTTATAATTCGTCCATATATTTATATATATATATATATATACTATAAGTAAAGAATAGAGTCGAAATGAGAAATAAAAAGAATCGATAGACGATAGTGAGTATTGTGTAGGGCTGAAACCTAGCCAGACAACTATTACATGTATGTAATAAATTAGTCGCCCACAAGATTTGGTCCACTTGCTTGCTAAATCAACGGATCTATATTTGATTCTTTATATATGCAATACATGGTCTTTTAATATGCTAATTTTCCTACATGAAAACCTCCAATGCTAAGCAAACCCGAAGACCAAGTACCAACGGCAGAAAATTTTGACAATCCTTTACTCAATGACCAACGTGTTAGAAATTAGCTGGTAGAAATTTACAACTTTACTTTGACCTTCTTCGCAACAAAAAATGTTGATGAATTATGAAGGTGTAAGTGTCGTCGTGAAGTGTTAGTCCAACATTCTGGCAACTAGTGTTGGCACAACCACTGAACTCAACTGCATTGTCCGAATTAGTTAAAGTATAATATATTTTTACTTTTATTCTTAAAATCACATAGTTCCACAAGTTGTAGTTATATGTGATAAGTTTCAGGATATCAATGATTCTAAGGATCATGCAGATCTATTCTTAAGGAAAGAAGATAAGCCGAAGAGATTTGAAGATAATATTATAAGATCTCCTGAAGATAAACATCAAAGGACATTTTGAAATTATCCAAAGAAGAAGAGAGCAATCACAACTTGTGTCTATCACGTCTATGAAGAAGGACGATCAAATCCTATAAGACAGCGTGTTCGTCATCAAAATTAATAACGAGACTAGAATTAGTTTTGAGTGATTAGAAGAATTCTTGTAATAGTTGTTAGTCTTGTTTTTACTGAGCTATAAACTCCATATATTATAGATTAGTTAGTGTTAGGGTTGAGTTCCTTACTTAGTTGAGTTTTGTAAGATCATTAGATTCATATTTAGTGATTATTTGGTCGTAAGGCTCGTCAGGTTATATTCATATAACCTGTTTAAAATTCATACTATGTGTTCATTATTCCGCTGTAATTTACTCTACTACGAGGGTTGGGACAACACCGAATACAATCGGTGTTGGCACAACATTCATCACAACACAGTGTGTGAATCAAAAAAGGGTACCAATCTCGATCCATAGATTTACAATTGGCGTCAGAGCTAAGCACGTAATTTATTGGTGTTTGGATTTGGTACCATTCCATGGATAATGCTAACCCCAACACAAACAACAGGTTACCAGTGATGGATGAGACCAATTATGCCTACTGGAAAACCAGGCTCATGAAATACATCAAATCTTTAGACATAGGGGCATGAAAATCAATCATTGATGGGTACACTCCACCAATGGCTGCAAGAGACGATGACAATGATGTTCATCTGAAGCCTGAAGCAGATTGGACTCCAGCAGAGGTCAATGAAGCAACTAACAATGAGAAAGCTTTGAATCCCATGTTCAGTGGATTGATCCACATATGTTCAGGTTAGTACAGCTTTGCACAACTGCCAAGCAAGCTTGGACATTTCTTCAAACTCACCGTGAGGGAGATGCAAGTGTCAAAGAATTCAGACTTCAAATTGCTTTACAAAAATTTGAGAGTATTAGGATGGGTCATGACGAGTCTGTCACTTATTATTTTGAGAAGCAAATGGATATTTCAAATGAATGTCAAAGTCTAGGTGACCCCTTAACTAATAAACAACTTGTTTACAAAGGCATGAAAACCTTGTCTCCTAGGTTTGCTGTTAAGAAGGTAGCTATGCAAGAAGCCAGACACATGTCATCACTTAATTTTCATACTATTTTGAATGTTTTATAAGAATTTGAAATGAATTCAAAGCCTACTAATAAACGGAGAGGTCTTGCTCAAAAAGCTACTGAAGATGAAACAGATGATGAATCTGAAATAAGTGCCTACGTAGGTTCAGTAGTTAAGAAGTTCAACAAGATTGCCTTAAATGATAGAGTCAGAAAAAAAAAAGAATGTACCTCATAATTTGAGAAGGAGTTTTCCTAGTAAAATGGTAAAGTATTCATTCAAAAGCCTTATGAATGTGACACTAAGAAAATGAAAGAAATTCAATGCTATAAATGCAGAGGTTATGGTCACTTGGCCTATGAATTTGCTAATACTTTAAGAATCAAGGGTAACTAATTGGGTGTGCATAGATGATATTGATGATGAGACAGAATTGGAGGAATTACCAGATGCACAGGAGTCTGGAGAAATTCACACAGCAACCTTGTATGCTCAAGTGAACTGGACCAAGTGTCAGGACAACATTGCAACTGACGGATGTTGGCTCAACACTCAGACTGATCCAAAAGAACAGAAAGACTACTTTGACAACTAAGAGGATGATATATATATATATATATATATATATATAATTTTCAATGTCTTATTACTGATATAAATGAATATGAGGAACATTCTAACTTTGTCTGTTTTGCTGGTTTTGTAGATTTGGATGAAGATTACGTCTTTGAAGGGGAAATGGATCAAGGTGAGATAATTGATGAACTGAAGGTTGTTTACAGGGAACTCCTTGATGAAGTAAAGAAGATTATCAAAGGGAAAATGAGCTCATCAAGAAAAATAGTTTCTTAATTGAAACTATAACAGAACTGGAGGGAAACCTTACCAGGAAGGAGTGCCAAATGGAGAAGATGGAGATAAAGTTGGAAGGAGCAGAGAGAACAATTTCCAAGTGGAACTCAGGGACAATCAAGCTTGATGAAGTACATAGTATTGGTAATGAAGGAACTACAGGTTTGGGAACCAAGAAAGGTCAAGTTAATCTGAAACTGTTATACCTGGTTTTCTAAAGGCTGGTTTTTGTAAGACTAATGGCAACCTTGTTAAATCTAAGAAAATAACCTATATATGCCAATATTGTTTTCAGCCTGGACATTTGAAACCATACTGCTTTAAGTACAAAAAGCTTTGTGAAACATACAAGTATGTTAGCAGTAGTGTTGATTCGGATGTTGGCACAACATTCCAAAACAACATTAGTGAACATAAGAACAGTTTTTAAAAGAACATAATGTGGTCGCCTAAAATTAAGATTATTTGTAATGTTGTCTTCTCAGCTACTCATACTCTTACTAGTGATTGGTATTTTGACAGTGGTTGTTCTAGACATATGACATGTACCAAGACTAATCTCATGGACTTTGTGCCCTTATCTACTGGTACTATGACATATGGTGGTGGCAGTAAAGGAAAAATAATAGGGAATGGGGTTCTCAATGTTGATGGTTTTCCATATCTGAGTGATGTACTGTTGGTGGAAGGGTTGTGTGCAAACCTCATAAGCATCAACCAGCTTTGTGATGATAATTTAATTGTTAAATTTGATAAGTGTTCTTGTGATGTGTTTGATAATACTGATACTTGTGTGATGTCAAGAAAGAGGTCAAAGGACAACTTCTACTTGGTACATGAGGATGCTCAATGTCAAATGACAAACTAACCAGTCCAGGTAAACTGGTTTGTGGTGACTGTCTGCAAGGTAAACAAACCAATACTACACATGCTCATATACATGTGGAAGGTCAGATTTCTAGAACTTCTAAATGTTTGGAATTGCTTCACATGGATCTGATGGGTCCTATAGAGGTTTGTAGCCTTGCTGGTAAGAAATATGCATATGTGATTGTTGATGACTTTTCTAGGTACACTTGGATTGAGAGAAAAATCTGAAGTTGTAGAGACATTCAAAATATTAGCTGATAGTATTAAGTTACTCTACAATACATGTGTTATTAGTATTAGATCAGATCATGGTAGGGAATTTGAAAATAAAAAACTTGATGATCTGTGTGATTCTAGAGGCATCTCTCATGAATATTCAGCCCCTATCACTCCCCAACAAAATGGAGTTGCTGAAAGGAAAAACAGAACTTTGCAAGAAATGGCTAGGGTAATGTTAAACTCCAGAAAGATAACTAAAAGACTTTGGGCAGAAGCACTTAGTACTGCTTCTTAAATTTCAAACAGAGTTTGTCTAAGACCAGGCACAACCATGACTCCATATGAAATAATTAAGAAAATTAAACCTAATCTGAGTCATGTTCATTAGTTTGGTTGTGTGTGCTACATATTAAAAGATAGACAACCATTAGAAACGTTTGATGCTAAGAGTGAAAGATGTATTTTTTTTTGAATATTCTGTGAACGGCAGTGCATATAGAGTGTTTAATCATAGATTAAATACTGTATAAGAGTCTGTAAACATTGTGTTTGATGATGAAGTTGATCTTACAGGTAATACATGTGATCAACAGGGAATGCGCCTGACTGGTGATGCGGAGCCAACACCATCGAGTGACCATGTGGACTCAACATCAGGAACTGAAGCAGAAGACACTGTGAATGCTGATGTTGAGCCAACACATGCTTATCCAGATATTAGAACAACACTAGATTATGCAGATTTTGACTCAGAAGAGTTTGTTGGGAAAATATTAGAAGAGACACTCCTCTCAGAATTCAGAGGAATCACCTCACTTCTCAGGTTATAGGGATTCTTACAGAAGGTGTAAGAACCAGAAAAAAGAAAGAAATAGTAAATTATAAAGATATGGTTAAACTTAGTATTTGCATGTATTCTGTGTGTAATTATGTTACTTATTTTGTTTATGCTGTAGAACCTAAGAATGTTAATGAGGCTCTGAAAGATTCACATTGGATAAATGTCATGCATGAAGAACTCATACAATTTTCTAAGAATAAAGTGTGAAAACTAGTTCCTAGGCATGTTCATGCTAATGTAATTGGAACTGTGTGGATTTTTAAAAATAAGAATGACGAAAATGGAGTGATAGTGAGGAATAAGGTTAGATTAGTAGCCCAAGGGTATACTCAAGTAGAGAAGGTTCATTTTGATGAGACCTTTTCCCCTGTTTCCAGAATTGAATCCATTAGGCTTTTACTTGCCATTGCTTGTTTCTTAAAAATTAAACTGTACCAAATGGATGTTAAGGGAGCCTTTTTGAATGATTATATAGACAAAGAAGCTTATGTAGAGCAACCAAAAGGATTCACTGATCCTCATCACCTTGATTATGTCTACAAACTTGAAAAAGCGTAATATGGTCTGAAACAAGCTCCTAACGCTTGGTATGAGAGGTTAATTGAATTCTTACTATGTTTTGGTTTTTCAAGAGGTTAAGGTGATAGGACACTTTTTATCATGAAGAATAACAAAGATGTTTGTATAGCACAAATTTATGTTGATGACATAGTTTTTGGCTCCTATAATCAGTCCACACTGGACAAGTTTTTTCGTACTATGACGTGTACATTTGAAATTAATATGATGGGAACTCACCTTCTTCCTAAGACTGCAAGTGAAACAGAAGGAAACAGGGATGTTCCTATCTCATATGAAATATGCTAGGAACTTGGTGAAGAGATTTGGCGTACTCGAGTCTAAGCCCTGCAAAACACCCATGTCCACTACTGTGAAGATTGAGAAGGATGTTGTTGGTGAAGATGTTGACTTAACACTCTACACATTAATGATAGGGAGTCTCATGTACTTATCAGCCACCAGACCTGACATAATGTACTCAGTGTATGTCTGTGTCGGGTATCAGGCAGCTCCAAAGGTATCTCACTTAACTACTGTAAAAAGAATCTTGAGATATATTTCTGGAACTGCAGATTTAGGAATCTGGTACTCTTCTGATACAAATTCAAATCTAGTTGGCTTTAGTGATAGTGATTGGGAAGGGGATCTAGATGATAGGAAATCCACTAGTGGATGGTGTTTTTATCTAGAAAATATTTTGATTTCCTGGTACAGTAAGAAGCAAAATTGTGTGTCTTTATCAACTGCTGAGTTAGAACATATTGCGGCTGCCTGCTAGGGCTGGGAATGGCATTAAATCTCATTCCACGAGATCCCGCGACACGGGATCCTGCCTAGACAAGAATGGGATTTTGAATCCCGTTCCCATCCCTGACTAGACGGGATCCCGTCGTGGAGGGATTCCCTCGCGAGAATCCCTCCATTTTCCAGTAACTTCAATAATCAACAATCTTAAAGAAAAAGGAGAATTAATAGGGGGGGAGGGGGGAAAATCCTAATTCAACAATCCTAATTCCCTTGCGGCGGTGGCTTGTGTGTGAGAGAATGGAGATTGGTGGTTGGCTGGTGGCGCATCGTGTGTGTGAGAGAGAAGTGCGGCGTTGAGGACTGGTGCGAGTGGGTGGTGGTGGTTTGGCGTTGAGGAATGGTGGTGCGATTTTGAGCATGGACTTGCGGTGGTGGGCTTGAGAGAGAGGGAGCGGATGCCGTGCGTGAGAGAGAGAGAGAGAGAGAGAGAGAGAGAGAGAGAGAGAGAGAGAGAGAGAGAGAGAGAGAGGTGTGCAGTACGACAGCGTTGAGTGACGTGCAACGTGCAGCGGTGGAGCGGCGGAGCGATTTGAGAGAGGTTGAGAGTGGTGAGCGTGATGTGGGAGAGGTGAGAGAGTGTTGAGCGTGATGTGGTAGAGAGTGTTAGTTTTTTTAATTTCGAGGCTATAATAAGATTTTCCTTTTTGGTCCACATAATCGTTTATATTCTAAAACTATCTTAATTATATTTTTTATAACACATAGCTCCTCCTTATAGAAAAACAAAATTAAAAAATTACCTTCTGCTTTTTGGCGGGATTCCCGCCTCTTGTTACCGTCCCGTGGGAGACGAGAATTCCTGTTCCCGGCGGACTATCGGGAAATTAATTCATAGTACATTTCCACCACGGGGAAGGGTCGGGTAAGGGAATTTCCCTTACCCATTCCCACCCTTAAAGGCAACTGTGTAACCCAACTGATATGGTTGAAACGTATGCTATGTGATTATAGGTTAACTAGTAATACTCTTCTAATGTTCTGTGATAATTTGAGTGCCATTAGTATATCCAAAAATCCTTCTCATAATTCTAGAACCAAACACGTTGACATTAGACATTACTTTTTGAGAGACTTGGTTGAGGATAAAACAATTACAACTGAACATATTGAAACCAATAATCAACTAGCTGACATGTTCAAAAATCCTTAATAATGAGAGGTTCTTAAGTTTGAGGAGGGATCTCGGTATGAGTGTGTTGTAAGCACGCATAGTATACATGTGTTGCCTCAACATCACAGGCCAACACCAATGACTGGTTGTGATGTACCCATATTGTTCTCTTGATTGTTTGGTTAGTTTTGTAATTTCCTTGTTTTTCTCATGCCTGATTGTCGACATTCTTGAATATTTTGAGTCTTACTGGCCTGTCAGCTTACATTGGATATCTTACTCTGTATAAATACTTCTTGAAAATTTTGTTAACTTTCTTTGCGTTGAGGTAGTGTCTTGATCTGGAAAAGCTAGGGTACACAGATCCGACTGCTATGCTGTATTCAGATGTGTCTTATTCAGGTTAAAGATACACAAATATGAAGAAGATGTGGTACAAAGAGTTGACAACTATGATGTATTCAGTTGTGCTTTATTTGTATTGATTTGCTTGTAGAAGAGGCATATGATAGTGAACTCTTATACTGGGGTGTCTGGGGTCTTGAATTGCCTTTCATGTAGTATAATTGCTCACTTGGTGCTAAAACCTTCTCTATGATGCTTTGTAAACAAGTATGTGGTAGGATACTCGGGTGTTGGGGTTCTATTCTGCCTACATCCAACCCTATGTACTTGCTTGTGCATCTGCTTGATTATGTTGCAATTGGGGTGTTAAGGGTCCTCTTATTGTCTACATTCAGTGAATACACAATCCATTTTTTGCCTCAAAGTGTAATGCTTGAAAGTTATTTTTAATAATGATCTTAAATTGAATGAGTAAAGAGTTTATATCTGTGACTGCTGATATGCTGTGTTGAGAGAACTATGTACTATTTGTTTATCCACTTCTGCTTTCTACTTATTCTGTGATGTGTTGTCATGGTCTTAAGGGGGAGTATCTCTTGGTTTCCTTCAGGTCATAAATGTAAGGCATATCTTCTGGGTTCTTAGCTGCCAGTAACATACAACACTGTTTCTCACTGAACTATATGAGCTAAATTATCTCTGTGATTTTAACCTCTATACTATTTTTTTAGTGTGTTTCTTGTGCTCTAACTCCCACTCCTTTACAGATCTAAGCTAAGCTACTGGATTTGATTGATTCCTTCTAAATCTTGAAGTTCCAGGTATCTTACTTAGATTCTACTTATGCTAGTATGTAAAGTAAACTTTGGTAAGACTTTTACCACATAGACACTTGCCTTAGTACAGACAATATGTTGATTCTAAATGTTGTGCCTACACTGTCCTTTCCGAATGTTGTCCCAACACGTGAAACAACACTGTGACTTATAAGTTATTTTATTAACAGCTCTGGTCACGTGTCATGCCAACACAACAACACGTGTTGACTCAACATGTCAGGAATAACACACGTTCTCAACACTTATCCGCTCATGACTCCTAATTTACCTCCACTTTCTTTTTTCAACTTCTTTTAATTGTGCTCTAATTCTACAAATTAATTAAAACCCTAAAATTTCAATATCTTATTTATTTACACACGCAAGATATAATATTAAAGAAATCCATAATCGTTGATCTTGCCAACGTTGCTGCAGCTATGGCATCCGATGCAGGGGAGTTCAACCTCGTAGAAGCACCCATGCACGCACTATAGTGATGGCACCTGAACCACCCAAAAGAAAGACGGCTCATGTTTACACCATGAGGAATGTAAAATTGAAGAAGGGCGCTTCTGCCAGTGCTGAGCCAACACTAGTTTTAGATGATGTTGTGTCAGCACAAGAACCAACTGTTGTTGTCACAGCACCAGAACCAACGGATGTTGTCACAACACAAGACTCTACAGATGCTGAAGCAACACTGAATCCAGCTAACATCTCTGAAGATGTCTCCCTCACACATGAACATGTGATTACAGAGGCAGTAGATCCTGAGAAGATTCCATCATCTGCTCCTCCTGCTGAAATTGAGGGGGAGAAGGAAGATGAACATGTACAAGATCAAGAAGATGTTGCTGCTGAGGAAGAAGAATCCTCTGAAAAGGATGACTATGCTGATGAAGATGAAGATGAGGTTACAGATGATGAAGAGGAGGATGATGATGAAGAAGGAAAAGAGGAGGAGGAGAAAGCTGAGGAACCAGACCAGCTTGATGTTGTGCCAACATCTGACCAAAATGTTATCACAAACACCCACTGATCAGAATGTTGATCCAACATCGGCAGACCTGAATGTTGACACAACACTGGAGTCTGCAGGGGAGTCTGGGGATGAGCCACCAGAAACATTAGAGGCCGATTTTCCTAATGAGCGACATAATAGGTACTTCTTGACCAAAACTGCAAGTGAGTACTATGATATTGTAAATGAAAGGAAAATTTGGGCAAAAGGAAATAGTTGTTGATGACGATAAGAAGCATAGGGTGTTTGAGTTTCTTGAGTCTAGAAGCCTGTTATACTCTCTCGTTGATATTGTTCCATATGTCCCTAATGTGGTTAGGGAGTTTTACAGTAACTTGTCAAAATTTGTGCATACTAATGGGTCTCCTAAGTATGAGAGAGTGTATGTGAGGGATAAATTTTACTAATTTAATCCTACTATCATAAACGATACGTGAAGGATGTCAAAAAGACAGGAAACTGATGAGGAAATTGAAGACAATATCGTGATGAAAGAGTTGACTGTTGAATTGGTTAAGACTTGGAAGAAGAAGCTGGATGTTACTAGACTCACATCCCTCACTGCCATCTTGTGCAAAGCTGCCTTATACAACTGGATACCCTCATTAAACTCCACAGTTCTCACTCATGAGATGGTTGTGTTGATATACAAGTTGAAGAAAGGGCATCCAGTGAACATGGGGGAGAGGATTTTTAGGACTATTGTTGAAGCTGCACACAAGAAGGATGCAATACTTTCTTTTCCTTCCTTAATCTACAAGATTCTAAGTGATCATGGATTTCAGAAAGGTGAAAATGAGACCTTTGTAGACAAGACATGACAACTTCCTATCACCAAGAACTACTTTGGAGGAGATAGAACCAATGATCTCCTATGGGAGGATCCAAATGCTCCTGAAAGTAGTGTAGTACAGAAGGGGAGGAAGAATGCACAAAGTTTCAGCACTGCCTCAGCTGTTAAGGATGATTCAGCCCCCACTGTGCCCATATGCTCTGCCTTTATTCAAGAGAAGGTGGAATGGTGTGATAGGATGGTTGCAGACAGGAGGAGGGAGATTGCAGACAAGAGGGAGGAGATCAAAGATCTTGACACCATCAAGAAGCACCTGTTGGTGGTGCTTTCCTCACAAAAATGGGAAGATTAGGCCACCAATTTTTCTGTTTCTTGTACTTTGTTAAATAGTCTGAATAATTTTTGTTTTTGGTACAGAGGGCATGTTCTCTGTTTTGTTTCTAATGGGACTATAACTGAATATTACTCTGCACGATTTCCATTATTCTAGTTTGCCCCTCCATGCTCTCCAGTCATTCAGGACATTCTTAGGAAGCCCGCGTCTACTAACTCCCAATCAGAGCAACCAGATCCTTAGAGGGGTATCTAAGGAGGAGATTAAGAGTGTTGTTATGCTGATCTAACTGCAGGTGTCAAAATGACATATGAGTTTTGGTCAACACAGTTGTCACCTGTGTCGGCTCAACACTGCAGTTCATCATTCATAAATTAAGGGGGAGCAAATTAGAATAAGCAATTTTACTATATGTTCTGAAATACAAACACTTAAACAAAATTGGTTGCATGTGGAGTTTTGTGAAGAAATGCAAAAAGGGGGACATTGAAAGTGTAAGCATTGTCGTGAAGAGTTAGTCCAACATTCTGGCAACTAGTGTTGGCACAACACTGAGCTCAACACTGCACTGTCCGAATTATTTAAAGTAAAATTTTTTATTTTGCATTTATTCTAAAACTCACATAGTTTCACAATCTGTGATAAGTTTTAGGATATCAAGGATTCTAAGGATCGTGTAGATCTATGCTTAAGAAAGGAAGATTGGCCGAAAAGAATTGAAGATAATATTAGAAGATCTCCTCAAGATAAACATCAAAAGATATTTCAGAATTATCCAAAGAAGAAGAGAGCAACCACAACTTGTGTCAATCGCGTTTATGAAGAAGGACGATTAAATCCTATAAGAAGGCGTGCTCGACATCAAGATTAACAACGAGACTAGAATGAGTTCTAAGTGATAAGAAGAATTATTGTAATAGTTGTTAGTCTTGTTTTTACTGAGTTTTATCTAGCTAAGCTATAAACTCCATAGATTATGGATTAGTTAGTGTTAGGATTGAGTTCCTTACTCAGTTGAGTTTTGTAAGATCATTAGATTAGTATTTAGTGATTATTTAGCCGTAAGGCTCGGCATGTTATATTCATATAACCTACTTAAAATTCATACTTTGTGTTCATTATTCCGCTGCAATTTACTCTACTACGAGTGTTGGGACAACACCGAATACAATTGGTGTTGGACACATTATTCGGCACAACACGGTGTATGATTATTGCTATAATGAACAATTAACCGAATAAATTTGTGTTTCATATTTGAACTAAACTTTTTGCATTTTCACCTTTAATGGGTTGCAGTTAAGAAAATGTTTTATATTGTCAAAAAATTCCAAATCAGAAAATCAACAAAAAGTAATCTAAAGACTTTTTATCCCCATTTTTCTTCTTCGAATTAAACTAAAATGCATAGTAACTCTTCAATGCCAATCCCAAGTAGACCTTGACCCAATGAAGATCCCTCTGCAATACCAATCCCAAGATTGAGCAATTAGCCGATAAGTTTGTCTTAATAAAATTGCAAACACCACCTTTTTTTATCCTAAACCCTGTGAAATATGTTAGAGATAATATAGGCACTTCCGATAGAGTTGTTACATGAATCAATAATTTGAATTAGAACTTATCTATAGTATTATGTTATCTTGTAAATCAAAATCGACTCTTGAAAATATCGAGATCAGTTTGTTGTGCATCTATTTATACGAGAGAATGCACTCCTTTTTGGTGTATGAGTTAGAACATAATATCAGATTTCTTTCACTTCCTTTTTATGAGTTCTGTATAGACTTACATGGTATCAGCCTAAAAACAAAAAAAGAGTACACGCTTGATCCTTTTATACCACAGAACTTCCACACTATTCTCAATGTCTTCACCTACTAATGATTCTTCCTCCTCCTCCCAAGCACCTAGAACTCTTCCAACCATCACCATACCACAACTTTCTCAAACTATCTCAAGCAAACTGGATGATTCCCATTATATAATGTGTAGGAAACAGTTTGTTGCCTTTCTTCGCAGCCATGACCTTCTTGGTATCGTGGATGGATATGATGTTGTCCCACAATAGGTACTTCAAGATGGTTCGACAAGTAATGCTTACACAATTTGGGTTCATAAGAATAATTGTGTCCTAAATTGTCCTCTCCCATCCATTACGGAGAAGGTTGGATCAACTCTTACCAATCTGGATGATTCAACTAAAGTTTGGAATGCACTCCAAACTCGTTTTTCTTCACAATTCGGATGACATATTGCCTTACTTAAAAGGCAACTTCAGATGATGACACAAGGTAACAAATCTTGTACTGAGTACTTTGAAGATGCTAAACATATTTTCGATCAACTTGCAATGTCGGCAAACCCGTTGAGGATCATGATCTTATTTCATTTCTTGTCTCTAGTCTAAAACCTCTTTTCAATCCCTTTATAGCTTCATTCAATTTCGCCACAAGGGAGAAAGACCTTTCTCTAGAAGATTTTTATGTTGAACTCCTTAGTCATGACAACTTGATGGAAAACTAGCACCCTCAGGTTTAGCTCTCAAACTTTGCTTTTATAGCAAAAACAAAAGTGCAAAATTATCTCAAGAATGCCAAACCACAGAGCTCGAGTTTCAAACCACAGAATCAAGGCACTAATCCATCAAGAAATTCCCCTGGTATGCAGAATAACAATAACAATCGGCAGTTTACTCCTAACAACTCTATACCTCTTTGTCAGATTTGTATTAAAACATGACATATAGATCTAGATTGTTATAATCGGTTCAATATGGCTTATCAAGGTCTAATACCTCCAGCTGATCTTGCAGCCATGGCAGATAGTGCAAACTCGGTCTTCGAGAACCAAGTTTGGTGTGCGGACAGCGGAGCAAATGCGCACATTACCTCTAATGCAGCAAATCTCGTTTCTCAACAATGTTATGAAGGCCCAGATACTGTAACTGTTGGCAATGGACCAGGTTTGATCATTAATAATATTGGTGATAGGTTTTTACATCGAAACCAATCTTCATTTTCCTTGAAACGAGTTTTACATTGCCCTAAAGCCTCTACCGATTTGCTCTCTATAAATAAATTTTGCTTAGACAATTCATTCTAATGGGTGTTGATTTTTGCATGAAGGATAATCACACGGGAAAGGTGCTACTGCAAGGAGTGCTTGAAAATGGACTTTATCGAGTAGTTGGTCAGAAGAGCTTTTCATCAAATAAACTTCAATGTCTTACGGCTCATATAGAAGTGAAGACTACTTTGGATAATTGGCATGCTCGCTTAGGTCATCCATCAAAATATTCTTTAAGTCATTTAGGTAGTCTCAAATATCTTTCTGTTCAAGAGTCGTCAAATAAATTGAGCTTTTGTCATTCTTTTCAAGCAGGGAAAGCAAAAACAATTTACCCTTTTGTGAGTCTTCTAGGCAATCCAATTCACCACTTGAACTTATTCATTCATACGTTTGGGTTTCTCTTGTCACTTCCATAGGAGGGTGTAGCTACTGTGTCTTTTGTTGATAATTATTCTCACTATACATAGTTGTATCCTATGAAGTTCAAGTAAAAGGTTTTTACATTATTTATAAAATATAAACCACTTGTGGAAAACCTGTTCGACACAAAAATAAAGCAACTACAAACAGATAACGGCGATGAATTTATTTCAACTCAATTCAAAAATTACTTAACGGCTATGGGATTTTTCATCGCTTATCTTGCCCTTATACGTCACAACAAAATGGGTGGATGCCCGAACGCAAACACATGCATATTCAATAAGCATGCCTCACTTTACTATCTCAAGCGCATTTAAAACCATGTTATTGGGTGGATGCTTTCTTGACATCTGCTTTTCTAATAAAGTCTCTGCCAACTAAAGTTTTAAACAACCTCAGTCTGTACTTTATGCTTTATAAGAAGCTATCGTCGTATGATTAGTTAAGAGTATTTGGTTGTACGTGTTATCCATTATTAAGACCTTATGAACCACATAAATTGTATTTTCGAAGTAAACAATGTGTGTTATTGGGATATTCTAGTCAACAAAAGGGTTATAGATGGCTAGATAAATTCACAAGTTGTGTCTATATGTCTAGACATGTTGCTTTTGATGAAAACTCTTTTACGGCTAAGGATGCATTGCCAAATTCAACTACTTCATGTAGTCTCATCTCTCCAAGTAATTCTCCTTCCGTTCATCAGCCTCTTATGATTACGAATGAGATTGTTAATTCACCTACATGTCATGTTCATTTGAATCATGTAGCATCCTTGAACGAAAATGTAAATCATGACATTGATACTCAACCTCTAAGTACTGATTTCTTTTCTGATAATCTAGCTAAAAATATATCATCGCCAGAACCTTATGTTATTTGAACATGCCTCATCTATAGCTTCCATTAATTCTCAAAACTCAGATATTGTGGCTTTGCCTAAACAAATCATCACAAGGTCTAAAACATGTCACTCTCGCCCTAAATAATTTCATGACTATATTGTTTACTACTCCACTCGGCACTCGCCATCCACTTTGTATGCTCACCAGTGTAATTAGTGAAACATAACCACCTTGTTATATAAATACAGTATCTAAACCTGAATGGCGCGCTGCTATGAGAGATGAGTTTTTGATGCATTAATGGAAAATGGCACATGGTCTCTCTATCCTCGACCACCAGGTAAACATATAGTTCGAAATAAGTGGGTTTACAAGATTAAAAGAAAACAAGATGGTTCGATGGATCGATACAAGGCGAGACTAGTGGCAAAAGGGTTTTGATGAAAGAGATGGTTTGGACTACCATGAGATATTTTCATCTGTGTTAAAACCATCTACCATTAGACTTGTTCTTGCTTTAGGGTTGTCTTTTCATTTGGAGGTCAAGCAGCAGGACATCGACAATGCATTTCTTCATGGAATTTTGGAAGAAAAAGTTTACATGAAGCAACCTAAAGGTTTTATAAATGAAAACAATCCTGATTTTGTATGCAAATTACATAAATCACTTTATGGCCTTAAACAAGCACCACATGCATGATTCAAACGATTCTCTGAACAAGTATTGGAATATGGTGTTATTAAATGCACAACATATTATTCTTTGTTCACATACACTGCTACAACTGCTAAAATATTTATTTGACGATATTTTAATCACTGGTTCTTGTAAAGTTACTATAGATCAGTTTAACTTGAAGTTGACGGAGAACTTTCATGTTAAAGATCTTAGCCAATTGAGTTACTTTCTTGGAGTTCAGGCTTTTCGTAGCTCAAACGAGTTTCACCGACGGCAAGCTAAGTACATCAATGAACTTATGGACAGTACAAAGATGATAGGTGCTAAACCTTTGTCTTGTCCCACTACTTCAGGTTCAAAACTTTAAGCAAAAGAAGGCGACCCTTTATCAGATCCCACAGAGTATAGACGAGTGGTTGACGCACTACAATATTGTACAATTACTCGTCCTGACATCTTTTATGCAGTAAACCAACTTTGTCATTTCATGCATGACCCTCGTGAACCTCACTGGACAGCAGCGAAAAGAGTTCTTAGATACTTAAAAGGTTCCATTGACTATGGTTTGTTTTATTCTCCGTTGTCAATCAACCTCACTACATATTGCAATTCAGATTGGGCCGGGAATCCAGATGATCGACGCATCACTACTGGCTATGGTATCTTTCTTGTCTCAAGCTTGATTAGTTTGAGCACCAAGAAGCAAAATATAGTTTCAAGAAGCTCAACTGAAGCAGAATATCGGTCGATGGCCATGGCAACAACCGAACTTTATTGGCTGTGAATGTTGTTTATAGAGCTTGGCACCTGTCTCCATTCTACTCCAGTCTTATGGTGCGACAATATTAGTGCCATTGCTTTAGCTTCTAATCCCGTTTTTCATGCTAGAATGAATCACGTAGAGATTGACTATCATTTTGTTAGAGATAAGGTGGTCAACAATGACATTAAAATCAAGCACATCTCTACTAAAGATCAGAAAGCTGATGTTTTCACAAAAGGCCAATCAGCTCTTTGATTTCATTTTCTGCGCAACAAATTCATGGTCATACTCACTCCCATCAGTTTGTAGGGGAGTGTTAGAGATAATATAGGCACTTCCGATAGAGTTGTTACATGAATCAATAATTTGAATTCTTAGAACTTATCTATAGTATTATGTTATCTTGTAAGTCAAAACTGACTCCTGAAAATATTGAGATCAGTTTGTTGTACATCTATTTATACGAGAGAATGCACTCATTTTTGGTGTGTGAGTCAGAACATAATATCAGATTTCTTTCACTTTCTTTTTATAATTTCTGTAAAGACTTACAAAACGAAGTTGAAACTCGTGTATCTTTATATAGAGTAACATAAAATCTGGGAAGGAACAAATATGAAGGCCAAGATCGCGAAGATGGCAGCATGTCAAGCTCAAATCAAAATTTTAGTCTTGTGAAGCTATTACGACTAAAAGTGAAGAGTTTAAACCAAGTATGTGAGAAATTCAAAGGTTTTTCATGGATGATGTAGTACATTATTTATAGAAAAGTAGGACTTTGTAAGGGGAACACCCTGCAACTTGTGCAGCCATACAAAGGTTAGTTATGGTTGTACATGGATAAAGGAGGTTGGGCGTACTGAGCTTGTGTTTGGTGCTCATTTAATGATTATTTTGTTGCATACGCATATTACGGTTATGATAGTAAGCTTCCAGGTCGCGCATACCCTTGTGGGGGCTGAGCAAATATGATTGAGTATGTGACTTGCTCGAAAGTACTTATCGTGGGGATGAGGGAGTTTGTTTGATGCGCTCACAAGGATAGAACGGTGATTAAAGGTAGCTAAATGCGGTTAATAGCTTTTATATCTACTTGATGATCTAGAAATCCATGATGGGACGATGATCAGTCGATTGTTTATGATTTAGAGTTTAAGTTTGAAAAGATGGTCCTTACGAGGCCAGGTTTTTGTTCGTTATATTCTCGCATTATAGCATTTTGGCAAAGGGAAAGAGGATGTCTATCAGTCTATGGATGAAACTATTCCACGTTCATGTAATACAACATTGAGTTTATACCCCCATATTGTATTAAGCTTATCACGAGTTACAGTTTAACGAGTTGTTGTTTCTAGCTTCTAGAACACCTCCCGCCGCCATCACCATCTCCACCACCACCACCAAATTCGTCACCAACACCACTAGCACCAAACCCTCCACCATTACCACCAATTTAACCGTCACAACAAACCACCAAACCCACCAAATCACCAAACCCAATTTTTTGTTCGATCTACTTCGAGTATGTCACTACGAAGTTTGTGATAGACAGATCTGTGATTTGTATGGGGGCGCTACTCCCTATGGCGGCGAAATCTACTCCGCCATCAAAACCACCAGAAATTTTGAACTCCCCGCAAAGGTCGTTCGCCGCCATAGCTCGTGCGCCATCGGAGTTATCGATTCGGAAATCGTGCGTTGATGACCCGTTACTCCTTGCACCGAATCGAATGATTCAGCCCAAGAAAGTTGAGATCTATAAAGGAAAATGTTCAATTTTCCTATCCGATGATGAAGTGCGTATGCTCTTGAAGCCTTTCAAACTTGCGTTGGTGTGTAAGTTTTCACACGGATGTCCAAAATTGAATGGAGTTGCTTTAGGATTTCGATCAATCGGATTGAGGGGTAAATACACAATTGGGCATTTGGATCCAAAGCATGTTCTTATCACTTGCACTGTTGAGGAAGACTACTCGCTACTATGGCTGCGCCAGGAATGGAGGATTGGAGGATTCCCGATGAGGGTGTTGAAATGGTCTAAATCCTTTAAAATCGAAGAAGAATCTCTCGTGGTGCCTGTTTGGATTTCGATTCCAATGCCCCCGGCATATTTCTTTTCTAAGGAATTGCTTGTTGAGATCGCCAAAATGATTGGCTAACCACTTCGAGTTGATGAAGCAACGTCATACCGTACTAAACCGGGCATTGCTCGCATTTGTGTTGAAATTAATGTTATGGAAAAGCTTCAAGATTTAGTGGTGGTTAGGATGATTGATGAAGATGTTCATTTATCTATAATATATGAAAAAAATACCCATATATTGCACAACTTGTAAGCATCTTGGACATGGCTCTAAAACATGTGATTTGAATGCAAAAAAGACACATGAAGATGGTATTGCATATGAGAATAGTGCAAAAGGAAATGGGAAAGATAAAGAAGAAAGCACTAAATCTGCCAAGGAGAATGAGCAACAAGTGTTAGACGAAATGCCTGAGAAAAGAACAGAAAAAGATTTGAGGACAACTCCATTATTTGGAGTCGAGCAATCGAATGTCGTGACGTCGGGGAATGAGCCGCTAAATATGTTTGTACCTGCTGGAAATCGGGGCAGCAATACGCCCTCAAGGTTAGATGTTGAATATCTGGCTTGTAGTAATCGATTTAATGGTTTGGTTGAGTTAATGGAGGATACAATTTGTGTTGGCAATGATAACTCAAATGATGGTGCCAACGAGTCTAATGATTTAAATGTTGATGGTGAAGTTGGGATTTTAAAAGCTTTTGATGTGGTGGAAAGTATTATTGTTTCTAAGTTAGATCAAAATGATAATGAGGTTGTTATTTTGAAAAGGAATGTTGTTGTTGCTGATTTTGCTAGTGAGCAAAGTGATAATGAAGTTTCTGTCAATGATGGAAATGGACATGTTGGTGGGAATTTAAATGTTGATCATGGAGGAGTTTATTTAAATATAGACGAGGGAGATGAGAATTCTCGTAATGATGATTCTGGGACTGTTGTTCATGTGAATAATAATGAACATGAGGTTGTTGAAGAGGAGAAATTAGAAGAAGGTGAAATTACTATTAACGACACTCACGAGGCTTGTGATCTAGAGCTACAAATGATAGAACATGTTCAACAATTGGGGGCCGAAAACCAAAAGGAGACTGTGGAGACATATCAAGAGAAGAAGAAAGAGATTGAAAAATGCCCTGATTTAGAAGACAGAGGAAAGGATGTTTTTGTTGAAACTCGAAGAGCTTTTATGCCTTCAACGGATGATGTTTTTCAGGATATTGTTGATACACGAGCTGAACATTCAGATTCAGAATGCCAAAGGCATATTGACTTCGACTCAATTGATTATATTATTATCAACGATTCCACCGATGACAGGGGTATGCAGTCGGATTCCGAGTGCTCAAAGAAAACCCATAGGGTCTTTCCAAACCACGAATACATAGAAATTGGACAGCATCAAGAAACGTTCGTGATAAATAAGCAACCGTCTACACCTCAAAAGTCAACGGTTAAAGAAAAGGTGTTAGTTGCTACCAAGGAACCTAAGAAGAAAAATACTAAGAAGGAGAAGAAAGCAGCCAAAGACCCTAACAAGCCAAAAAGGGCTTCGAGTGCCTTCTTTGTGTTTATGGAAGACTTTAGGAAGCAATACAAGGAGTCACACCCCAACAACAAATCTGTTGCTGTTGTTGGTAAAGCTGGTGGTGACAAGTGGAAATCATTGAGTGCTGAGGAAAAGGCACCCTTTCAGGCAACAACAGAGAAGCACAAGGCAGAATATGAGCGTAAAATGGAAGCCCACAACAAAAAACTGGCTGGAGAAGCAGATGAGGAGTATGATAAGTCTAAGTCAGAAGTTCACGATAAAGATGAAGACGAGGATGGCCGTGGTAGAAAGGAGGATAAAGATGATGATTAAGCAAGCGGTGGGTGTCATTGAAGATTGTAGTATTAGTGAAGGATGAGATTTTAATATAGTTTATCGTGGAGTACCAATATAAACATGTAACTTAATTAATTAAGGTTGGGACCTTGTTGAATGAAAACCTTTTATTTCTTGTTGTTTCTAGCTTATAGTCTGTGGACTATGTAAACAAATTAATTTGTGTCAAAAAATCGAATCATGGTAAGTCGTAATATGTAATAAATAAAGATATATATTATTTAATCTCAATATTCAGGGGATTAAAATATTTATATTCATCAAATCTCAAGAAAATGAGACACTTCCAAATCAAGTTTCAGGACAAGGAAACAATCCTTCATCAAATCGCAGAAAGAAAAAGAATTCTTCATGAAATCTTTACGCTCAAGATACTAAAACAATTATCCAATCAAATCAAGTCTTCCGTATAAAGAAACATATGAGTCAATCACAACCTATTATTGAGGAGATTTTGATTGAGATTCTAACCAAACTATAGATAGAGTTCTTCTTGAATAAGAAATATCACAATTAACATTTAAGAATTTATGGAGCAAAGAAGTTCTGCAAATCCTCCTCATCAAGTCCATCATCTTCAAAGATGTTAAAGACAAGATTCAAGTTGATCATCGTGAAGATTGAAGAAACAAAAGCCATTTTGATTCGAGATTTAGCTGCAAAACCTTCGAAGAACTATATTTTGATGGTAAAGATTCCTCTAACTAAGATCAAGACTTAAAAATTGAAAAACTCAAGACCAAGATTATAAAATTCGTAAAGAACATTCAAATTACATCTCTTCTGATTCGAGATCAAGCCGTGAATTCCTTGAACTAACCTTTCTTAAGATCAAAATTCTCAAAAGAAGACTGGTGTTCCTCAATTTATTCGCCGTGATGACTTAAAAGAAGTTGATTGTTAATGCAAGATCAATCTCGAAACCTAAGAGATTGATGTTTAAATCAAAGTCACGTGAAAGAGATCAAAATTAAATCCACATTAAAGTTAGGAGATTATATTTCATAAATAATAATTAGATGTTTATTAGATATATTGTAGGTTTAAGTTTATTTAAATATATGTCATAAAATATAAGGCATTTTATAATTTCTGCCCGATAACTTTTCCCAAATTCAAGTTTTGCTCTTTTTTTAAACGGGCTCGAAAAATGCCCTGTAACTTTTTTTTTTTAATTAATTTCTGCCCGACGGGCTCAAAACCAAGCCCAATCAATTTTTTTATTTTTAATTAATAACTATATTTAATTTTAATTATATTTTGATCTAAATCATAAAGAAATTGTATAAAATCAAGTTTATTAAAAAGAATTGTCTTAAAATGTTTACTAAATTTATATTACTAGTAAAAACTAAAAATAAATTATATATATACTAGTAAATTAAAAATAAATTATATATTGATCTAAATCATAAAAAATGTATATATTCAAGTTTATTAAAAAAGTTTACCTTAAAAAGTTTAATAAATATACGAACTATACCCATCGTTTAGCCTTTTTTACGAAACTATACCCAACTTTTGAACTTTTGCAATACTATACCCAACCTTTGAAAACCGTAACTATACTATACCTATACTAAATTTCCGGCCAAAAAACGTCTTAAAAATTTTAAAGACAGAGAATTAGTCGTTAGGGACTAAAATCAACTTAATTGAATCATGTTTTATACGCGAGTAAGTAGGTTTGATGAATTTTTAGATGATAAAAAATTAATGCCATGATACATGTTTGCGTCTCTAAAACCCAAAATAAAAAGTACACGTGCATGGACACTCGAAGCCCTATACTTACTTCACGCAATCTTACTAATAATTGATCATATAAAAGAAAAATAATAAAGAGTAAACAAAAATGTACATGACGGCTCCGTGCAACCTAAGGTAAATAGTCACTTTAACGTTAAATACAACGTGTCTACTTCTCTTCTCCCCTTCAAGCCCTATAAATACCACTCCTCTTTGCCTTCCTATTTCATCAATTGATCAAAATTAAACAAAACATACAAGCTCCTTTCCACCTTTAAGATTCCTCTCTTACACTCTCACCAAACAATCAAACACAACACATCATTCAATCAAATCAACAAAAAATCCAAAAATGGAACAAGTACCAATTGTAGCAAAGAAATTATGGAAGCTAGTCCGAGTGGTGTACTTCATATTGAGAAAAGGCATATCAAAGGGCAAGCTACTAGCCGATCTAACCATGATGATCAAGCGTGGCAAAATCGCCGGTAAAACCGCAATGCACAATCTCATCTTCCACCAACACCACAACCATAACGCCACCAACTACACCTCCAACGATGAGCAATTGGCGTACCCCGTCCCCCTAAACGAATATGAGTTTAGCTGCAGCAACACACCGGCCTACCAAAAGTTCCTCAAGAAGCGCAAAAACAACCCCAAGGACGAAGACTTAATGGCGGCGGCACTTCAGATGGTCATCAACAGCGCTTCGGCATCGCCAGCTCTTCCGGGATTCGGGTCGACACCGTTGGTGAGGCAGTTGCGGATAACGGACTCACCGTATCCGTTGAGAGATGCTGAGGTGGACAATAATCACGTGGATGAGGCTGCTGAAGAGTTCATAATGAGATTTTACAAGGATTTGAGACGTCAAAATAAAGCCACGGGTTACTGATCGATCTTGATAATTTCAAGAATTATTGTTTCAGTAACAAGTAATTTTCATGATCAATATTTGGTATATTGACCAAATTTGCATAAGTGAAAAAGGTTGCATGCAACAATATCAATATGCGATGTTGATGAGTCACGTGCATGCTAAAATGGGAAAAAGGGATCGCACAATTTGAAATCCGGCATGTGATGAAAAAGATTGATGAGCTGCGGTGTCTAGTGCCCTGGTCCGGTCCTTAAAGTTTTTTGAGAAGATCCATGTTTCTTTGTATACTGCCTACATGTATATGAGCTTCTTTTTTTTTTTTTTTTTTACATGAATTTGAATAATAAAAATCTCGTTTCAATATTTTTTGGTATTCCCGATTTATTTTGTTAGGTTTTGAATTTCTTTTATGTTGGGAGAGAGAAAATATTTTGACAGGTGTACAATTGATTAGATTTGCGAAAAATAAAAACTTATTAGTTTATGGTTTTAATTTTAGGTTGACGAATTTTAGTTTCATTTTTACTTAAAAGACTAATTAATATACTATTTAAAATTTAATAAACGCTCACACTAATTTGGGTATTGATGAATTCAAAAAAATATTATAATCTATTAGGCTCCGTAATTGCGAATTAGGCTAGTGTATATATTGTTGTGTATGTTTTGTGTGTTTTCTTTTTTTAACTATGCCAAATTAAATTTCATGGATGTAGATGAAACTTTTCTAAAATCAAACGACTAAAAGTCAAGAAAAACTATGTTGCACGCGCATATGGTTGATATATATTTAGAAAAGAAAACGAAAACCCAATGAGCTAATCAGAGCCCTTGACAAAATAACAAGGGAATTTTTTCTCTCTTTTTTTTTTTTGCATAATTGTTTTTAAGAAACTTGTGTGATAGATTAATACTCAAATATATAACATTATGACTTCTCATTTGTGATTCTGAAAGGGACCAATTATAGAGCTCTGTTTTTCCGGATTTTTTTTGGCATGACTCTTTTGCAAGGGTGTTCCTTCTCTTTCCCTTGGCAAAATGTAGTTTAGCGCCAACAACTAGACATTTTTCTTTAACTAGCACTCGTAATTAATTAGGGCAAAATGCGGCATTATATTAATTGTTATTTACAGATTCCACTAAGCTAAAGTGCTCATAACCGACGGGGTCCCTTCGTTTAAAGTACCCACATTAGTAGTATTGCAGTAATATTAATTATAAACCTTTAATTTGTCGTGTGGTTTAGTTCTTTTATATATATGCTTAATAATAATGTATCTGAAGCCGTATGAGCAAGCACTTCATTACTTTTTATGTTGGTAGTCGACTTGGTAAGTCACTCAACAAAAGTGGTTCAAAGTTCAGATTTTATAGGTGTTAACGGTTATTTATTTTTTAGGAATTTAGGAGTGAATTTTAACGCCCAGTATGAATTTGAAGAAAATCTAATCACCTTTTTTCTTTTTTGAAAAGTCCGTCCCTTTATTCTCAATTTTCCCCCTTTTATAGTGGTTAGTTCTCGTACTAGTGGGGGTATCCCCTTTTGACATGTGTTTGATGGATGCATATATGAGTTGTGTGTTTGTTTCTAACTCATATAACTGTCTCCGAGGAGGCTGACATAGCTTCCTAGAGTTGCTGCCTTCGGACTCTTGATGTCATGTGTCTTCAATGTGCCGAGTTGATCTTTCTTTGGGTCTTATCGGTTTAGTGGATGAAGACATGACGTGTATTGTTCTTTTGCTCCGATGCCATTTTTCGATGGGTAGACCTCGATAGGGAAAATATTTTGGAGAGTTTTCCGAGAGATCCCGATGTGCCTTTACGGGGTATCGGGACGTGGGGGTGATTCCCGGGCAGTATCTTTGATAATGTAAGTGCTAGATCATCGTATCCCTATAGGGTATTCGTGAAATTATTTAAAACCTTCGATACCTCGCATAGGATCTGTACTCTGTGAGATACTTATCGCAATCTGAATAGATCACCGTTTTTTCTGTATCGGGAAGAAAATCTAAGTCTACTGATACCGGGGTAGGTCTTCGTGATGCTTTGAGGGCATCGTGAATGGAGAGTGGGGCTTTGAAAAAAAACCTAGTGTTAACACTACCCCCCTCCCCCCCCCCCCCCCCCCCCCCCAAATTCTTGTTGCTCTCTTTAGAGGCAAGAGGAATTTCTCTTTCCTTCCTAGAGGGTGTATCGGAAAGAGATATGTTACCCATTATCCTATTGATAGGTTTTAGCCTTTGCCCGTTCTACCTATATATATATTTATATTTTTTTTCTTCCCCTTTTATTTATTATTGTGATGTGGCGCCATTAAGGCCACGTTCCTGGGAAGCAGTGGAATAATGGATAGTTATGTCTCTTGGAAGCGGCGGCATAACGTTTTAATTTTTTTAGATTTCGTGCCAATGAATGTGGTGTCAGAGTCTTTTGGATTCCGTGCCAATGAATATGGCGTCATGGGGCACTTAATGGGGGTAGTGGGTAATTAAGACCCGTTAATTCCTAGTGTTATAAATACCCCTACCTCCTTTTTCCCACACTTAGCAAATTCTCAAGCCTTTTTTCTCTCCAAGCAACCTTACTCTCTTTCTGCGATTTTGCGATTCTTCTAAGTTTTCAATTCTCCTTCAATGGCTTCTCTCTCCATCACCGATCTTGTCTCTGCTACTTCTATTTCCGGTGCTGTTGCTTTTTTGCTGACCTCTAACCCTCCTGTGGTGACGGGAGTTTCCGCCCCGACTTCTCACAAGCAAGGTGCGACAGAAGTGACCGAGGCTAGATGTAGTGGAAACGCCCAAAAGACGAAGTCCAGGAGTACATCCGACAAGGGTGGGGCTCTGCAAAATACTCAGAAGGTGGGTGCCACCGTTAGCACCACCACGCACGACGAAGTGAAGAAGCTGTATACAAATTATGGGGTATCGGGTCGAAATGTAATCGTGGAAATTCCGAGGGCTGACCAGAGAAGTAATGCGCCTCCCGCTAACCACATTACAATATACTCTTCGCAAGTAAGGGCTGGGCTACGATCCTTTTTCCCTCCATTTTTTTGTGAAGTTTTCAAGTTTTGTGATGTATGCCCTAGTCAGCTTGCTCCCAGCTCCTTCACCGCGCTATCGTTGTCTGTGCTCTGGTGCTTGGTTAAGGGCATAGAGTGCACGGTGCAGAGGTTTTTTACTATCTTTGAGCTGAAGATATCCCGAGGGGAAGGGGACTCCCTTCTACTACCTCGGGCATCGGGTTAAGAATGACCGCATTTCTGAGGGGAATGTGAGCTTGCACAGCACGTGAAAGAATAAGTTTTTCTATGTCCGATCCACCGTAGGGGAGTGGGACATGCCATATACTTTGAGGGTACCCTAGTTCTCCGAGAGGGTTTTTGACGATACGCTGGTTTTCTCGCTTGCCTATGTAGCAAAGGCATTGGTGGAGTCGGCCTCGTTCGCGGGTCTCTATCGGACCGTTGGGCTGAGGCACATCGCCCCTTTGGATGTAATGGAGAAGCCCTTGGCGATTCCTGCAGAATATGCCGCTTCTTTTGGTGAGTTATAATTATACCTTAATGACTTAAGATTTTTATTGCATTATATTTGCCTATCGGGATCTAAGTCATCTAACCTTATTGCGGTTGTGTAGCAAGGGCTTTCAAGCCATATACGGTGGAGGGTGCGGATATCTATGGGGGTGTGGGGCACGAGGAAGGCGCTGACGTTGCGGAGGATGCCCATGTTTTGATGGATATCGGAGGTTCCGATACCATCGAAATTCTTATCAAACGAAGGCAAATCCGGTCTTCGACATCCACTGCCTTATCTCGGCCCTCGAGTTGTACTTCTGATGCGCCCGATGAGGTGAGGATAGATGCAAGCTCGATAGACACCGTCGTCATTCCCTTTACCATAGAGGGGCTGGACGATGATGTAGGGGTGGACGAGATTGTTTTGCCCCCTTTTAGCGGAACTACTACAGGCCCTCCGATTGCCCCCATCGGAGTATATCAATATCTCGTCTTCAGACAAGTTTGTCGCCTCATCAGAGACGACTGATCTTTCTTCATTGGCGCCTGTTGCAGCGACTCTTGGCCCTTCGGGTGTCCAGGCCTTTTCTGGGGTCTACTGCTCCTCCTTCCTAAATCCTTGGTATGTACTTTCCTTTATTCATTTATTAGGGATTCGTATGAAGTTTTTCTTTACTTACGCGGCCTTGGTGGTGATTTGTGTAGATAAGGTGAAGGCTCTGATGGTTTTTGATGAGGGGATGACCCTTTTGGATGACACCTTTGACTTAGGCAAATTTCTTTAGTCTTGGCTCTTTCTCTTGTTAATTTAGGATTTGAGAGATCATGCTCTGTATCGGCCTTGCACAGGAGGTGGACTGCTTAACTTTGGAGGAGATTCCCTTCTTTCTGTTTCGATAACATTCCCTCGGGTTCAACCCTGGGAGAGGCTTCTTTACTGCTGAAGGAGTTAATGTCCATAACTCCAGCGTTTGCTGACCCTGCGCCTCAGGGTTCCTTTGCCGCCATCTTATCCGATAGTCATGCGGTTACTCAGGTTCCTCTATCAGGTGGAGTGTCTTTGGATGTGCCCTCTTCTTCTGGTCTCCCTGCCTTAGGCCAGGTACCCGACGCGGAGGGAGTGGGGGCTGCTCTCGTGATGATATTCTGTTTTTTTGCTTTTACCAACGTGCTTCCCATGGATGGATGGCAGTTCATGCAAGCCTACCTCAATTTGACGGCTCTAATGGTAAGTGATTTTTCTTTCTGTTCATCCTTCTGGAGTGTTCTTAGGTCCCCTTTTTATACCCTAATTTTGTTTTTAGGCGCCTAAAGTGCTTCCCTTTGTCTTACTTGAGGTTGGGAAGCTGCAAGACAATGCTGTCGTGGCGGAGGAGAGATTCCAGAAGATGGAGGAAGACAACAAGGATTTAAGGGAGAAAGTGGAGAAGTACGATTCGGCTTGGGTGAAGGCCACTCGGAGGATGCAAGAGCTGGAGACTGAGAACAAGCATCTCCAGTCTTCGGTATCAAAGTTGGAGGTCTCAGGGATGGTTTTGAAGGGGAAGGTTGAGTCTTTGGAGGCGAAGAAGGCAGCCGGGGCATCGAGGGAGGCTTAGCTGAAGAATAGTTTGTCCCATGCCCTTTCCAGAGTGGATGCTTTAACGGAGGAGTTAGCAAAGAATCCCGTATCGGGGGGCATCTCTCTGGAAGATTTACAACAGAAGTTGGACGCCACTGTCAAACTTACTCAAGAGGATACCCTTAAACAATGTCAGGCTGCTTTCATTCGAAATAATTATGGGTATCTTATTGGCCACATATTATGAGGCTTCCTTCAATGCTTCACCCAAGTGCGGAAGAAGATAGCTCCTGAAGCTGATCCGCGCCAGATAAACCTTTTAGAGATGGAGAGGCCTTCCCTGGAGCAAGCTTATGCTCTTTTTGAGAAGCATAGTTCTCACTTTCCTCCTTCTCCGATGGCTCCTGCTACAGTTCATGTTGCCACTATCCTTCCGAGGTCTGCTACTCCTGGCAGCGTATCCCCATTGCCGCCCCTCCCGATAGTTCCGATTGCGGGTCCATAAGATGTTTCTCTTACTGCACCTTCTACGATAGTGCCGCCTTCCACCACTTAGAATTTGCTTTTTAGATGCTTTTCCATTCATTTCTTGTAATAGTACTCTTTAGTCGGTTTCAGCTTTTGTCTCTTAGTGTAGCCATGGTATTTGAACTTGTACTTTGTGAGCTCATTTGATTAATGAAGTTTGTCCTTTTGTGCGCATCATCTCTTGTTTGGATATGTTTGACTTGATTGAAGTAAATGTGTTTCCGACACTCTTGGGGACTTGAGTTCCTTTCTTTAATTTTTGACTCTATCTTGTAGCGTTTAAGATAGTAGCTGCATGCCTTCTTCCACTCGTTGCTTGTATGACAAGAAGGAATATTCTCCTTGACCTTTAGAGGGCGATGACACATGCCTTCTCTTGCCTTTCGACGATTGGCTGGGATCGCCGCATAATCCGGGTGGTCCTTCCCTTCGTGGTAGGTCCCTTAAGTCCACTATATATTATTTCACTTGTGTACATTCCTTTTCACCAAGTCCAAAGAAACTTCGACATTTTGTGGAATATATTTGCACGACTTTCATTGAAAGGGAACTCTTGTCCTTTTTTTTTCCCTTTGTTACCTTTCCACTAGATTGTCCAAAGAGATATCTCACTTTATAACAAAGTGGAAGTATATTATGACTCTGCCTCGCTCCTCTCGTTCACAAGGCAACTTCTTTCCCCTTTGGCGATCCCGATCGATATATACGGTGCGTCGTAGTCTTAATGAAGTTTTCCCACCACGTTCTAGGAGGACTGAGGGCGGTTTGTCCTCCATCTTCAGAAAAGTATTCCCCTACCCCACCATCGGCACAATTTTGCGCGGACACTTTGCTAGCAAATAATATAAGGGATGTGTTTTTGAGTAGGAAATCTTATCTCCCAATAGATTGTTTCTCTCTGTTCAATACTATCCCCGTCAACCCTCGGATTTTAATAGGTGGAGGTCGGGTAGTGTCCGCCATTAGTGCGGATTCTTTGGACTCTGTGGCTGCCTTGTTTGTGGAGTACAACCTGAATCTTGATGGATACGATATCGTGTTGCCCCATGCTCATCAGAGGTCTTACTATCCTCCCGCAGGGTACATGACAGTGTATTCAGATCAAATCTGTTATGGTCTTCATTTGTTTTTCCACCCGTTCTTGCAATCCCTTTTCCGATACTAGCAGATTTGCCCTAGCCAACTCAATCCTAATTCTTTTGTTATTTGGTGGGGTACGTCCTTTGTAGTGGACTTTTAGACTTGCCTCTCACGCCTTATCGTGTGGGGAGTATCTTTTTTTTGCGGCCTTGCCCTAGCGGTCATCCCTTTTTAGCCTGGTGTATCGTGACAACCGCTGATCTTTCACGACCGTTACTAGGCGTGTTACCCCCCGGGCGATTGGAAGAATCGTTTTTTCTTCCTAAAACCCAGGGATCAGCCAGCTTCCTCATGGGAGGTGCCAACTCGTTGGAGGTTAGGGTACGTAGTATCCAGTCCACAGGGGGCCGTTCAGAAGGCGATGATTTTGCAGGACACCCAGTTATTTTTGGGGAGTTATGACCTTTGCGGTTTGTTGGAGCTATCGGACGTCTTAACCATGTCGGGTTTGCAAGAGGGGGTGGTAGCGTTGGAGTTCCCTTCCGTCCATTGCGTACTAACTTCTTCTTTCGTACACTTCCTCTCTCTTCCCCCCCTTTTTGCTCACCTTTATTACCCTATCGTGGCTTATCTTGCTCTTGTCCTTGCTCACAGGGTCCGAGATGGAATTTTTTGCGGTTAAGATGTTTGAAGGAGTGGCGCTGAGTAGCACTTCCGAGGGAGGTCCAAGTAGCGGGGATGGTGGGAGATCCTCATTTTTGGGGTTTGAATTGGCCCCTGGGAGTTCGGTCTAGGACCACTTTCCTTTGAGAACCCTCCGGCCGAGGTTGGGAGTTCCTCCCGTAGGGTTCCAGGAGGACTGGAATCTACAGTTGTTTCGTGTCTGGTCCTTTTGTTGGGTGTGGGTTCTCTGCCTATCGGAAGAGGCGGCGTCCCTGGTGTAGCCTTCACTCCTGATTTCGGGGGGAACTTGGTGTATATGGTTGAAGAACGTCCACCGCTCTCCCCCGATACAGGTACTCGGGTCGGGGGGGTGGGCCTGGGGGAGTGTCGACGGGGGTGGAGCTGTTCCCCGAGATCGCTTCAGATGTGGATTTTTGCCGGACTTTCTTGAGTGGCTTGTTGAATAGGTTGGAGTGTACCCTTCCTTTTTCTTCCCTACAAGACCTAGCTTGCAAGGATCTTTATGAGGTATGATACTTCTCTTCTTCTTTTGTTAGAGTAGAATTCCCCTTGGTGCCTTACTCGCTCTTCTTTTTCTTTCTCCTTACAGCTATTCATGGTTATCAATGTTGTGGGTTCCCGGAGAGACCAAGCCTCGTCCGAGATGGAACTGATATACTGTCACAGGGACAATTTGCAGAGGTATCTTATTTTAGCTAGGAAAAGATAGAGGAGCTTGAGACTGGCCGTAAGGCGGTACAAGATATCCATGATGGAGCACTAAAGAATTTGGTGGAGAAATAGTGGGACTTAGAACTATGTTTTGTGTTGGAGAGGGCACGGGTGGTTTACTTGGAGGAGAGGGTGGAAGACCTTCGCGATCAGCTCCGTACTTTGGAAGAACAACTTTCTATGGTTTTCGCAGAGAAGGGCACAACTCATCGGAAGATAGCGGAGGTGACAATGAGGCATGAGATGGCTCTGGTGTTAGCTCATGCTCAAGCGGTTATGGATATGTCTAACTCTCTTTTCCCTCGGGATTTGCTCCTAGAAGAGTTTCGGGACATGGTACATATTGGGTATAAACTATGTCAAGAGGCTTTGCGGTCTTTGCCAGAGTTTTCTGCGACCGCTGTTATCCCCAACCTAAACATCGTGCAGACGTTCTCGATACCTCTTTCGTCCTTTCCTCGGAGTTCGTGCCAGCCTCTGAGGATTTAGTTGTGGCGTCCATGGATATGGCCGATTTGATGGACATGACTCAAGAACATCGGCGTCTGTTGATCTGGGAGGGGAAGCGTCCAGCGGAGGACCTTTGAATATTTCCCCGTTTCTTCGTTTGGTTTGTGTGTATAAACTTATGTAAAAATTGTTTAACTAACTTCCTACGATATCTTTTTGTTTGTAGATAGATGATATCGTGGGGTAAGGTTACCCATAGTCCGCTTGAGACTATGATTTTGTAACAACAACACTATTTCCCTTTTGACAATATAAGAATCATCTACTGTAAACATTGTTTATTTATATATAAAGACGTGTGCCTTCGTACGAAGTACGTTTACGTCAAGCAAATTATTTTATTAGGTTGTATGCGTTCCAAGTGTTGTGGAACACTTCTCCCTCGTGGTTTTCTAGTTGATAGGTAGCACCTCCGATAATCTTAGGGATCTTGAAGGGTCCCTCCCATTTGGGTTGAAGCTTTCCGATGTTTTTGGAGGCTTCTACCCTTTTTAACACCAAATCTCCCACTTGGAAGGTTTTGGTTCACACTTTAGTGTTGTAGTGTCGCTCCAAGTGCACCTTATACTATTTCATCCGAATGGCCACGTGGGCCTTCTTTTCTTCTAGGAGATCTAAAGCTAAGGCAAGATTGGAACTATTACCTACTTCTTCGTACTCTCGAACTCGCCATCTTTCCACCACGACCTCGGGGTGTATCACCGCCTCGCTGCCGTGAGTCAGGTATGCAGGGTTTCTCCCGTGGCGGTCCTTTAAGTGGTCCTATATGCCCATAGGATTCCCATGATTTCTTCCACCCACCCAGCCTTATGCCAGTCTAGTCTTCCTTTCAAATTCTTTAGCAAGGTTTGATTAGTTCTTTCCACTTGACCGTTGGCTTGAGGATATCCTACGGAAGCGAAGCGGTGCTTTATCTCCCAATGGTCGCACCATTTCTCTAAGTCTTGGCTTGTGAACTGGGGCCCTTTATCACTAACTTGGCATTGGGGGATACCAATACGACACATTATGTACCTCCATATAAAGTTGATAACTGCCTCGGAGGTAATCCTAGCTAGGGGCTCCGCTTCCACCCACTTGGTGAAGTAGTCCACTACTAACAACAAGAACTTTTTCTGGCCCGCGTTGGGAATCAGGGGCCCTACGATATTAATCCCCTATTTTGCAAAGGGGCAAGGGTTTGACCCGAATACCTAAGGCACTGTGGGTTGATGGATTCGGTTGGCATAGACCTGGCATGACTTGCATCGCTTAGCATGCTCTTTGCAGTCTCGGGTCATCGTAGGTCAGTAATAGCCCTGGCGAATGATGCGTCATGCCATGCTTTCTCCCCTTTTGTGGCTCCCGCAGGTTCCCTCGTGAATCTCTTTGATGACTTGCTCTGCCTCGACCCGGTTGAGGCATCTCGTGTGGGGGTGGGAGTAAGACCGGTGAATTAGAATGCCATCATGGAAGAAGTATCGGGCCGTTCTTCGGGCCATCAGCTGCTGCTCATTTTTGCTTGTGGCATATTCCTCTCGATGTTTTAGGTAGGCCAAAATTGGGGCCATCCATTCGTCTCCCGTTGAGTTTACTATGGTATTTATCTGCTCGACTTCAGATTTCTCCGATTCTGTCATCTGGAGGAGGGTGATGCGGCTGGTATGTATCGTGGCGGTTTGAGAGGCTATTTTAGACAAAGCGTCCTCTTCTTGATTATCGGAGCGGAGGATTTGGATTATCTCGCAGATTTTGAGCCAAGTGCGCCTCTGATGGACAACCTGTAGATAACTCCGCATTCTTTCTTCTTTGTCCTCGTACGTACTGTTAACTTGTTCCACAATCAACTGGGAGTCACTGTGAATTACTATTTTTCTTATTTCCCCATCATGGGTATTAACCCTAAAAATAAAATAAAGAATATTACTACTACTCGGAGAAAGCAATACATGGATAATACTATTGTCACGAGTACTTCCGATGAGATGTACCTATAAAGAGAAACCCCTCGGAGGATTGCCCTACCTTTCGGTCACTGACCCGAAAAGGTTTACAAGAGCACACGAGGAGGAACATAAGTGTCCCTTGGAAAGTCAAACGGTGAATAAAAAACAGATATCAGCACGGCATCGGAAAAAGAGCAAACCCTGATGGACTCGTACGACTCCGATATCCACCAATGCGCCAAGAGGGACCACAACGGACCCCGAGTCCCACGAACTTACAAGAAAACTTCCTTGCTGAACACTCCTCAATCTAAACTACCCTCGAACCATCACCCGAGGACCCATTTTCGGAGAAAAATCAGAAGTGAATAACAGAGTGCCCAGATAACATATTCCGAGGACTTAGATGAAAAAATACCCTTTCAAAAGGAGCAAATCCAGTCCTCGGAGATCCTATTAAACCCTCGGAGATCATACCACGCCCTCGGAGATCAAATTATGCCCTCGGAGATTACTTCTGATCATTGAAGAACATACCCGAATCAAGAAAAGAGGAATAGAGTCCCTCGGAAGAATAGCTCTACCACAACAATCGTACCTCAAAAGCCCTCGGAAATATCATAAGACACAAAGACCAATCCAGTCAGCGCCTAGTAGAAAAGAGATAAACATTATCCTAATTTTCACACCTGTATCAAGGTAACAACAACACTTGTCCTTACCAAAACACATGCACAATGACACCTGCCCTTACCAAAGTCTATATAAATGGAGGTAATCAGCAGAAAGAAAAAACAACTTAACTTAGCTTACTAAATACAATTGGATACTCATGTACACAGAAAGAGAGGAGGAAAAGTTCAGTGAATAAAGGAAGGGAATATTCTTGCAAATATTGTTATCATTTCCACCTATCATTATCTCTGAATCACGGACAGGGCGTTCTAACCCAAATAAATATCTTCCGTTAAGTAGGGAATAATTCCAAACCCGTTAACAATGGGCTAATCTCATCCCTATCAGTAAGGCTTCATATTCCGCTTCATTATTAGATAGATGATAGTCGAGCCTGAAGGCGAAGTATAGTATTTTTTTCCTCCACTTTGGTGTTATTTAAGACTATTCATGCTCCCCCGTGTATCACCGTAGCGGAATCGTCTATGAATACCTGCCATAGGGACGGATTTTGGATGGCCTTTGTGCCCGCCATCTCCATGACAAAGTCAGCCAATACTTGGGCATTGATCGAGGGTCTGGGGGCGTAGGGCATGTCATACTCGGTGAGTTCGATGTCCCATTTTATCAATTGGCTCGAGGTCTCAGGCTTATTGAGGATGATTCGCAGAGGGTACTAAGTCAGTACTGTGATAAGTTGTGAGAGAAAATAGGGTCGCAATTTGCGAGCCATGGTAATTAGAGCCAACACCAGTTTCTCGGTTTGGGTATACCTACCTTCTGCTCCTTGCAGCGTTTTGCTAACGTAATACGAGGTGATGCTATCTGTTGTGTTCTTTGACCAATACGACATTCATAACTTCCTCTCCAAACGCCAAATATACGAATAACTCCTCTTGAGGTACTGGTTTTACCAATAATGGGGGCAACTTCGGTAGCTTTTCAGCTCAGTGAGGGTTTCCTCGCATCGCTCGGTACACTGGAAATCCTTAATGTTTCTCAGGACCTTGAAGAAGGGGAGCCCTTTGTCGGTCGACTTGGAGTTAAACCAACACAAGGAGGCCATCCTCCCCGTTTGCTTTTGAATGTCTTTGATAGTCTTAGGGGTGGGCATGTTTATGACGACCTTGGCCTTCTCTGGATTGATCTCTATCCCCTTCTCTGTTACCATAAATCCCAAGAATTTTCCTCATTTGATACCGAAAGAGCACTTCTGAGGGTCGATCTTCATCCCGAACCTATCCATAATTGATAACGTTTTACGGTGGTCCTCCGAATGGTCTTCCGCCCTGGGGATTTTAACGATCATATCATCGACGTACACTTCCATCAATTTCCCGATTAAGCCTACAAACATGAGGTTTACTAGGCATTAGTACGTGGCCCTGTGTTCTTCAGCCCAAACGACATCACCAGATAGCAGAAAGTACCTACATCGGTGATGAAACTGGTTTTATCTTGATCTATGGCAGCCATCAGGATCTGGTTATGCCCTTGGTCTCTGTCCATCGTGGACAATATGACACATCCTGTTGTGGAATCAACCAATTGGTCTATACTGGGAAGGGGATAAAAATCTTTTATGCAGAAATTGTTCAAATTGGTGAAGTCGACGCACATCCGCCATTTCCCCCCGGTCTTGGGAATGAGGCCCACATTGGCCAACCATTTTAGGTATCGGACTTCTCAAATCTGCTGCATGTTCAGCAGCCGTTGTATCTCGGACCGGATGATTTTGTTCGTTTCTGGTCCCATATTCCTCTTCCTCTATTGGATCGGTTTAGCATCCACCTTGACATTCAAGAAATGCTGACATACTCGACCGCTTATCTTTCCTGGGAGTCCTCCTTCCCAGGTAAAGAGGTGATGAAGTTGTTTGAGTATGGATACTACTCCTCCCTCTGTCTTGGGGTTCATCTCGGTTCCAACTTTAACGGGTTTTTTTTGGGTCCTCTCTACTATTTTAATCATCTTTAGTTCCTCCACTGCGTTGGCACTTTTAATTCTTCTCTTGGCTAGAATGTGATGGTGGGTAACTTAGCTCCGTGTATTGAACACACATGCGGCCCTTGTTCTACACGTCGGGCTTCTTTTAAGTAATTCTTCTTCTTCCCCAGGGGCGTTACGGAGATATCTCTTTCTTCAATCATGTTTATCGTCCTGCCCGAGGGCGGATTATCCTCATAAGACTCCGGGGTGGGGGCAATCCCTGATGTGCGGTTTCTTCTTGGTACTTACTGTTGGGTCCTCCTTCTTCCGTAGGCCCTTCGGATCAGATCCTTTTCCACACATTAGACTTGGGAATTTTTTGGTTGTTTGCTTTCAAGTAATTCCCCAAATAGCCAGCGTTTAGAAGTCGATGTATCTCGTTTCGTAGGGCAGTACATGGGTATGTGATATGTCCATACGTTTTGTGGTACTTACAAAGTTTGCATGTGTCCTTCTTCTCGTAGGGTCTATTAATAGACCTTGGCCACTGTAGGTCAGTACTCCCTCTCATTATGTTGAGCACCTCCGCTGGAGTGATCGTTAGAGGGGGTAGTGGTGCAGGCTGGAGATGCTGCTTCACCCCACGTCCGTCGTCCCTCCACCGGGGAGTTATGTTTTCTTTGTTTGTTTTGTCATGTGACCTCTTCTCGTGTTCCTGGTCATTATTCTCCGCCCTGATCTTAGAAATTTCAACTTCTTCCATGATAATATAGGTCTCTGCCTTATGCATGAGTTCATTCATGTCCTTGACTTGGTTATCCATAAGGTATCTGAAGAAATCCCCCGTTCTAAGTCATTGGGTTAGAATATCCGCTATGATCGATGGGTTAGCATTCGGAAGGTCTAAGGCTTCATCTGAGAAGCGCTTTATGTAGTCCCTTAGGGATTCATCCTTCTTTTGTTTGACCATAAAGAGGTGACTAACGGATTTTGGGTATCCTCTGTTACAGGCAGATTGCCGTACAAATAAGTACACCAATTGATCAAAGTGGGAAATCGTTCCCAGATGTAACTAGGAGAACTAGGTCTGGGCCCTGCCTGCAAGGGTGGTTTGAAATACTCGGCAGATGACGAAGTCAGGTGCCGATGCTAGATCCATAGTTGCTATGTATTGATGGATGTTGTCATGCGGATCCCTTATGTCCTTGTCTCCTGTATGCAAGAAAGGTTACTAGGCCGCATCCCCGAGGGGACTAAGGCTTGAGCAATTTTTGGGACGAACGGAGAACCGTGGTACATAAGTTCTTCCCCCGAAGTTATATTTTTCTTCATATCCCTCATTTCTCTACGCAGACTATTAATCATACCCCATACGGAATCGTCTACCTCTACGGGGGTGGGAGGCAGCTGGCGGTCCCGAGGGTAAAGAAATCACACCATTTCGTAGTCCTGTGGCCCTCTCTCACTATCATCCTAAAAATGAGTCCTTGGCTCTTGGCTCCACGAAGGGGTGTCAAGATATTTGTGGCCCTGTTGGAAGTTGGACCTCGGGCGAGATTCGTATTCTTCTGATCCATATCGTTCCCTATAGGAACGTGTAGGAGGGCCCTCGCGGGGGTGCACAGCCTCTGGCCTATTCCTCCATGTGGCCCCCTCTACGAGGCATTTGAATACGGATCGGGGGATATTTATAAAATCCCCTCTTTCTGTCAAGGTAGAGGACTGGGTCTCCAAGGGTTCTTCATGCATATGCTTTGGGTGATTCCGGGGACTACTATTGGAATTTCTCCAAACGTACTCGAAGGCAAGATTCTATGGCGTTCCCACAGACGGCGCCATTTTGTTGACAGTTATTTATTTTTTGAGGAATTTAACGCATTGCGCGAGTTTGAAAAAAATCTAATCACCTTTTTCTTTCCCAAAAAGTCTGTCCCTTTATTCTCAATCTTTTCCCCCTATTATAGGGGTTAGTTCCCGTACCAGTGGGGTATTCCCTTTTGACCGGTGTTTTATGCATGCATATATGAGTTTGGTGTTTGTTTATAACTCAGACAACTGTCTCCGAGGAGGCTGACATAGCTTCCTAGAGTTGTCGCCTTCGGACTCTTGATGCCATGTGTCTTCTATGTGCTGAGTTGATCTTTCTTTCGGTCTTATCGGTTTGGTGGATGAGGCATGAGGTGTATTTTTCTTTTGCTCTGATGTCATTTTTTCGATGGGTAGACCTCGATAGGGAAGATTCTTTGGAGAGTTTTTTGAGAGGTCCCGATGTGCCTTTTTACGGGGTATCAGGCCGTGGGGGGTGAGGCTCGGGCAGTATCTTTGATAATGCAAGTGCTAGAGCATCGTATCCCTGGCGGGGGGGGGGGGGGGTGTATTCGTAAAGTTATTTAAACCCTCCGATACCTCGCAAGGGATATGTCCTCTGTGAGATACTTACCGTGATATGAATAGAGCAGCGTTTTTTCGGTATCAAGAAGAACATCTAAGTCTACTAGGGTAGGTATTCGTGATGCTTCGAGGGCATCGTGAAGGGAGAGTGGGGCTTTGAAAAAAGCCTAGTGTTAACACTAAGTATCCATTTATGGCACGATTATGCGTCCTTATTAGTCTTTGTTATTTATTCAAAAGAAAACAAAGACTTTGTGCCGTTCTTTTGCGGCTCATTTCTGTTTGATATTTTCAAAGCAAAGTAATTTTACATCAAACAAATCGAGGAATGTGCATGTAGTATACATGTTATAGGAATGAGTTAATATCCAAAAAACCATGTGTTACGGTAAGAGCGAAATACAATTATTATGACAATAAGGGGCGAAACAATTTCATATCTTTTGCGTAATGAGATTAAAAAACTTTCAATAGAGGAAATCTTGGTCTTCATAAAGGCAAAGTATGATCCCTCTTATTTTTCACATTCAAAGTATATATTCATCACTATTTTTCTTTTCTTTTATTGAGGGACGTTTAATTTGTTTGTCAATTATATTTTTCTGACAGCCAACTACTGCCAGAAATGCACGAAAAAAATGAACAAATAAAGCCAAAAGTTTAGGTGAATTTGTTGAGTAAAAGTGTGCACAATGAGAAATCTTGGATACTCATCACTTTAATTATTTCACTTGCTTTTTGAGTCTTTGGAGCCAATGGCCTGTCGTCTGTGCTAGTTCCACTATCATTGTGGCTTTTGAGAAAGTATCTTTTTCCTTCATTTTACCCAATCAACTTTGATTTCCATTACTTCTTATTGGGGCAGGGAAAGATCAATGATTATATATGTTGGTGTGTCGCGATTTTTTTTTTCTTCTGGTTGTACATAATATCGAGTGTTATCTTTGTCAATTGGTATATGCACAATTTTGTGAATGTGTTCATTCTCACAATATGTTACACTAAGTGTAGAACTTTAATTTGGTTTTATATTTAGTGTAGAATTTTATTTTCGACACATTGGACATTATATTCTAACATATATATATATATATATTTATATATACAGATATATATATATATATTAACATTAGAGAAGCATCTGCATGCTATATATAGATTTTGAAATCTCTGTACAATTTCATGGACTAAATGCACGTATTTTAGTTTTACTCTCAATATAGTTTTACGACATTTTCGTTGAACTATGTAGTAGTACTTGAATAGCATAGTATGAAAACTCTAGTCATAACCACGAATAGGGTTGTGCAAAAAGAAATTTGATTGATCGAATCGGATGAAAATCGATCGAATAATCCAATCTGAAAATCGAATCGAACATTTGATCCGACTTTTGATTCTTGTCTTAGGATCGAACCCCACTTTGATTTGCTCCTCGATTTCAGAGATTAAGAATCGGATCGAATCGAATACTTATATTTTTTTAAATAAATAAATATATAATATTATATATTTATATATAATGCTAATAAAATACTGCTAATTAACTTAATATATTAAAAAAATGTAACACTTAACATCTTTTCCTTGGTCAAAAAAAGACCACGTTTTTGTGTTGGAAAAAGTAGGAATAAAATTGTCATTGTATTCATGTTTATTTAAGATTTCTTTAATTTTAGATGCAAAATAATAATCATGATTGTTTGTTCAATTGATATTAAAATAAAAAAGAAAAAGGGATTGAAATTGAATCGAATTAGATCGAAATTAAATGATTTTGGATCGAACCGGATCGTTTTAAATTGATTTGATTTGGATCCTCATTTCTCCATGATCGAAATCGACTATCAACCTCGATTCGATCTGATCCAAATGCACAGTCCTAACCGGAGTCAACTCATGATTAAAGTTATTAATTGAGCCAAACTATAAAGCAATATATAATTACCCATTGTTCTCATTATACTGCGTCCACAATTCAAAAAACTCCGGAGCTTTATGTTACTGTCGATGCTTTATTAAGTGGGGCAAGTTTGAAATTTATTGGCGCAAGTGCAATCTTGCAAAGATGCTTTACAAAAAGTTTCATCTCTTTCGTGCCAAAACTCTTTTCTTAAACAAGAAGTCTGACTCCCCACCCTCTGCCCATTATTGGAGTTACTTTATTTTCTTATTGAATTAGTATAAACATACTTCCAATTAATGGAACAAGAAAACAAAAATACACTATATAGTAGATCGATCTATAAATCCGGTAAATAAGGTTATCTGACTCCCCACCCTCTTGCCCATTATTAATCTCCTTTCTGATCAAAAAAAAAAAAAAGGTTATAGTGTATATTTATGATATGTGACGTGAATCCAACAATAAAGAAAGATAATGCTAGCTAATTGACACTTGCATTATATTTGATCATATTTCCCATTATTTAAGAAATAATAATGTATAAGTATTCATAATTTTCCTTCATTTTCCACATCACTATACTGAAATAAATCGAAAAAAAAATAATAACCTTAACTTACTCCAAGTAAAGTGGGCGTGCGGATCGAGGGACTCATATCCATGTTATTGAACTGTTGAAATACCAATAATTGAGCTAGCACCTAATTAAATATGAGCAAAAGGTGGGTGTTAACCATAAAAAATAAATATAAAACTAAAATGAAGTATTATTCCTAAATATAGGAAATAAAACATGGACAATACTATTGTCACGAGTACTTCCGATGAGATGTACCCACTCCTAAAAAGGAGGCCCCTCGGATGTTATCAAACCCCTTGGTCACTGACCCAAAACGGAATGAAGGAACATCCGAGCAGATACTAAAGCGTCCCTTGGAAAGTCAATGATGAATAAAAAATAGATATCAACACGGCATCGGAAAAAGAGTAAACCCCGACGGATCCACGCGACTCCGATATCCATCAATGCGCCAAGAGGGACCACAACGGACCCCGAGTCCTATAATCTTGCGAGAATGCTTCCTTGTTGAACACTCCTCAACGTAAATCGCCCTCGGAACATCACCCCGAAGACCAAATTCAAGAATAAAGCCATGTCTAAACATAAGAAATGTTGGAAGACATTCTACGAGGGCTTGTACACAAAAATACTATTTCACGAAGGCCAAATAAAGCCCTCGGAGATCAAGCTAAGACCTCGGAGATCAAGTCAAGCCCTCAGAGATCAAGTCAAGACCCTAAAGATCAAATCAAACCCCTCGGAAATCATGCCTAACCTACAGAACCCAAGACCAAGATGAAAATACCCCTCGGAGAACACATACAGAAGTCCCTACACCAGAATAAACCTCTACCAAAGCAACAACACCACCCGAAGAAGATCCTAAACCGGTCCATCAGATCATCACCAAATATAGAGCCCCTCGTGAAACTAACATCTCGAAGAAACAGCCCCTCGGAGACCCTCGGAGACCTTGGAAGAGGCAAAAATCAGCTTAGTCAACATCTAGTAGACTCAAGATATACTTTATCTTATCTGTTTCACACCTGTACCTATATTACGACACATGTACTTACTAAACACATGCATAACGACACCAGTCCCTAACAAAGTCTATATAAAGGGAGGTGATCGGTTGAAGAAGAATAATTTCGGATACAGACAATCATACATACAAAATTGAGGAGTGAAGTTCAGTGAATAAAGGAAAGAATATTCTCGCATCATTATCTTCTATAAAATCATTGTTTTTCGAATCACGGGCAGGGCGTTCCAACCCTAAATAAATCCGTTAAATAGGGAATAATATCCAACCTGTTAACAAAATGGCGCCGTCTGTGGGAACGCCATAATATATGTCCTCGAGAGAATTCAACAAGCTTTGATTATGATGGATGATCTGTTCGAAAGTGAAAGTCTTCAAACCCGCCGTAGCGACTCGGAGGAAACTTTGTCGAACTACCAATCAGGTACTAGAGATTTTATTAATATTCCTCGCTTTGTCTATGAAAGACTTGTAGATGCTACAGCTACACGAGCGCAACAAAGAGGGGAAAACTTCAGGAACTGGTTCTCTGTCTCTCCTGGGCATAGAAATCTCCCATCGGAAGGAGGTACGCCCTATGCGGGATGGAGCCCTACTCCCGTCCCATGGCGCCACGAACCCCCGCAAGAATCACAAAGGTACGTTAGTTATGAAAGAATCCCGAGGAGGGGCCAAGGGAGAGAACTTTCCCGCCCCTCGGAATATCGATGAGGGGCCAAGGGAGTGATGGATGGCCTGCGCAAAGAATTAAGTGATATTAAGAAAACCATGGGCCCTAAAGAAGATCCCACGTTCAAAACTTCCCCTTTTTTCTCCTAAAATTGCCTTAGCTTCTGTCCCTTCGGGGATGCGGCCTGTTAATGTTCCCTTGTACACTGGGGAAGCTGATGGAAAGGATCCACAAGACCACATCCATCAATATCTGGTCGGAATGGATCTATCCTCTGCTCTGGATCATGTCTTATGCCGTGTGTTTCCTGTCACCCTCGGAGGGCGAGCTCAATCTTGGTTTACTCACCTTCCTCATAACTCCGTTACGAATTTTGATCGGCTAGCTCATCTATTTGTACGACAATTTTCTTGCAACCGATGATATCCCAAATCCGTTATTCATCTCTTCACGGTCAAACAGCAGAAAGATGAACCCCTTCGAGGGTATAAAAATGCTTCACGGACGAAGCTTTGGATGTCCCTAACGTCAGCCCAACCATCTTAGAGGACATATTAATGCAGGGGCTTCAAACGGGGGATTTTTTTTCTGATATCTCATGGGAAATCGTGTCACGGACATGAATGAACTCATGCAAAAGGCAGAAGTCTACATCTTAATGGAAGAAGCGGAAGGTACGAAGAAGCGCATGGAACAAGACGACAATGAACACCTAGAGCGCGCCGAGAGGGAAGCAAAAGCTAAGGAAAAGAGCAAAGAAGGAAAACCCAACCAGCGTAAAGACGAGGGCGGTATAGTTAAAAAATTCCTTCGATCCGTACCGCTACCCCCAATGACTATTGCTCCCTCGGAGGTACTCAATGTAATGAGAGGCAATAATGAGTTGCATTGGCCTCTACCGGCCAAGTTCCCTAATCGAGACAAGAACACAAGTAAGTATTGTAAATATCATAAAACCTATGGGCACACCATCGAAGAATGCACTACCCTTCGCAGAGAAGTGCTTCGCCTTCTAGAAGCAGGATACTTGAAGAATTACCTTAAAGAAAATAACCCTGAAGAACCCAAAGCAAATGTATGGAAGAGGTCGCGAAGGGAACAAGAAGAAGTAACTTCTAGCCGCCAGTCATGAGGGAGGACCACATAACACCGCCGGTCTCGGGAGAGAACCTCAGAGCGTAGGCGACCCCAAGAGTGGATAGAAGAACGTCAACATAACTCATGAGAGAGGACGACGGGACATCGAAATTTACCCCCTCCACTAGAATTATACGAAGATAACGCCCCATCTGGACGAACAATCAACATGGTCGAGGGATGAGATATCTCAATAGAGCCCCAAGGTAAGAAGAAGAAATATCTAAAAGAAGCCAGGCGAACAGAGCAAAGACCCCCCATGTGCTCCATTCAAGGAACACGGTTACCCAGCATTACTTTCGAGTCCGAGGACTTGACATGTATAATTTATCCCCACGAAGACCCCTTAGTAGTCATGGCCGTTATCCACGGATTTGCAATCCAGCGAATCCTCATTGACACGGGCAGCTCTGTGGATGTCCTATTCCTTCCTACCTACCTGGCTATGGGATTGAAAAAAGAACAGCTGGAAATAGCGGACATTCCCTTAGTAGGTTTCTCAGGAGAAGCCTGCCGCACCCTCGGAATAATGATCCTTCCAATGTCATGGGGATAGGGAGCCCTTCGAAGAACGGAACCTATCAAATTTTGGGTGGTGGAGGCCTTGTCACGAACATACAACGCTATATGCGGAAGGCCATCCATCCGAGGTTTCGAAGCGATCCCCTCTACCCTACATCTTAAGGTAAAATTTCCCACCCCTTCAGGTATCGGAGAAGTCTGAGGAAGCCAATCTAAGGCCAGAGAATGCCGCATGAACGCTATTCCCTCGAAAGGGGACGAATTCGCCCTCGAAAGCAATAAGAAGCGCAAAGCAGAAGAGATTCGGGTTCAACCTGTAGAAGAATTAAAGATAGTAGAATTAGTGGAAGGACACCCTGAAAAGGTGATTAAGATGGGCACCAACATGGAACCTGCAGTGGCAACCCAACTGACCTCTGTTCTCCTACAATTTCATCACCTCTTCGCATGGGAAGGAGGGCCGCCCGGGCGAATCAGTGACAAGGTATGTCAACACTTTCTTAATGTGAAACATGGTGTTAAGCCTATGCAACAAAAGAAGAGAAAGATGGGACCCGAGCGTAATAAAATCATTCGCTCGGAAATACAACACCTTCTCAGCCTGAAGCAAATTCGAGAGGTCATCTATCCCGAATGGTTAGCTAATGTTGTGCTAGTTCCCAAGCACGGAGGGAGATGGCAGATGTGTGTTGACTTCACCGATCTCAACGGAGCCTACCCGAAAGATTTTTATCCCTTGCCCAGTATAGATCAACTAGTTGGCTCCACTGCTGGATGTGCACTCTTGTTAACCCTAGGCGGGGACCAGGGGTACAATCAAATCCCGATAGCGGCAGCAGACCAGGACAAGACTAGCTTCATTACTGACGCAGGCACATTCTGCTACTTAGTAATGCCCTTCGGACTTAAAAACGCCAGAGCCACTTACCAAAGGCTGGTAAGTCTTATGTTCACAGGACTTATCGGAAAGTCGGTATAAGTCTACGTGGACGATACGGTGTTTAAAAGTAACACTGCCGAAGAGCACCTCGAGGACCTACGGAAGGCATTGGTCATTATGGATAATTTCGGAATGAAGGTTAACCCTAGAAAGTGCTCCTTTGGCATCCGAGGAGGGAAATTCTTAGGATTCATGGTCACAGAGAAAGGAATAGAAGTAAGTCTCGAGAAGGCGGAGGCTATTGTGGAGCTACCCACCCCGAAGACTGTCAAAGACGTTCAAAAGTTAACAGGCAGAATGGCCTCCTTGAGCCGATTCGTTTCTAAATCAGCAGAAAAAGGACTCCCCCTTTTCAAAATACTCCGAAATGTTAAGGAATTCCAATCGACCTCCCAGTGCGAAGAAGCCCTCGAAGAATTGAAAAGATATATGATGAAGCTTCCCTTGTTGGTAAAACTTTTACCTCAAGAAGAACTCTTCCTTTATCTATCGGTCGGAGAAGAGTCCATCAGTGCTGTATTAGCCAAAGAACAGGACAGAGAGCATCATCCGGTGTACTATGTCAGCAAAACTCTCCTCGGAGTGGAAACCAGGTATACCTTGACTGAAAAACTTGTCCTAACTTTGGTCACCACAGCACGTAAGCTACGCCCCTATTTCCTCTCCCACCCGATCACTGTGTTAACAAAACACCCTCTAAGGGCGATTCTTAATAACCCGAGTCATCGGAAAGGTTGATAAAATGGGCGGTAGAACTCACTGAGTATGATATCTCCTATTCCCCGAGACCTTCCATCAAAGCATAAGTCTTGGCGGACTTTGTAATGGAATTGACAGGCAACGGGTCCGAGGAGAAGGAGCCCCTATGGCATGCCTATGTAGACGGATCCTTTGTAAGCACACACGGAGGAGCAGGAATAGTATTTGTAAACCAAGATGTAGAAGAGGAGCGACTCCACTTCGCGGTCAGAATTGACTACCCCATTTCCAACAACGAAGCTGAGTACGAATCCCTTCTGATTGGAATGAGACTTGCTCGGGAAGGAGGAATGAGAAGAGTGCTCATTCATAGTGACTCTCAATTGATTGTTCAACAAGTCAATGGCTCGTACGAGGCCAAAGATAAAAGAATGCAGGATTACCTCCGGGTAGTTCATCAAAGACAAGAATGGTTCGATGAGTGCAAACTCACCCAAATACCACGAGGAGAAAACGAGGAAGCAGAATCCTTATCTAAAATGGCCAGTCAAATGGCTGTTGTCCATATCCGAAGGATCACTCTACTCCAGATCAACGAGTCCGAGAAGACCGAAGGTAATGACGTGAATGCCACTATGGATCCCCCGTCCAGTTGGGTGAATCAAAGCCTATTTACAAGATCTAGAAGGGTACTCCATGGACAAAGCCATACAACGGACAATGTCCAAGAAAACCATTAGATACTTCCTCAAAGCTCCGAAAGACTTATTCTTGCTCCCACGCCCGATGCCTTAATGAGGAAGAGGCTCAACTAGCCCTGGCAGAAACTCACGAGGGAACATGCGGAATCCATACCGGCGGCGAAAGCATGGTCGGACGCCTAATCTGACAAGGTCATTACTGGCCCACAATGGCAAAAGATAGCAAAACCTATGCTGAAAGATGTAAACCTTGCCAAGCTTACGCCCCTCGGGTCCATCAGCCCGCAACCCCGTGGGAACCCCATTTGACCCCTTGGTCGTTCTCCAAGTGGGGCATAGACATAGTGGGCCCACTTATCCCCAATGCCGGTCATAAGAAATTCCTACTCGTGGCAGTTGACTACTTCACTAAATGGGTAGAAGCGGAACCCTTAGCTCGAATCACCGCGGGCACTGTTATCAACTTCCTATGGAGAAATATTATGTGCCGCTTCGGCATCCCTCGGAACTTGGTAAGTGATAATGGCCTACAGTTCATGAACCAAGAGTTAGAAAAGTGGTGCGACCACTGGGAAATCAAACACCGCTTTACCTCGGTGGGATATCCCCAAGCAAATGGACAGGTAGAGATGACTAATCAAACCCTCCTAAAGAACATGAAGGCCCGACTCGATTGGCATAAGGCCAAATGGGTTGAAGAAATACCTGGCATACTATGGGCCTATCGGGCCACGCAAAGCACCGCTACAGGCGAAACTCCCTTCAGCCTAGCCTATGGTTGCGAAGCAGTCCTGCCCTCGGAAGTCTCCATAGAAAGTTGGCGAGTCCGAGAGTAACCAACAGTTCCAACTTAGCCTTGGCCCTTGATCTACTTGAAGAGAAGAGAAACCGAGTAGCCATTCGGATGGAAGAATACAAAGCCCGGATGTCACGCTACTACAACGCTACGGTAAAACATCGAACCTTTCAAGTTGGATATTTAGTAATGAAGCGGATTGGAGCTTCTAAGAACGTAAGAAAGCTTGATCCACGATGGGAAGGACCCTATAAGATAGCGGGAATTGTGGGACCCACAACCTATCTTCTCGCCAACTCCAAAGGCGCAATACTTAGCAACACCTGGAACTCACTCAATCTTAGGAAGTACTATGCTTACTATAATGCAATAGTTATACATAAATAAAAAGTTGTTTCTATATATAGAAGGTTCCAATACAGAGATCAAAAGAAAAAGATTGCAAAACAAAACGATGACTCTACAAGAATGTCATCACAACAATCTGACCCCGAGGAGGCATCTAATACAAACAACTAGAGCAAAACAGTTAGTACTAATAGAAAATCCTCACCCCCAAAGGGATATTGGATCACATCTGATACAAAGAGATTAACGTATCCCCGCCTACATTAAGCCTCCTCGATTGGACGCTTCCCTTCCCGGACAAGACGACGATGGTGCTCATCGGATAAAGAAACCGGATCACCTATCGGAACTACTGAATCCTCAAACGCTAAAGAATCTTCTACAAAGACCCTACGGATGTCAAGTTCTGGAATGACCAAACCCGAGGGAAACCCTGGCAAAGCCTGAACCGCATCTCGACACAACTGATAGCCTATGCAGACCAGATGACGCATCTCTCCCTGAAGGGACTCACGAGGGCTAGATGGACCCACTATTTCCAACACTGCTTGAACCTGGGCCATTACTAGGGCCACCTCGTGGGTACGAGTAGTCTCCAACAGCCGTTGATTGGCCACATCTCTCTCCCTCGTGACACACAGCAACCGCTCGTCGGAAAACCGAATTTGGTCCTTCAAGGCTTCCATCCTCCTCTCTAAACCCAGGACCCGTGCCTTTTCAAGCACCAATTGTCGCTCCAGGTCCCAAGATTTGTTCCTCTCGGATTGCAATATTTCTCCGGGAACATCTCTAGTGGTCTCCCTTTCAACGATCAAATGAGTTATCTCCTCGTGAGCCTTAAACAAACACTTCTCTAGCTCATCCCGACGACGATAGACCAAATCGGGATCAGAAGAGGAATCTCCTCGAGATCCAATGGCGTTCAGAATCATGTAAAGCTGCATAAAGACAATTTATTACCACCCAAATGGTAAACAAGGTTAGTATTTAGAATGAATAAAAACTGCTATACCTCGCACAAATCCTTGCAGGCCAAATCCTGAAGGCTTGATAGAGGGAGAATCTTCATTAGCTCACAATCTGATGCATTTAAAAGACCACTCAAAAAATTCCGGCAAAAATCTGTAACCGAAGGGGAAGCAGGAACGGAACCACGCTCTCTGAGGGATGGCGCCCCTGCGAGGAGAGGATTTCCCTCGAGTGGTGGGCGAGCAACACGATCCGGGCCCTCCCCTAAGGGTTGGGATCCGCCCGGGACAGAAGGGAAGGGGTCCTCCTCTACCATATTAATAACACCAACCTCTAACAAAGGAGAATGACGCAATATCCGCTGAGGAATTGGAAACTCCATTCGGAGAAGAGTGGAGATTGGATCTTCCCCAACAGCAGGAGCTCGAATGTTCACTGGGGGGGCTGCGATAGGTGAAACCCTCTGATTCCCTCTCTCCGATGAAGGACTTGTCACCTCTTCAAAGCTCCGCTGATCAGAATCACCGTCTTCCGATAAAAGGTAATCATCAAATAATGTTTGTGTCAAAAAAGCTTTGTCAAAAGGTTCAATCGCAAATGCGGCCATCTCCGAACCTGTCACAAAAGAAGAACATATTATGGGCTCGAAGAGGATAAAAGCACTATGGATGATAAAAACCCGAGGAGTAACTTACGAAAATAAATATTATGCAAAGCGGCTTAACAGGGAGATTGAACGCCTCTACCTCTTCTTGAAGTCGCACCAAGATCATGGATTCAGGGAATTCTAACAAACCGCTCACGTCATAAGATCCCGAGAACAACTCGGAGCGAGACATCATCTCCCCCTCCCGCACCACAGTCTCGGAGGTGGGGGTAACGTACCCTAAACCCCATCGGAGAGGTACTCCCCATGAATTAGCCGATTGGCCCTTCGGACGAACGAAAAAGAACCTCCGCCTCCAATCCCCTCTACGAGAGCAAGGGTTGGATACACGAGTGAAGGCTCTAATGCTTTCCCGATAGACCAGCCTAAAGAACGGAGGACCACCCGGACATGAGCGTAAGGATAAAATAGCCCCCAACCGATAAGGAGTCATAGGGAGATTCAAGAGCTCACAACAAAGAATATACCCCACCAGGTGACGGTAGGAGTTCGAAGTTAACTAACTGCGACATAGCTACCAATAGCTAAAGAGAGTTTGGAAAAAAGGGTGGAAAAATACCCGTAGCCCATAACGTACCTGATCACAATACACTGTTAAATAGCCCGAGGGGGGATCATAAGCCCTCTGATCGTAGAACGGTACAAGTACATCGTACTTAGTATAATCCATATTATACTCAGCAAAGAGAGTCATAATGGATCCCTCATGTTCGTTGCTTGCGGCAGTCCCGACACGGCCTCGCCCCATTAACTTCGATGAACTCAATTGAAGCACTTCAAGGACCGAAGATTGATCCACAAGGGTGTAAGATCCCCGACCCATGAATACCTCTCGGATATGATTCATCCTAAGAGAATTAGCATGAGAAGACCGTGCCAATGCTCCCCTCGAAGAACTACCCAAAATAGCAGCTATGTCATCCTCCAGGATATCTCTACGAGAGGAAAAGCTATCCGAAGACGCATGACGCACCCCTAGCGACAGCGAAGGGGTCCGGACCGAGTTTCGAGTAGAGCTATGAGATGAGACGGATCCTCCTCGCCTAAAATGTGGGGGCATCATCTCCTCAAGTAAGTATTTTCTCCTTTCTCACGATTACTTAATTGTAGAAAGTGAAAAGAAAGAACTAGCTACAGTAATAGTAAAAAGCTAAATTCACGGAAGAGCTAGTGAATTTCTCTTTGGGGTAAAGTTCTGTATATTTGCTTAACATTTAGCTCTTATATATTTATCACCCTTTGATTAAACAACTAAAATTAATTCTCCATTAACTAAAGTAAGGGGCACGTGTCGATATCCTCCTACTTAAGGAGAACTCATAGTTAATGTGGCCATGAAAGATGACACCTCCTACTTAATAGAAAACTTGGTCAGCAAGGATTAAAATTTTATCCTTATTCTTCTTAATTCAACTTAAGTTAAAGAAGTAATTAGAAGACTCGTTAATGATAAGATTAAAATAAAGCAGAGAAGGACAAAGTTGAACAAAATAAAAGAGTTGTTTACAAAAGAAATTTATTGAGAGTACGAAAATAAAAGTTACAAATAGATAGAAGTCCTAAACTATGCCCCCGTGGTTGATGGATGTGGGGCGGGATGCGAAGGAGATGTCGCCTCGGCAAAAGTGCTCATCGGAGCCAGACGAGAAATTGCAGAGAACACCCCTCCAGAACCACTGAATCTTGGACTCGGACTACTGGCTGAACGCATCGGAGAAGGCGCAGGAGAATCCCGAGGGGATCACACGCCACCAAACCTCCCCACGAGTACTCGGCAGTCCTCGAAAGATGGCTTCTTTAATTTTCTAAGGTCAAAGGACTTAGAGAAGTCCACGTCCGGCCGCAATAAGGACTTCGCTAGTCTAGCACATTCCAGATAACCCCACAACATATGACCCGTTAAAAGCTCATGGGGCGGCCTCTCGGAAATTTCTGGTTGCTGTCTGGAGGTCTTTTGTTGAGCAAATTGGACCGCCGCATCAAGGCATCGGCGGAAACAGAGGCGGAGCGTTTCTTTGTCTGATGGCGGCGTGGTGAGTTCGCCGGAGTTGCGGCGGAGGGTTAGTCAGAGAAGAAGACTTTTGAAAGTAAAAGAGATTAAGGGTATTTTCAAATAAGTCCTTTTATTTTGAATTTGTTTAATCATTTGGCTATCCGATTTTTCTCAAAAATATAAATAAAAATTTAAATTATTAAGGGCCTAATTAAGGGGATTAGAGGGTCACGTGGGGCCACGTGCTGTTTATTGGACGGATTAGCAGAAATGGGACTAAAATTGGACGATTAGTACACCGTGGGACTAAAATTGTAAAAAGTATCATTATGGGACCAATATTGGAATGGCTACACATTATGGGACCATTTCAGAAAAAATCCCGCCCGGCTCCCCCACCAGTGAGCTCAAAAGCTCCACCTTAGTCTCTCTGTCTTTAGACGAAGGATCAAACTCCCCTTGGATGTTCTCGGAGTCCCCTAATGAAGCCTCCGGACCGGGAACGTGAAACTGTGCCAAAAAATCTTCCTCTACAAGAGATAACATACTTGTATAAGAAGAGAGAATGAAACTAGAAAAAATTATCATGCAAAGACTAAAAGACAGACAGAGGAGACTTACCGAAGAAAGCGGACTCTTCAACCATCGGAGCCTTCCCCTTATCTACAACACTTGAACCAGAAAAAATAGCATCAATGTATGAGCAAAACTCCTCCAAAAGTTCAGAAAATCTTACTAAGAATCAACCATAACTTACCGAGGGGGACAGGCTCAGGTGCTGCCTTCTCCGAGAACTCCGGAACTATCGGAGACATAGGCTCAACTCTACGAGAAGGATCGGGAGACGGATCCCTAGAAGATATAACCACCGCCTCTGCAATATTCCGGACAGAACCTTTCCCGCTAGTCCTCGGAGAGAACCCTTCTTCGTAAGCCCTCGGAGAACTTCCCGTGTCGGACCTGGAGACCGGTACTAGAGCTAAGCTCGAGTAAGGACCCACCTGGCATAGTGGAACCGCGTTCTGAATCACCCCCGCAGCATCTATGAACAAACGGGTATGATCCTCATGAGTTCCCCTGCCTCCGGACCAATGTGCTTGCCCTCAGGAGCATTAACCTCCTCCTCCTCATGATCACCCTCCTCCGGTGCATCAGAAACACCACTGGAACGGGCTCCAATGGACCCGATTGCAAAAAATAATTCGCTAAAACAGCCCATGCACCATCCGAGAACCACCAAACAGTTATAAACTAGTCCTATATCAAAAGAAAAAGCAAGAACGAAAACAAGGTACTTACTAAAAAGATTTAGGGCCTCGGGAGACAGGGACAATGGCTTCTCGACATCATCATCGGTAAAAACCACGTTGTGGAGCCCGGACGTCTCGAACAACATCAAAAAATCATCCGACTCCATCAGAAGTTGTTGTGAGATCACTGGGGACAGAACTATATCCTGATTCATGGTGCGCACAGGAGACGCACCCTCTCTCCAATCAAAAGGCATATCCCATACGCCTTCTACTGGCTGCACAAAGAAGTACCTATTCTTCCAGATACTATGAGAGGTAATAGACCTCTCCAAAATCCTCTTCGTAGAATTCCTGGTGTTGTCCCGATGGCGGACGTGATAAAACGGATACCCCCCGGGTGAGACCACCACATCAAAAATAGAAAAGAAATGGTCCACTCCGCACTCCAATCGATTTACCTGGCATCAGAAGACGTAAATGCAGAGGGCGGCAAATCCATTGGGAACCATTTGACTCGGACTGATGTTACACGCCTTGAACACTTCACAGAAGAAGGGCGGCATAAAGGAGCGCCACCCATACCGCACCTGAGCGAAGTAAATCGTTAGCATCCCCGGAGGTGGATAACATGCCCTCTGATTCTTTGTTGGAATTTGAAACACCATATTCTTCTGGAAGGCTCCAGTTGAGTTGAACAAATCCAGCACCTGCTCACGAGTAACAACACTTGGAATTTTCTCAACTTTGGCAAAATCACGAGCAGTAGCAACCTTCTTCACTTTGGGAACCCTAGCTTTTTTGGAAGAGGCAGCGCCGCCCTCAACGGCAGCAGAAATTTCGCCCTCCCGTTTACGGGTGATTACTCCCGTCGGAGCACCCCCCCATCCCTGCCAGAGAGTCGACGACAGCAGTAACTCCAGAAGCAGTGGAAGCAGCAATAGGATCTGTGTTAGCGGAAGAAGCCATTTGAGTAATAATTAATAGAAGGTGTTTATACGAAGAGGGGAAAGAAAAAAAGAGCGCGTGAATTTACTGGAAGATTGAATTACAAAAAGAGAAGAAGAAGACGAAGAGACTTTTTTGCTCTGAAGAAGATATACTGTAAAGATGAATTGTGAAAGTGGGGAGAGAAGTGAACAGTCCTCCTATTTATAAGTGGAGGAGACAACGGTCAGATGCTTCTTCAAACGTGGAGCATATTTAAAGCTCCACGTAACCGCCGCATACCCGCGCCACGCCATTACCAATCTGACCGTTACCAACGGTCAGATATTTTGAACTTTGAAGCCGGTCAAATGGCAACATATAACCTACGCCACGAGATCTCCGCATGCTTAAAGATAATACCCCTAAGGGCATTCAGGTAAAATCCCTTTAACTCGTTTTTAAATAATTATAAATATATATATATACTCCCTCGGAAAAAAATACCAAAAAATAAGTACATCGAAAACCAAAGCTCGGACTAACCCCTCACCTCACTAAGGACGATGAATAAAATTTCCCTCGCCTCTACGAAGGCGATCGAAATTTGGGGGGGCTAGTGTTAACCATAAAAAATAAATATGAGACTAAAATGAAGTATTATTCCTAAATATAGGAAATAAAACATGGACAATACTATTGTCACGAGTACTTCCGATGAGATGTACCCACTCCTAAAAAGGAGGCCCCTTGGATGTTATAAAACCCCTTGGTCATTGACCCAAAACGGAATGAAGGAACATCCGAGGAGATACTAAAGCGTCCCTTGGAAAGTCAATGATGAATAAAAAATAGATATCAACGCGGCATCGGAAAAAGAGTAAACCCCGATGGATCCGCGCGACTCCGATATCCATCAATGCGCCAAGAGGGACCACAACGGACCCCGAGTCCCATAATCTTGTGAGAATGCTTCCTTGCTGAACACTCCTCAACGAAAATCGCCCTCGGAACATCACCCCGATGACCAAATTCAAGAATAAAGCCATGTCTAAACGCAAGAAATGTTGGAAGACATTCTACGAGGGCTTGGACACAAAAATACTATTTCACGAAGGCCAAATAAAGCCCTCGGAGATCAAGCCAAGACCTCGGAGATCAAGTCAAGCCCTCGGAGATCAAGTCAAGACTCTAAAGATCAAATCAAACCCCTCGGAAATCATGCCTAACCTACAGAACCCAAGACCAAGATGAAAATACCCCTCGGAGAACACATATAGAAGTCCCTACACCAGAATAAACCTCTACCAAAGCAACAACACCACCCGAAGAAGATCCTAAACCGGTCCATCAGATCATCACCAAATATAGAGCCCCTCGTGAAACTAACATCTCGAAGAAACAGCCCCTCAGAGACCTTGGAAGAGGCAAAGATCAGCTTAGTCAGCATCTAGTAGACTCAAGATATACCTTATCTTATCTTTTTCACACCTGTACCTATATTACGACACCTGTACTTACTAAACACATGCATAACGACACATGTCCCTAACAAAGTCTATATAAAGGGAGGTGATCGGTTGAAGAAGAATAATTTCGGATACAAACAATCATATATACAAAATTGAGGAGTGATGTGCAGTGAATAAAGGAAAGAATATTCTCGCATCATTATCTTCTATAAAATCATTGTTTTTCGAATCACGGGCAGGGCGTTCCAACCCTAAATAAATCCGTTAAATAGGAAATAATATCCAACTTGTGTTAACAATGGGATTAATGAATTGTTTGATCTGATGTTAAACTATGAACATTAATTTTGCAAGTAACGACAGGTGTGTGCATAATGGCCAACAAACTTTTTCTAGCAATTTGGTTTTGTTTGCATATGAAATTAAAAATAGTTTAACCAAAAACAAAAGGCAGAAATGGAAAACGACTTCAAAGGAAAAAGAAGTGGTGGGAGTGGTGTTCGGGGTAATTAATGTTATATATAAATTTCCGAGCTAAATACATACATTCTTGTAGTGATAGTGCTCAATTATTGAACTCTTACAGTGCACAAATCAAAAGCCTTTGCCTTTCTTCTTTTTTATCAAATTGTAATATAATACTTGCAAGGAAATACTTCCAATGATTCATCTGGCTCCTCCAAACTTTTCTGAACTCGTTATGACTTAGGAATATTCAGGTATTATTCCCGGTAGCTTGCAAAAAGGCGCTATACGTTATTCGACACGTCAAGTATACACTCAACAATGATCAGTAATACTTTAAATTATTTGTTACTTAAAATCTGATCGGAGACATTTCTTGTCAAAAATAACGGCTGAAATTTCAGATTCAAACACGTTAACAACTTTTAGTAACGAGTTTGGGGTTACTATCAAATTTCAATTATGAAGTTCGGTATTATATGCCAAGAAAGTTTAACTTTTTATTATAGTTATTTATGAAGCACGTACTTACACAATGAGTTCAATAACTAATCGTACATTCTAGATGCGACCAAAACATGCATAATATAGTTTGATTAAAGCAACTATAGTTAAATTTGACAAATAAATTAAATACACACCAAACCCAACCTTGACCTAAATAACTGGAAACATCGATCATTGTAGATCGATCTCATAATTTAAAGTTGCAGGTAAAAATTAAAACATCTTCTCTTGACCAACGCGGAAAGATTTTCTACAAGGCTACAACCATGTAAATTTACCATCAATTATTAAGGATTTTCGAAATTATTAAAGTTTCATCAACAAAGTATACAAAATTGCCACTAGCTAGTGTTGTTCAATGGTTTCTTTAATCTCTTCCCAACAATTAAAATAGTTGCAGTTTGTACAATTTTCTTGTATTTGTGTACATAAAGATATTAGAGAATTTTTCGTTAAGATCCAACTTTAATTTATGGATAAAACTACCAATGCTTTATATCCCAAAGATGTGATCCTGAATCCATGTAGAGATGATATTTGTGTCAATAATAGATCAATTTGTCAATTAAACAAATAATAAAAGTTGTGTCCCTTTCTTCCAACTCCTTAAGGAGATTCACGAGCTTTTTCTTCTTCTTATCCATGATGCCTATTAATTAGTATGAATATAATCCAATGCAATCTGTTAATCCTTTATTACAACTCACGCAAGTGACTCAATGGATGCCATCTTATCGGGTTCCGTAGACTAAGTACAAATCATTAATCCAAATCAATCTCTAATTAAATTGTACACTTTGCTAGTTTCTTGCTTTATCTTTTTTATGCTTTATTAAGGCTGATAAAGTGCTTTATATTTAATGAATTGTGCACTGCATTATTCGACCACAACTTGTTGCTTGGAACAGGTACATACCACTGATCGGGGAATTGTTTGCTGGAAATTTTTGATACTAATATTACTACAAGGTTATTATATATGGGATGCAAGTAACTTTTGCTTTGTATAAAGTGCTTTTGCTGCTGCTTCAAATGTGTTTAGTATCCGCAACTCGTCCATGCGAACGTATTACTCGAAAAAGAATTGGTTATAAATTATTCATATGTTAGGATTATTATACTACACACATAAGTTAATTCAAATGCCTTCATCTTTGTCTTATGTGTATTTAATATCTATATATATCTTTGATACAATGTTTAGAACATTTGATGTTATATATGATGAAAGTGTACGTATAGGAAAGACGAAGAACAACTCTAAAGATCTTGAACCCGTTAATTCGCTATGATAATTGAGAAACTGATGTAAAAAAAAACATAATGCCTAATTTTATTAATTATATTTCAATAAGGTAAAAACTCTTTCATAAGTGCCTCGTATGCCTGCTTTTCATTGAATTGGATTTTAATTTGTAATGCATCAAAAAACAATTCGCGTCAGAAAACAGTGCTTGATCATAAGGTGATCAAACAATATGAAATTCATCATCCTTTATGCACTCCATCAACATATATAATATAAAATGTGGTACTTGAATCAATTCTCACCATATAAGAACCTGAGGCAAAGTGTGTCTTCACGAAATAAGGTACTTGGCCACCTTATTTTCTTATAGTACCATTTTTGTAGCCTTCACAATAGATTAATCAATTCACAAAAAACAAACATTTTTTATTGGAAAAGGTGCTTCACATAGGCAGTTGGGCAAAGTGATGAAGAAAATGACTTTTAGATTGTTTTCTTTAGACCTTGGCCCAATATAGTGAGTGGGCTTAGTACGTGACTTACTATACAAATACTAGCTCAATATCTAGTAAATTCTCATACTTAGCCCATTCAACTCGTTAATCGACCCAATAAGACTGATGGAAACTAGGGCTGTAATGCGGGTAGATTTGCTGAATAATCTGTAATTTTCTTTTTTGGAATGTATAAATATATCTTCAGAAATAAAACACAAAAAAAACTGACTGTTATCTGATTTTATTAATTAGCAGTTTAGCACTACACAAATGAAAGAGGCTTGAACTCTTAATGCCGTGGTTTTCATCGGCACAAACGACCCATGGAAGTTATAAAGAGTAATGTCGATCGTATCCTGGAAGTATTGCTTGTGGTGGAATTGATAGAGACGACAATGGTCAATGGTTCTTTGATTCGCCGCAAATTTGGGGACCGAATCAATTGTGCTGGCAGAGGTATGGGGTGTGTAGTTTGGCTTATGTGAGACAAGAAGGATGAGATATAGGCGAGTTAAAATTTCATGTGATTCACAAATTGTTGTGCCTCTCGTCAATCAGTAGGCTCCAATGTTTCATCTGTTCCATCCAATGATAGAGGCTTGTCACTCACTAATGCTAGACAATTCCTATCAAGGGCGGAGCCAGAATTTTAGCTTAGGGGGGGGGTGAAGAATTAAAGCTGAATGAACATTATAATTATCTCGTTATATTATATTTTGAGAGGTACAATTTGTAATTGCTTCAAAAAAAAACATAAATTACACAATAACATTTTTTAAGTGCCTTCTATATTTTTCAAATAAATTGGATTTATTTTCCTTCACGCGACATATAAAACGTGAGTTTTGCCTACTATTGCATACATTTTTTTTTGGGTTACATATATCATATACATTATGGCTTATTGCTAATATCACCTACTTAAACATTTCAAATGGTATAAAAATAGGGACAATTTAAGTTACCTATCCAAACTTTGATTGGTTTGACGCTTAGCTATCCAAGCTCTTATTTTTGACACTTTACGGTCCAAACTTTCAATTTCGGTCCAAACTTTCAATTTCTTTACACTTTACGGTCCAAACTTTCATTCCGTCCTATCTCAGCCATAAGCGTCACTTTTCAGCCTTATGACATCACACCGACATCATTAGAAAAGGGCAATTTAGTTATTTTAGATATTAGGGGGTGAAGTGCAATATGTATAATTAATTTATACACCCTAAATTTTATTTTATTATACATTTCACATATTTCAGTTTTTATTTTTTTGTTACTTCAAAAATATTCAAAAAATAAAAAATTAATAAACTTTAACTCATCTAAAACAAAGTAAATTCTTTTTGTTTACAAGTTTAGTAGTAAATATTATCAATTTTTTTTGAAGAAAATGTGTCTTCAAATGAAATTATATTTTCAAAGATTAAAACTTTTCAACAAACTCAAATAGTAATTTTTTAAGCATGACTTTTTTCAGTTTAATTTATTAATTAGTTGATAATTTAAAACTTAAAAAAAAAATTACATCTTCTCCAACACACCCATCCCCCACGCCGCACCCCCCTCCACACCCACCAAATCCACCACCATCAAAACTCAAATCCACCTCAAGTCGACCTAACCCCATCACACTCGCACTTTCATGAACTCGATTTTTTATTTTATGGGCTTTTTGGTGGCAGTTTTCAAACGAGGGTTTCGTTGGTGGTGGATTTTAAATCTCCAAAATCAAAAATCGAGTCATGGAAGTGTGAGGGTGATGGAGTTAGGTCGATTTGAGGTGTATTTCGGGTTTGATGGTGGTGGATTTGGTGGGTGTGGAGTGGGGTGGGGCGGGGATGGGTGTGTTGGAGAAGATGAAGTTTTTTTTTTTTTTTTCAGTTTAAAATTATCAACTAATTAATAAATTAAATTGAAAACAATCATGCTTAAAAAATTACTAATTAAGTTTGTTGAAAAAATTTAATTTTTAAAAATCTAATTTCATTTGAAGACACATTTTCTTCAAAAAAAAAGATAATATTTACTATTAAACCTGTAAACAAAAAGAATTTACTATATATTTAGATGAGTTAAAGTTTATTAGTTTTTGATTTTTTGGATATTTTTGAAGTAATAAAAAAAATATAAAATGTATAATAAAATAAAATTTAGGGTGTATGAATTAATTATACATATTGCATTATACCCCCTAATATGTAAAATGACTAAATTGCCCCTTCTACTGATGTCAGCGTGATGTCATAAGGCTGAAAAGTGATGTTTTTTGGCTGAGATAGGTCAGAATAAAAGTTTGGACCGTAAAGTGTAACAAAATTGAAGTTTGGGCCGTAAAGTATCAAAAATAAAAGTTTGGATAGGTAAGTGCAAAAGCGGGCAAATTTTGGATAGATAACTGAAATTTTCCATAAAAAATATATGAATAATAATTTTATATCTTATCAAATTTATTACTGGTTTAATATCTAAATTACTACTTTTAGTTTACTTTGATCTATAAACTTGTCTAATTTCATATTCAAAACTACATGTATATTGTAGAAATAAAAAAAGAATTATAATGTTGAGTTATACTGTATGCTGAAATATTGTTACAGGTGTGGTTGTGTTTTTTGTTTTTTTATGATTATTTATAGAACATAAGAAGAAATAGCAGCATGAAATGTCAAATATAATCAGTAGAAGAAACAAAAATATTAAGAAGAAAATCAATTGTATACTTAATCTTCACATTACATAGATAAAAATATATAGAGGTATAAAAACAAATCTTCCTATATGTGGCAATAAATCATGTTTTTTTAATTGGTTTCGAATCATGTTGATTTTTCGAACAAAGCAAAATAGTGATCAACTCCTAAAAAAATATAACTATCGTGAAATCTCCTATAATTAAGCTAAAAACAATCTCCTATAATTAAGTTAAAAGTATTTATAGGTCTCTCATAAAGTATGAACTTAATCTCATAATCTCTTTCCTAATCATGTATTTGGTTGTTGAATTAATATACAATTCTTTCTTATAAAAAAACAAAAACAAAAGTATGACTTTATAGGAGGAATGAGTTAGCGTTGTGTTCTCGAGTCTTCGAGCTTTGAGTAGTGCAATTTGGGCATCCCCTCCCTTTGTGAGTTGTGAAAAAAAAGAAAATAAAAAGAAGAGGGGGGGGGGGGGGGGGGGGGGCGTAAACTCATAAATTCTGCTGTTTGATTGGAGTACATGAACGTGTTAACATAATAACTTATAAAACATAATAACATGCATAAGTGACTTATAAAAAACATAAAAAGAAAAAAAAGTTTGCATCAATGAGCATTATAAAAACGCTAACCTTATTTCCTTTGTTAAATAACAACATTTTTGCGCAAAAGATGCAAGTTCAAACTCACAAAACCAGATTCATATGTGTTTGATTAGAAATTTACTTAAGTATCTCTAAGCTTATTGTGTGTACTTCTTTCTTATTTTTAGACATTTCATACGACACTGTTAGTGGGCTGCAGAGCGTGACGAAACCCAATGCCAAGATTTTAAGGCAAATCCGGACTAGATAATTTGAAAGATGAAAAACCTACGCCATCATTTTGTCAAACCATTTTTTTTTTTGAGAATATATAAAATAACCCTCATTTGCTAAAGCAAAATACTTTTTTTTTTTTATATTGAACCAGAGAAAAAAAGCCGCCTCTCTCTAAAAACATACACATAGGTGTGACAAAAATACGATTTTGATGGAAAAAAATTCCTCCGCCAGAAATGGCGAAGAAGCGAACGAAAGAAGGAATTGAACGAGAACATAGAGATTTCAGAGAGGGACACACATAGGAAAGCAGAGGATGGCAGCAGTAGGGGACGAGGCAGGGGGTGAGGAAGAGGAATTAGGAATTGAGGAAGAGGAATTAGGGCTTGAGGATGATGATTTAGAACTGGAACAGGAGGAATTGGGGCTTGAAGAATAGCAAATCGAGAATGATTTCCAGGACATAGTCTTGGATCCGAGAGGGGAAAATGACGCCGGAGCTCACCCGCAGAGAATGACGAAGAGGTGGAATGAGTTGTTCGCCGGAAACCAAAGGCCGGAGAACTGGTGCAAGATCGAGTATACAAAACCAGTGGACCATACCATGCTCGAATTCACTATAGAGGACGTGCAGGATACGTGAAAATATTGGGGATTTGCACTCTATGGCAAAATTATTGGCATGAACATACCTTTTAACGCAATGAAAAGGTACGTCGAAGCTCGATGGCCTCACAAGCTGTCCATTCATGTAGCTGATAAGGGAATATTTGTGTTTAGGTTCGAAAGTGAAGAGGATATGATGGAGGTATTTGGGGTGGGGGGGCATGGATGGTTAAGGGGAATTATTTGCTAATGTTGAAGAGATGGGAACTAGGGAAACCGCTTGATCCTAGTACATTGCAGAATTGCTCAACATGGATTCAACTCCTTGGACTAGATTTGCAGTTTTGGTCCCCACATATGTTAGGTAAAATAGCAAGCCATATAGGCAAACCCTGCTATATTGATAAATTGACTAAGAACAAGGACATACTAGCTTATGCTAGAGTCATGGTGAAGCTACAGACATGGGAGAAATTGGTGGAGATGATACAACTAGAAGGACCAACAGAAGATGTCTATGATCAGAAAGTGGTGTATGAGAGGAAGCCATTCTAATGCTTCAAGTGCCACTTCGTTTTGAACTTGTTAAATGTCAATCTTCTTTAGAGGAATCTTGATCTTCAAATTACTTGGATATTTGACAAACGTTGGTTCGAGGGCTTGGCGGCTTGATCTCAGATCGAACGAAAATTTGATTTGGAATTTGACTTGAAGGTTGATGAAGATCGGTATGATCTTCATCTTAAATTCTTTGGATTTTTTGGGTTTTGATCTTTTCGAATGGACTTCAATATTCAAAAATGGTTTTTCGAGGGTCTTGAGACTTGATCTCGGATTAAACGGATTTTTTACTTGAAGACGAATGAAGAACGTTATGAACTTGGTTACATATTTGTTGAACTTCTTGGAGTTTGATCTTCCTCGGCAGAAGTGCGATCTTCAAAAACAGTTTTTGGATGGAATTGAGACTTGACGGCGGATTGACAGGTGTTCTATACGAAGAACACCTTGAAGATTGTTGAAGAATGCCTTGAATGCCTCGAAGAATGCTTGAAGATGGATGAATTTGGTGGAGCGAAAAACTTAGAGCTTTTCCCTCTTCAACTTGTGAATATTTTGTGTGTGTTTTTTCTTCTTCAAGACCACCTCTATTTATAGTTGTGGAGTGAATCTCAATTAGAATTTCCTGATGAGATGAACGGTTGTGATCACGTCTACAATTACTTGATATGGAAGACTTTATCTAAGAGAAACTTCTTTCGATCTCTTGAAGATTGAGACTTGGTGGGGAATTCTTTCTTTGTGTTGGGATTTGGTGGAGAATTATTTCCATCTCTTGAAGATTGAGACTTGGAGGAGAAGACTTTCCATGTCTTGAGATTTGATGAACAATTATTTCCTTGTCTTAAGATTTAATTAATATATTTATTTTAATCCCTCAAAATATTAAAAATAAATAAAATATATTTGTATTTCTTGCATCTTAAGAGTTATCATCATTTAATTTAATTAGACACAAAATTAATGTGTCTACAAATTGCCTCCTCGAGACTTGTTCACAATTTGTGTTGAAAAGCACTAATGAGTGGATAAGTCTCGACATCTTTCTTCTTCTTGTTCTCGTGCTTCAGATCAACCACCATAAATCCACTTCATGAGTTTAGAACATTTATGAGCTTCATCATTGGATCCATTAATTTGAATGTTGCATGAACATTTTTTTTTGGATATGACTGGGCTAAGAATGAACTTCTAGCTGCCTACCTATCCAATGAAGGAATCAAGTCACGACGTAGTTCAAAAGAAATCAAGATTGATTTAAAGGGGGTGGCATACATAGTTTCTACTCATGTAGGCTAGGAGTAACGTGCAGTTTAAGATCATGTGTCATGGAGCAATTGACTTGGACATTTCTAGATAGTTTTATCTCATATCAAAGAGGCTTTGACTTGAAGAATTTGTAGACCTTTTGGCTCGTGTCTATGAGACTTGAAAATTTGAAGAATTTGTAGACCTTTTGGCCCGTGTCTAGGAGACTTGAACATTTGCTTTGAGGACTTGAAGGATTTGTAGACATTTTGCCTCGTGTCTAGGAGACTTGAACATTTGCTTTGAGGACTTGAAGGATTTATAGACCTTTTGGCTCGTGTCTAGGAGACTTGAGGACTTCGACTTTTTGCTTTGAAAACTTGGTTTTCAAGAATTTGCTTTGACTTCAAAATGCAAACAGCTTATACTCGTGTTAAGGAGAATGTTGATAGTTTATACTCTTACCGAGGAGTGTATATTTTGGCACTTAATTTGAAGATTTGAGATAGTTTAGGCTCGTATCAAGGAGCATATTGGTTGGCACAAAAATTGATGGCGCGCCTTCTTCATTGTCATCGTTGTCGTCTGTATCATCACTTTCAATATCAAGGCCATGAGTTGAGTTTTCTTCTTTAATAGAGTTTACACTTGTCTCTATATCATGCGCTCACGCTGCCAACTCTTCAAAGTTTCTTGGCTTGATTCCTTAAAGTATGTAAGAGAGACTCCAATTCATCCCTTAAATGCAATTCTCCATGGCAGAAGCTTCATATAGTTTCTCTTTGCAACTTAAGGATAGATTTCTCCACTTATTGATGTATTCAATCACTAGTTCGTCTTCTTGTTGATGAGAATTTTCAAGTTCAATCATGCTCACAGTACGCCGAGTGCTATAAAAGCAATTGAAGAATTTGGTTTGTAGATTGTTCCAATTGTTAATAAAGTTTGGCTCAAGATCGATGTACTAATCAAATGCAAAGTCTTCTAAGGTTCGAACAAACTACTTTACTAGAAGATCTCCATCAGTGCCGGAACTATTGCACGTCTCAATGAAGTGAGCAACATGTTTTCTTAGGTCTCCAGTCCCATCGAATGTTTGAAACTTTGGAGGTTGATAGCTTTTCGGCATTTGCAATTGCTCAATTCTTTGAGTGTAAGGCTTCGTGTACGCTTTGGAAGTCTTGTGTTGAGCTTTATGATCATTTGCAAATTCTTCAATGAGCTTCTTCAATTGATTGGCAGAGACAAGGCCTTGCGAGGAAACTTGGATTTGTTTGCTTGAAGACTTAGAATTTTCTCCAACTTCAACATCTTGAATGTTTTTCTCGGCAAACTTTGCGTGCATCATGGCGTATTGCTCTTCCTTCCTTGAGAAATTTTGTGGAAAAGAGAAGTGGCTTGGATTCTTTCACTTAGGACTTCATCAAACTCTTGAGCTTCAACTCCTTGAGTAGCATTTTCATGTGCCATGCTTTGATCGTCGATTTCCACGAGCTCTTGCTTTTGGAGATGAGGAGAGACTTCAATTTCGTTGATTGTAGTCTTGCTGCATCCTTGAAATCCAATGTTGTTGGTGACGTATTTGGAATCTTCAACTCCTTCTTTGCTCTCTAGCTTTTGGATAAGGCGATTCAAGTGGTCTTCGCGTTTTTGAGCTTGAGTTGTGAGATTCGCAATGGCTTTTGTCAGTGCTGCAACATGCTCTTTTAGTGAGGATACTTGATCATCTTCTTTAGCATCATATCTTGCCCCAAGTACAAGTGAAACTTTCAACATCGATTGCAAAGAGCCTCCGGTTTTTGCCCTTATTGACTTGTCCATTGTTGAGCAACACTTACTTCTTGTGACTTCAAATTTGAGATTTGTTGGAAAAGAGATGAGAGGTAGAGATGGTCCCACTGGGCGTGCCAAATTTGTAATGACAAATTCTTGATCTCTACAATTAAAAGGCAAGAAAAGATTACAAAGTAAATTTGAATAAATTTAAAGTACAATCGTGGTTCAATCTCTATTTAATCCTTTGATTCTTTTTTCAAACAAATGATTTTGAAATTTGGTTGACTTGAGTGGATTTGATTTTGATCTCTTCCACGTGTATTTAAGTTGAACGTTAATCCAAGGGCGTTGAGCTTGATCTTGAATTGTCAATCTACTTGACTTGATATTTGCGACGAAAAAATTGATCTTATTCTTGAACTTGTTGAATGTCAATCTTCTTTGGAGGAATCTTAATCTTCAAAGTACTTGGATATTTGACAAACGTTGATTAAGGGCTTGGCGGCTTGATCTCGGATCGAACGGAAATTTGATTTGGAATTTGACTTGAAGTTTGATGAAGATTGGTATGATCTTCGTCTTCAATTCTTTGGATTTGTTGGGTTTTGATCTTCTTGAATGGACTTTAATATTCAAAAACAATTTTTCGAGGGTCTTGAGACTTGATCTCTGATTAAACGGATTTTGACTTGAAGACGAATGAAGAACAGTATGAACTTGGTTTCAGATTTGTTGAACTTCTTGGAGTTTGATCTTTCTCGGCAAAAGTGCGATCTTCAAGAACAGTTTTTGGATGAAATTTGGACTTGACGACGGATTGGAACGAGCTCTTTATAAAGAACACCTTGAAGATTCTTGAAGAATGCCTTGACTGCCGCGAAGAACGCTTGAAGATGTATGAATTTGGTGGAGCGAAAAACTTAGAGCTTTTCCCTCTTCAACTTGTGAATATTTTGTGTGTGTTTTTTCTTCTTCAAGACCACCTCTATTTATAGTTGTGGAGTGAATCTCAATTAGAATCTCCTGATGAGATGAACGATTGTGATCACATCTACAATTCCTTGATATGGAAGACTTTATCCAAGAGAATCTTCTTTCCATCTTTTGAAGATTGAGACTGGGTGGGGAATTCTTTCCTTGTGTTGGGATTTGGTGAAGAATTATTTCATTGTCTTAAGATTTAATTAATATATTTATTTTAATCCCTCAAAATATTAAAATTAAATATTTTTTGTATTTCTTGTATCTTAAGAGTTACCATCATTTAATTTAATTAGACACAAAATTAATGTGTCTACAATTTCCTACACATGAAAAACCACAAGTCCAAAATTAAAGAGAGCTACAACGCTTGCCAAGGAAAACATCTCCGATGGCTAAAATAGAAAGAAATAAAAAGAGATCCTACCAAGGGTCGTAAAGACACACATAACGCCCAGGTGCAATGTGGGAAAGACTATATTAAGAAAATAGGAACAAACGCACCAAGATAAATAACAAAAAGCCTCATAAAACTATCGTTGGGTGGTAGGCAAGGATGGAGCAGTCAGATCCGGAAGAGCGGCGTCCGACACTATCTGAGGCACTAGTGTACTGGCAATAGAAGCAGTGGACACCTCGAGGATGGAACGATCAGAATAAACACCAGTGGTTTCCACAGATCTCGCCAAACCACTATGGGCACCAGTTACCATAATAGTAGGCAGAGGGAAACCTATCAACATCACTCCAGATGATAAAGAGAATCGGGGAACTGAAGACCTTGGGATGATAGAAGAAAGTGGAAGCAGATTGGACGCTGAAGGAGAAGGAGATTGAGCTACTGCATGGTTGAAAGCCTCAAATGATTCTTCCATCATATGAGGTTTTGCGAGCAAATTACAAAGGTTTACATACTTCCAACTATCCTCCTTGACGAATAACTTATCGTCCCGACACTTGTTTACACAAGGAAGGAACCCGCACAAAAGATGACCCATCAAGTACCCCTAATATTGGGACTGGCGCTCTTCTTCACAACGCTTAAACGTAGCATACTTAACTAATTGAACGTTCTCCTCTAATTTCAACTTTCCATCATCGGGGGATATAAATCCAGCAGGGGCTGGAGGAGGTTTCTTTAGTTCCTCCTTCAGCATTTCCACAGGCTCATAGGCGTCCGCCAAATCCTTCGTGAGACCTCTTTCCTTCCCCTGCCCACGATGCGTTTTCCCCTTTTAGCGTGATCACCTCATCCTCCAGAGAGGAACATGAAGATTGACTTTTCTTTAAAGCTTCCTTCAACTCAACTATTTCGTCGGTCAAAATCTTTTCCCGAGCAAGACTTTGCGCAAAACTGGCCCAAAGCTTTTCCCTTTCTTTCTCCGCAGCAGCAAGTGCATGATTTCTTTCCTTCAATTTTTCCATTAACAACACCACGATTGCATGAGCAGCATCCAGCTCATGCCAGATAGAAGGAATTATCTTCAGAACCTGCAAAGAAGAGTACTGTCAAACCAAACCTCTCTACAACATAAAAGCATAAGCATAAGACATTGCCATTGAGCCATCCACTCGGAACAGAAACGTGATACCCCCTCGCTATGATCAGTCAGGGCAGAAGTGGAATTCAGATACCGTGTTATCACGTCTATTGCTTCTTCCATATTGATCGGCTTAGGTGTCGGACCCATATTAGACCCTTCCCCCGTTGTATGAATGAAAAAAGAAGATCACGATACGGTAAACTGACTAGAGAATGACATACCTTCCCAATGAGGATGGGGAGCAACAGAAGTACATTGGGAGTCTGTGAAGATGGTCGGCAGGTAGGTTTCCGTTGAAACCCATGCGCTAGAAGCAACCACAGTGGAAGCATCTTGTCGAAAAGTGCCAAGTCAGATGGGATCAAAGGCGGATTAGGAGAAGGCGATGTCGCTTTTGTGGTAGGAATAGAAAGCGAAGCCTCCCCAAAAAACAGATCATCAATTAAAAGAGGACCTTCTTCAGAAGAAATATTTGCAGTATAAGACATCTCCTCATTTGGTAAAACCACAATATACAAAAGTCAGATGATAAACAAATCGCAGACAATATACGACTCTAAAGGATAGATAGAACTGTTGCAATGAAATCTACCCACTTAAAAAAGTCATTCTCGTACGTCATGAGAGCTTTACCCTTGTCTGCAAAAAAAAGCTATAAGTAACCATGAACGATTATATGCAAAGGAAGGGGACTTCAACATATTTACCTAAAGCAAACACGGGAGAGCTAGTATCCATCTAAAATTGAGGAATAGGCATAAGAGATATGGCCGAAAACCCGGGGGAACTTGTTAAAGTCTGAAAATCTTCGGCAACAAGAGCTGGCAACACGGTTGTAGCCAGCAGCATTGACCCCAACATCATCGGAGTAGTTACTCTCATAGACTCATAATAAGCTGAAGAGATCTGAGCAACCTCTTGGGCCTTGGACCCCAACAATCCTAATTTAACAATAGATCGTATTTATATAACGAGGCTGGTTATAGGTGCAGAACAACGATTTTATTACTCAACTAGGCCTACTTAGACTATTGTTAGTGCCGAGTAGGCTTGGTCCGGAAAACCTCGAACTAACATTAGATGCGCTATTTGGATTTCAGATTTATATCAGGGATGACGTCGAAGGTGATATCGGGGATGATATCGGATACCTTCCATGTCGAGGATGATGTTCTGCTGACATCGAAGGTGACGGTAGACATGATGTCGAGTGATGTGTCGGTGATATATATCGAGTGCTATATCGAGTACTATATCGGGTATGTTCGATATAGGTGTACAATAATTGTGGATAATAATTAAAGCTTACCTTGATTACCGGAATGCGGGTATTTATATGCCTCGGGAAGCAGGGACTACACATGTGATAGACACGTGAGTTGTAACATATCGAAGGTAATATTGGATAAGCATGTCGGGGATGACCCCCGACATAGGTGAAATATGGGCATGGCCCATTGGCTGGCCCAATACGAGAAATACCCATATCACGTAGTCCCCCAATTTGGGGATTATTATTCGAAAATAATAATTCACAAATTAAATCTAAGTTTGAACTACCAGTACCTCTTGTCTCACCAATTCGGATGACGGAGCTCGGGTACGAGAATTTACTCAAAGATGTTGGTGGACCCAAGTGTAATTGACGTATTAAAGATGTCCTTATTCAAACTTAATATGATTTTTGTTTACTGTAATTATAAGGATATCCTGATGGGAAGGTAGAGATGTGTTTTTTACGCTTGATATCGAACTTTTCCCAATAATGTATGTCGAATGTGAAATTCGATATGGTGGATATTTAATGCATATCCGTAGGTTTGCGCCTATAAATAGTAGCCTTCTTGGAGAGAGAGGAGAGTTCATTTTGTCATCTAGCGCATTTAGATCTTCTTTAGAACAGGTATGTCGGGGATATCCGATATAGATTTTGATATTCAATTTCGATATGATACTCGATATGAGTATTCGATATCTTGTTCCATACGTTTTTCGATTTTGATTTTCACTTTGTATTATGTGTCGCAGATTTTGAAATTTCCAGCTTGCTTATTTGTTATATCTTTTTTGAAAGTCATGGCTAGCATTTGCGCGCGTATGTAGAGGATTTGGAACGTCGGGCCGAAGAGGCTGCTGCTTTAGCGGCGAAAAGAGAAGGAACTTCGTATGTTTTTGGTATTGGAGCAAAGGTTCAAGAAGGTGGGGATGCCTCTATGTTGGAACAGACTGTCCCGATTGTTGGTGTCTCAACGACAGCTGATATGCCTCAAACCCTAGAGAATGAGAGTGTGGTGGAGAAAGTTGCTCTGGTCACTGTCAGAATTGGAGGGGAGAGGGACCTCAAAATTTTTCGGGGCATGGCTGGGGCGAACGCGTTGCTAATGACCGTGTTTATGGCTATTGATGCTGCTAGATCTAAGCAAGTTCACCCTCCGCCGAGGACAAAGAAGTAGGTGGAGCTACTGCTTTAAGGCTAGCTTCAGTTGGTGATCATTTGGAGGGTAATCCTTTAGACGTAAGGGTTGCAGTCAGAGTTGTTCCCTCAATGGCAATTGGTCAGAGCTATTCCCTCAGTGGCAATTGGTGTAATAGAGCTGAGACGTTCGTCTGAGGTTCCTATACCGCTAGATGAAGACGCTTTAGATCCGACCGTTATTACGGCTAAAGAAAAGGGTCCTGCTGCCAGCGTTCGTTCACAAATGCCTCATTTTCAAGGGTTTAGGTGTAGCTGTGCCCAGAAGCCCGCTGCACCGACCGCCCCGCACTCGTCTCAGTTTGGTCGAAAGAGAGATTAGATTAGGGCTCCTCAGTACCACGACCCTCTCTTGGACAAAGGGCGCACTAGGCCCGAACCTAGTGTTCGAGGTAAAAAAGTGGAGTTCTGGGAGGATGACCCAGTTTGCAGCATGGTACAGGCGTTATTCCCCTGGCTAGGGTCCCTGTATTGAGTGAAATAGAGCGGGCAGAACGTGCGTTGTAATGTGTACGTTTTTTAGAGTGTAAGTCATCGAATTTTTAAAGTATTTGATATACATTTTCCTCACGTTCTTCCTATTTATGGTCATTGTATCTGTAGCTTGGGAAAATGTTGGTTACCTCCATGAGGACTTTTAATCAATCTAAGGGCGACAGGGATGCTATCATCGCTCAGCTCGAGGCTGACATTGAGAAGATGGCCTATTTTAACCCTATGGGCTTGGAGAAGCTCGAGGCTGGTAAGGAGGAGGCACTATGCAAATGTCGGCTGATCAAAGAAGCATATGATGATGCTTGTGTTGAGAATGAGAAGCTTGTTGTCTTGGCTGATGAGTGCAAGGAGCATGCCCTCAAAGAACAGAACGCTAGCGAGGGTGAAGGTGAAGAATCAGCGTCTGCTGGCTGACCTTGCTAAGGCCCAAGCCGATCTAGGGGAAAGCGGTAATTTTGCACGTTTTTTGAAACATATTTTTCTCCAATAATTCAGCTTTCTAGTTAACACGCTGTTAGTGTAGGATGAATCTCCTGAGGTCTTGCTGCGTGTTACCAGATAAAATTTCTAGCAAGTGGGACCTATCAGAAGCTCCTTGCAGAGCGTGCTGTCATGGAGCGAGAAGAGGCCTTTCATTCGTTGATTGGGCAGGTAACTGCCAAGAAAGGCTTCAAGTTCATGGAGCTCAACGCCATGTGTGGTCCGGATGGGTTACCCCTTGAAGACCATGAGCCTATGGATGCTGTTTCTGAGTAGCGTGATCCGTTCTCATCCCTTTTGAAGGAGAAGGGTCCTGCCTTAAGCTGAGCTGCTAATTATTCTCATTGGTGTTGCATCTCTCTTTTAAACTTATCTCTCTTTGTTTGCGTTCACATGGATTCTAATATTGTGCTTCTCCATGTTTCCATGAGTAGGGGATTACGACGAGATTTGTAGATCTTGGCTCCTTTCAGTTAGTTGATATCTCATAGGATGTGTAGGTTGTTACTCTCTGTCGGGTTCTCTCCTCTCTATCGCGGTGGATAGGGGAGTTATCTCGCAGGAATTGTAGATGTTTGCTCCTTTCGGGTGCTCTCCTGCCTATCACGGTGGATAGGGGAGTTATGATCCCATATGATTTGTAGATTCATTTTTTCCCTCCCGGGTTCTCTACTCCCTATCGCGGTGGATAAGGAAGTAATCCCACATGAATTGTATATGTTTGCCCCTTCGGGGTGCTCTCCTGCCTATCGCAGTGGATAAGGGAGTTATGATCCCGTAGGATTTGTAGATTCTTCGTCCCTCATTGGGTAGTTGATATCCCATAGGATTTGTAGATCTTTGTCCCTTTTTCAGGGTAGTCATTATCCGTTAGGATTTGTAGATCTTCATCCCTCTCTGGGTAATTGATATCCATCAGGATTTGTAGATCTGCATACCTGTTGTTTAAACAAGGAAACATAATTTGCATTGGTGAATAGTCGATAGAACACGATCGAAATGTGAATTCCAATCTGCAAATGTTATCCCGTTGTGTGGGAGATATGTCCTTCCCTGTGTGTAAACAAGGAGTATCATTGTACCTGCCCTAGATAGGTGAATGAACCTGTTGGCGAAAGATATGATAATCTTGTACTGCAATCATAGGATATCTAATGAGAAATATCATAGAATATGCGTGCCTTTCCGGCATGTTTCATTTGGTCCTCATGGTGAGGTACATCATTGTAAATGCAGAAGTTCGTAAATGCTGTAATCAAAACATATATCACTTTAAATGATAAGAGTTAACGATGGATAACGGTCGAGACTAGGTAAATCCTAACTCGCCTACGTATCCCGTGGTATGGGCATCAGACCGGCGTAGTTCCCCATGTTTTAGTTACAGACTAGCCCAACAATGGGGCAATTTAGGGAAATGAAATTATTAGAAAAGACATAAATTATTGTTCTGGAAATAGTAAAAACAGGAAATAGACTAAAGGTTGGAACCCCCAGTCGTTGCGAAGTGATTTCTCCGTATCTGGCATGTATTCTTGCTCGGATGCTTCCACCTCATGTATCTCCCTAATCTTGGGAAGTCTCAATGAGGCCATGTAGCACATCTAACCTTTCTTCTGGTCACATATGATCTCCCCAATTCCTCCTTGGTTGGAAACTTCATTTTCTTGTGGTAAGTTGACACCACTGCTCTCATCTTGTTGAGGGCGAGGCTTGCAACGATGAAATTATAGGGGAAGAGGGTCGACCACGGTGTATTTGACCTCAATTGTCCTTCTGTACGGTTCCTCCCTAAATGACGTGGGTAGCATGATCTGTCCCAACACTTCTCTGTCTCGAAAGCCAGTTAGCAGGGTTGAAACCGTATCCATCATATTCTGGGTCAATGCCATCTTTTCAAGGGCATGCACGAAAATAATGTTGGAAGACCTTCCATTGTCAATGAGGACTTTTCATACCTGATATTCAGCTATATCAATCTTAACAACAAGTGGACATTTGAGTTTACCTACCTCCAGCGCCTGCGGCGTGAGCTGCTCCAGATATTTCTTGGTGAATGAAATCTCTTGGTCCAAGAAATCCTCCTCCTTGGCCGAGGTAGTATAGCCTGTATATGTCCCTACCTGCATCCGATGGGTTATTTTTTAGCGCCCTTTGGCTGAATCAGCACCTATCGGTCCTCCATTGATCATATTAATCATTCATCTAGTCGGGGCATTGACGATTGCCCTTCCACGCTCAATCAGAGCGTCGATGGCCTTCTGTTTATCTCGGCTGGGGGAAGGGGAATTATCCCTACAAGGCGAGTGGGACATCTCATCTCTACTGTGCTCGTTCTTCGAGTTCCTTACAAACTCCACTAGCTTGCTATTTTAAATGAGTCTCTCGATCTCATTCTTTAGATAAGTACACTTCTCCGTTTCATGTCCCACCTGCCGATGATTTTCGCAGTACTTCCTAGAGTATTTCATCCCATTGCTCTCCCTTAGCTTCCTCGGCTCATTGAGCCACCTATTCTTCTGTGCTACAATGAACACCTCCAAAATCCCTCTGTTCAGTAGGGTGTATCTTCTTGGGGACCTATCCCTATATCGCTCTTTCCTAGAGGCCTATTCTGTGGCTGATTGGGGCTCTGCTTGGTTGCCATCATGTTGCCTTTGTAGACGATGTCGTACGCGAGCGCATTGATCTGATCTATTGTCGGCGATCTGAGCTTGATCAACTAGGTCACGAACCTCCTATGCGATATAACATTAAATAAGATGAGGACAACCTGGTCCCCAATCGGCTTGTGAACTTTGAGCAACTCATCATTAGACCTCTTGAAGAAGTCCTCCAGACTCTCTTTGTCCCTTTGCTTCATAGAGTTCAGATGGTGCTTGCTAGTCCTCATCCTCTTCTGGCTAGAGAATTGGCTCTCAAATCTCTGCCTCATCTATTCGTAGCTTGTTATAGACCTAGCCTCTAACCTGGTAAACCAGCCTAAGGCTGCCCCTGTTAGAGTTGTAGCTAAAATCTTCAACTTGATATTGCGTGAAAACCTATGTAGGTTCAAGACATTATCGATACAGTGAAGATGATCGGTCAGGTCACTCTTTTTGTCGTACGTTTTGATGGTATGAATCTTATCTCCTTTCTCCAACATCCCTGACTCAATATCCTATGAGAACGTAGTTAAGCTCCTGTGCCCTTCTGCCAATGCTAGTCTTTATCCAACTTCTGCCTTCTCGTGGTCTTATTACTCCATCCTTCTAGCTATGTTCCTCCTCTCCATTATTAGGTCAGGACCTTCACCCTCAGGAGCTCTTGACTGGGGCCGATCCCTTCTGGAATCTCCTGTATCATCGAGCTCCTTAGCTTTATGCCCAGATCTAGGGCCTCTAGTTCTTGATTCTTGGGGTCACAGTGACACGTCGCCTGCTCATCTGTTGTTCAGGCGCAGCAATAAGGTCTCCAGGGTCGCATTTAGTGTTCTCTGGATGGTGGCGTTAATTTGGGCCATGATCTCGGGTGCCAAAACGGTAGGCGCTGCAGGCGCGGGTGTTAGCTCCCTCGACGGTTTAGGCTGCATTGATTCATTCCAGCCCACTATCGGTTTTGAAACTCGAACACATAGAGGGGGTGCACTTTCAGCTACTGAGTTGTCAACCACCGACCTATTAGACTGCGAGCGGGTCATCCTATGTTGCATCTTGACGTCTTCGACTGGGAACCTGGTGTTCCCACAGACTGCGCCACTAACTTAAGAATAGATCATGTTTATATAACGAGGTCGGTTATAGGTGCAGTACAATGATTCTATAACTAAACAAGGCCTACTTAGGCTAATGCAAGTGCTGAGTAGGCTTGGTCCGAAACACCTCAAACTGACGTTAGATCAGCTATTTGGATGTCGGATGTATATCGAGAATGACGTCGAAGGTGATATCAGGGATGATATCGGATGCCTTCTACGTCGAGGATGATGTTCTACTGACTTTGAGGGTGACGTCGGGATATGATGTCGAGTGATGTGTCGGTGATATATATCGGAGATATATATCATGTGCTATATTGGGTACTATATCGGGTATGTTTGATATAGGTGTATAGTAATTGCGGATAATAATTAAAGCTAACATTGATACATAGAATGCGGGTATTTATAGGCCTCGGGAAGCGAACTACACACTTGATAGACACGTGAGATGTACTATATCAAAGGTAATATTCGATATGCATGTCGGAGATGACCCTCGACATAGGTAAAATATGAGCCTGGCCCATGGGACGGCCCAATACGGGAAATACCCATATCAAATCCCAACTTAGAAGGGGAAGAGTAGGGTCAACTCTAACTAATTGGAGCGAACTAGATGCTACTAATGCGCTAAGGTCAGGACCATTGGAACCATCACTCAAAGTGAAGATAGTCGAATTACCATCGATTAATGTTGTTACGCCCCATTTCGAAGGAGCAGCCGCCTAGGAATTCCCTCTAGATGTCTGCAACATGTCCCCAAAGGATGAACCACCCGTACCCGCTATGGACCTTGTCTTCATCCGAGGGGGATGAGTTACAAATGAAGTTTGAGAAGCAGAAGAAGCAGGAACCATGGTTGATTCCTACATTAACGTCACTACCAAATAAAAGAAGAACGAAATCAGAAGGGTGAACTAATTACGAGAAAGGACAATTCATCTATATAGATATAATGAGCTTACCAAAAATTGGTCTGTCTTCTTCCTACAACGTGAGAAAAGACTATCATACTTGCTCCACATTCATCAAAGGGATATTAAACAAGCTAGCAGCCTTGCATAAAGCGCGACAATGGTTGGCGTTTGATAGGCCACCAACATCTAACACCAGTTTGAAGGAAAGTGACGAATCCAACTTGTAAGAAGGTGCCTCGGGGGTCTTCCAAGTGTGAGAAAAGTCCCATATACCCCATACTATAGGTTTAGCAAAGAAACTTTTGTTTTTCCAGCTACTATAAGAGACATTGGTGCCATCTAACACCCTCTTGAGCTTATCCCGATCGCAGAACAAATAAAAGGGAGCTCTGTTCGATGACACGTTCACCTTGAAAATGGAAAAGAACCTCTTCGCAGTACCGTCCCATCCCCACGCCAAGCACCAAAAGACGAAGGCAGACAAGACGATGAAACTTTTAGGAGTGAGTTAGCTAAGGCAAATATCGCAAGCCTTAAAAACCTCGCAGTAAAAAGAGGGAAAAATGATCGAAGCCCCGCACCAATCTGGACGTAATAGATAGTAACACAACCTTCTGGTGCGTTATCACCCCTTTCCTCTGACCCATGAATTCGGGGATCGAAATTCCTTGTAGAAGCTTTGCACTCCTTAAACAAAGCTTGTACTTCCTCATCCGTGGCGGTGCTAGCAATGGCGTCCACTTTTTGGAGATTCTGGGAATCAGTCGATGGAGTACCTTTACCAGCTTTCTTTGTCCTTTTTGGAAGAACAGGAACGTCACCACCATCACCGCTAACTTTAACCATATTCCTCTTGCGAGAAGAAGCAGCAACACCAGTCATCGTCGGAACATCAGCAGTAGAAACAAACATAACAACCCCAATCGCAGAGGCGGTAGAAACCAAGTATAATGCGGCATCTGAAGTTGCCATTACCAGAAACCAAGAAAAATATAACATAAATGAGCATCAAGAATGGAAGCTTTGGTAAAACTTGGGAATTGTAAAAAGAGTGATGAAAAGAAAAGTGTCCCGATTAGGGGTTTTTATAGCCCTAGCGGAGTAAGCAATGTTAAGGAGTATCGGGGGTTAGGAATTAATTTCCCATGCACTTAACGGACACATTCCCAGAAGAAAAAAGAGTTATTACCACGATTAATCTCCCCACTACGCAAGCGGTCATTAATGCGCCACGTTGTCAAAGATTGTCGGATACTCGAACTTACACGATATCCTGGGAAGATAAACCTTCAGCGATACATATAATTCCTCTTGATTCTTATGAATACAAAAGGAACTAAGGGACTGGGGTTAACCCCCTCGTGTGTAGGCTATCATGGTTAACTGACCATCGTGAGTATCGCCTCGTAAAACCCTAAAGGGACAACCAAACTATCGGAATCAAACTCTAACGGGCATAGATGGCCTCGAGAGTAGTTACCATATCCAGGGGAGAAAACTCACAGGGCACTAGATCCACGTGGCACTACGGATCTTAGATGATCTTACGATGCCCTAAAAATGATTCACGGTACACTCACAAGTCACCACCCGATATCTTCACCAACAATATGCCGCTCTCCAATACTTTGGGAACACCCAATCCATCGGGGATCTCATCGTAGAAAATTGTCCACCTAGAACAAGTTTAAGCTACGTAGGAATAATATATACCAGTCGTCCTTAAGCGCCGATACTCATCAGCATAAAAACACCACTTGTCATGAAGAGTACATGCACAACTAAAGCATATGTCACAATAGAAGCATGCAACGCGACAGCTGCACTCCGTGTAAACCCATATAAATAGGGAAACCCTAAACCTCAGAAGGGGGTAAGAAAAAAAGGGAGGAAAAAAGTACTTATTTAAATCAATAATTTATGTTATACCATCATGAAACTTTTATTCCCACAAAATATCTGAAATTCATGTAGGGCGTTCTGATACATTTTTTTTTAATTACTCAAAAATAAAACGAGTGTTAACAAGAAGTTAATACTCATAGATCTATATATGTATGTACATGTATTAAATTAAGTGCATAGTAGAATTTGTTTCCTTTAAGTGATTGTTTGGTTCGTTGTATGTTACTTGATTTTGAGTTGTTGAATTTGTACGTGTATTGTTACATGATTATTAGAATTGTTGAATAATTTCTTCATGTGAACGACCGTTTTTTGTTTCGAGCAACTGAATCAACTGTTTCTTGTTGAGAATGAATTGCCAGTTTCTTGTTTCGAACTTCTGAATGGATTGTTTCTTGTTAGAACGATTGAATGATTGATTGAATCAACTGTATTGCATCCACGACTCGGTGATCATGTTGCACCACTAGGCAGTAGAGAGCTTGCCAATTGGTCTTCATGTCCCATGGCCCCTCTCCCTTAGAAATGTAAAAGTTTCATAGTGTCTTTGTTGGGTAACCAACGAGCGTGTATGCATTGTATGTGCATTGATTTTTAGGTAGCTCCTTGAATGGGGGCAAGAAGTAATAATTGAACGAACTTATAAGGAGGGATAATTGGTACTTAAAGGTTAAAACTATAATTTATCTCGACTGACGTCTAACTGCCTTATTGTTTTACTGTTAATGCGTGTAATTGTTGTTTTCCATAAATAACTGTTAATTGGACACATCGCCTGACGCGTGTTTTAGCTTTAATTCGCAAAGATTGCGAGTAGTATGTTAGATTTTGTTTCTGTTATGCTTTAATTTCCCATATTACCAAAAAAAAAAAAGGAGGCGCTTATCATCACTTTACACACAATCACCGCTAAGATTTTTATCCCACACATACATTTTTTCCCTTTTTCCTTTAGGCTTTAGGTCATCCAGAGAGACATCAAGAACGTTGAGAGTTGAGTATTTGTGTTAGATTCATTTTATTCTTTATATTTAGCATGTTGGTTGTTCGTATTTAAACAATTACTAAGTTAGAGTAATTCCTTTTTTATTCTTATATATTGTATTGTTTAGCTTTGGAATTTTTGGACTCTTATAGTGCTCCGTCATGTTCTTGTGTCTTAAACTTATGACATAGAAAGCTGAACTTAAGACATAGAAATCAGCTGGTTCTTGTTCTTAAAAAAACAAAAAAAAAACGCACACAAAGATTTGGTCAAAGCGACTTTTGTCGTATTGTATTTGTATTAGTTGTACACTTTTTTTTTTGAAAATATGTAATTGTTGCAGCTAAACAACTTAACGGTTACTCAAAATAACTTTTCGATAAATTCACGCCAATAATACACAACAAACTTTACAATGCAATGTATTTTCAATGAATTTTACATACATAAGTGCAATCTACAACATTGAACTTATTGCAGAATATTACATATTCATAGAATCATATTACAATAATCACTAAATAAAATTACATAAATCTCTTCATATAATTCCCTATCCTGATCCTCAATCAGCCAAACCACCCACAATTTCATATCTATATAATAAATATACACAACCAACAAAAGTTCATCCTTCTCCACAAACAAATTAAAATGAATCATATCACCAAATATTCATCATTGATCATTTTTTTAATTAATGTCTTTCAATTTGCGGCTTCGGATCTTGTGTACGTGGGCATCTTTAATTTACTGCCTCTCGGCTCACCATCCCTCTCATTTCATTGCCTATCAAGAAACAATGATTTGGGAAATAGAACCCTAGATATCGAATCGAGGTTTGAATGGCCAGTTTCATCGGCGGATTCGTCAGAAACTCCGCCATACGCGTGTCGATTTGTGTGGGGGTCCAAAACGGCGTTATGGTTAACGCAAACTGGTCCAAATCTTGACTGCCACAACCGTGTGCCGGGAGTAGAGGATGAGAACACTTGTTATTACCAAGTTATGGAGGATGGGTTTTATTTTAATACGTTTATTGATCCTAAATTTCCGGGTTCGTGGACTAAAAGGCATGATTGGGAATAAACTAGCAAATGGCGTGTATGTTTCAAACTTTTAATTGAAGATTTATGAAACTATTGCGGTTGATAAAATAATACACATGTTTGAAAGGTGGAGTTTTGATGGATTGTTAATTGCTTCATGTGACTCACATGACAACATGTGTTGAAAATATTCGTAATTTTGAATATTTGGTATAATTATATTATGGTACCGTGAGATAATTTTCTTCCTAAATTAAATTGCCTAATTTTGTTTGATATTGATAGTTAACTTTAGAAGTTTGAGATAGGTCAAAAAGAAGGCTTCGACAAGTAATTATCTACATATGCCAGCAAAATTACTATTATTTGTGGTAGTATAAAGATATGCAAATTACTCATTGTAACATTGTTTGATTCCAGTGGTCTTTGCAACTATTAAGGTAAGTTAAAATAACTTTTTGTTTGAATACGCGTTTTTGGTAGTTACAAATAAAACTTCAGCAGATAAGTATCTCAATTTTAGGCGATTTTGCATCAACTGTCCAAACAAGATTGGATTTTTTTTTATGGTGCCATCTTATTTTGGCTTTAAGTACCATAAACTTCTAAAATTAAGTTGTTTGGCGAAACATCATCATTATGGGCATAATGATGTAGTACGCAGAGGCAAAATAGTATGCACATCCTATATTAACAAGCTATAACATTCGAAATCGGCTCCAAATTCCTCAAAATAGAAAACCCCCAAATTGACGAAACCCTTCTTTCTCAGGTTTACGAATTTCCTCAAAATAGACATGGATAACTCCGTAATTTTACCACCGTAGACTTGAGGCTTTGAGAAAGACATAGTGGACAAACCTTAATCTAGAGCGTTGGCTCAATGTGAGACATACCGTGTAGTTGCCACTATTCTCCGATTAATATTTTTATTAAATTGGTTGCACTTTTTCTTTTTTATTAATCCATCACATTTTTTGGTAACTGAGGGGGGGGGGGGGGATTCTGATGTAGTGTAACTATCAGAGAATATTGGTTAACAATCAAGTATTATGCATCAGTTTCCCCTTTGTAGGAAGTGCACTAATCAAGTAATAATAAAATGATAAGTATATTTACAAACCAAGTATCGTATCCCAAGGGAGTGGTGGATTAATGTATGAATCACTTAAATGCAAGACACTGACTGTTGTCACGATCTTTTCTCTTGTATTTGCAGGATGCGGTGAATGCTTATGAATGTTGTGAATATAATGAATGCTTTATATACAAAGGATGATTAAATACTTTTAATGCTACGAATGCTTAATCTAAAATGCATTGAAAATCTAACGATGATGCAAGAAAACAGTAAAACAAGATTGTGATTTGAATGCAAGAAATCATTAAACAATTTAACAATGAATGCAAGTAGAGAGCAATTAACTAATTAAACTAACTAGAGACATGATTTAATGATTGATTGATTGGTTGTGGTTGTAAACAATAATTGGAAAGATTGTTTAGGAGTCGAGTTTCACAATGACTTAACCATAGTAGTTCATAGACATGCTATCTATATTTACTTACAATGCTTGATGATAATTTGATGTTTGCATATCTAATGGATCCGTGACCAATGAAAGGAGTTACCCCAACCATACATCTATGAGTCTCTAATAACCTACCGTGTTAACGGATCAACCCAGTTGTCAGTTGTTTTAGAAGAGATATCAAATATGCAATCCAATCAACTTATATGAATTGTGTTAACAAAACGTACATAATCAAGATTGTTCTAGTGTGATCACAGGTTGTGCATCAATTTGTTTCGCACACCAAAGTCACAAATTGCATATGTATATATATATACATATATATATATACACGCACACACTATCGTTAGCATTTTACACTCTGGGCGGCCCCGCATGGGTGCTTACATTTTATCCCAGCGAGAGTAAGATTAGTCATACATCATAAATAACTATTCAATCTAGACATGTAAGATCATCAAACGCACATCAAGTAAAGAAAATAAACATATCCATAAATCAAAGTTAATTTTCTACTCTAAATAACGAGTAGGTTAGCTCCGCATAGTCATGAATTCACCAATCAATAAAGAGTTAAATAACATAGACAAAGTAAAGAGATAAAGAAAAGCTTCTCGGATCCGGAGGAACGTTGTTGCTTGACTCTCTTCCTCACTCATTTGTGCTATCTTCTTCTTCAAAAATTATTTTTTCTGAAATAATGACTCAATTAAAATAGAACATGACTTTGATGTTGTTTTCTCTCTAAAGATAAACTTTCAGGGTTTCTGTGTCCGAAAGTGATTGAATGTTGTTGTGAAAGCGGTCTGAAGGTTGTGCCCTAACTGCTAAATGTTGTCTCCTATTTATATTTTTTCTCCGCTCTAGGCTTTGTTTTACGGTTGACATCGACCCAACTTTTGTACCGATCATGTCTTGACTGCGTACCAATTGCGCCTGGGACGCACGATATGCATGTTGCTTCGCACCTCTGATCGCGCCTCCTCTTGATTTCTCCCTACAGCCTTTTGATGTCTTCATTCAATCGCGTTATATTCAGTATTTCACATTATTGCAGTGTCTTAGCCCTTCCATAGCACCTAAACATCTCGAAATAGTGTCTTGACTCTTTGTCTCCTAAAAATATCCAATTTGGCCTATTTTGATAAAATCCTACTAAAACATGAAAGAATACCAAAACAAGTAAATATGCATAAGAAAAGTAGATACGTAATTAAATTGCCTAATTTTGTTTGATATTGATAGTTAACTTTAGAAGTTTGAGATAGGTCAAAAAGAAGGCTTCGACAAGTAATTATCTACATATGCCAGCAAAATTACTATTATTTGTGGTAGTATAAAGATATGCAAATTACTCATTGTAACATTGTTTGATTCCAGTGGTCTTTGCAACTATTAAGGTAAGTTAAAATAACTTTTTGTTTGAATACGTGTTTTTGGTAGTTACAAATAAAACTTCAGCAGATAAGTATCTCAATTTTAGGCGATTTTGCATTAACTGTCCAAACAAGATTGGATTTTTTTTATGGTGCCATCTTATTTTGGCTTTAAGTACCATAAACTTCTAAAATTAAGTTGTTTGACGAAACATCATCATTATGGGCATAATGATGTAGTACGCAGAGGCAAAATAGTATGCACATCCTATATTAACAAGCTATAACATTCGAAATCGGCTCCAAATTCCTCAAAATAGAAAACCCCCAAATTGACGAAACCCTTCTTTCTCAGGTTTCCGAATTTCGTCAAAATAGACATGGATAACTCAGTAATTTTACCACCGTAGACTTGAGGCTTTGAGAGAGATATAGTGGACAAACCTTAATCTAGAGCGCGGCTCAATGTGAGACATACCGTGTAGTTGCCACTATTTTCCGATTAATTTTTTATTAAATTGGTTGCACTTTTTCTTTTTTATTAATCCATCACATGTTTTGGTAACCGGGGGGGGGGGGGGGGGTGGATAATTATGATGTAGGGTAACTCTCAGAGAATATTGGTTAACAATCAAATATTATGCATCAGTCTCCCCTTTGTAGGAAGTGCACTAATCAAGTAATAATAAAATGATAAGTATAGTTACAAACCAAGTATCGTATCCCAAGGGAGTGGTGGATTAATGTATGAATCACTTAAATGCAAGACACTAACGGTTGTCACGATCTTTTCTCTTGTGTTTGCAGGATGCGGTGAATGCTTATGAATGTTGTGAATATAATGAATGCTTTCTATACAAAGGATGCTTAAATAATTTTAATACTACGAATGCTTAATCTAAAATGCATTGAAAATCTAACGATGAAGCAAGAAAACAGTAAAACAAGATTGTGATTTGAATGCAAGAAAAATATTAAACAATTTAATAGTGAATGCAAGTAGAGAGTAATTAACTAATTAAACTAACTAGAGACATGATTTAATGATTGATTGATTGGTTGTGGTTGTAAACAATAATTGGAAAGATTGTTTAGGAGTCGAGTTTTACAATGACTTAACCATAGTAGTTTATAGACATGCTATCTATATTTACTTACAGTGCTTGATGATAATTTGATGTTTGCATGTTTAATGGATCCGTGACCTATGGAATGAGTTACCCCGCCCATACATCTATGAGTCTCTAATAACCTACCGTGTTAACGGATCAACCCAGTTGTCAGTTGTTTTAGAAGAGATATCAAATATGCAATCCAATTAACTTATATGAATTGTGTTAACAAAACGTACATAATCAAGATTGTTCTAGTGTGATCTAAAGATTGTGCATCAATTTATTTCGCACACCAAAGTCACAAATTGCATATATATATATATATATATATATATATATATATATATATATATATATATACACACACACACACACACTATCCTTAGCATTTTACACTCTGGGAGGCCCCGCATGGGTGCTTACATTTTATCCCAGCGAGAGTAAGATTAGTCATACATCAAAAGTAACTATTCAATCTAGACATATAAGATCATCAAACACACATCAAGTAAAGAAAATAAACATATCCATAAATCAAAGTTAATTTCCTACTCTAAATAATGAGTAGGTTAGCTCCGCATAGTCATGAATTCAACAATCAATAAAGAGTTAAATAACATAGACAAAGTAAAGAGATAAAGAAAAGCTTCTCGGGTCCGGAGGAACGTTGTTGCTTGACTCTCTTCCTCACTCATTTGTGCTATCTTCTTCTTCAAAAATTATTTTTTCTCAAATAATGACTCAACTAAACTAGAACATGACTTTGATGATGTTTTCTCTCTAAAGACAAACTTCCAGGGTTTCTGTGTCCGAAAGTGATTGAATGTTATTGTGAAAGTAGTCTGAAGCTTGTGCCCTAACTGCTAAATGTTGTCTCCTATTTATATTTTTTCTCTGCTCTAGGCTTTGTTTTACGGTTGACATCGACCAAACTTTTGTACCGATCATGCCTTGACTGCGTACCAATTGCGCCTGGGACGCACAATATGCATGCTGCTTTGCACCTCTGATCGCGCCTCCTCTTGATTTCTCCCTACAATCTTTTGATGTTTTCATTCAATCGCGTTATCTTCAGTATTTCACATTATTGCAGTGTCTTAGCCCTTCCATAGTGCCTAAACATCTCGAAATAGTGTCTTGACTCTTTGTCTCCTAAAAATATCCAATTTGGCATATTTTGATAAATCCTAATAAAACATGAAAGAATACTAAAACAAGTAAATATGCAATAAAAAGTATTTAAAAGCATAAGAAAAGTAGATACGTAAATCGCACTAAATAAACGCTCATCAGTAACATCCTGATAGTTGCAATTTTCCAACGTGGGTTGACCTATTAATGTGAGATCGGTCAAGGCAAATCATCCATGGTTTGCTTGTAAGTTGAATTCTTGGAGGTGGAGGTGCTAGAAGCAACAATTTGTTGGGGATACTGTTTATGCTTTTGGTTGTGACTTGGGTAACATTGTATATGAAGATTTCCTAGTATCGTTAGTAGAACGGTTTGTGTAGACTTGATTTTGTGTCTAATTAAATTAAATGATGGTAAGTCATAAGATGCAAGAAATATAAAATATATATTATTTTATCCCAATATTCAAAGATTAAAATATATATATACACATCAATTTTCAAGAAAGGAAGATACTTCAACATTAAGTCTCAAGACAAGAAAATAATTTCCCACCAAGTCTCAATCTTCCAGAGATAGAAATAAGACTTCCTTAGATCAAGTCTTCCAAATCAATAAATTGTAGACGCGATCACAACCATTCATCTCATCAGGAGATCCTCATTGAGATTCTCTCCACAACTATAAATAAATGTGGTGGTCTCAAAGAAGAAAAACCACAATCAACAAGCAAGAAATATTGGAGCAAAGAAGTTTTACTAATCCTCTCCATCAAGTCCATCAATCTTTTCAGGCGTTCTTTGCGAGATTCAAGATGTTCTTTATGAAAAGGGTCTTTCAATCCAAGGTTAAGCACCAAGTCATCAAATGACAAATAACCATTTTTGAAGATAACACTTCTTTCGAGGAAGATAAGCTTCAAGAAATTCAACAAATCCAAAATCAAGTTCGTACCGTTCTTCAACAATCTTTAAGTCAAAATTCGTTTGATTCGAGATCAAGTCACAAGACCCTCGAAAATCGTTTTTGAAGATTGAAACCTTAAAAAAAATCAAAACTCAATAAATCAAAGAATTGAAGACAAAGATCATACCAATCTTCATCAATCCTCAAATAAAATCACTGTTCAATTCGAGATCAAATCCAAGTACCCTTGAATTAACGTTTCTCCAAATCCAAACCATTTTGGTTAAGATCAGATTGAAGATTTTCACCACAAAGAATCAGAGGAATGATAGAGGAATATATACACATCAATTTTCAAGAAAGGAAGATACTTCAACATTAAGTCTCAAGACAAGAAAATAATATCACACCAAGTCTCAATCTTCTAGAGATGGAAATAAGACTCTCTTAGATCAAGTCTTCCAAATCAAGAAATTGTAGACGCGATCACAACCATTCATCTCATCAGGAGATCCTCATTGAGATTCTCTCCACAACTATAAATAAATGTGGTGGTCTCGAAGAAGAAAAACCACAATCAACAAGCAAGAAATATTGGAGCAAAGAAGTTTTACTAATCCTCTCCATCAAGTCCATCAATCTTTTCAGGCGTTCTTTGCGAGATTCAAGATGTTCTTTATGAAAAGGGTCTTTCAATCCAAGGTCAAGCACCAAGTCATAAAATGACAAATAACCATTTTTGAAGATAACACTTCTTCCGAGGAAGATAAGCTTCAAGAAATTCAACAAATCCAAAATCAAGTTCACACCGTTCTTCAACAATCTTTAAGTCAAAATTCGTTTGATTCGAGATCAAGTCACAAGACCCTCGAAAATCGTTTTTGAAGATTGAAACCTTAAAAAAAATCAAAACTCAATAAATCAAAGAATTGAAGACAAAGATCATACCAATCTTCATCAATCCTCAAATAAAATCACTGTTCAATTCGAGATCAAATCCATGTACCCTCGAATTAACGTTTCTCCAAATCCAAACCATTTTGGTTAAGATCAAATTGAAGTTTTTCACCACAAGTCTTTAATCATTCAAGATTGTTGTTCTTGTAGAAAAGAATCAGAGGAATAATAGAGATTGTAACTCATATTTGTTTGAATTTATATAAAGTTTATTTGTATTGATTTTTCTTGTTTCTCGTTTTAAGAACTCGTAATTCCATCTCTACAGTTTGAGGTGTGGAATCATGTTTGGGGATTATATTGTTTTGGTTGTTTGGTTAGGTTGTTTGGTATTCTAGTTAGCCCATGAAGCACGAATATACTCATGTAACTGTAAGCTTGTCATTTTTGAGTTAATGTTTCAACACTTTTATTTTTCAACTGTGTAAACAAGTTCGGATTGAAATATTTTCACTTCGGCGTATGTATGCAATGAAATGTTTGGTAGAACTATTTGATAAACATCAAAACAATACAATAATGTAGCAGATCAAATCTCACACACCAAATTGGCAACATCTCATATGATGCGTGCAGTTGTTGGCATTACCACCAACTGATGTGAGAAGTATGCCTCCATTCCTTGTCTTCATGTGTGTCCCATCTAGGAAACCCTACTTCAAAGCATCCTAGCTTAAGTACAAGCTCTTGTGTTTACATTCTTCTCCCGCTACTTTGCATTTAAGCTTCATTGTTGTGACTTTGTTTGTCTTTATGATCTCTTTAGCGTAACTCCATCATGGCATGTTGTTCAGCATCACTGTCGTGACTCTTAGGAAAAACAGTTTTGTTCTGTACATTTGGTGACTATTGAAGAGTAATCTGCAATCCTTTTGCATGATTGTGATTCGTGAGCATGTAATCAACATGCCGATTTAGCTCACTCCCGATCTTATCATGGTATTGTTGTGCCAACTTTGAGGTTGCTAGTGTTACATAATGCATGTACTACTATGTCGAAGTAATACTACTATGTTTGTAAGTGCACGGTCACGTAATAAAGTGATTCATAAATTTTGCATCAAATATCGTGTCCACAAGGATTATGAATCAATTAATTAGTAATTACTTCCATTCTATTCTAGATTGGTTAGCAAGTTGGAGTTTTATGATTTATAAACGAGCAAATTGCACAAATGGACGCTATTTTGGTCACTTATAAAACTAGTTTGTTATTATGAAGAAAAAAAAGAATCACTACAAAAAATAGAAAAAATAGTATGTGAGGCACGTGAACCCCCACCCCAATTTGGGGGAGATTTTTGCAGAAGGACTACATGTGGGTTTTGACCATAATAACAAACTATTTGTGCAAGTGAACACGATAAATGACGAATAGATAAACATTTGGTTTGAATCGCAAATAAACATAAAAAGGTTTAGCAAACTAAATTCTCACATAATTAATGTAACATCCATTATTAGAGAAGGTTGGAGTTGCTAGCTAACCTTCATATCTATGTTAAAATTATCTCCTTGGTATACGTCTATACATCGTGACACGATCGAAGAGAGAAAGAGAGGTGAGAAGTGAGAAAGAAACACATCAATCATGTATTTACAAAAGATATATTGCAAGATCTTGATGCAATATAACGTTACACAAGATAAATGTTTGTTTTTTCTATAATTAGACCATGACAATAATTTACAGGGGAATGTGTTTTCGATGAACATTCCACAAACAAATTTGGCATTAAGGAACTGTTCACGGTGAAAAGTTTGTATCATCTCACAATTACTCGGGGCTTGCACTTGGGAGTAACAGATTCGGGCAGCAGCGGTAGCGTGGCAGAGGATTGGAGTGTCATATGGAAGCCTAAATATCCAAGCAAAATAAATGTTTTTAGTTGGCGCATGTGTCATTTTATACTTCCTGCACGGTGTGCCTTGAAACGAAGATGGGTTGACAGTAGGGAGGCGTGCCCGATTTGTCATGGGGAAAGAGAAAATATTAGGCATTGTGTTGTGACGTGCCAAGTCGCACGACAAGTTTTGGTGCTCCTATTTGTTTGGGAATCGGTGTAATGGCGCGAGGGCGAGGAATGCTTGCATTGGTTCCAACGGGTTTTTAATGAGCATGGAGTTGACACGTTGACGAAGCTTGTTGCAACATGTTGGTCATTGTGGGAAAATCAGAACCGTATTGTCGCCGGTGAACCCGCTCCTCCACCATTATCTATTGCAACGTTCGTTAGTGCGTGTCTGGGGTTTTGGATCCTCAAAAGCGGTGGGTGAATGAGGAACCTAATTTTCTTGGGCCGAAAAGTGTGGTTTTTCCATCCCCGTGGTTTCAAATCCATGTGGACGCAACTATAAATTATGATAGGGGAACAACATGTCTTGGAATTATTGTGCGCACTCATTTGGGGCAGCAAGTAGAGAGTTAACAAATATGTTTGACAGGGTGTATGCAATCGCAGAATGCGGAGGCATATGCTCTTTGAGCAGCGGTGCAAAGGGCGCAACTCGTGCAATGGGACAAAGTTATTTTCGAAGGAGATTGTCTTGGTGTAATGCATGATATATGATTTCCGAGTGAAGTTAACGGAGATCATGCACATTACATTGAAGATATTGTGCGAGCGTGGCATGTTGTGGGGCCGATGAGATGGAGCTTTCCTTGGATATCGAGGGACAACAACGTTGACGCTCATGTGTTGGCTCGTGATGCAACCTTACTTAATCCGGGTGCAATTCAAGTGCAAACGGATGACATACAATAGACGTTATTTGTTAGTTCTTTGAGTTTAGGAGCGTGGCTAGTATCATCAGTGTATGAACTTTGGTTTTTGATCCGTTTTAATGAAAGTTTTGAATATATATATATAAAAAAAAAGGCAATTGGCAAATGAAGATCATATCACAGCAATCAAGCAATAAAATTATAAAAATCTCTTCACAATGCACATTATCCAATTTTACCTATAATCTCATCCTCAAATTTAATCGTCACCTCTATAAAAAAAAAATTATACAACCAACAAGAAATTCACTCATTTACCACAAAAAAAATGCATTCATCGAAGAACAATTTTTTTTTATAATTAATGCATATTAGTTTGCGGCTTTAGATCCATTTGTGTACGGGACATGATTGATTATCTGCCTCCAATTTCACCATTTCTCTCATTCACTGTGTATCGAGAAACGATGACTTGGGTAATAAAACACTAAAATCCGAATGTGATTTCCTGTGGCGACTTTCAACAGCGATTGAAATTTTGTGTAAGTTCGTGTGGGGAATCAAAAACGGCATCATGGGTAGCTAACAGCGGTCCAAATATAGACTTCCAACCAAGTGCAGAGGATAAAAACACTTGCTATTACTAAGTTAGGGAGGATGTGTTTTGTTTTAACAAGTTTTATGATCCTAAATTTCCTGGTTCGTGGATTACAAATGGTTCTTGGTGAATGATGATATTATATAAAGTACTGGAGTCGTTAAGAACATAAATGTTATGTTTTTGAAAATAATACAAAAATAATATACATGTTTTAATGGTGAAATTTTGACGAAATTAATTAATTGCAAAAGCGCTATTCACTACATGAAAGAGGGGGCATCAGAGCTGGCTCGAGCGGGAGGCCGACCGGGACTCCAACAACAGGAGTATTCACAGGCATGCAGTAGCGCACAAGTAGGGGCCCCTCCAGAGGTGCGGCGGCACCCACTGACCAGTCTCAGAGGCAGGTGATTAGAAATTCGGATCGTGGCATGTTTACGTCCCCCTAGAGGTGAAGTTGCGACAACGATTAGACAATTTATGTGGCGTTTTGGCCCACCTACTTGACGATGCCCGAGAGGGTGCGAGAGGATATGTGGGTCAAATTTACGGTGAGGAATTATTTCATAAATATAATATATTATGTAATTTAGTGTATTAATAAATCAAAAGACATAATATGAATAATCATAAAAACTTTATTATTTTGCAGACTATATATGGAGTCCGAGAGTTAGATAAATATGATGTAAATAGGTTATACCAAAAGAAGGCAAAGAACTGTTATAAGTGTTTGATTCACAACACGAAGAAACAATACTTTGAGAGGAAGGATCGTCCGAAGTATATTGGGCGTCCAAAGACCTGGATGAACTATGCGTTGAAGGCGGGGGCGATTAAGCATTGGGTGTCGGAGGAGCGTCAGGAGGTGTCGCGGAGGACGCAGATCAACATGAGAGAAGGTGTAGAGCCAGCGGTTATGAAGAAGGCACCTCCCACTTTCTTTGGAGGATCCAACCACATAGAGGCGATCAAACATCGGATGGTATAATTTATTAAAATTAACAATATGGGCATAATTAAGTAATCTTAATCTATGTATAGTTAAGTTTAACATACTCTTTCTTGAAATGTGTAGGCTTCGGCGAACCCTGGCCGCGAGGATCCTATTTGACACGATGAGGCGAATAAGTTCAGTCATACTAACAGGGTGAAAGTGACAGGCTATATTACAAGACAACCACCGAGGTGCGAGTGGGTAGATGATGCGGCGAGAGTTATTTTCTTAAGTCATTTCAACCACATACTCCTTTATTGTTTCCTCAACTTCAATTAAATTCCTTATTCTAGTCTAAATACTGATTCTTTCAAACATTAATGCAGAGAAGTACATGAGGCTATTGAGAAGGAGATATCCGCCACCATCTAAGTTATCCGAGTTCAATCCCGATCTGTGGACCCAGGCCATTGGGCCAGTGAAGAAGGGGAAGGCAGAGGGCTTACCGAATGGCGTAGATTTGGAGGTGTACGACATTCAGTTATGAGTCAGCCAGATTATTCGCGAGCCACCAGCCAGGACTTGCAGACGCAGAACCAGCATACTTAGTCGACCACAGATCAAAGATACGACGACTTGCTTGGATTTATGCAGAGTTGGAGAGAGTCGATGATTACGCAGCTGGTAGTTACACCTCCAAAGATTCCAGATGTGAAGTTCATGGGGATGACACATAGGACATGAGCATGACATAAGATTGGGTTTTTGTCAAACTTAGCCCACTAATTTGGCTTTTCATTTTACACCCACTATATTGGCACACTCCAAACTTAGCCCACTAATTTGGCATCTTTTCATTTTATACCCACTATGTTGGCCGACTCCGAACTTAACCCACTATGTTGGCACTGTTAACGATATTCACCCTCTATGTTGACATTGGCGTCGATATTCACCCTCTATGTTGGCACACTTGATGTGTGAATATCGATGATGGTGCCAACATAGTGGGTTGACTTTGATAAGTGTGCCAACATAGTGGGCGTAAAGTGAAATGGTGACAACTTAGTGGGTTAAGTACGGAGAGTGCCAACATAGTGGGTATAGAATGAAAAGATGCCAACTTAGTGGGCTAAGTTCGGAGTGTGCCAACATAGTGGGTGTAAAATGAAAAAATGCCAACTTAATGGGCTAAGTTTGATAAAAACTCACATAAGATTCCTAGGCTGCTATGTCAGATGTGAGATCCATTTGCTCCCAGTTCTTTCAGAGCGCTTGCGTATGTTGTGGACTACGATGACAGCTCCGATGAGGAGGAATACCTGCTTCGTTGGCAGAGGACCACATCTTTCAGGGACCGGGTGATGTTCTAGAGCTGGGTGGTGATGATGTTGTTACTGGTGGGGCTGCAACTGTAGTTTGGGACGATACTTACCGCATGTTGGACGAGGATAGTTCGGATGCATCGACTGAGGGTGAGGAGGAAGATGAGGACGAGTAGTATTTTTATTTGTATTTGTACTGTTAAATTTGGTTATGTTGAACTCTTAGTGTAATTTTAGATTTTGTACTTTTATTACTTGAATCGTATCTAAATTGTGTCCTTTAACTTTTTAATCCGATATGTTGGACTCTTAATGTAATTTTCATTTCGGCCTATTGTATTCGTTTATAAATTGTGTATTTTTATTTTTAGTTTCTCTATGTCAGACTTTAGTGTAATTTCCATGTCGAACTATGATTCATGTTGACGATGTATTTATCACATATAAAATGTTACTTTTAGAAAAATCAATTCCAGTTGTCTTTTACAATCAGAACAAACCGTAAGTACGTCACAAACTAGTGTTTCAAATCATTACCAATTTAATAAACTAATCAGTATCACTATCATCATAATCTAGCTTCATGTCTTCATTGTCTTCATCTTCGTCCTCAACTTCATTTTCCCCTCCAGCTTGGAGCCCTTCGACGACCTCAAACTCACATGCCCCCAATTGGATATCGATATCAAATGAGCTCAAGTCTACAAACAGATTAGTCCCTTCAGATTCATTGTCTTGAAACACTTGCTCTGGCATCCCTGTTTCTATTTTGCTCGGATCACTCAGTGACGACATGTCGATCACGTGCCTAGCCAGAATAGTAGATACAGCCACCCATCCCTTTCGACCCAGTCGACCATTTATATGTTCTGGATATGAGGCGTAGTACGACTGAAGGGCTTGATTTGCAAAAATAAACGGCTTATTGGTTGCGAGTGACTGTTGTGGATTAATATCAACAACTTTGTACGTCTCGTGAACATTCGTCCCTAGACGACCAATATCATACGACCTACACTTGAAAAAAACAATGTATAGTGGTCTTCTACCTCCTCAATATTCCACTTCTATAATGTCTTTCAAATCCCGTAGAAGTTGGTGGCATCGGTTCCTCCCATGTCTCCCTTCACATAAACCCCGCTACAATCACTCTTCTTTAGGGTCCAAATGCATATATGTGTGAAACCAAAAACAATTCACAATGTACCCTTCGTACTTCAACGGTGAGTTGATTGGACCTACAAGCGTTGGTTTTACACGATCGTTTGTCATGTACTTGCCATTGGAGTAAGTCTGCTTCAACCACGCCACGTACTCTATGTTCCTCTTCGTTTGCACCTCCATGGAACTGAGTCCACCTCACTCATCCTCTACGAACAACATGCGAGTTACAAACGAAAAAGTTAGAAATTATCCATATGTACAAGATATCCTTAGTAGAAGAAAGTGTTTGCACGTAAAATTAAGAATGTTGACTTACTCGACCCATCCGTCCAACTCTTTACAATTAAGAAGCGTGTACAGTTCAATTTGCTCCAACTCTTCAAACGTCAACCGCATTTTCTTGTTCAATGGCGCAAGGGGCTTCATTCTTTTTCAAAATAACAACAGCTCATCATCCCACTCTGAACTCTCTAAAGTCTTGTTCCTATTCAACCGGTTATATCTAGTACTCGTGGAGATATCGGGATATTGGGAACACATATTGGATAGCTCTGAAAGTAGGTGGGAATTGGCTATGCATCCTTCAACCCTTGCTTTGTTTAGCACCGACCCCTTAAAATCAAACATACGCCTAAAATAAATAAATCGTCAATAACATCTAGAATAAATTAATAAAAAATATTACTAGATTAAGCTCATTAAATAGGGTGTACCTCTCGAATGAATACATCCATCTGTAGTGGACTGGACCACCAACTCTGGCCTCGTACGGTAGGTGTATGACTCATTGCTCCATAGAATCAAAGAAGGAAGGAGGAAATATCCTCTCAAGCTTGCACATCGTGTGAAAACAATAGATTCCTAAAACCCTTCATATCGGTGACCAAAACCCCCGAAGCGCAAATAGCCTGAAAGAACAAATTAATCTCCACCAACGTGCCTCAAATGTCGGGCGACAGAAAGTCACGAAAAGAAATAGAAATCAATCTATGCATGAAGACGTGACAATCATGACTCCTCATACTGAACAGTCTATGTTGCTACTACTGTACGCATCGTCCCAAGTTTGACGCGTATCCGTCCAAAAATTTGAGATCAACCAACCAATCCCACACCTTCGTCTTTTGCTCCCGCATGAGACAGTAGGTTGATCTTGTCTTTTTGAATGCGACTCTTCGGGCGGTTGTTACCAAAAATAACTCATTACGATTAGTAAAGAGCTTCAAATCATGTCTAGACTTGATGTTGTCCTTAGTCTTAGAGTCATCCAACACTGTGTTGATGATGTTATCGAAAACTCTCACAATGCATCACATCTAGATTGTGACGAATCAAGTTTGTGAATCAATAAGGCAGTTCCCAAAATATGTTCTTCCTCAACTAATTATGATACTTACAAAACCCAGGTAGCTTTTTTACGTTGGGCTCAAAACCAACATTCCCAAGCTCATTCACAATTTCCCTCATTTTGTCGCCCGATTTCCTAAGAATAGGTGATTCGAGTGACTTGCGCCCTTTGTAGAAAGAGTTCATGTCATGTCTCCATATATGATGTTCGGGAAAAAAACGACGATGGCAATCGAAAAAACATGGTTTACCACCATTTTTCAATGTAAAAGATTTCATGTCTCCCATGCAATGAGGACTCAATAACTTCCCATGCATACTCCACTGAGACAACATTCCATAAGCTGGAAAATCGGTAATTGTCCACATCATGGTCACTCGTAATTGAAAGTTTTCCTTCCTCGAGCTGTCAAACGTCTCCACACTAGTGCTCCACAAAGCATTAAGCTCGCCAATCAGTGGTCTCAAAAAAACATCCAAGTTCTTTCGGGGACTTTGTAGACCAAAAATGATAAGGCTCAAAAATATGAACTCTTGCCTCATGCAAAGATCGGGAGGGAGGTTATACAGGGTGACAAAACATTGGCCAACAAGAGTAATTCTTCCTAGATGAGCCATACTGTGTAAATCCATCCGTACACAAATTGAGTCGTACGTTTCTAGGCTCTACTGCAAAATTCGAATGCGTCCAGTCGAAGTGCCGCCATGCCTCGCCCGAAGCTGGATGAACCATTCGATCTGTAGCCTCTCAACACTTCAAATGCCAAGTGATATGCTTTGCAGTGCCTACGGTATAATACAACCTCTGAAGACGAGGGCCTAGGGGGAAGTACCACAAATTCTTCTTCGCGGCCTTCGACTTCCTTCTAGACTCGTATCAAGCATCCACGCATACCAGCCATTTTTGGAAGTCATGGCAGCAAACTCGTAGAATAGAAAACACTGATTTTGATAAACATCGATCTTCACGTACCCTAACCCCAGGGTTTGCAGCATCTTATGCATCCGTTTTGTGTCTTTAGGTAACAACTTCTCAATCTCTGGGTCGAAACCATCTTTAGACAACTATAAAGACTTATCAGAATCGGCGTTACTTGTTTTGTGTATGGTCTTATAATTCAACCACTCTCCAACCCACTGTAGAACGGTTTTACTCTTCTTAGGATGTCATCTTCACTTATCCTAGATGCATCAAGTCGTAGAAATCTCTCGCATCAGGATTCAGATCTTCGTTACGCACATCGTCCTCATCAAATCGGCCTACATATGCATCCACGACCATTTGTCTAAACGAATCATCAGCACAAACAGGGTTGTCGAGAATATTGGCGTGTGATGGACCGGGGGGTTCGGGGGAAAATGGCATAGCAGTCCTGGTTGACTTTTCTCCATGCAAAGCCCACTCGAAATATTCAGATGTAAATCCTGACTTATGAAGATGATCATGGACTATGTATTGATTAAAAAAAATTGAATTGTTGCATTTCTTGCACGGGCACCTAATACGTCCCCTAGACTTAAATAGTCATCTTTTTGCGAAGCGAATTCTATGAACATATGTGCGAACCACAACCACAAAACTATCTCTCAAATAACCATTGGTATCGAATCTATCGTACATCCAAGATCTATCGGCTTGATAATCCATTATTTATCCAGGTTATAAAATATAAAGCAAATAATTACAGTTAATAATACAAACAATTAACAATTTAAAACCTAACAATTATCATGCACGATAAGGTTGTAGCTTGATAGAGTGATCAACTTACTTCTTCAAGCGTGAAAGAACAATCCTCAAGAATGTTGTGTTCACTACGAGTAGCCTCGATGTGTTTATGACAATATCTATCAACAAATATATAAACAAGTTAGGATACCATACCAAAATTTAGTATTGAAAAAAGAAATTTGAGCTAGTAACGATAAAAACGTGGATACTTTAAGAATTGGTGAAGATTGTTGTGAATTATGAAAGTGAGGGAGGTGTGTATTTATACGTGGGAAACTGGCACGCTTTATGCATGGGAAGGCGGGCGGTCGCGACACTGGCTTCGCAACCGCACGACGGTCACAAAATACAGTCATTTGTGATCGCTGATGGGTTGCGAATAATATTCATCGCTTTAATTTATGCATTACAGATGGTTATTTAAGGTGATTTAATTTATGCATTACGAATGGTTATTTAAGGCGCGTTATTTGTTAAATAGATAAAATAGTTAAAACAGAGCAAATTATAAGGTTTTGTTGTACAATCGCATATAAAAATTAAAATAACTAGGTATATATGATGATTGATTAGTTGTAGAACATAAAATAGGTTGCGACGATAATTTATGTTTAAATTTGTGATTTTATGGAACGATCTTGACGTGTTTATGATTTTTAACAAGAAATCTTATTATTACATGTGAATTGAAGTAATAAATGATTACAACCTTAGTAATTGACTTATTAAAATAGTAGATTGGATGTGATTGGGTGAGATATGAATGATGAACCTATTATATGTTCTACAACTAATCATCACATATACCTAGTTTTTTAATTATTATATGCGATTGTGCAATAAAACCTTATAATTTGCCCACTTTTAACTACTTTATCAATTTAACAAACAACGCACCTTAAATAACCATCTGAAATGCATAATATAAAGCGATGAATATAATTCCCAACCCGCCGGTGGTCACAAATGATCGTATTTCGTGACCGTCGGGCGGTTGCGAAGCTAGTGTCGCGACCGTCTGGCGTCGCAACTGCTGGGCAGTCGCAATAACCTTCCAGGAACGCTCGACGGTTGTGACCCCGCTTCGCGGTCGACAAGCGGTCGCAAAATATTCTGAAATTTTCAAACTTCAGAGGCACTGGAATTGGCGGGTTTCGTGGGGAAATTTGAATTTTTCGAAAATTTAAAATTTTTACCCAAAATTTTATATATACCCCCCATTCTTCCCTCTAATTTTCAATATACTAAATTATACTCTCCAAAAAAAAATCCAACACTTTCTCTTCTTTATTTTTCCAAATTTACAACTCTTTCACAACTTAAAAAAAAACCAACACTTTTTCTTTTATTTTCTTATATCCAAAAAAACACCCAACACTTTCTCTTCTCTTCTTTTATTTTTTATATCCAAAAAAATACCCAACACTTTCTCTTATCTTTTTTCTTTTCATTTGTCATCTCTTACTTTTTATTTAAGCTATTTTTGTCATATTTGCATTCATTTACAGTTTAATTCAATTTCTACCAAAAAAAATATTATATTTCGGTATATTACCGAAATGTTCTTTTTTTAATCTGATGAAGGTTATTCGCGATCGTCGATAGGTTGCGAATAGTATGAATTTTATTCTGACCGCCCGACGATCACGATGGCGTGAATATTATCCACGACCGTCAGGCGGTCGCGGATAACACTCGCAACCGCTGAGCGGTCGCGGCCTACATCACAACTGCCCCATGGTCGCGAGTCTGCAGTTGCGAGGTTCGCAACCGGCTAGCAGCCGCGGTAAACTTGTTCCGCGACCGCCGGAGGATCATTCGCGACCGCCCGGGCTGTCGCGAATAACCTTTAAATTTTGTTGTGATTTAAAACTCTGCTTTGAGAAATATGTGGTTATGATACACCTCACGGGGTGAATCTTACAATTGAATTACTAATTATTTCACGTGGTCCCTTATCTGATTTTCTGGTAATCAGCAAGACATTAGAGTTCATCCTATCTTCATATTTTTCAAAAAAATCTTAAAATTAAATAAAATTTATCGTGTAATGACTTTGTATTTGTAATACCATCACCACCTTTGGAACCATTTAGATAAGAGAAAGATGGTGTCTTAAAAATAAAGTTTGACAAAAAAGAATCAAGAATTTGAACAAAAAACGCCCCTGCCAAAGTCAATACTTTGCATTCCGCCCAAATTTTATTGTTGAAGATGTATTTACCCTAAAAATATAGTTTTGGAGTATTTGAGAAATTACCCCATAGTGCATTTATCCCTAGTAAATATGCACGTGAGAGTTGATCCAAACTACATAGCGGGTCAAATGATAGTCAGATTCTACTTTACAAACTCATCTCTCGATTGAAATCTTATAATGCTCTTGCTAATCTACAAATCCTAGTTACTCAAATAAATGGCAATAGCAATTAAATTGATTGCATTATTTTCAACTATAGGAGATCAGTACTAATTTAACTCTTATGATCGGTCTATAATCAATTAGGAACCATTTTTTTCAATGAAAAAATAAAATTACATTGTGACTTTAAACTAGTAGGTTATAATAGTAAGTGAATCAACTCAAAAGGGTACTTAATGATGCAAATAGAGAAATTGATCAATGTGGCTAAACATTCTCCAAAATATCCACATTCCATTCCATTAAAAGAAATGCAACTTCGTTATATTTACAGAATTGGTATTTTACAAGTAGAATCCACAATAAATCTCAATTAGACTAATAATAATTGTTGCATTGATACAAATGGTAAAATGCTCCTAATATAAGTATACATATTACATGTTTTTATATGAATACGTTTAAGTATGGCCCTTCTCTATTTAATCAAAACGCCAATATTTACTTATTTATGTTTAATTCTCAACTTGACAAATTGATAAATTCGGATGTTCTTGCTGTCTAGGTCTTACATGGATTTAATGGAATATATGAAAGTGCAAGGTTCTCTGGAATTAATGTTATACAATGTTGGGACAAAATTGAGGATAACATTGAAATCCGAGAGCTTGTACGAAAATTGTTCTTCAGTTGCCAAATTTAAGTTTTGCCTTTATTCAGCTATTAACCAAGTTCCACGGTTTTAGTTGTTTATATTTATGTACATGAAGGTATTTTAATCATAAGGAAGAGCTATGGATGATTCCTTACTTGAAGTTTCCATAATTCAAGCTAAGTTGAATTAGTCAACTCAACACGCTTTCAAAAGAAGGAAACAAATTGAATTCTCTGCAACTTTGATTCTTTCCAGGATTCTCCGATTTGAAGAAGATGTGTTACCTTGTTAGATCGATAATAAAGGAAACACATATTCAAGAAAGATATGAAGTTCACAAAGAAGGCAAAATTCAACAAGGAAACAACAAGAGTTGCCAAAGCTGTGAACAACACATCTTGGCGTGCAAAATTCAAGAAATTTATAAAAGATGTGAAGTTCATCAAGATGAAGACAAGACAGTCGTGCTAAACAATCTGAGAGATTAATCATTCTTTGTATTGTCTTCGTCTTGCTTTTGCGAAGTTTTTGTATCAACTATTTACATCTAGTTCATAGAAGTTAAGTAGTTCTTACTTGTCTGCTTCGTTGAGTCCGATCAACAAAGAGCGTGAGTGAATTGTTGTGAGGAACATCTTTGTTAAAACCTTTATGGTTATTTGGCCTAAGGCTCGAAAGTTTTTAATAATATTGAAAACTTCTTAAAATTATATCTTCTTGCTTTTAAATTCCGCTCAAGAAGATCACAATAGAGTTAACGAAATTCCAGCTTAACTCTCAAAGTTGTTGTGTCAATCCACGATCCGAAAATTTTCAATATATAATATATATATACACCATAGGCTAATGATCCATTAAGGAAGGCCTGTTGTGGGCTGGAGACCCACCGGGTCGGGACCACGGCCCACGGGCTTTCACCGGGGCGGGAGATACAAGGTAGCTCCCGTTACCTCCTGCAGGGGGAGGTGCTCCCGGCGGGCCGGAATCCCGTTCAAAATGGGAAATACTCGATTCCAGGCGGGCAGCCCCTTTTTCACCCGTTTTCAAACTTTTTTTTTACCTTTTGATTTTGATTTTGATTTTGGTTATTGAAGTTGTGGTGGTGCGGCGGCGGTGGTGCTTTGGTGGCGACAGTGGTGGTGCGGCGGCGGTGGTGACAGTGGTGGTGCGGCGGTGGTGTGTGTAGTGTGTATTGTGTGCGTGAGTGTGTGTAGTGAGTGTGTGTGTGCGTGCGTGCGTGAGTGTAAAGAGAGTAAGAAACAAAAAGTGTAAGAAAAAAAAA